>JAYGXS010000002.1:89932403-90100631 GCA_036362985.1 Ligula intestinalis
CTGAGATCGATTTGTCCATAGATTCACTTCATGATGGAGGCGCGCATCGATTGGTTCGAAATAGCATGCGCCTCAGGAAGCGAGTCGGCGGGATGAGTGTAGGACAGGCAGGATATCGCGGGCTTCTTGCAGTGACTGACAAAGAAGGTGTTAGGGTGTTTGTTGCTTGCGAGTAGACAAAGACTTTGGTTGCAAAGGGAGAATAAGTCAGCGCAGCCGTATGGAATGCAGGCTCCCAGGCACTCTGATAAATTATCCACCTTCACTATCACTATAAAAAGTGAACGCACCTAAGATTATCACGGTGCATTAAAAGTCATAGTTTGGGAGTTTATCAACTGGCGGGATAACTCCGACCTCGCAGTCCGCTGCGTCTACTTGGAGTAACCGCTTGGTAGAATGCGAATTAGGCTGCAATAGATAGAGAAAGCGGTAAATGTCGCGCAAGTATATTGCCACTCTAGGTTAAATCACGCACAGGTAACCGTCCCTGTGGCACCATATTGTGAGGCGCACGGTGTACCTCGTCGAAGGTGGCGATCAAACTTTTGATTTGAGATTATGGCAGGGTGCGAGCTGATATGTTTTACCGAAGCTTTCACTAGAGCTACAAATGTCTGAAAAAATCCATACAATGGTCACAGTTCCCATGGCAAGAAGTTACAGGATATAAGTGGGACAGACATATTTAAGTGCTCTAAATATTGCCTCGTTAGTTACAGCTAAGTGGATTCGCAAAGGACCGACAAGTCCGGTCGGTGATTTGGAGATGACCTCGTAAGGGAACTAGGCTGGAAATGAATTCAACTGTTTGATGGAAGGGGTGATTATGGAAATTGTATAGGTAGCATGTGAGATTATGTGTGAATTGTTAACGTTTATATTGCAATAGGACCGCAAATGATCGGTGTTTTTGTTGTTCACATCGGAAAACACAAAAGCGTCGTTGAGGCATAAGGAAACCGCTGAAAGCCCCAATAAGAAAAGCGCTCCAGGTGTGTGAGAAAGGTATATGCGTGCTTCAGTTATATGTAATATCACTTGAGGTTTCCCATACAAGCGAACATGTTAGTCCCAGGAAGTAATTGCGAAGAATAATACCTCTTCGTATGATGTTTGGAGATCCGTCGCGGATTCGTCATCAGAAACATAGTCAGAGAGCAGTAGTAGACACGGGTTTGTTCAATAACACCAGTATGGGTGTGTTACACTCATATCTAAATTTCACAAAGTGTTCCTACGCATAATTAGGTGACTTGCCTGTTTTTAAGAAACTGACAGTTTTGTCCCGCGACCCATCCGTCAGCCCCTCGAAATATTGGTCTGTACTGCCTTTCTCAATGTGACTGAATTAAAGTAAATGCGCTCTGAAAGAGATAAAAGGGATCAATGCTAAGCCCCAGGGCATGACATCGCTTGGATTTCTTTAAGGGAATTCGTTACGTGTCGTAGTTTACATAGGAAAGGAAAACCTACAATTAGATGCGATCTCTCGGACAAGATCCTTATCCACCAAAAAAAGGAGGATTTCATGATTTTGCCTTTTTTCAATTACAGATATGGTACGCCGCCGTTTTGAACACCCCCCAGGTAACCCCTAATTCCAATATTTGCTAATTATAGGATGCTAGGGGGGCCGAGTCATAACTCGAGCCGTCCTGAGGACACGAGAATAGATGCCGGGGTCTGGCATCCGTGAAGTCACGCGAGAACTCAAGGTTATGCGTACGCGTGAACAGCCACCGGGCTGTCACGCGGAGGACACCACCATGGCTGCCTGCACGGGCCACTGTCAGAGAGGCAAATAGGCAACAAAGACTGTTGGCCCTTAGATACGACGCCGCGGACAGAAGGCGCACTCGGTTGCCGAGACGCGCTACCGACGACCCGACATTCTGCTGTTGGAGACACAGGACAAGCTGCTAAAACGAGACCGGCGACAGAGGACACGCTGCTGAGGGGCACACAGAAGACAACGCTGATGTACAAGCAGAACTAGTAACAGTAAAGTACTATCTGCTATCCTGTTCTGCCTTCTCTTCCTAACACGCAACTGGGGGACATAATCGGTTTTGAAACAAGAACTCAGAAGGTTATAATGGTGGCGACGCAGGTGAACTCAACCACAAGCTTAAAACATAAGAGGTATAGGGTTATAGAAAGAGAGAATGCTCTATTTTAAAGGTAATATCCAAAGATTCAGCGAAGTGCTCCATTCATGGAGAGCAAGTGATAAGCTAACCTAAGGGGTAATGGAGACAGGTCGGCTTTTAACTTTTCAATTTCCGTTTCTTTACACGTGAGGTAGCGTGCTAGGGATGGGCGTACAGAGGGCTTATATGCCGACTTACGGCAAGATATATGACGGCAGCTTCGGCGCATAGTACGGGACGAATTCGCAGCCATCAATTCAGAGTGGATAGGGTGAGCGACCTCACTAA
Organism: Ligula intestinalis; assembly: GCA_036362985.1. Classification (NCBI taxonomy): domain Eukaryota; kingdom Metazoa; phylum Platyhelminthes; class Cestoda; order Diphyllobothriidea; family Diphyllobothriidae; genus Ligula; species Ligula intestinalis. The sequence goes on from JAYGXS010000002.1 coordinate 89,934,845, forward strand.
GGATAGAATTAGCAAATTTCTTGACCATGTTAAAGTGTCGCCATATTATAAAGTCAGCTTAAAGCATAGAAAACACCGGCAGCTGAAGAGAAAATTTGGAGGATACTTTAAAAATGACCAGGTCTTTTGTTAAGTAAAGCAGTAGAGAATGAGGGGGAGAATTCAGGCATCCAAAAATCGGCAGATTAGGGCTTGTAATATGGATATATTATAAAAGTTTACGGATTTTAATGAAAAGCATTCTATATGAAGAGTAAATGAGAGCTTAGATGCCAGAGTAACACTAAGGTACCGGAAAGAGAATATGGTGTTGGGCAGAGAGGGTCACGAGAGGGTCGCAGTCGAAAAATATACTGGACCGTTCCAGTGATCGACCATATGTCTCCTTTACCAATACTGGACTGACTTCCGCCCATTAAGCAGAAGGCCGTTTTCTGACGACCATGCTGAGACGTGGTCCAGGCCATCCTTCAGTACTTGGCGACGGATCTGACTTTTGAGAGGATGGCCAACAGCCAGATTACCAGCATATTGAACAAAATAACATCCGTTTGGCGATCGTAGGTCATTAATATGGAGGGAAATGAGATAAGGGGATAATACAGACCATTGGAGAACGCCAAAGTTGTTGGGATGCACCGTTACTTTTCGCTTGCCGCACTGCAAGAATTGAGTGCGTGACGTAAACTGGTCCCATAGCCAAGCCAATAGTTCAGTTAAACCGTAAAAATAACGACCTCAGGAGCTGTAGCGTTTCATTTCTACCTGAAAACATATCCGATGACGTACTGCGAGGAACAAACGCCATGACCACCACCACCACTAAGGATACTATAAGGAAGAACCGATCCGAGATCCACGAAAAATTGCAAATCTTTGGCCCTATCTGCAGGATCGGTACGGCTAAGAGAGTAATTAAACTTTCGAAAATTAGTTTTAACTCCGCCGAGATATGCCTTCTATTTAAAAAGATAAGATTGAGTCATACCGACACAGTACCTACAAAAGCTTCTGGTCAGTTCGGAATCCCACCTACTGACCTCTATTCTTCCCTCTTCCCATGGAAACATGCTTGCCCGTGCCACATAAGCAAGTTTTACCAACCACAAAAGAAAGGGATTTGCGACTTCCAAAGTCAGATGACAATTATTTGCTGTTTTTTGACAAAGTTATTACAACTGCCATCATTAGGTGAACCAAACCAACGGGGAAGCTTGCACCCTAATCGCCGAGGGCCAAACGAGAAAGCAGGCAGCAGCTGCAAAAAGGGAATAAATGAAATCGCTTAACTGACTCGCAAGTCCCGAGAGCTCCAAACTTCTGACTCTCAATGACTTCTGCAATGCACATGCGTATGATCTTCCGATTCGACACTGAACAGACGTACTGTTAAGCAGCAAGTACTTGCAGTCTTGCAAATTAATCGTTTAGGAACCTAACGTTCTTAGCGGATGGGTCACAATCCAGTATCAAAAACGCACACATTCGTTCCAAAGATCCAAAGCTTTGAAGTGTGTTCTCATGAATGTATTTTATCCTTTGACGCCATGGTACATTTTCAATAAATACCATATGACTTGGCAGTTGAAAGTGCAGTTCGATTCCTGCAGGACACTCCCATTAGTGGTACAACAGAATTAATTTCGGACTAGATTAAATTTTGTCTTAAGACCGGCAGCTAATTCGGTGTTAGGTGATATCAAATGGTAAAGAGGACATTGGAAATGATCGCGGAACTAGTCTTATAACGATAAAGGAGAAGTTCGTTTGAACTGTTGGACCAAAATATCGACCTGCTAGACAGCTAGTGCCTTTATTAACGTAAATCGTTTTAAAGTTTAACAATTATACCAGTACGTGAAGAGCATCAAAAGAAATCTTCCCGTTTCTAGACATGAGCACACAAAGACTCAGTGGCGGTGGACTCCCAAAGACGTCCATCGAAAAGTTCCAATGTCAGATTAAGTTTTAACTACGAAAGCAATCATCCTGCAAACCACAAAGGAATCTGTTTCTGAAATTATTTCCATAAGGCCTCTCCTTCTTTGCAGCAAGGCTCTCACTTATATCAGTTATTCCGTTAGAACACATAGCCGGGAAAACGTATCCCAGATGCCAAAATAAACCACAAGGCTTCAATTCTTTTGGCAAAATGGTTGAGTTGTGGCAGCCTGAATTCGGTAGTGCTGCGTGGATTCACCTCCTCATCCTCCAAACCTTTGTCTACCCGCGCGCCCAGCGCTGAATCATCCTATTACATTTTCGCGTTCTTGTACTTTTGCACCTCCCCCCCCGCTGTGGACGCGTGTACGCCTGTAACTAATCGATGCGGCCCCAACAACTGAACCCTTTCTTGATTGGCTGAGGACTGGACAGGCTTGGCTAAATCAGCGCGCGCAAACACCTCTCCACCGACTCGACTGGCTTCTTTAGGCGGCGCTTGCAGCATCTACTGTAAAGCTACATGAGCTCAGTAAAGTTGTTCCAATTCCTTCCGTCTTCCCAGACTTGTGATTTAGGGATCCTTCTAGTGTCGGGACAGTAACTAGCCCTCGATAGAGGTAATGGGGAAGACACTTGCCACTATGTTCTTCGGTGCCGCTTCCTGAGGATAAAAGAAGAGATGGAAGGCCTAAGTGGAGAGAATGGTTAAATTGGTACAGAATGAAATGGAGAATAGGTAGGAGGAAGGCCAAAGTGGAGGGAAAAGTTTATTCTCGCGTTCATCATCTCCCAAAGGTAAGGAAGAAGAAGAGGGGACAGGTTCATGGACTAAATTATATTTGAACTGACGTTTCGAAAACCTTCCCGCTTCCATCGTCAGAGTGTTGTTGTAGCTAAATCTGATGGTCTTGAGTTAGCCAGCCTTGCCGTCTGCTTCGTACAAGGCTCGGATCAAGTTGGCCAGAGCCTGTAGGGCAAACGAGTACGCAGGAGCGAGAGCAAACGCCCATGGAAACTAGGGATGGAGGTCGGAGGTCACGTGACCAACATCAAGCACTGTCTCACCGTTACGACCGCGAGGCAAAGAACAACCCAAGTGAACAGCAACGAGTGATCAGTCCACATGGTGATGTGGGGGAGGCTATAGGAGTTAAGGTTAAGACGGTTAACCCTAAAAGCTACAATCATTCAGGCCCTGGTTCCTTAGGAGATAGGAGAAGTCTTGGGAAGACAGATTAGACGGAACAGTGTATTGTTTACAGAAGGGATAAGGGGTAGGTTGCCAATAGGTCTTGCAGGGCGTACGACCGCAAGGCCCGTAGGACAGGGCGGCGTCGCCGGCCGCGACGCACCTGAGCGGAATTCCAAGTGTCCTCTGACGACAGTCATCCCGAGCGGCCGCCGAATACTCGCTTTGTCTCGGTAGCCTGGTGGTGATTGGTTGCCGAGCGCAAGGTTGGCAAGGCGAGGCTGGGTGTGTTCGTAAGTGGCTCAGACCATTGAGCGAGAACGGACAGGAGTGCCGGGACTTAGCACCTGATCGCAGGCGGCATTAGGCGCCATCCATCAGAGCTTGGGTTCCAAGTGGCTGTTAGGGCCACTACAAGACCAGCAAGCATATTGACTCGCCTACAACTATGCTGACGAAGGGCACGAAGGTCAAGCCATTCCACCAGCAGCCAGCGTCCGGGAGACCAAATATGGTCGGCAACGAACGGGCAGGTCAAAGTTCACACGTCCAACACCGATATAATTTGAGGCAGATGGCAAGGTGGACTAACTCAAGATCACCAGACACAGCTACAAAAAAACTCTGACGATGAAAGTGAGAAGGTTTTCGAAACGTCAGTTCAAATATAATTTGGTCCATGAACCCGCCCCTTCTTCTTCTTCCTTACCTTTGGGAGATGATGAACGTGATAACATATCTGGACCCCGAATTTTTCGGAAAAGTTTATTCTGTACAGAACGGAGTGGAGAATATGTAGGAGGAAGTTACCTGTCGGACCGCGCGTCTGACCGCGAGGGAGGATTGGTCCAAAATGGTAAGCGCTTAGACATTCATCGTAATGAAGGCTCTTGTAAGTCGGCCTTGAAAGTGCCTAACGAGACTGGGAAAAGACAAATTGGAGCAGGCGTGTTAGTGGGCCGCGCGAGGGAAGTCCTCATCTGCAGCATGTGCCTGTCGAGGCACGCAACCACCTGACCTCATGCGTTTTTTGGCATAGGCGGTCGCTACAGTATCGCGGAACTTCTACACCCTGTAAAAATGCGATAAATTTCCGTAGCGTTCGTCATCAAATCTCTCCTCAGTAGCCTCTCCAGCACACACACGAACACACCCAATAGTGACGCACCGCAAGTACGCAAGCAACAGCTCTCACGCAAGCATGAAGTATGTCTTTCGATGCTTTCTGCATGTGGCTTCTCTGCTGCGTGTGCGCCCCGAGCCTGAGACCAACACACCACACTAAGTGCCATGTTTTGGAAGGCTGTCAACGGAGAAATATGGTCGGCCCTGTGTGTGTAGTGGAGAGAAGCACTCACGCGGAGAATGTGGTGGCTGTCTAGACCTGCAGTCACATGACTTCATGCGTGGGGTGGCATATGAGGTCCGTACAGTACCGCAGAAATTCTACGTTCCGTAGCACATGCGAAAAAATTCACTAGCGTTCGTCCTGCAGGCAAATTGGTTTGATGCCTGTATTATTGCATACTGTCTCCGTATTAACGAACACAAACCAGCTGTCAGTCGCCGAGATCTCTGTTGTCCATCGTCTTTTCATAAGCAATCGAATGGAGCCATGGCGGCAACGGTAGCTTATGTTGGCCCACTCATTAATCCCTACTCCCTGCATGTTTTCCTACGAAAACGGTGGTTATAGGATTTTATGGGTGCGGAATCAGGACACGCAGTGAAATACACTTTAATAAATGCTAAATGCATTTTTATTTTACTGTATTCAGAAGTGTTGTTGATTTATATCTGTAGATTTATCTAATCTGTATTATCAGTTAACTTACTGCGGAAAACCCCGATTATCAAATTGCAGGTTTCTTGAATCTCCCGAAAAATTGAACTGGTGGTTAGGAAGTCATCTACTTCAACTTATCTGAGGTCCAACTCAACGCCGCACACACCTTCAATTTGCATGCGGAACAACCTGCTCCCAGCGGCCGCGGGAAGCAACTTCGACTACTTATTTTTTTTCACTTTACATTCACTTCTAGAAATTTCCTTCTCTGCCTTTCCTATTTCCCCACCCCCAAAAAAAAACTCTAGAACCACAGTTTTTCCAGGACAAATGCTGAGACTAGAGGTAAATGAGTGGGCCTACTTAAGCTACTTTTGCCACTCCGGCTTTAAATTTATTGACACTGCGGTCGTTGATTTGGCCAACACAAGGCAAGAGCGAGAATTTATCGAGACTTGTTTCCCTACTGCGCCTAGTTGCTACCACCGTGTTGACTTGGACTACGATTCTGGGGGCCTACATTCACGACTTCGAGTGCCCTACTCTAGCCAGCGTCAGAAAAATATTCAAATAAGTTAGAGAGAATGTCACATTAGACCGTATGTTGCGACAGGACGGACAGACCATTTTTGTGTGCGAGGATGAGCCATGGTATGTGTTGGGAAGGCCCAGACGCGAGTTATAATCCGGGCAATCCTGAGAGTACCAGAATAAAGGGACCGGACTGATGACCGGTTCATGCAGTTACAAGCGACCTTCAAAGGGCGGACATTAGGCCAGGACAAAGGAGGCACGCGCAAGCGAGACTGCCCCGGAGCCGGGTTGCCGCTATCGGGAGGTCACGACGAGGACATATGCACAGGTGCGCGTAAGCAAGCGCGCGCATGGCCACTCGTGGAAAGCCAATGGGGAGCAATGACTACTGACCCTTAAATATGCTGTCATCGCTGAAGGCAGCCACTCTGGTGCCGGAGACGCTGCCGACGACCTGAGACTCTGCTGCCGAGACGAGACCGACCACAGCAGACAAGCTGATGGACACACAGGAATCAGAGCTGATGAACTAGTAAAACTGACAGAAAAGTACTATCTGCTATCCTGTTCTGCCGCCTTCTCTTCCTAACACGTAACTGGGGGACATAACCGCTGTTGATACAGGAACACAAAAGTTTATAACAGTATGTCTGTATGTGTGGGAGGTGGAAAAAGTACGCCTTAATGTGTTGAAGGGGGAGAGAGGCTCAGTTGGTCTCTCGCAGCTTGGATGACATTCTTTGATGCCAAGGGGTCTGTAGGTCCTGAATTTAGACCCTCACAATCGTTGTCCGAGTCAATGTGGGGATTGCTACTATTCGCAGTGGAGTACCAAGCCTCGAGGAATTCCCTCATTCATTTTGTGTTGTCCATAGTAACGACGTCAGTGTTATCCATGGTTGCATTTGATTGAATGCGAAAAGACGAGGGACAAGAGATCTCAGCGACGGAAAGCTGGTGTAATTTCTCTAATGCGGATGCAGAATGCGGACGAACCCACCGGCCGAGCTGGTCATTTGCTTAGCGCGGGCAATAGACGCAGTGACTGACCTAGTACTTGTGTGCTACATGCACGACGGGGCCGCCGAGCACACTATACCATAATCTCACTCTAATGAGGATAGGAGGCTCTGATTTCACAGGTGGGTCTTTCATGGACGTTAGGTCAAGAAGGAGCCGCTGTAGTCTTGCTGCTGGTTGCTGTGTCAACAAGAAGAAAGGTCCCCAAATCAAAAGTCAGATAAAGGAGGACGTTTACAGCACGAAAAGAACTTAAAAACAGGCGCTGCCAAACGACCGCAACTGCTGCATCTCCAGGCAAGTTGGGTGAGCTTTTCCGCTGCTGAGAAGCCTCGAGTGCGTAAAGTTTCCTTAGTGTCCTGTGCAGCCAATCAGGTGGAACAGCGACTGTTATAACCAAATGTGTTCCTGCATCAACACTGGAAGTGTCCCCCAGTTATTTGTTAGAAAGAAAAGGCAAAACAGGACAGCAGATAGTACTTAACTGTCACTTCTACTAGTACATTAGCTCTGTTTCCTGTGTGTCAAGTAGCTTGTCTTCGGTATCCGTCAGCAGCTTGTGTTCTGTCGTGGTCTCGGCCAACAGTGCTCCGTGTCTCTAGCAGCCGTGTCCCTGGTCGCCAACAACAGTGTCTCGGGTTGTCGGCAACGTCTCCAGCGTCCAAGTCTCGTTCTGCTCGCAGCCTCTTCACGGGTGGCCGTGCGTGCGCTTTGCCTTTTGGCCAGGCGTGACCTCAGCATGACAGTGGTCTCACGTGTGCGTAACGCCTTTGCCTCCTCGCGTGGTTTCTGCCGTTGAAGGTCTCATGACTCGGCCCGTTCTGTATGCACCAGACTGACCTGTTGCGTCCTTTATCCACGCGCCTTTGTCCGGCGTGACCTCAGGATGTCTGTCTGTCCGTCTGGATGACGAGGGTGGTGGCTCACGTGCTTGGCCATCCGAACAGCGACCTTGATTGGTTCAAGCTAAGCTGCACCTCAGAGAGCGAGTCTCTGGGAAAGCATAGGACGGGCAGGACATCGCGGGTGTCATGCAACGATTGACAAAAACGTGCGAATAGCAAACGGCTTGGCGAGCTAAGAGAGGATGACCCAGCTCAGTGGTACTGTGTGCTGGCTACCACAGTCTGACAGCCTGGCCATTCCATGCAAAAGCAGAGTGGGTCGACCATATACGTCAGTTGCCAGCCTTCAAAAATGTGGCGTTTAGTATGGTGCATTAGTTTCAGGCACAGAGCACACATACAATAGAGGAGCCACATACAAAAGGATTCAAAGACCATACTTTGAAAATTACCTGAGAGATACCGGTTGCACGCTTGTGGTGCGTGGTTATCTGGCATAATCGTGTGTAGTGTAAGTGCTTGGGAGGAGATGTATGGTGATGTGGTATGGTTGAGGGCGTTCGACTGCCGGCAGTTGAGGTGGGTGGATGTTGGTGCTCATGGCATTGCTTCACTAATCATAGTGCGATGGCTTCGCAAATGACCTACCAGGCCGTTGCGTGATGTGCATGTGCGATGACAGTATGATCAACCTATGTTGGGAACTGCAGAGTAGGTTGCGTGGATGGGGATTCACTGTCACCGTATATGGTAGATTTGCTGGACGTACAAGGTGTGTTTGCGTGTGATATACCGGTGAATTCGCTTTTGTGGATGCGCATGCAACTGAATAGGCCCATTTTGTAAGTGCAACTCCAACATTGAACCACTGGCTCGTAGTTTTGTCCGTTGAGATCAGGAATATGATGAAGTTGTGGTGTTCGCTGATCCGGTACTGAAACATGTACGTTCTGGTTATGCCCTGGGGCTCAATTTAGAGCGTTCGCAGACAATTGCATAGAAACTAGTAGGATAGGATGGAGTGGAACCGAAGAAGACAACGGAGATCGGTATGGAAATTTCTGGTTGATTAGCCATCCTTAGCCAGTCATGCCCAATCCCAGATGTGGATCCCCCGGGATTCGAACCCGTGCCATTTGGTCATTGAATAGAACACTCTACCATTGAATCATGGACTCTTTGCTTTGTCGGTTGAGATATGATGGAACCAGGGCGTTCAAATGGAAACCAACGGACCAGTAGCGGATCTAGTGACGGTTTGGAACTGGTTTCCTTCCTCTTCTTCTTGCGTGCCAGATCTCTTATTAACACCTGTGAAGACAGACACAAAAATGCGTACCTACGCTACAAAGATGGTCGATAGATTCTGTTTGACCGATGAGGTTTTTGTACCACCGAATTGATTTGCATTCAGGAATGGTAGCTCCTAGATTTTCCTCGACATTTTAGGACAAATGAACCCTGAATAAGTTATTATAGGTCACTGACGTGCAAGTACTTGCACACTTTATCCGTGGCTGGTTTTCCCCTGCGAAGCCAAATGGATGGGCATGCACATCATCCTGTGTGTGTGTGTGTAAAAAACCCACTAGTTCACCATCCCTCACACAATAAGAGACATCAATAATTGAGGACTTGTTGTGGCTGAAGCCACCCACGGGGTCACGTGAGAGCAGCTGGTCGCCCGCCTTCGGTGACAGCAACCTACATCAACGCTCGATGCCCCGTGGAAGCCAACGCCCGCACATACCGACGCTCTACCGTTTGCCTCGCGTGACTGGGAAAAACATGCGCACTCCCGTCTGGTCTGGTCAATAACCTCTCCAACTCTGACCAATCACCCTCAAGGCTGACTAAGACCAAGACCGATTTCGGTGGCCACTGACATGAATCCTGCCAGGCTAGGACTTCGGTCACTGTCCCACTCAGGTATGGACCTACGCTCGTCCGATAGTCAATCTCCTCCTATCTATACTCCCACTCCTCTACAGAATAAGCTGTTCCTACCACTCTGGCCTCCCATTTATTCTCTCTTCCTAAGGAACTGGGCCTGAAGATCGTAGTGACAAGGGTTTTCTTGGTTAATCTTGATTCCTCGATAGACTTCTAAATGCCCTCTGTTCTTCGGTGCATTGAGAATCTGGCCAGCCACGGAAGCCCTTAAAACGTTTCTTAAGTCACCTGAGCTGGATTGTCCTGCGTGAAATCAAGGTAGACGTACTTTCACGTGCGACCAAGTCAACTTAAGACATGAGTTAAAGCATGTCGTCTGTCTTTTACTTGCTGAATAAGATTACTGGTCTACACAGGAAGCTTTCTCAGTATCGGACAAGAAACCACAAATTCTATTTTCGCAGACCTTTTACACAAACTTTCACACCAGTTCATGAGTACTGTTGAGATGTAATGGTCAAAGGACTTTCTTTTCGTCCCTTTACTATTACCTTAGCTCATTTATTCGATTACTTGGTCAGGTGACTTCTCTGGTCCTCAAAACAGGACATGGGAACAGGAAAGCCTTCGTCAAGTAATAAAGATGGCTCTATCGCACAAAGTTAAGTAAGCTAAACCCAGGCAACTGTGATCTTCAGATCATGTTTACTTAGTAGAAAGAGAAGTCATAGAAAGGCCAGAGTAGTAGAAACAGTACTTTGTGTACACAGAGGAACGAGGAATAGATGGAAGAGATTGGCTCGGAGAACTCACAACCAGCCAGGAGGCCGGGTGCGTTCCAAGTACTGGTTTGACATCACTCAGGCCAGTAGACAGAGAGAGTGCCCTCATTGGCTGGATCGGCATTGAGTTTTTGGGCCAGGCAGATAGATGGCGTCCGAAACGCGTGCAAGCTTGCTATTCGTCGCCGGCCCCAAGCAGAATCTATGCGGGAACTGTAATTGGTTGATCCAGGCATTGAGACTAGCGTCTGTGAGCCTTCAGGAAAGTTAATTTCGACTCGAGCTAGTCACAACAGCCCTGCGCATTATTCCAGAGAGCAAACATTTCCTCATCTCCCAACCCTAAGCCTAAAATAAATCTAAACCGTAACCATATTCTAAACTCTAGCCCCACGCTACGTCCTAATGCTAAAGTGAACATTGATTCCTAAGCTTAAATTAATTTGGGATAAGTTTTAATCCATATCGCCCAGATGATTTTGTTGCAGCCTGCCTTCGTTATCACCGGTGAGACTATCGCGTGAGTTAGGGCTACGAAGGTTTAACCCTATCAGCTACGATCTTCCAGGAAAATGGTTCCTTTAGGTGAAGAGAGAGAAGACGGTGGGGTAACCAGGTTGTTAGGAATAGTGTATTCTGCAGGAGGATAGGAGAATAGACGGAAAGACTCTTGACTCTCGGCTGACCGCAGTCCGACTGCCAGGGAGTCAATTCCGGAGTGACGTGGACATCCGAAATTGCCGCAGTGTCGGTGTATGCTTTGTTAAAGCGGCCAATGACAGAGCTAATGTCTAGACTAGCGTGGGCGCGCGACCTTGAGATGGCCGGCTAGCATGAGCGCGCGGTCACGCTGAGACATGTGCGCGCGTTTGTCAAGGACAGTTAGCGCCTAGCCCCAGGAGACGGTGGGCGTGCAGGCAGGCCAAAGGCGTCATGCGTCAACGGCTAGTCTTGGGTTCCAAGTGGCTGCAAAAGGCCACTACAAGACTATTCACCCATGTGCATTCAGTCCACCAGAAGTGCTTGGCCAATTCCTGTAATTGCTTGCAAATGTGCTGTGACTAGCTCGCGTCGAAGTGGACTTTCGCAAAAACCCACCGATGCGGTTCTCGACGTCTGCGAACAGCCAATCCCAAATGCCGCAAAAGTTAGTCTCCCCCGGCGGAGAATAAGACGCAGGCACGCTAGGTCGATGCAGTCGGGGTCACCAATATCGCAGAGGGTTAAGTGAGTTAAACCCAAGCAACTGCGATCTTCTGATTATGATTGCTTAGTAGAGGAGAGAAGTTTTTGGAAGGCCAGAGTAGAAGGAACAGTATATTGTGTCCACAGAGGAACGCAGAATAGACTGACATAGATTTTACTTGGAGAGCATACGAACAGCAAGGAGAGCTAGCTGCGTCCAAGCACTGGTTTGACAGCAGTCAGGTCAGTAGACAGAGAGCGAGAGTGTTTATCGGCTGCATCGGCCTTGAAGGTTTTTGGCCAGACAGACAGAGAGAGCAATTCACGCATGCAGGCATGCTATTCTTCGCTGGTCCAAAAAGGCATATATGCGGTGGGCCTTTGGAAAAGTCCACTTCAACGCGAGCTTACCACAACAGATGTAGCGATCAGGACCTAACAACCTGTAACTCGGCTGCTGAGAACGTTGTAACTGCAACCTGAGGTCGTTAGAGGCTTTTAGCCTCGGTTAGTTTGTCCAACCGTCTTTCGTGTTGCTGTGTATGCCTGTCCCTAGTCTCGGAACATAATGACAATGCGCGCGTCAAGCGCCGGTTACGCTCACTGACACATGTTCACCCAATAGATGAGAATATCCGAGTTCCAGGAAACAGTTCAGAAGAAGAAGAAGAAGAAGAAGAAGAAGAAGAAGAAGAAGCGATCACTGGAACAAGAGTTTTATTGTATTGAAGTTTCGGATTCCGTCGGGAATCCTTAGTCATATGTAATCGTAAACTAGTCTGGGACATGCGTAGATAAGAGGTATTTGCGCATGTCTCAGACTTGCTTACGATTACCTATGACTAAGGATTCCCGATGGAATCCGAAACGTCAGGACAATAAAACTCTTGTTCCAGTAATCGCTTCGTCTTCTTATTCTTCTTCTTCTTCTTCTTCTTCTTCTGAACACGTTAACCTCTCTATTTTGACTAGCTAGCCTTCACACCTGACCAGCTGGTTCACACGTCTCTTTGCTCTAACTGGCTACCCTTCAGCCTTTGACGTTTAAGCCCCGCCATGAAGCTTTCTTTGTTAACATGACGCTTAAATTTGCGAAAATTCCCATTAAAAGAGACTACTGGCTACGGCAGAAGTGGCCGCCATCAGGCTACGCCGATCGGTCCTTTGCGCCCAAAAGAATTTCGTCGTGGTGCCACAGTTACCATGGTCAAAAGCTGCTAATCCAACAGCTAGCAGGTTAGCACCTCAACCAACTACCATTTCACCCTAACGCTGATCAAATTTTGACCCCTTTCCGTCCCCCCCCCCCGACTCCCTGCCCTGACAACCGTTCTGTTTTTCTACCAACCCGCATAGTCAATTTAGAATGAGAATTATCGAGAACAAACGTATGTTCGCCAATTCATCTTCTTAACGTGACTCGTCGATTGACGTTTTACCTCGTCCTCAGTACACGTCCTGCCTACAGACAGCCTTCTGTTTTACATACATGACAATCATCCTGCCTACAAACTGCCTTTCTGTTTTCAATAAATAACAAGTGCCATCCTCAATTTTGATTTAGGAATCGTCCAGTTGCCAATTTTCCTATTTTTGCCAAGCTGAAAAGAAAACCCCTATCGAATGCTGAAAATAGGAGAACCAAGAGAACATGAAGATCAACTTTCTGGCAGTCGCCAACTTTGCAGCCTACAAGATGCCTCTCAAAATTGTAAGCCGACATGATCTGGGGTGGATCACATGGTCCGCCAACCCATTTTTATTTGCAAGGGTTCCTGAGGCACTACGACCAGTGTCTGTCCTCTGCTCTTCGTTAACGAAAGCCTGGAATACTCATCACAACGATCGTGCATTTCGCGGGGAAAGTCTGGTACCTCTCTGAGATGAGAGACATAACATTCACTGTCGTTCTGGTTCAAATAGTGCATTTTCTCCGAAATGTCACGCAAAACTATTAAAAAGCCAAAAATTTTACGTTGTCCTTTGAGGTATTGTGAATGCTGTCTACGGCTGTCTGCTAGCAACTTTAATTTTTCTTTTTAACTTGCGTCATCTTTAGGAAAGATAAATACAATCAACAATGACATTCAAAAGTAAAAGTCGTGAAATATATTTATATTGTACACAGGAGACTGAAGCAGTAGCAGCAGCAGTTTTTCCACACTAAAAGTTTTTGCCATCGAGCAGGGCCTTAAAATCTTAAAGAAAACTCAGACTCTGTGTCTTTTGTGCCGACAATTTTAACCTTTGCATCCTCTACGCTCACTTTAAAGTCCTCCTCCCCCTCCTCGTCAACACTTTCATCCTTTTCTACGGGTCCGCCCTTGTACTGGAAGGCGAGAACCAAGAAGAATATGATAACGATGACCACGTAGACAGCCAAGGCGACGCCAGCAATGGTGAACTTCCCGTTGTACCTGAAATTGAAAGAAATAGTAGTTCTTTTCATTTGACTTCTCTATCAACATTTCCTTATAAGTCCCATTCTAATTTAAAAGGTTTCACAGTGTTAAGATTTTGCGGGTTAGTTCTCTTGTATTATACCCTCATATCCCACAGAGTTCTCATTAAATAGGCAGCCCAATTACGCACGGATCTGACATTAAATTGTCGTCTGCATTAAAACTATATCACATGACTAATCAAGATAGTGGAAGAAGTCACAATCTAAACCCATCTCAATGTTCTCATATGGCAAAGCAAACCAGTTTCTTTTTCATATTTTAAGTTTATTGATGTTGGAGGCTGATTTAATGCACCTCGTCGTCAGTTAGGAGACCGACTTCACTGCAGTCCTGTCGTACTGTGAATTCAATAATTTCTAAAAGCCACTTTAGTGGACATAAACACGTCCTCATTTTTTGGCAAAGATTTCGAATTACGACGATACTTCAGTAGTAGAAAACTTGTAAACATTTTGGCCTTTGTCCACCATGATCTTGTGGACTCATTGTTGAAGATAAATCTCTGCGTGAGCACTGATGAATTGTCCTCAACCTACGGAGCAAACAATCCAAATACTTCACTACTTACTTGTTTTCCTACTATAACAGGCCGATGCGAAAGTATTAATATATCGGGCGATCCATGCACGGGATTAGGTCTGACTGGCTGATGACGGCTAATAAGTCAGAAATGGCCATTTGGGCTTCTTTGTCTGTTTGTCGCTTGTACTCCATCTGAGCCACGTTGTTGTTTCATAAAGATAAGTGAGAATATGAGGTACAGTTTTTCTGTCTTTTCATCCTCATTATGAAATCCGCCTTTCTCGGCAGCTGATTTTGCCTTCAGGCTAAAGCGAAAACTTCCGCACAGTAGGCAGAATTATTTCGTTTGGCAGTTGATGATTCTATTTGTCTGCTCCTGTCATTCGTGCTTGCAGCAGCTGACAAATATCATTTATCAAAATAGGCCGGACCCGTCGTCCACCCCACATGCTCCACTGTGCCGCTTGTTCGGTTTCTTACGGTGGGATTGCTTAGCAGTTATATAGTGGACGCTGCCGGTCAACGCCCTCCATTGTTTTGTCCGGTGCCATCGTTCAATGCCAGCTGCTTCAAGGTTATCCAATACCTCAGTTGGCGCTTACAGTCGCGCTGACCTGCAGAGACTTGACCTACTTTCACTCGGACACACACATGCGTGTCTAGGTTCCGGCGGCCGCCCAAGCACCACTAGAACAAGTCCCTTTTCCCCCATCCTCGGCCACTAGACGTCCCTTAGGGCCACGGCGCTCCAGCGGAATGACGTGTGCCCCGAAGCCCAACTTCTCTCCATCTATTCTCCGTTCCTTTGTGTACACAATAGAGTATTCCTTCTATTTAGGCCTTCCAAGACTTCTCCAATCTCCAAAGGAACCGGGCCTGAAAGATTGCAGGTGTTAGGGTTAGCCCTCTTAGCCTTAACTCCTATAACTGGTGACCCTAACCGTAAGATGAACTCTCAACTAATCTTCTGATGTGGCCCGCTGTCCCTGCATTGTTGTCCCTGCGTATTTTTCTGACTTTCCGACGTGTCCCTGCGTATTTGGTGAATTTTCCTGCGTATTTGGCGACTTTCCGACGTGTCTCTACGTATTTGGTGAGCTGAAGTTGTGATTTATGATGTGGTTGAGCTCAGCCATTTTAAACCTCCCTCGCCTTCAATTGAGATTTTCCTATGTCATCTGATGTGACCGCGATATGGAGACTTTCTGCATCGACATCTTGTCGTGAAATGAGATGGAGATCTTCAACTGCTCACAATCCATTCAACCCAGGCCGTGGTTTCTTCTCAATCCAAGAGAGATGTTCCTTTGTGAGTGCCAGTTCCCAAATCTCCTTCCCAATCGATCACCTTCTTTTTACTACCAACGATACCTCTTGGTTCAACTCATACTGACACGGCATACTGATTTGCAGTTCACGTTTTACCGAACTACCGGCTTTCTCCAGCCACCCCTGCAACCTGGCATATTTATGGCAACCACAGCTGTCCATGCTGTTTGCAACTCTACCTTGGTACGTACTTCATCCTCTATATTAACTATTCTTCCTGCATTCGTTTTCTTTCATCAATCAAATTGCGGTCTCGGAAGGGATCTCTTGTAGTGAACGCTGTCGGCCAACCCCTCCATTGTTTTGTCCGGCGTCATTGTTCAACGCTAGCTGCCTCAAGGTCATGCAATACCTCAGTCAGCACTTCCAGTCGCGCTGACCTGCTTCCACTCGGACGCACACATGTGTCTAGGTTCTCGCGGCCGCCCAAACACCACTCGAACAAGTCCCTTTTTCCCCACCCTCGGCCACTAGACGTCACTTAGGACCACGGCGCTCCAGCGGAATGACGTGTGCGCCGAAGTCCACCTTCTTTCCATCTATTCTCCGTTCCTTTGTGTACACAATAAACTGTCCCATTTACTCTGGCCTTCCCAAGACTTCTCATGTCCTAAGGAACCGGACCTGGAAGATTGTAGGCGTTAGGGTTAACCGTCTTGGCCTTAACTCCTATAGTTATGCAAATATCCAGTCACAGCCGCAGTTATTTCTTGGGAGAAAAATCTCCAAAAGACCTGTACATGTGGGTAGTTCATAGGCTAAGAAGTTCACAGATTTTCTTCGCTATCGGTGACTCATAGAGATTGGCAAAGCTACATTTATTTTTCCGGTGCAGGCATTGCGTATTCGCGAAAATTCCCCTATAAAGGAATTTCATCTCCTGAGAAAGGAGAATTCACTTGATGTATACAAAATGGTAAATTTATGATTGCCCTGACCATTTATTATTTTAGTCATACACCAGGCTCTTGTCATGTCTCTATCGGCACACTCAAAGGAAAATCTGTTGGCCTTAATTAAAGCATATTAAACAGCGTAGAAAAGGACGAAAAAACGGCCATTACTTGTGAAACATTGCTGGAATATATACTCGAAATTTTGGCTGTTTGCTAATGGTCATACTTTACATTACACTTAATATGTTCGAATATTTCTGTGCAAAATGAAGAAAAGACTTTTTTTCAAATGCAATTCTACTTGTGCTACTTTATTCACTTGCTTTGCTTGCATAGATAAACTTTCTGTATATTTAAAACTGCAATTTATTTATTTACATAGATTTTCATGTTTTTGTAATTTTCCGCTTTTAAAAACAACATAATATTAATTTATAAATCACAATATGCTTCGTCTTTGAAAGCGATTGATCCGTTACTGATGTAGGACACTCAGTGTCCAACGTGGTATGCTTTTTCGAACAATGTATGCTCTTGTAAAGGATAGGAGATTTCATGAAGCACGCCATCGACTGAAATACCTCAGTAGCCTAAGCTGCTTTCTCCTAGTTCTTAATAAGGCGTGACTCCATTCATGCGTAACCCTTTCAAAAAGCTTATCAAGGTGAAAACTGCAAACTCAGTGTCTAAATTTGTCAGCCGCAATAGGCTTCAGTAAACCCCACAGGCTGTCAAGGGACGTATTATTTCTCAATTCATCCGATCATTTCTGCGAAAAGCGAGGAGTCCCACTACCACGAAAAGAAACACCTAAAGTCGTCTGTTGTATCTGATCTCGTTGCGGACAAAGCAAATACGTTGGAGAAAACGGAAAACTTTTTCAAACGTAAATATAGGAAAATGCGGCAGTATTGTGGAGAAATGACGCCAATTCTCTAGTCATAGCTCGCTCGACGAGCGCCGGCCATACATATACAAATTTGATCAATCCGAACTGTTGACGAGAGGTGACCATTTTGTGGGCCGCGAGTGGTTTTAATCATGGTTTAGGAGCCCCAAAGTGCAATGCACTGCCCAACACATATTCGGTGCTGAGGTTCTGTCTGGTCGAAGCAATTCACCCCTCGGGCTGTGCAGAGACGAGCGCATGTTCTAACGTCAGCGCCAGGGTGCCAGATGGCCAGGCACTCAAGTCCAGCGCGGGTGATGAAGGTTCAGCAAGTCGCGACCTGCACGCCGACGATCAAGCAATTAGCCCATTATCCTCGAGAGAAAGGAGCCGACAATTGTCATAGATATACAGTAGCGTAGCGACTGAATACTGCAACCCCCTGTGTTTATGAATTATCCTTTTCTGCTACCGTCTCTGATGATGGATCCTCAAAGCAAACCGAATTTTAGGTGAATAAACTTTTTGTCCCGGCGATCGCATCTGCTTCTTCTCGACTAGAAGTCAATCTTCGCGTCGTATATCTTCGCTGAAGTAAATAACCTGACAGGCATAACAATTCATTCGTATGAATTTAAAAATAGGCATCCCAAGAAATATAATTTGATAGAAAAGATTCTTTGGGAAACAGGAACAAACTTTATTGTATATTTTCGACGCTGGCACACCAGTTTGTCTTCGGGCGTGAGGGAAATGTGTGAAGGGCAGTGTGCATTTTCAAACGTGCCAAAAGATCGATAATGCCCATAATCCATGGCCATTAATTCTGACGAATCATGCATCAACAGGCATTTTGACTTGGATTCAATGGATACCAGTCTCAATAAAGCCTGGAAAAAGCGCAAACCAACAAAAAATATGATTGACCATGGATGACGTAGCACTATCGATTTTTGGTACGTTTAGAAATGCGCACTGCTCTTCACACATTTTTCTCATGTCTGAAGACGATCTGGTGTGCCGGCGTCGAAAAAAATACAATAAGGTTTATTCCTGTTTCCAAAAGAATCCTTTCTATCAAGACATAACAATGTCAGTCCTTGTCCCACCAAAGGAAATGACGAAATATCAAAATCGCAAGTTCACGACAATGAAGCCACACCCCTGAAAAGAACCGAGGTCGTCCTCACTATTTCTCGGGTATTGTCTTAGTGTAAAAAATGGGTCCTTGGACGCAAATGCTATTGTATACATGCATGGAAAGTCTACAGGAATTACACCGGCTATGTCTGATTTCAAAGCCTTTCAAAAGTCAGCTTGGCCCTGTTTTTCGTGTTAGATGATGGTTTGATGTTATAAATTTGAGTTTCAGCGGAGTCTCTCGAAAATTTGTCAAGCTTCTCGGCTTTTACTTGGTATCTGTGCTGTCAGTGTGCTAAACTATATCCAAAATGTGACTCTCCTGCATGTCAAAACTTCGTCCAACTTAGGTACCTTTTTCAACGTATAAACTATTTCTCTAAGGGATAATATTTTCCAAGACAATATTTCTTATATGGGTCTTCTCCAGTAATTTTGCTAGAGACCGTCTAAATGTTCTGGAATTCCTTTTTTGGGTTGAGGGGTTAAACAATCATACAAAACCAAGGACTGACATCATTCCATGGCATTTTTGACTAGATTCAGCGATAATCCTCTAAAATATTTTGTCATTAGCTCGCAGCCGTAAATTTAGTTGCGGAATTTATACCACAGGGGCGTTTATTTGACTGGCTGGCAGAAAAATGAGACGTGGAAAGAAGAACAACAGGCTGAACAGGGGAAAAACAAGAGCTTACCGTTCGATGCCGCCGGGATTCATGGCAGGTACGTCGCTGTAGAGCCCCAGTCCCCAACGCAAATAATACCAAGCGTATAGGGTATCATTATCGGGAAGTTTTGCAAGAGCTGCGCACACATACATCCCGACGACGCTGTCGGGGACGTTCATGTTCTCCTTTTTGATGACAAGTGAATAGTTTTCTGTCTTCTCATTTACACTCCAACCTTCCTTAGTTTCACCTGGTTGCAAGTGGAGGTATGCGGAGGACTGCGGCGTGATCCATGTTACTTTTAAAATGCTGTCCATGTTGTTGAAGGGGTAGAAGCTTGGATCATAGCATTGTAATATGATGTTGTCACCTATGTTTGGTACAACCCAATTGATCGTGTTCCATTGAGGAAAATCTGGATGCTTTTGGGCTGCTGCCACAGCGAAGAAGGAGGCAGCGAGGAATAGTAGCCAGGTGAACATTTCTCGGAAATCTTCCTGAAGGAGGAGTTAGGATAGTAGGGGACTGACTGTTAATAGCAGAAAATACGTGATCTGTGATCGAAGTGTGAAGTTGATAGCCACTAACATAGTAAAGATTTGACTCATGTGCGTTAGCCTTGTTTGGATCACTAGTGCCTGCTAGTTTGCATTTACTGAATTTTCAACTACCAGTCCGCCTAAATCAAGCGTGTTCTACTTACAGGCCAGTTGATGGCATATCGCCTAGCAGGTGACTCTGAACTCACTAAAAAGCAGCATAATTCAATAGTGTCCGGCAGCGTCACTACTTTCGAACACTGATAAGGAAATCAGTCACATATGTATGTTCGTCTTCGTGAAGCTCCATAAATATTGTCCTCAATAAGTAAATTAGCTACACAAGGATGATATCGTTACTCGGAAACAGTAAGATAGCCTACATATATTACATCACAGTCTTTTGTTGTTATCTTGCTCCCAAATTGATCTGTCAGGTACAGTACTCGCCAGAATTCGTGCAACATGCCGATATATGCGAAAGATTTATACTCTTTCGCTTATTGGCCTCGAGTAAGGTTGCCATACTAATTATGGTGCAGTCTTTTATCAACTTATTTCAGTCATGATAGGATACTAGCTTTTTAAAGAGCTTCATTCTGACCACAAAAAAACGCGTTTACTGTAACAAGTAACTACTTGAATAGTATGCGTTTTTATCATTGATTTTGACTGCTTATATAAATTCAAATATACTTTTAAGGAAAACGTGCACGAAAACAAAAATTTCTTCTACTCATTTGGTAAAAATTACGTATTCTTTAAATTTTATTCTTAAAAAGAGGGTATCTTTCGGTTTTGAAAAGTTTCTGAATTTCCGAACAATTTTGAAACCTACTGACTGCTATACTCGAATTCACGGTTTACAAACTGCGCACTGTGTACATCCTGTTTAAGGAAAAGTACGTTTTTGCCTACAGTTTGAGGAAGAAGTCACACAGTTCTCATGAAATGTAGCAAAAGATATGGAGCATGCTTTATGCAGTATAAGCAACATTACTAAATTAACGGATACGATGTCTTATGAATGAACACCTCACAATCGTAAAAAAGATCGCAATTGGAAATGTTTCTCAAACTGAAGAAAACCCTTTTTTAAGTATATACAATTTAAAGAAGGCATAATGTGTTACCAAATGAGTACAAGAAATAAATTTTTCGTGTAAACTTTCCACAAAATATATTCGAATTTATAAAGGTGGTCAAAACTAATGATAAAAATCCGTACTATTTAAGTAGTTACTTTTCACAGTACATACGTTTTGTTAGCGGTCAGAACGAAGCTTGGTAAAAAGCCCGCATCCTATTATGACTGAAATAACTTCAGAATAGGCTACACGATAATCAATATCACAACTTGAGTCAGTGCTGATTAACGAAAGAGTATCAATCTTTCGCATATGTGGGCATGTTGCTTGAATTCTGGCGCGTACTCTAATTTTGATCCGTTTTATTTAGCATCAAATGTCTCAATAGCATGCCTTCCCTCCGGGACATACCATCGTCCGTTCTGCACTATCAGATTTTAGAAATGAGCCAGGAGATAATGAATCAAGCAGATAAATTACAATGTTTGTGGTGTACCGCAATTTTATATTTAGGCGGCGGTATATGATTGGCTCGGACGGAGAGGACGTGAACCCAACTTACTATAGGTGGCCGTGTGCTAACTTTTAGGAGGTTACTAATTCCCGTGTACTAACTTGAATCCTTGCCCTTAATCCCTAGAAGTTTGCACAAAGCTACGGTGGATTAATACTCCCATGCCTAACCAGTGGGTGCTGTGTTATTTGGTTGTACAATTTATTCCTTTTGCCTTGAAGCTGCGAGCCGCGGACGCCCCAATAGGTGATATATAAGTCAAATCAAGTCCAGTTTGTAAGGCCAATGCCTTTGAACTCCCTATTGGTACACAGTAGTGAGATAAAGCAGAACATTTCTAAAGAGGTCGTTTACACAATTATAGGCGCCTACTCATTCGTTCCAAGTAATACAATAACATGTGACGATGTCAGTTAACAGAAGCCAGTAGGTGTAATTAAGCAAAAAAGGTAGACGGTGGAAAAATTCCTAAGGCGTGGCTCAGAATTTAATCTTTAAAAAATGTCCTCAGCAAGGCTAAGAGACACTGAATTTGGTACTTTCGGCTTATTAAAAGGTATTATGTGCAAGGAAATTTCCAATTATCGGCCCGATACATCGGTGACCGACTGTCCCTTGTGACAGTGCACATTTCCTATTACAGCCGAAAACTGTTAGACTTCAAACGGGCTTTCGAATAAACCAGACGTATTCGGATTTGTCCTAGGCGTTTTTTGTGGGGACCGAGCGCAGACCTATATGTGTTAATATTTAACTGACATATCTGTCAACGAACTAACACAAGTAGTAGACACTTGGGTTTTTAAAATTTGAAACAACTTATCAAAAACCAAGGAAAAACGTTTGGCGAAAGTTAAGTTGTCGCCAACTTCAAAAACCCTTAGCCCCAGAATTCTGTCTTGTGAGACCAATGGTATTCGTTTGGTCTGGTTTTTAGTTAATTATTTAGTTTGAGTATAATTTTAGTTTTATATAGTCTACTTTTAAGTTAAGGTAGTTTTTTTTATTTAGTCTAGTTTATTCAAGTATATTTAGCTAACTTTGGAAGTATCTGACTTAACTAAAAACTAGACTGAGAAAAAATATTAAACTAATGAACTAAGTACGAAACCAAAAACTAAACCAAAACTAATAGATCTGAAACTAACCACAAGACTAGTACTAGGGGCTAGGTGGGAGGCAAGCTTAAGTGTTAACATCACCCACTTATAAATTCGGTTCAACAAACATAAGCAAAGTAAAGGAAGATATCGGAGTTAAATTGAAGGTTGTCACTTTAAAATTATGGCGCTCTTAATGTAAAGGGCAATTAATCAGCCTCGTGTCTATCGAGCTATTCATTTTCCAAAATAGAGAAATATTATAATTAATTGAAATCCTTCGATAAAAAAGTAATAACAGCTATGACCAAGGGACAATAACTCACTTGTCACGAATGCGTCAAGGACTGAAACGTGATAACAGTCGCCACCGAATACAGACACATATATCTATTTTTCAACTGCTGATGACTAGACGGTCATATAAACGCGAATTTTATCTGAGCTGTCAATTATTCTGACTCAGCACACATATTGCGTGTCTCCGTCTCCAGGCTGCAATTTTTTGGGGTGGTGCTGGCAGGGGTGTAATGGTTATTCGCCGCCGCTGTGGTTGCTTCCACATTTCAAAGGCCGTGCCAATTTAAGCGTACCTTTCCCTCATCTTGAAGCAGCGCATTCTCATTTAAAGTCTTTCGTCTCCATGTAGAGGCAAATAAGCAAAAGTAAAAAATCATTTTCTCAAAATTCACTTTCTCAAAATTATGTCGTAAAGAGAAGTTAAAAGCTACATTTGACCCTCCCTCTCTTCAACTTGGACCTCGAAGGGCGGAAAACCCTTGGATTGATTTGGACAGGACAATGTGAGTGAATTTTCTCGAGTTTAACTGTGGCTGAGATTTTGCTAGGCCTCTAATACAGGTTAATACGCGTTCCCGAGATACAGCAACCTGTCTCCCCTCAAGTAATGATGCCGATTGGGCGAACTAGATTCGAAAATTGATCCACCTGCTCCTATGTCTTCTCCTAACTGATGTAAAGCTTTAGGATCAATAAAAGATAGCATTTTCGGTTAAACTTTTGTAGGAGTTTTAATTAAACCTTATGCTAGATTCGTCAAATACAACACTTTATTAGTAGAATGTCGTCCGAAGACATGTTTTATTTAATTGGTACATTTTACTTAAGCAGAATAGAAAAGCTGCTTCAAGTTGGATTATTTTAAGCCCCTAGTAGAAAATTAAATTTTAGACAGGAAACAATGACACTGATTGGACAAATAAAGGGAAGTTAGAAGAGGGTCGACCAGTGGTAGAGCTTTTCTTAGTCATGCGTCCGAAAACAACAGAAGTCTTTGCGTCGAAAGAGCAGCTAATCCGAAACAGTCAGCCTCAAGGTTCCCCAAAATTTTGAAACCAAATACAAATTTAAAGGAATGCAGCATTTTAATACGACATTTCCGGTAAATATGGAAGCTTGAAAACGTTTTTTATAAAGGTTCGCAATAGGCTTGGGGCAACAGTAGTTTATGTAGCCACACTCATTTATCCCTACAACCTGCATGTTTTTCCTACGAAAACGGTGGTTATCGGGTTCCATGGGCGGGAAATTAGGACACGCCGTGGAATATAATATAATAAATGATAAATATATTTTATTTTCGATATTTAGAAGTGTGTTTGACTTATATCTGTAGATTCTCTTAATCTGTATCATCGTTTTACTTATTGCAGAAAAACCCGATTATAAAATTGCAGGTTTCTTAAATTCCCCAAAAAATTGAAGTGGTGGTTAGGAGGTCATCTACTTCAACTTACCTGAGGTCTAATCTACCGTTCTGGAGTTAGATTAGTATAGTACGTAGAACGAAGCCCCGCGCACACCTTCAATTTAGATGCTGAACAACTTACAATCAGCGGCCGCGGAAAGCAACTTTGACTACATTTTTTTCACTGCACACTTACTTCTAAATATTTCCTTCTCTGCCTATCCAATTTCTCCATTCCCAAAACTTTATAACTACAGTTTTTGCAGGACAAAATGCTGGGACTAGAGGTATATGAGTGGAACCACACAAGCTACTTTTG
The DNA here is from genome assembly GCA_036362985.1 of Ligula intestinalis. Taxonomy (NCBI): domain Eukaryota; kingdom Metazoa; phylum Platyhelminthes; class Cestoda; order Diphyllobothriidea; family Diphyllobothriidae; genus Ligula; species Ligula intestinalis. The sequence goes on from JAYGXS010000002.1 coordinate 89,959,203, forward strand.
CCCAACTATGATGGCTGGCATATGAATTCGAAATGTTAGGAGAGGGGCTTACTTATTGTTTGTAGTGTACCCTGCTTCTTCTTCTTCTTCTTCTTCTTTTTCTTCTTGCATAAATGACCCAGCTTCAGACGTTTGCATCGTAAATTATGTGCAATTATAAGAATGTGATGAATAACTCTACTTTCGGAAATCATTTTTGGATGCCCAAATTGTAGCCTAGCATATAACAGTAAGGTACGCATTAAGCAAGACACTGGTCGTAGTGAAAAAAAATAGGACAGACGGTAAAAAAATAGCCAAAACAACTTCCGCAACGTCTTGTTGCCAAGGCATTTCGATAAGTCCATGCATCTACTGGCAAGAAAGACTGAATACATTAGAAGTCTGGAGATACCGGTCTTGATTGGATACGAGAATAGGTACCCTGTATCACAAGAGCTATCGTATCACCTTCTCCTTCTTCTCCTCCTTCCATAAATGACCAAACCTCAGACATTTGTACCGCAAATTGTGTGCAAGCCTAAAAAGGTGAGCAACAACTACATTGGCGGGGAAAAAGAGAGAGGGAGAGTAGATGTTAGAACTCTGCAGATGCCGGCCTTGGTTGGACAGGATAATAGGCGGTCTTGTGATAAATTTCAGGGCGGTGCCTATTCCCTCTCGTTCCAACCTCAACTCTGGAAGTTAGCGCCAGGCCACCTGCGTAGCAGGGGGAGGGGTACACCCCTGTCGGGCCTTTGTGTTTTCCCCCCACTACTGTCCCATTAGGCCCTATCATTCTGCCTCTGTTGTTTTTGCCATGTATTACTTTTTACGACAATTCTTGGCTGGACAACAGGTTTAAGAATCCGAAACTTGCGTATCATGCGTCTACCTCGAATTACCGCATGGATTTGGCGGCGTGTTAACAGCTGATTTTGTGTTTCCCACCGAAGCGAATACTCGGGAGGAGAGCTCCCGACCTGTACTGGCGATCTGTCAGTGCTTCAAAGCTGACCTATTAAAAATACGCCAACTAGCGGACACCGCCAGCCTTCTTGTGGAGGCTAAAAACGGTAACCAACATGGCATACGGTAAGTGACCTCTCTAATGCGAGGTGTCCAAATTTACAAAAGATTGCTAACAATTCGTAACGCGGCACCAGCGAACGTATCCAAGCTTTTAATTACAAATAAACGACTCTTAGCGTCTCGAAATCTTAAAAAAGAGGATTAAAAATTATAGTGTTTTGTTTAGAAACATAAACTTTTTTAGATAAGCGGGAAATTTCGAAAACGGGAAAAAATGGTTTAACCGAGTAAAAGGAAGTTTTAGCTCTACAGCCTGTCCTTGCTAAAATCTACTACGTAAATTAGAATTTATACAATAACGTCTGAAACTAGTCCTTCATTGCAGTTTGCAGGCTACGCAGAAGCCTTCCTTACTGTGCGGGTTCGACTCCCACTGAGGCCGTGAATTTTTCACAATTGGGTCAATCGAATAAATATCGGCCGTTGACCAACCGTCTGCAATTCGATTATGAGTTCCAGTAGTTTTCAAGAGCATTGTTTGTGTTGTTTCCAATTTCTAATTTATCTTCGGTGTGCTCGACTAAGGCAAACCGGTTTTCGATAGGAAAGTCACAGGACTAAAATTTTCACAAGGTCACTTGTTATCAGGTCGGTCAGTGACTAATACATTTGAATAGAATTCAGAGTTTTTCACAACTGGATCATGGAAAGTACTGAAATCTCTCCAAATGCCTACTACGCAAATCGAATTTTCCGGTGCACTCGTAAACATATAATTCTGCGTATATTAAGAGAGCATTTCTTCCGTTAATTTTTTAAAGAATAATTTATGTTGCCAAATTACGATGAGTTTTATCTCCTCCTTGAAACGGCAGTGTTTTCAATCGATTTCTCGCAACCGCAGATTCTCTTCTATGTGCTTATCGAAACCTTCAAAATAAGAAACAGCTTCAATTTTTGAGCGGAGGAGTGTGGTCTTGGATATCGTTCCTAATATAGGAGGACACATTTGTAGAAGCATTCAAACATTAAACCATATCAACGAGAAAAATCAACGTCCACAATTACATTCGACAATGAATGTGCCTTAGATCAATTCAAAAACTTTATCGGATAAGTTACCAAGTTTTTTAATTAGGTATTCCGCTCATGGTGTCTGCAAACTTAATCTTTTTTTCCAACGTTAAGTCAATTAAACATTTTTGACGTTTGATCAGTTTTTATCGTCACTTGCCTGCAAATTAATTATAGTTTTCTGCTGCAAATAAAAAAACAAACTTTTGTCTTTAAATTGGAGCTTTTTGGCTACGTTTTTTACTTCTAAGCTGCGTTCTAAAACTATTTATATAAAATAGAGTGGCTGTATAAGATTAAGATACTGTGTAAACTGCCCATATTCTGACCGTTAAGGTTCTCAAATACACATCTGTGGCAAGAAGATCATACAAAAGTATCGTACCAGATGTTCAAAATTTAACCTGGCTCTTCGGAGGGCTGATTTTCCGGTAGGATATTAAGCTATTTAAAGTGCAGGTTTCTTGAATTCCCCGAAAAATTGAAATTATGGTTAGGAGGTCATCTACTTCAACTTACCTGAGGTCCAACCTACCGTTCTGGAGTTAGATTAGTATAGTCCGTGGCACGAAGCCCTGCGCACACCTTCAATTTAGATGCCGAACAACATGCTGCCAGCGGCCGCGATAAGCATTTTTTCACTTTCCACTTACTTCTAAAAATTTCCTTCTCCGCCTCTCCTATTTCCCCAACCTGAAAAACTCTATAACCACCATTTTTTAGGAGAAAATGCTGGGACTAGGGCTATATGAGTGGGGCTACATAAGCTACTTATGCCGACTTGGATATCAGCGAAATCTCAGGCAAGTCAGTTTTGACAAGGCTGACATATGCGTCAAACGCGCTTTTCGTCCAGTCAAATATATAACCCACTTCAGTAGCAGTTAAAGTCACTTATTACGAATTTTGGATTAAAGGACCAGGAGATATATTAAGTTTTTTTAAAAATATATCATAATGCCTGAGTTCTATTGAACTAAATATGCCTTTGTGTTAACAATGAAGCTTTTCACTCTACAAATTGTTTCACACTTTCGTATGACATTAAGAAGATACCATAGAATATTCATCGGATTCTCCAGTGGGCTTAGACAAGATTGTATACTTTACTTTGGGCATTGCTTAACAAACAGATTCGATTCTGAGCGGAAGGTGCGATCATTGGAACAAAAATTTTATTCGAAGCCTTTCGCGGATTCTCCAGCACACACATTAGCGTAGCCAGTAGCAGAAATGCTGTACAGTTTTAAACAATCACATAATTAGAAACTTTTAAATCATACATATATCATCCTTTTAAATATCACATTGGACGAAGACCTGATTTGCTGCCAAATAAGTGCAGGAATAAAATGCTGCTTGCGTTTTCTATACAACATAGGCGAATTTAGTAGGCCGTCGAAAGTTAATATAAAAAAACGTAGTACTTAAAAATCCGTTTCTACAGAGATTTTTTATGTGACCGAAAAGATATGCATGCAGAGGCTGCAACCTTGGCTTTTCGGGATTATTATTGGATTTTGACGCATGATCCGGGTATTACCACACCACTTAAGTTATCTTTACTATTCTTAATCGTATTTCACTAACTTGGATCTAAGTTTTGTGAGATCGGTCACCCACTTTAAATATTTTAGAATTTTACTTCAGTCATAAATTTGCGCACGAACTTAGAGTAAGTCATACTGAGTGAAGATTTATAGGTTCAAACAGAAAGCTGATGTACATATTTACACATTTTACCCGTTTATGTGGTGCCCACCATTTAATTTGTTCCTGTCACGTCAAGCTTGTTAAGAGCTTACCTGCTTTTTAGTCTTATTTAGCAGCGTGAAATAGGCCCATCGAGTTCTTGTTAATCACCTTGTTCCTGAAGAGGAATTCAGCTGCAATGCAATGGAAAAGTCTGTTTACTACCTTGCCCGTAAGGGAAAAATCAAAATTCATGTTCAACATGCATAATCAAATTAAACCGTACTGAGTTATTTATTGAGTAGTTGACATAATTCTCGATCTTATGGAAGGTCAACCGAAATTCAAAAAAAAATTTTTATTTGAAAACAATTACTTAGGGAAAGTTGTAATATTGTTATTATGCAGTCTATCTCGATATTTTTAGCTCACATGAGGATGCCGACTTTTGAACGAACAGCTTCTCAGACACCTGCCAAAATCACTCTCCATGATAAACAAATGCTTATATTATATGATTTTTTCTCATTGATTTTTGATGCACTAACAGGTTTAAAACTTTTTGATGGATAATATACATACAAGTTTTTTTGATGAAATCGTTTCGTAGAAGATTACGTCTTCGGTGTTTTTTCTACATGAGGAGCCTCTACCTTTCAGTTTTTATGACCCTTCGGTTTACCGAATAATTTTGACTGAACCTGTCATTATACGCGCACTTAGGAATTCAAAAGGGCATGCTGTATGCATTGCGTGCAGCAAACAGTGCTTACTTCTCTACGCTCTGAGAAAGGTGCCATACAGTGCTCACAAACAGCTGGCAGTGGATATTGACAACTTTACGTATTTTGTAAGCAGTATTCCTGAATGGTCGCGTACGATACTTTATCAATGGCACTTTCGTGGTCATAAAAAACGTTCTGAAATTGAAATGTTAGTAAACATATGATACAATTTCTTCGAGGAAAGGATTTGAGAAGATGAAGTTTTCACCCAGACAAATCTAAGACAGGACATTGTATGCTTATGGTATAACCGGCAAAGACGCGGGAGACCGGAATGGTCATTTCTAGCTTATTAGCCGTCGTAGTTAGTCATATCCAAACCCAAGTGGCGTCCCACCAGAGCCTCGAACTCGCGACCTCTTTAATCTGAGTCAAACTCCTTAACCATTGTGTCGCGTGCTCATTGTTTTGTTGGTTAACGTTGAGGGATATTGATGATGAACGTTCACCTTAACCACTAACGGAACTTATCTGTCCCGCTCTGCCTAGGGCCACGCCAGAGGTCCTGACAGTCATAAGAGCTGGTATTATAGGCAACTAATATGCCTGGCTGATGACGCCTAATAAGCCAGAAATGGCCATAACAGTCTCCCTTGTTTATGCCTGTAATACTATCTACCTACTCTACCAGCTGTTATGGCTGTCAGGACCTCTGGTGGGGCCCAAGGCAGAGCGGAACAGATAAGTTCCGTTAGTGGTTAGAGTGAACCTTCATCAAATGACATTTTATGCATTTTTCCCCTTAAATATTACTATGTCATTAATCATTTTTTACGGAGTTTTGTTTGAGCAGACAAGGAAACTTAAACAAAAGCCAGCAGCGTGACATACCTGAAATTGTTTGGGACAAGGTTGCACACTAATAAATATATTATAACTTTACTTCAGTAATTTGTTTCGAATCGAAAACACATTTCAGAATTTCCGTTGACACTTGACGACTTAGACCATCTACCGCAGGTATTTATGCACGGCACAGTCTTTGCCGTTGGAGTACGGTGAAACGCCAAAAGCGTTGCAGGTACTCAAGCTCTAGACAGCATGATAGCAGTACGCTTACAACAGCATATTTTCAGAGAGATAGAGACAGAAGAAAAACGACAAAGGTTGGTTTATATAAATTCACATTGACGAGGAACGCTGTATTTCTTTTTTGCGATCATAACGTACCCAGGCCCTGATACCCGTTCAGCTACAATGGCATTCAAATCGTTTGATACTCACATGACACTTTTTGTGCACCGAAATCCGTTCGAGGTGCCGCCACACCTATTGTGCCTGCTCCTTTAGACACACCCCTGGGCAGCAACAACCAAGTGGCCTGCGACACCTTCGAAGTATGTGTGTGCTGTGGAAAAAACCAAGATCCACTCAATGATTCAATCTGAGCAGGAAAGTGCAGTTCCAGCACATGGGTTGTGCGACTCTGTTACCATGTACTCGATTCAGTGACTATGCAGGTTGCAGAAAAGGCACCACATTGAGGTAAGGGCAGGCTAGCCAGATGTCTCTCTAAGCTATACTGCAAAGATCAGGTATTATCGTGTACGAAAGTAATTATTGATTTTTCTGGTCAAGGTTCCTGCAGTAATTGTGGATGAAGATTCAGAGAATGATGCACACCGTCCTGATTATACCCAAAAACGTGTATTTCACTGATATTTTCACCTGGTTCTTGACTTAGACAACCACTCATCAGGCGATAGGTCAGAGGAAGACAATATTTAATTAGATGGCAGTAAGCCCATGTGTTAGGCGTTATTGTACCCAATAAGGGACTTAAAATACATCTTTAACCTTGGATGAACAAAAAATTGAGAAACCTTGACATAATATGGTTCAAAAGATGTCAATAAGTAGCATAATGTATCATAATCAGGCGAAGAGGTTCTACAAAATCGTAGGTGCTGAATCTCATGGATAGTACACCGGATCGTCGAAAAAAAACTAGGCTTCTTCTTGTGTTTCGCAAGCCCAACCCAGGCAACCCTTGCTAAAGGGGGTCATTCAGAATTAATTCCAAAAATTATGTAACAGGTTGAAATGCGCCTCTCTGCTTTAGAATAGCTAACGACGGGTAGTCAGGTCTTAACCACAGACCATAACGGTCTAGCCTTCGAACGCGGTCTCTCTAGAGCTTGCGTACTAAGTCAAGTACTCCTTCGTAAAATGGCAGATTTTAGAGAGATGATCGTCTGCGTAAATGTTTCATTCGGTAAAAAAATTCTAAATGTAGCTGAGATGTTTACTGACATTCGGTGGTCATGCCAATAGTCAACCTTTTAAACTATCTTTTCAATTCTAATTGTGATTTCCTTTGACATTTGCGATATGCTCTGTGCGTATCGCAGTGACTAAGTTACAATACACCTGTACGCAGTGGTCAACTTCACAAATTGCAGCTTAAAACACGTCGACTGCAAAGAAAATCGAGGATTTTTAAAGATTTTCTTGGTTAGAGAGAAGGAAATAAGCGTTCCCATGGTCTAGCCGTATACGCAGAAATAAAAATTTCGATAAGTGTAAGAGAAAAGCAAGATCAACTGTACAATTTTCCTTAAAGCGACGGATAGCAACCTTCTGAAAGGACATTATTTGGTGTGGGGGCCTATCACGAGGTGATGCGGCGTATACGCATCAACGAGCTCCTTTCAGTTTGAGTGCTCACGAACCTCTCGCTGCCACACCAACCGTTCGTGGCCCGTACGGGCGTCGTAGCCACTGAAACCGCCTCTACTTCGACCAATCAGGTCGTCGCTCTTGGTGATAGGCCCCACGAAGAACAGTCCTCGCCATCTCCACCTGCCGATGTCGCTGAGGACAGTGGTATTCAGGCGTACAAACTGCAGGGCATGATTCTGCATCATGGTCTTTCTCTGGAGTGCGGACTCCTCACAGGCGTTGCTAAAGTTGACGCCAACTGGGTCTTCGACGACCGTTCAACATACTTCACCAGTCTAGATCAAATCAACTGCCAGCCGTTTGCCATTCTCTACCTCCTACTTTGTACATTTCTTAATCCAGTTTTTAACACATGCGGCATCGTTTGCCCTCTCAATCGATTTCTTGCATTCTTTCACTGTCATATGACGGTTGACTTTGGGCTTTGATTTCGGCAGCGCACTCGTCGAATAATATGTCCTTGTTAACAGGCATGGGGGCATGACCACAGTAACCACCGTAACATGCTATCGGCTTGATCCGAGACAGGCTTTTCACATAGTCCGACAGCTATTTCTCTGTGTGCTTTATCTTCTGGCAATTCGTTTTTATTTAAACTTGTATATTTCGAACGGAAACAAAACTTCTAATATTTGCACAAAAACAGATGTAACAGTTAAATTAATCATGATAGTTCGTCTGTGATCGGCCATCGTAATGACATGTCGCTGCAAAATTCTGCCGAGCTTGAGCATATTCGGGCCGTGGAAAAGGATTGTGGCCGTTTTAACACGTTCTAAGTTAGTCGGCCGACGTACTAGCAACTCTGGAACGCAGAGGATTCATCCCGATGGTTTGAACGACATTGTTATCCTGGTTTTGGAGTGGTTATAGACGGTGTTGGTTGAGCGTTTATCTGAGATATCGCTGATTCCTCTCTGGCATTCGAAAGTACCTAGAAAAAGTTTTTGACCTGTCACAGACGTTCCTCTTAGAAATCTGAAACCTTCTCTTGTTGGATTTAACTAAGTGACGGAGTTCCTACATAGGAATAGTTGTGTTTAAAGAGCTGTTTAGTAATGGTGTCAGTGTTTCTAAATTATTTCTATCCCCAAAAATATCTTGTTGGTAAAAGGAAGGGCAAATAGAGTTGTCTTGAGAAATTTGACGACGAAATTCAATGAAACCAGTTGAGATGCTGAATCAAGCTCATTGGTTGCAACACTCTGTTGAAACCCCATAATATATTATTGACCTTGAAATAGTTTCCTGATTTACATTAACATTCTAACAATAATAGTAAATAGAGACCAAAATCCAGTTAATAGAACTTTACAGGCTTCGGTTCATTGTCTCAGTAAACAACTGTGCATGCAACGTCTAGGCTAAAGAAAACACTTTATTTGCGGAAGAATGGTATTCTATTATGCCTGTGGTAATTGCTCAGTTATGGTTGTTAAGTAGTCTTAAGTTCCCGTCCGAATAAAATGACTGTCAGAAAACCAAAAATCCAGTAGATGTTTCTAGATGAGGAGGGTTGCGTTATTGATGCATTTATCCCGTAAACATGTTTGCAACTACTTCCTTGCAATGCCTGTTTTGTGCAAATGATACCTGGTAACGAAGATCCCTTTCCTTCGTGAAAGAAAACTCAGCGAAGTGTAAAATTGGAAGCTAAAACTGCGCATTGTCTGCTTACTTTTCCTCTTTCAAAAAGTTCCTGTGCTTACATTGCATATTGTGGGATTACGTCGCTCAGATCTTCTTACTTTAAAAATGAAGCCTGGTACTGTTGCTGCTACATGAGAGGGACGCACTACGACTAGTCGTGGGCACAAGACAGTGGCGGACATTCTTGCTTTGCATTTTTGGTTGCCGGCCAACAGCTCAGATAGGTGGCCAAATGGCGACTAACAGGGAATAAGTGAGATAGGTTTCTGACACAGACGGAGACACCGAAATGGCCATAGTTCAGCGAATGAGTGCGCTGTTTAAATCACGGCTGTGCCCGCAACTGCAGTTGGCAAAGCAGGGAATTTCTACGGTACCAACTTCCGCAATGATCGTTCATGGGTCCTTTTGTTCATTAGAAACTTTTAGCAAATGGACGGCAGGTTGTACTGAATCAATACAAGGAGTGGAATTATCTCGGGTGAGAGGAGAAAAGCTGGTCAATCAATTGGATGACATAATCTGTTGCCTAAGTCTTCTGGTTCACAAAATCACCCCATATTCGAAGAAGAACATACGGATGTACCTGTTCACGGTGAGTGGACTCCCCAATACCCTCTGTCACACAACAGAACTATTCTGGAGGAACGAAACGAGGCACTACTGATTCAAGTGTGGCTTTTTTCCGCTGATCCGAGGGTACAATGTGTCATAACCAAAGAAAATTTAATTAGTAAATTAGTCTTGGCTGTCCTCGTAAGTATGCAGCCAGCCACTAAGGCAAGTGAACTGTCAATAAACATAGCTGTCTTTGACCTAATTCGTCCGCTGCTGACAATTACTGCAACGGCCTACAGGAGAAACGGCTTTTGATCTACCCAGAGTTCCATCTAGTGCATAAGCGGTAACTGACCAGAAGCGAGCGAGCGTGAGAAATGTCCTGGAAAGCCGTGGCCTGGCACACCGACTGCGTTAAAAAAACACGACATTCCCCAATGATGGCACTAGTGACATTGTGATTTTGGGCAGACATCGAGTAACTTAGCCTGTCCTTATTGCTTTTTGGTTATCTATCGTTCAGCTAAAACGCTGGAAAATCTCTAAGAAGCCTTTTAGTTTGTCTACCGGACACCAGCTAATTTTTTCAAGGGCCTACGCCAACGGGTGCTTGCAACAGCCGCAGCTGTGGCTATAAGGTTAGCGAATTCAGTTCTGTGTTGTCAGAAGACGCCGACACAAGCCCTCGGACTTCCATGGCCGACCCCGACGCCAGGTGGTGATCGCAGTTCACCCTCGCCCTAGTGACAGTGTAAATAGCACCAATTTTCACTCCATGTGTCTGACATCCGATCAACGTGCCTAATCTAACTTAATTTCCCCCCTTCTCACCTTTACCCCTACTCTAACACACGAACCTCTACACACCGACCTCGCTATGCGGGCGGGTTGTAAACGATGAATTTAAATTAGGCTACGCTTATTAGCCCTGTCCATCTGTACAGTTTTCATTACCCCTGCAAGTGTTTTGGCCTGATAAAGATTTGCTGAAAACATATGTCTGCCAAACTGACTTCTCAAATTAAGCATGGACATATTCGCAGAATGCGAAGATAACTGTTCATCTAACTAGGAGAGTGACTGGCCATCGATAGCGCTGATCGTTGGTCGCCAAGTCTGAAAATCATTTTGGTTCTGAAGGACGGCCTGTTGTGATGGATCAAATCTAGGTTTTTTTGCATTGACACCACATCAAGTATTGTACACATGAATCACTGATAAAGTCGGAATCAACCGCAGTGAGTGCATGCGTTTGTAGATTTTCTGCTATTCTTTTCGAATTAAAGCATACTGAATGAGAGGCAAGGGACGCTAGCAGTGCAAAATATCTTCTCACTAGGATTCTGCCGATACGTAGTCCAGCCCTCAATATTACAGTTGCCACTTGCCACGATGCTTGCTGTTTGAAGAGGAGGGTGGGGCAATGATAAAAGATTCTCTAATTTGCATAAGTTAGCATTAATGAGAATCCAAATATCTGAGGCATGGTTCGGATAGAAAAATGAACAAACGCGACGACAAGGGCTATACATTCACTGCGTCTCAAACCCTCTTCCATTACCTCCAGTTAACTGCACTCTAAAAACATGAAAAGCTTGTGGTCTGGGCCGTAGGCTGATGCTGCGCAAGGATCTCCAACATAATTACACCGCGCACATGCCATTATATCACGAGAATTTATGGTTCTCATCGGAAACGACAAATCAGTAATCGTAGATAACCGAAAGCAAAGTAAATAATGGTGTTTTTAGTGTAACCTTTTATTCGGGAACAGGAAACAACCAACCAAAAACTTCAGTCCCTTCCTTCTAGGTATAAAATTTAAAAAAGGTGTAATTTGCTACCAAAATAAATCATCTTTTTCCTGCACGCTTCGAATCAATAAAGGCAGTCGAAATTAATGACAAAAGGGCATACTATTTGAGTAGTAACTTTTAATAGTCATGCTTTTTCTTGGCGGTCAGAAAAAAGCTCGTTAGAAAGCGGGCATCCTGAAGTGTCTGAAATATGTTTAGATTAGCTTGTATGGTCATCTCTATTACAATCATCCGCAATTAATAGGTTCCAATCGAAAACATATTTCAGGATTCCGGCAGCTATTGCATGAGATAGTGAATCTACTGTAATTACACTTCACGGGCTTTCACTGTAACCTGAACTGCCTCGCTGTGATAACTACCTGCCCCCCATTCATTACCCCTCACTATGCCTCTACATTTTGACTCATGTTTCTCATCCTATGCACCTATTAAGCTTCACCCTTCTAATTGGACAGGCAATGACCATTAGCAGATGAATTAGAGATTACGAAATTTTATGACGTCAATAAATTCTGCTCAACTTGTGATCTTCACCATGTTTGAATTTTTTCCGGGAAAACAATGTTTCCATTTCCTTGTTTTTGTCGGCATTTCTATCAAGGCACATCTTCCTGTCTCACGTGTGAGGACTGTTACACCCCGATGGATATTGTAGAGGAATGCTGCATTAAACAAAACATGCTAGAATCCAGAAACGCTCTTGCATTTTATATGGGCTTCTTATTCTTAAGGCGAAAAAGAAGATGAATTCCTTTATTAGGACTTGTCTGCACTTTGTGTACCCGAGTAGACTTGATGAAAATTAAAAAGGTCGGATGTTTGCTTCTTCCAGAGGTGGTTCATTCATCAGCAAGTTACACAAGGTAAAACATCTGCCATTTGTGTAAAGATTTGAAAAATTGGAAACCGTAATTAGTGACAATGAACTAACTGTTAAATGTGTTCTTATGTTTCGGTAATTATTGGATACTAAAACACGCATATAACTCTTAAAAACTCCAAAGCAGTTATCATGCAAACACTCCGCTTTTCGAAAATTTCAAGATCCCAAAATTAACATTTACACAGCATTGTTTGTAAAGGTTTGTATATACTTGTTAATGAGTATACGGTACAGCCCAAACCCAGTGTAAAAACGCATCGTCATAACTTATAAACTCTCAAAAAAGATAGAACAATGGAATCTAAGGCGCCTGTAATTCAAAATATCGAATCACGAATGCAGAAACGCGTTTGGCTTAAAACTATTCACTTCCGCATGGTTGCTATTGACACCTTCAGGCACTCGTAATTCAGTGCTAAAATCTAATAGTTTTTAAGTAGCAAAGTAGTTGGCGAGCATATTTTTACATATAATTGAAAGAAGGAACATTCAGAAGCCAGCATTATGGAATGGCTGAAATATCTTGGGATAATGTTACAAGATAAGCAATGTACCAGGATAACTTAAGCAATTATTTCCAACTGCAATCACAATTTAGACTTTTTGCCAACATCTAATGAGTTGCGCCGCCTACTGTACGTCTGTGCATGTGAGTCTTACTCCACGTAGGTAAGACAAAATAGAATATACTTAAGTTATCTATGCGTTACATTTTCATGTTAACAGTACAGTTTTGAGAGTGCTGCAAACAAAATTTAGGTCGAAATTTAACCGAGTAATTGAGCGTATAGCTGGACAGGTTATTTTGATCAACTGAGTGGATTAAATAATAATAATGCCTTAAGTTTGGAAAACTGCCCTCTTATTTAAAGTTATTGGGAGAAATAGGCTGTTAAATTTGCTAAATCTTGACTATATTTATATAAAAGGGATTCCGTATGCTTAGAGAAAAGACAGGACAAAACTTTCTTCTAATATAAATTGTGCTGTGAAAGAATTCCTGCATTAGAAAAAAAGTTTGAATAGTCATCTCTTCCAGTACTGGGAAATTTTGTGCGAAGTTGATAAAATTGAAGTAAAGCAAAGTTTAAAGAATCGCAATTATTTTCATTAAGGAGCATCTTTACAAGTTTTACAAAATTACATTAAGCTATTCAGTGAAGTTTCTTTGCAAAACATGCAGCAAAAAAGACTTGGTAGAAAATTTTCTTTTACTGCACAGCTCGTCGTACGCGCAAACAAAGTTTCTACATGTTACTGCGCCAACAGCCAATAGAAAGCCTTACTAGATGTAAGTCATGTTAAAAAAATATTTTTTGTAAACAATAGGTTTCGCTTAAGCACTATTGCGAAACAAACAGTCAGAAGAATAATAAGTATTTCAAAAAATGGTCATATACGTGGCCTGTTTTTTTGCATTCGAACGTTTATCACAGATCTTTTTATCAATCTCCTTAAGCGCACAATAATCCGCTATACAGAGAAACGTATGTTTTTTCATCTTCAGTCAAATTTAATCGTTTTTCTTCAGGTAAATTGAGAAAATTATCAAAAGTCTCCAATTTCACTGTTAAATCACATTGAAACAAGTTAATATACGCAGAAGTTCATCAGCTCAACATCCAATAAAGGCACTTTTAAAAGAGGTTACCTATTATGGAAGCCTTTTTTATTAATCTTAAGAATAACAATAACATGCTCCATGCTAAAAAATGTGGTTTGCTGTTGTGAAGCATTTCAACATTTGACCAACATGGCCATTTTCATAGGTAATTATATCCAAAAGATCATTTTTGGTAAATGCTGTTCTGTTATATCTTATTTTAAAGTTTTGTAATAAAGGTCGAACAAACGGACAATTGGTACAGTGATCGATGAATATAGCAAAAAATAACGAAATGAACAAATAATTTATTTAACAATACTAAGTAACTACGAATGCATTAATTCTTAAATATACCAAATATTTTGCTTAAAGGCAAGTTCTTTTTCTATAAAGAAAGTGGTTGCTTTAAGTTTAAAACTTAGCAGACTATTTAAATTAGTTGTTTGAATTTACAGCTAATTTTACGTCTCCACAAGCTGGGAGTTATCGAGAAAATTTTAATTTCTTCAACAAACGCTTACTACTTCTGATTGTTGTTCATTGTTATTGATTAGTTATCGTAAATTTGTTCCCACTGGTATGGGAGAAATAATTAAACATTTACAAATTTAGGAATTTTGTTTACAGCACTTGCAGAACTGTACTCAAGACACTCGGCATACAGTGACGCACTCAATCGAAGGCTCGAGCCAAAAACTCAATTCTCAGTAAGGATTCGCTGAGGAGAATCAGGGAGTGCAATAGCACTGCTTATCAAACAGAACGGAAGAGAAAAAAGATGTGTTCGTAGAACAACTGTTGGTCATCTGCAGTCAGATGACTGCTTCGCATTTTGTTCAAGCATAAATTCGAGGCCACTTGGGTGCCTTATTTCAGTCAGTTAAGCTTCATGTGGCGAGGATATTCAGCTCCTTATGCAAAAACGCTACCCTAGCTCGCTTCATAAATTTGCATAATCATCTTCATATTCGGAACTTCACATTCGGCACCTATGTTTAAAGATGCGAAAATTCCCATTACAGAATTCAGAAGAGTATTTGGTGAGCATACGTAGCTTTCAGCAAATTTTCCTCAAACCATTACATTTTTATATGGAGGGGGTAAAAAGCAGCATGTTGACAATTATGTTCATCATTATAGGCAAATAATTCGTGAGAATAGGGGAGAAGGTGGAGGTTGATAATACTCGGCTGGTTGCGAGGCGATTTTCGCTTGTTGAATCCGAGCAGGGGGAGGATGGAAGGGGGCGAAAGATTCAGGTAGCTATGTAACCGTTGGTCATCCCAATCTCGGGGCTTGCATGCGGTCTTTTTGCGCGCACAAAAACTGGCTTCCTTAATCGGATTGCGGTTGCTTCTGTTGTTGTTAGCACACGCTGACCCAAAGACTTTGGGTATTTTGGCGGGACCGCGTAAAGTATCTTAAAAGCTTAGCTGTTGTCCACACGATGCCCCAAGTCAAACATGTAAACAAAGATGGCGCTGTTGATGCTTCTGACTTCACCTTTGGCCAGCCATGCCGGGAGGTGCACCCGCATTTTTAGATTAGTGCCGAATCGTGCAACCGAAATAACATGCTCCAAAGGAGTAACTAATTGAGTAAATATTAGAAGTCAGTTTGTGGCAAACAATTGTTTTCAGCAACTCTTCATCAGACCAAACATTTGCAAGGGAAATTAACGCTGTACATAACAACAAAAATTTTGAATGGGTAGAAAAATCAATAACTATCTAACACGGGCGCTAATTGGCCAACGCGGACTATGTCAGTTTGCGGATGTAGGCCATGTCAGCGTGTTGGTTGAGGAATTGTCGCTTGTTGTTAGGGGCAAAATCCTATCGCCACCTGGTGTTGGTTTAGGCCATGGAAGTGACAGAGCTTGTGTCAGAGTCTTCTGACAACCTAGCACTGGATTTGCTAGCCTTATAGCTACTGCTTCGGCTGTTGCAAGCATCCGTTGACGTAGGCCTTTGAAAAAATTAGATGGTGTCCTGTAGACCACCTGAAAGGCTTCGTTAGTATCGACTCGATGGTTCGTATCGACTAGATGTGCGAGAATAGCACTCGAGATCGATCTAGTTTCACCTTTACTTAGCCAGGTTGGTATGTGCTCACGTACCCTCTTCGAGACGCCTCGTTGTACGGCCGATGTATCCCGCTCCACAGGAGCAAGTGAAAGAGTGAATGCACATTGATGTGGCCTTCAAAATAAGTCTGTCTTTACCTCCCAATCGTAAGAGGAGAGAGTTCGTGAAGAGCACCCGTTAGTTTGCCGACACTAGGTGGCGATAGGATTTCGCCCCTACCAACAAGTGACAATTCCTCAACCAACACGCTGACATGGCCTAGATGCGCAAACTGACATAGTCCGCGTTGGCCAATCAGCATCCATGTTAAATAGTTATTGATTTTTCTACCTATTCAAACTTTTATTGCTACGTACAGCGTTTCTTTCCCTTGCAAATGTTTGGGCTGATGAAGAGCTGCTGATAACAATTGTTTGCCACAAACTGACTTCTAATACTAACTATGGGAATATTTGCAGAAATTAGAAATAAGTAAATCAAATTAAATCTAGAACATTTAGGCATAACTTTAAGTCTCAAATTTAAGAAGTAGATTTTTCGAGATACTTGAGGAAATAAATAGTTATTTAAATCGTTAGAAAGCTCATGGCGGCATCTAGCTTTGTGGTTGAAACTTATGGATTAATGTTTAATTCTAAAGTCTTGGCTATTGGAATGGTGTATACAAGTAAAGTAGGTTGGCGAACTTATGACATTCAAGGATTTTTACATTAAACTCCCTGTTGCGCTAACGCTGCTTATTTTGCAAGCTCCAAAATTTGGCAACCGTAGCTTATGTAGCCCTACTCATTAATCCCTACAACCTGTATGTTTTCCTACGAAAACGGTGTTTATCGGGTTTTATGGGCGGGAAATTAGGACACGCAGTGGAATATACTTTGATATGTGCTAAACGCAATTTATTTTACTGTATTTAGAAGTGTTGTTGATTTATATCTGAAAATTTTTCCTAATCTGTATTCTCATTTAAATTATTGTGGAAAAACCCATTATCAAACTGCAGGTTTCTTGAATTTCCCGAAAGATTGAAATGGTGGTAAGAAGGTCGTCTACTTCAACTTATCTTTGGTCCTGCTTACCATTCTGGAATTTAATAAGTATAGTCCGTGGCGCAAAGTGCCACTCACACCTTCAATTTACATGCGGAACAACTTACTCCCAGCGACCTTGGGAAGCAATTTTAACTACATTTTTTTCACTTTGCACTTACTTCTACAAATTTAATTCTCTGCCTATCCTATTTTTCCACCCCACAAACCTCTATAACCACCGTTTTTGCAGGACAAAATGCTGGGGCTACATAAGCCTTTTTCGCCCAAAATTCTTACAGCAATAAAGTAATGGTCAGTCTTCAAAATAAAACGTTTTGCTGTTTATCAGATAACATATTGTCTTTTAGCAAAAACAGCATTTTAGAAACGCAGAAAGTTCCGAAAAAGTGGAAATCAGGCAGCCATAGTAAAGTTAAGATGTCAATAAAGAGAAAGCCAGTTTACGCAAAAAAAAAACAAATAAAAAACAGCACGAATGGAATGTCGTTGAAAAGTAATCGTTTGTAAAAATTTCGGATAGATATGCTTTCATATAACGTGCGGAGTAACTTATCGCTTGTACCGAACAGCCCATCATTTGATTATTTATTCCTCCATGATCTCACAAGAATTGCTAGTTGTTTTTCCGGTCAAAAATTGTTGAATATGTGTTGGGCGAAGGCCGCCAGATCTTCGCCTGCGTATGCCAAGGTCACAGGAATAAGATTTTTTTGAACTCGCGTGCCGAAATGCCACTCATTGACTAATTCAATTTGATGAAATAGTCAACGCAATCGTAACCTTATCATTTTTTGCATACGAAGAGAAATTTCCTTCTGCCCTTGTAATTATGTCGGGATTTCACTTACGACGAGGTTCAAGTCTTTTTTGAAATGGTGGTTAGCACTTTACGATTTTCAGTGATTTAAGTCAATGGTCCATGAAAAAGGATTATGTTCTACATGCTTAACATAACGGCCAAAGTAAGATATTGCTTAAACGCATCTACCTAAATAGTGAGTTTTAGTGATTTCTTTATAATGCACCTGTCTGATTATGTCCATGTTTTATAATCATTTAAACCTGTCAACTCATTGCCGCGTAAATGAATGTCAGCAACAAAAGACGAAGATCAGTTAAAAGGCTTTCTATAACAAGGTACCTCTATAAACAGAAATTTATTAAGATATCTCGGCTTCAAGTATCTGCGTAAGTTACCTTTTTCAAATATTAATTCAAGGTATAAATGGTAAAATGTGATCGGTTTTTTGACTTCCCTTAGCACCAGGAAAATATATTATACTGAAAATGAAAGAATTCGCTTTTTTGAATATTGGAGCAGCTTTTAGCATTTTTTTTAAATTTAAGTCCCCATTTTAAGGTTTCGAAAGAAAAAAGGAGTTGCAGAATATATGCAGTGGTTTATTCGAAAACCGAGGCTATTCTGTCCGTTTTGATTAAAGTTCCTCTTTTTACTGACACTGAATTGTAGAGAGGAAACGTTTGGACATCTTTTGTATGCGGCTTGACAAACAAGTGACAGCTTTTCTCGAGTGTTCATCTAAATACTTATTGACGGTCGTCATTTTTGGTAAGGTAAAACAAATTACAGCCTTATAAGTTTAATACATAATTTAATAGCAAAAAGTAGGATATTTGCAAAATATAATTTTTTCAACTTAATCCACATTTTGATTTCCAACAATAATGCTTTATTTCAAACTTGTACTAGCCTCAATTTTATGAGTGCAAAAACACTTTCTGTTCCCTAAGCACATATAATTAAAACGTTTATGGTCTTTATTAGTGTACGTTGATACTAAAATACGCACAACCAAGAAGGTTTGGTCTTCAACATCTAGTAGCGTCGAAAGTTTTCTGGAGATCAAGAAAAGTTTGATTTAGCCCAACTATGTCCACATTTTTCTTCAATAAACTGATCTGAACTGAGCTTAATTCTAGTAAACAGCATGTTGCGCCTCAAGTCTGTTCAATAAATAGAATAAGCAACCTCCAATTTGTGTTAAAACATGCACTCAGATATGGATCTTCATATTTTATGAGATAGCTAATATACTGTATGTAAAAAATATTCTCTTCCCTTTGCCACCAACAGTCTGATTTCGTTCGCACCAGTGGCCCCGTTAACTGATTATAAAGACTCGAAATCCTTTAATTTTGTTCCAAGTGCTGCGGCTTCTGACGCCAGAAGTAACCCTGAACGCCCCAAATATGTGCGGGTCCTTCTTACCTGATACTCAACTCATGACAGGCATTTTGAAAGAATGTTTGGAGTTTTTAATGTTCTTATCCCTATTAATTTCTTCCCTGCCTAGAGGTGGCCTATGAGCTCTCAAAACCTTCGCGTAGTCTAACGCTTTCCGATATAGGCAAAAAGATGTCCATCCATTTCACTCTATCTCCTTCTGCCAGGAGACCTGATAGATAGATAGATAAATAGCAAACTATATTTTCAGCAAAAAATGGCTCCATTCACCGAGCGCAAAAATTAAGGTAAAATATGGGGCCCAAAAAGCTCAAGAGTAAACGGTCAAAAATCGCAAAATACTCAGAGTAAGAAATTTACACGGTTACCACATCAGTTATGGAGACAGTTCTGCCTTCATCTTCTCTATTTCCGTTTCTTTACAGGTGAGGAATCGTGCTAAGAATGGAAATACCGAGTTCTGGTATGCCTATGTACGGCATGTCATATGATGGAAGCTACGGCGCATCGTACAAGAAGACTTCGCAGACATTAATTCAGAGTATAGAGGGTGAGCGACATTATTAAGAATACGGTCCACGAAGTTCTTGATCGATTTGAAATGTCACTGAATTATAAGGTCAGCTAAAAAGCATAGGAATAGTCGGCAGCTGAAGAGAGAATGCGAAGAATACGTTTAATAATGAGCAAGTCTTTTTGAGTAATGCTTAAAAAGTAACTTGAGAGCAGTAAAGAATGAGAGGGAGGATACAAGCATCTATAAAAATGCCAGATGAGGACTTGCGGAGTGCGATATGAACGCAAGCGGTGGATGTAATATAAGTGTTTGCGGATTTTAATAAAAAGGTCTTCAATTTGAAGAGAAAATGACCTGTGATAATGTCACCAGAGAAGCCTTCCCAGGCACCTTATGATCTCTTCTGACTGTGATAAAGACTCTTTAGATGTAAAAATTACCGTCATATGAATTTTTCACCAAATTGTTCAGCAATTTTAAGAAACCAATTGTTCCGCGGTAATGTTCAGGTGTTTGTGTTCCATGCCAAGGAAAATTCCATGGTTAGCTAGCGCTCAAATATCTTACTACAGATCTTGCCGTAGAGTCTAAAAAAATATTTTGCCAATATATGATGTTCTTTCTGAGTGAAATTTCATAGAAGTAAACTGTTTCAGTGCGAATATTGACAAATAATGGCCTTTGTTAGTTTTACAACTATAAATAATCCAGTTTTTGTTGCTCAGGGTTCTTTCAATATCAATTGTTTTCACTGGTAGATCTACAAGACCCTCCTTCTACGTTTTCCAGAAATTTACAGGACGCGGGGAATACCAGAACCGTTCGTACGTTTTCTGGTTAAGTGGATTCTGAAAAAGAGAGCTTCAATCGAATAAATTGAAGGACTGAAATAATTACGCCGGAGATGTAGATCGAAACGCTACGGCATTTTCTCTTTTGTTTATTCATCTGCGAATCTCCCAAATTATGCCCTACTTGCACTTCTGGAAAGGAAATTATAGCCTGCATTTCAGGCACATCTGTCAGTACGAATGTTTGCTTGTATCTAGAAGGTTATTTAAACTCACGGGATTTGGGCTCATTCATGACCATGAACACCGCTTGCTGGTCCATGAGATCATTGATTTGTCCTTTTGTACAATTTCATGCAACTTCGGAAGAAGGAATTTGACCATTTACACACAAGCCCCTCCCTCTCAACTAGTTACATAATATTGCATCTGATGCCTCATTGTTTAATTTTAGGGCTTATCCGTGTACTATACTGTTATAACCGAGTGTGTTTCTGTGTCAACATCAGTTATGTCCCCAGTAACATATTGGGGAGAGAAGGCAGAACAGGATAGCAGATAATATTTTACTGTTACTAGTTCTGCTTGTACATCAGCGTTGTCTTCTGTCGTCGGTAGCTCGCCTCGGCCAACAGCAGGTCTTGCCACTAGCAGCAGCATCTCGGGTAGTTGGCAGCGTCTCTAGCAAGAGAAATTCGTTCTGCTCGCAGCCGCGCCACTTAAGGGCCAGTCCTCTTTGTTCCCTCTTTGCCCCTCTGCTAGTGGTTATTGGGCGCCGACGTCAGTGTGACCCTTGTTGCACGCGCGCTTTGCCCCTGGCTAGGCGTAACCTCACACGACAGTGGTCTCACATGTGCCTAAGGCCTTTGCCTCCTCGTGTGGTTTCTGCCGTCGTGGTTCGCGCGACTTGGCCCGTTCTGTATGCACCGGACTGGCCTGTTGCTTCCTTTGTTCTCATCCTCACGACGGTCTGACTTATGAATCGGCCATCCTAACATATATTAATCGTGGTCGTAATATGTAGTTGCTTATGCGCCTGCAGGCACCACTATTCCGACTTCCTCAAAGAACCCTTTTTTGCGGAGTGCATACTCATTCGCAGCATAGGCAGACCGTTGCAAAACATGAGATTAAT
Organism: Ligula intestinalis; assembly: GCA_036362985.1. Classification (NCBI taxonomy): domain Eukaryota; kingdom Metazoa; phylum Platyhelminthes; class Cestoda; order Diphyllobothriidea; family Diphyllobothriidae; genus Ligula; species Ligula intestinalis. Next base: position 89,980,752 of record JAYGXS010000002.1, read on the forward strand.
GTAAACTGAAAGTAACCTGGAGTTATTCCTACGTTGAATTATCATCAAGGCCGAATATCTTTTCTGTTCATCTCTGTACTCCTAGTATGACTGATCTATAATGAAGTTTTGCAGATTTGCTTAATTTGAGTTGACCCAATCGTGAAAATACTCGAGGCGTTCGGCGGTTTTTGAACCCGCGCAGTAAAGAATTCTTTTAGGTGAAACCAACGCTTTAAAGAACTGAACGACAATTGCTTCAAAACTCAAAGCGTTTGGCAGGGCCTTTGTATCTCAATTGGTTAGAGTGTTGGCTTCGCGTAATGGACTACTCTACTATGCGAGTTCAACTCCCGCCGAAAGCCTCGAGTTTTTTCACAATTGGTTCAACTTATATGACTGATTGCATTATTCTAGTCCAAAATATCATAATATTCGTCCTATTTGTGACTACGATCATTGGCTACATGTGGCGTCACAATTCAACTGTATGAAATATTATTATTCCTTGTTCACTGCTTTGAGTCACTTAATTCGACTAACGCTATTCATGTTAACAGATTAGGTAAAGTAATCCAACTGGACAGTTGATCAGTGGATTAAAAAAGGTAATGGAAGGTAAAGCTTCCGACATTTATCATTTGATTAAGCACTAACGTAACAAGAAATGACTACATCCTGACCTAATTAACTCCCCGTTCACAGACGCCGCGCTAGAGCACGCCTAACTAAGCGCATAAATTTGAATTGCAGATTAAAAATTAGTCTGTCTGAAGTAAATTATTTGGATTTGACGGGTGGTGAAACTGAAAAGCAGCTTAAGTAGATAGAATCCATCGTAATATGAAAATGCGGTCCTGCTTTTTGCAAAAAGGATAACAGTTCGAGCAACTTTCCGTCACTTTAGTCCACAGATTTCCGGTGCCCGAATTCACCCCGCGATCTGTCTGTCTTTGTTGTAAGTAATACGTTTTCGTTAGCCGACGTCAAATAGGAACAAATGATTCTTGGCAATGCCATCTCCCATTGCTACCTTCATTTAACGTCCCATTAAATACTTAACCATTAGTAACTTTGGTTTCCTAAATCACCATGAAACTGATGGCAAAAGTAGCTTATGTAGCTCCACTCATATACCCCTAGTCCTAGCATTTTGTCCTGCAAAAACGGCGGTTATAGAGTTTTGTGGGACCTGGAAATAAAATAGGCGGAGAAGGAAATTTTTAGAAGTAAGTGTTAAGTGAACAAATGTATTCGAAGTTGCTTCCCGCGGCCGCTGGAATTAAATTGTTTCGCATGTTAATTGACGGTGTACGCGGCGCTTTGCGCCGCGGACTTTACTTATCTAACTCCAGAACGTTATGCTGGACCAGAAGTGAGTTGAAGTAGACAAACTCCTAACCACCATTGCAATTTTTTCGAGAAATTCAAGAAACACGCAGTTAGATAATCGGGTTTTTCCGCAATAGGTAAAACGATAATACAGATAAGCAAAATCTACAGATATAAATCAACAATACTTCTAAATACAGTCAAATAAAAATGCATTTAGTATTTATTCAAGCATATTCCACTGCTTATCCATAAGTTGCCGTCCATAAAACCTGATAAACACCGTTTTCGTAGGAAAACATGCAGGTTTTAAGGATTAAGGAGTGTGGCTACACAAGCTACCGTTGCCAAACTAACTTCAGTAAAACGTAATTCTAGTCACTTCTCACCAAACTAATCCTTTTTAAGATGAAAACCTTAGTTGGCAAACATTATCTAGCGAATTTGATCACTTTTTGTGACTGTAAGTTCCTTCGATTCCGTGTACACGTGATACTTAGCTGGTAAAAAGAACATTGACTCACGTTGAATTCAACGTCCCCGCCAAACGTCGTTATCACTTACTGTCAAATATTGGCAAGTCGGGCTAAGTGTTCTTTTAAATCTGGATAGCACAGTCGTCCTGAATCCATTAGGCTTGCTTCGCAACTCCTGTAAGACTTTCAATTACTCTTTACCACTGGCTTGTACGACTGCAATGGCGTCGTGGACAGAGAGTGTAGTATGTAGACAATTGTTACACTGCAAACATTTCCCGCCTTATGGACTTCCAAGTTCCGAGCGTCGTCCTCGAAATCGCTTCTAATTCTCCACTAAGCAGTTTGAAACAAGTATATCAATCGATTAGAATGAACATGAACTAAAAGCCATTTGATTGAATCCCAAACATCCATTGGAATTCCACGCACTCGTCAAGTGTATTGATGGTCAAGAGTCCTTTTACCAAGGTTGCATGAAATTGTACAAACTCATGAACTGATGGAACAGCGAGAGGTGTTTGCGGTCGTGAATCACCCTTAAATCTGTGGCTTTAAGGGATCTCCTGGATAAAAGCAAACAATCGTACCGACAGATGTGTCTAACATGTATGATAATTCCTCTTCCAGGAGTGCAATTAAGCAGTAAACTGGGAAATTTGCAGATGAATGAGCGAAAAAGAAAATGATGTAACTTTTGGGTATAGATCCTTAGCGTAATTGATGCATTCCATTCAAATGGTTCTATTGAGGCTCTATTTTTCGGAAGCAAGTAAATTACAATACGTAGGAAAGGCCCTGATAATCGTGGCGTTCTGAAAATTTCTGGAAAATGTAAAAGGATGTTCTGGTAGCGCTACCAATCAGAGCATTTGACATTGCAAGGACCCTAAACAACGACATCTGGATTATTTATAGTTGTAAAACTAACAAATTACATCATTTTAAATAATCACACCGAACCCATTTCCTACTAGGAACGTCACCTCAGACGGAACAGCAGACACTGGAGAATGTCAAAGTATATTTTGAATATTTTACAGCCAGATATGTAGTTAGGCGTTTGGTCGTAGCTAAACATGGCAGTGCGCTTGGCATGGTATACGAACATCTGAACATTACCGAAAAAAAAACTTGTTTCTCAAAATTTCTCTAAACTTTGGTGAAAACTTTATATGGCGGCCAATTTCACGTTTGTAATTTTTGCGTGAAGACAATTTCCATGGACAAGTTGAGCTTTGTTGAATGGCTTTTGCTTGGCGTTGTTTAGGCAATGATCCTTTGCCAACGCCAGCTGTTTACTCGCAAAAAGTTCTCCTGTCAGTCCTGTTTCACAGAATGGATATTTTAGGACCTGCCCTCCTCGACTACCCATGTGAAAGCCAATATATCATAAAAACAAATTAACTTAAGCTACTAAAATAATGCCATTGGGACGACCGTTGACTCTTACTTAATTTTAAAAGCTTTGAACTGTACTGAACAGATTACATGTCCTAAAGAAATACAATCGTCTTTCTTTATCTAATTGGTGTGAAATGGGGAAAAAACAAGCAACAGCAGAATTAATTAAGTTCAGGAAAGGGTAAAGTAAATTTCGGAAGTTTGAAGTTTGTGGAGGCTGGGAGGATAAAGCTCAAAACGAAAATTAAACTTTTACTAGAGTACTCGTCGCGTTTTATTATCATACAAGAGGTTGAGTTCGTAACCAAAGGAGCCTACTGCGATAAAATGAAGTCCAAATAACGGATGATATCTCTAATAATTGGACTAAAACCACACTGATGCGCAGGTTACTTTGATACAGCGCAGTTCACTGATTAAAAATTCAGGATCAAAGCGGTCCGTTGAGCACATTATGCAGCCACAGCAAAAATAGGCTTGCAGCTTGAATTATCTATCGTATAATTTTGCGAAAATTCCTATTAAAAGTTTGGAAGATAAATTTGCGCACATAAGTTTGTTTTCGATAAATTCTCGTCAGGCCTTTACATTTATATGGTAATGAAATGAATAAACTATGATGGTTGGTGGACAGATAAAGTGTTCTTGTTGTCACGGTGGAGAGGGGGTGAGGAAGGGGGTGGGGGGAGTTGGTGTAGTTGAGGCCAGAATGTCAATGTCTAGACGGCCCGGCGTCCAAGACCGCTGATAAGGTGTGCGTGGCTGGATTTTGGACTTGGTCGTCTCTGTGTGGGCCCGTTTCCAAGGCCTGTGGTCCGCCGTGGCCGCTCTGTTACCTAGTTTCGCCCATGGTAACTGGGTCGCCGCGACGAAATTCTTTTGGGCGCATAGCACCGGTATGCGTAGCCTGATGGCGGCTGCCTCTGCCGTCGCCAACAGGCGCTGTCCGGGGAGTTTTGAGTAGCTTGAAGGCACCTTGTACAATTGAATGAAAAGAGAAGGCTCGTCGAAAAGATGATATTCACTCGTAAAGTTTCAAGAATATATCTGATGAGACCTAATGAGGTCGAAATACGTATAGTGCAAGTCCCAATGTTTCTGCCGGTAATGCCTCAAAATATATCACTTGCTTAGAACCAGACGTAATTTGCTCAGATGTGATATCCGTGGTTATTCCGCGGCAGTTGATTGTCTTCGACGAAAATGTTCATCGAACTCTAGGGTGTGACCCTTAAAAGTCATGTCCCATCCACCTACTTCCATGTCATGCACCGAATAATTTCCGCGATTATTTTCTTGATTATTATCTGGAGGTCATATACTACAGGGTGCCCCACAAAAAACCTTAAGTTCGTGATTGTTACGGCGGCCGGACCGCCCATGCCGTCACGATCATGTCGCCCACGCCATGTTCCGCTCAGTGGTGAGGAGCACCCCACAACGTGGGTGGTGGTCGCAGATTTCAGATTTCATCACACCCCAGCAATAGCCATCCAAGAGCCCTGACCTGAATGTAATGGACTTTTGCATTTGGAGTGTACTCTTACAGGAGGTTCAGAGACGAAGAATAGGAATAACTGATATTGAGTCAATAAAACATGTGTTGATGGACACATGGAACAACATCCGTCTTGATGTCATTCGTCGAGCAGCTCAGAGCTGGATGGATCGCTTACGTCTCTCTTCTGCAGTTCATGGACAGCATTTTTAGCGGTATCTGTAACTTGTTATTAGGCAACTGTTTGTTAATTACACACAATAAAGTTGTAAGTTATAATTGTAATCAATAATTTTTATTTTTATAACAGTATAAACATTATCATAAATTAAGTGGTTTTTCGTGGGGCACCCTGTAGAAACCGCATAGAGAATGTTGGGGGCCTACTGAAGAGCCGAACCCCTCGTTGCTGTATCATGCAGTAGCAGAAACATCGGCGAAACACGTGACTTGGCTTTTAGCTAGTATCTATGCGGAAGTATGGTATAACATCATTGTCATATATATATATATATAGCAGTAAGTGGGGTATGACAGCATCTGGGGGTAACTTGATACAGAACTTTTTCGGGCTTATTAGCCTTCATCAGCCAAGCATAACCCTGAACACCAGCTGGTCGGACAACACAAACAAACGCACTCACAGACGGCGCAGTTGGTCCACCACTGGTGTCTATCAGATGGGTCATAAGCACTTCATCGAACCGCAGTTCATCAGCGCCTCGCCGCGGCAGGCGGTCACCCGTTGGTGACCTCTGACCACCACATGAACTTTGTTTAGTTCGGAAGCTTATTCGATCGGTGTTCGCACATTCCTGAGTGAATATATATATATATATATGGCATTTTATTGTGATCAAAGTATGTTCGTTAAGCCACTTTGCGTATAGAAGGGAGTAAGCCCGACTGCTGTTTTGGAGCTAATCTGCGAAGCTCCTAAAGTACTAACGAGGCGAATCATCTTCTCCATGTGCTCTCATGCGGAGTGCCTTCGTTACTTCGCCTGTTTTGGCTCAGCGTTTTTCAAACAACAGCGACTTCGCGCACCTGTCTGGTGCATCTTCATCAGCCCTCAGACTTACTCATGTGCGCGCGTGTGTCGGCCTTCACTAACACGGAAAAAAACGGGTGTGGCAGTTCGGTGTGCAAATCAGCGGACCACAAGCCGGGGGAGGGGGAAGCTAGCAGAAACGGCACTACGCGTGGGCCCTTGTCAGGACTTTACCAAAACATCTGAGCTCGCCTTCCAGCATAGATTATTGGGGTAAATGATTAGACGCAACGCTTGGTGGCATCAGAGCAAACTGACGGGCTGGAAACGAACTTCAAGTATTTGTTAGATGTGCCTTGCAGCAGAATAAGTCTGATAACAGCATATTCCAAAGCATTCTTGGAGTTTCCATCTAGAGTAAGGAAGCGAGAAGTTGAACATCATTATGTTTGCATCGGGTTGGATTCATTAGTATTCCTGGCATTCAGACGAATATTTGGTGAGCGTGCATAGGCTTTCGATAAATCCTCATCGGGTCCTTACATTTATATGGGAACGAAGTACAAGGTAAACAAGCAGTCAATAATGTTCGTCTTTTCTTGCAAGCGAGCCGTGGAAATCGGGGGAAAGAGTCAATAAGGCAAGGATGCTTACGCGGGGAGGGTTTGGTGGCGTTAGTCTAGGGGAGAGAGAGAGGAAGGAGACCAACAGAGCCTGGACGAGTTCATGCAGCTAAGTGGTTGTGGACCATGCCAGACGTGGAGCTTGTAGGAGGTTCTTCTGCGCACACAACGCCGGATTCATCAATCTGATGGCAGTTGCTTCTCCTGTTGCTAGTAGGCGCTGAGCCAGGGACTGTGGACATTTTACAGTGTTTCGTATATACTTTTTTCCCAAAGAATGCCTTTCCATGAATCTTTCACAGTGTGTTTTCACAGCCGCCATCCTAAGGATTACATTTTTGGTAAATTAACCATGTGTAAAGGAGGCAGAGTTTAAAAACCATGGTTTTGTTTGTCGATGTTCTGTCCGAGGCCATTCACGTACCTAACCTTGAAGCTGGTCCATAATCACTCGTTGTAGGATCAAAGGTACCAGAGCGCAATCTAGTTTTGCCCTAGGTATCGCTTTCCAGATGGCTTTCTTGAGTCTATGTAATCCGCCTCCTTAGCTGAATCGAAGGTTTTGTTTCGCAAAATTGTCGCTGGTCCTGCCAATTTGTGCCAGTGAGATTGGAGTTTTGTGACGTCTTAAGAAGATAAAAATACAATGAACCTGTTATAAATCACTAATGACCACCAGAGAATACTTGGTATTTTCGTTGGAGTTAACTGTATCCCCACTTTCAGAAGCACATAGTATAGGCAAGAGCGCTAGCTAAATATGGAAGTGCAGAGCACTTCACGAGCATCGTGGTAGACTTTAAAAAAATTACTAAGTATTTGTTGCAACACAAAAACGAATTTCTTAAACACCTCTGGCTTGCCATAGGGGTATTGTCAATGCGTTATTAGGATGTAAGGAGCTGGCTGTGATGTAGACGATGCAAAACTGGGAACTAGTTATTCATAAGTTTCTTTTAAATTGTGAGTTTAAGAGTTCAGATTTTGCTCTTCCGGGACGAAAAATTCAGTTGTCTGCCACACAGAATTGAAAAAGGAATTTTTGAGCTGGCGTATTTAAACTTAATCAAAGTACACTGTACCTGCATAAATGCTTTTCAAAAGTGATTCCAATGGAGATTAAACTATTAACAGTTAAGGGTGTCAACTAATTTCCAGAAATAGTAAAATACCTTAGCTAAGCCACTAAATTTAAAACAGGCCTGCATAAGTTCCCGGTGGAAAATTTAGTTGAGTCTGCTAATTCTGCCTGTAGGTAACGGAATTTCTATAACTTTTGATATACCTCCATTTAGAGAATTACAGGAGTGACCAAACCCGCAAAATGCGATGAGTGAACGTCGAATGGACAGCTTTTGAATTTAGCATAGTTACTAAACACTTTGCACCAACAATTCCCGCACTTTACCAAAACATGCTTATGGGCCACTTTTTTTGCTGAAAATTTTTCACACTTGTGTGGTATTAAACCCTCTTGTATATTCTGATAATAACCGACACTAAGAGGTATCTAGAAAACATTTGCATCGCTGTGACTGTTTCCCCGCGTAAGAGAAATAATCACAAGGGACATCTTCACCAACATAGTTCCCGTAAAACCTCAACATAATGTTCGAAATTGTGTGATATAGTAGGGACAATATGTGAATAAACAGACTACTTCCAGAAAAGTAAAGCTGCTTCCTCTTTTACAAATTGTGCTTTTCTTGTCAATTCTGTCATTTCCGTATTCAAACAAATGCTTTGTAGCTGATCGTAATAAAATTTACTATCAGATGACTATTTGCACTTTTGAGTCACAACACCGTGAGACAGTTCACATGACTAAAACCAAATTCAGTCCATCTCCCCATCTACAACTCGCTAGACACCGAAATCGAGGGCTGAATGGTTAGGACGTCTACCCCTGACCGGCGAGGCGTGAGTTCGAAACTCGGGTGCAGCGGCAATTTCAGCTGCTACACTAGAGTTGGCTGCCCGTGGCTGATGAGAGCCAATAGCCCGAAATAGCTAGATCACGGTACGCCAAGTGTCTGCCGGAATACTCCTATGAAAATATAGTGACATATGGTGACGTTATGTTAGTATTTAAATTTGTTTAAAACTTACCTAAAAGACTCCTCTGGGTGTTTTCAATCTAATGGTGGCCTATTTCCTTACCTTTTGCAATAAAATGCATTATTTCTCTCAGTAAAGTCCTATTCATTTTTTCCATTTTGTTTCATTTTTCTTAATAGTTTTATATGCAAAAATTCCATATAACCTACAGTACTTTTTTCGTTTGAGCTATGTTATTTCACATTTATTCATGGGTTTTTTGTCATGTTCTTCGCAAGGTTTCCCAGCTATTTGGGAGTTTTTATGCTAGTGACGCATACGTCAAGATGGTATAGGTATCGTTGGTAGTTCACCTTACATTCGCTTAGCCCCAAGCTTGGCTCTTAAGGTTACGGTTAGGGTAAGGGTTACAGTAAGAGTTTGAATTAGGTTTAGGGTTAGGCATAACAAAATAAATAGGTATTTATAGACAGAAGGACGGTACCAACGAACACAACAGAGACTAGGACGGCCATCAACTTCACCGCTCGCATGAAATCCACCGATGCGGAACAGCAAGCTGACTGCACAAACAGGATTTCCTAAGCAATCATCTAGAATTCACCAGAATGACTATAAGGCTGACTTATTATTTAGGAGTTTAGGCAGATTTGATTCATTTTAGTTGATCCACTTGCGAAAAAAATTGCGGCATTCGGCGGGGCATGAACCAAGTAGAAGAGAAGACGTTTTACGCAAAGCTAATGCTCTCCCTGTTGAACTACAAATGTCATGCTTCACAGCGATACGCTCAGTTGCTTCTGATGCATGAGACAGCCAGTTTTTAGAGAACATATCGATTCGTCGTATTTCGCTTCGACTCGTTTGCTTAGGACGTTGCATGCCAGGTTCGGTGGGATAGATGTGAATAGTGAAAAGACATCAAAAGATATAATGGTTTGAGCTCGTTCTCTAAAAATTGACCATATCATGCAACTCTTTGTCTTCTGTCAAAGAAGCTTTTTAAAGTTTACTGGTTGAACAGACCAAAGGAACGCCAATGGGATCCACAATTTCCAGTCTCATCGCAGAAATAGTCCTACAGGAGCTGTAAAAAAGTCGCCTTCGATCAATTTGAACCTGCATTCTGGTGCCAATGCGTGGATGATACTTTCGTTATAAGCAAACGAAGCAGGCTAGCAGACTTCCAAAACCTAGTTAATGACATCTTCCCAATACCCAATTCACAAAAGAAGAAGAGAGCGCCGGACAACTGCCGTTCATGTCTGTCCTCGTCACGCGCAGACGCAACGGGGAACCAAACACCATGGCTTAGAGAAAAGCAACTGACACAACCCCAGCGCATAGACGTGGCTATATTAGAGCACTCTTTCACGGGGTGAAGACACACTGCAGTGAACCTGAGGGGCGAATGCAAAAACTACGGCACATTCGGGACCAACTGGCCAGGAATGGATCCCCAAACAGTTTCATCAGCCGCCGCCTCCGAACACGCCCACGGGGAACAAATGAAAGGGGACCACCAACGCTCTGGCACCCTCTAACATACATGAAAAATGTGTCAGATGGCGTGGGTATTGCTCATCGTCCGACAGCTACCAGGCATGCAAACAAAAGACTCACTGGATGTATGCGAGCAGTCTGGCGTCGTTTATCAGGTGCCATGTCGCGAATGTTCTTAATATTATACAGGACAGACCGGGCGACGACTTAGTTCGCTAATAACGGAGCACAAACGGGCAGTGCGGCGAGGCGACCACTGTCCCAAATTGCTAGCCACACTCTGGAAGAATGCCACGAATTTGACTTCTCGGGCACACGGATAACGGCACGCACCGCTAATAAGAAGGGGCGCGAACTACTGGAGGCCTGGGTATCGGACTCCAACTCCATCAACAGGCATGTAGATTTACCGCCGCTATTTTGCCATCCGTGCTCGCGACTGGAAATCGCGGCACAGTTCCTGTCCAAGCACGCAGGCCACCACGTCAAGGTCACACGCCATAACTCCAGGGACGCGCGCAGGGTACAAAGGATAAGATGCCATGAGCATGGACGTGGCGTGGGCATGGACAAATCATAAGTGCCACCCTCCTCCCACCCCCATTTACGCGTAGCCAGCGTGCCTGTTCGAGAAAGAATGTGATGTTTAAATCTAAGGCAGTTCTGGTTCATCGGCAATTGCCCGTGTAGCAGGCATAGAGGCTAAAAAGCTTCCAAATTACATCAGATTGCTCAACGAAGTCCCCAATTCAAAGAAGTAGAACGTTTGTAATAGCAGACTATGGCAAGCATGGACTTCAAACCGTCAGACAGCGCGTACTCCGACGGGAGCAAGCAGCCGATTTGCTGATTTTTCCCTGGATTCTTCGCGGAATGAACTGTTGAACGAATACCAGCAAACTGTGTCAGTTCCATAATTCTCCTACGCCGCTATGAGCAATTTCTCAAAGTTTAAAACGAATTATCATTATGCCTTCTTCAGCACAAGAGTTTGCTGAATGGCTTACAAGTGCGGTGTCGGAGTACAAATTCTATTATTTATTAGGGTCAGCTAGGGAATAAAGAGGGGCAGGCTAACGAAATCCGCTTAAAATTATTGTGGTGGATATCCCTATTGACTCTGATTACTGCAGCAATGACTAGAATGCCTGAAAACCATTTTCGCTCAGTTTATGCTTAGTTTGTTATATAGGATAACAAAGGCCAATTATTTCTCCACTTGTCAGCGTTTAAGGATACTTTGTGAGGTGTAAATTCGCTTCGAGTGTCTTAATGTGGTCATAACTATGTTTTATTTCAAATCTGTCATCAGATAGGCTACAGAAGTTGGCTTCTTCGGGGAAATTTCGTCAAAAAGGACCGAAGTAAAGAGAGTGTACACCTGAAGATGCGAACACGGCAGTAAAACCTTTTGTTAATATTCTGTTTCAGCTAACTAGCAAAATATACTCAAGTGCTAGATAGCCGTTTTTATAGAATCACCTGCTGAAAACAACCGCACTTTTAGTTAAAAAAATCGTGAGCACGTCGGGTTGGCCTGCGCTACCTATTAGGAAGGAAACTGACTCAGGTGAAGAGCAAAAAATTATTTATCCACTGTCTCCAGCACATCCAGTAACCCATGCTGAAGGTCGACTGCAGATGTACTCGCAACACCCCACGCGTAGTGCAGTTTCTGCTAGACCTCCCCGGATTGTGGTCCGCTGATTCGCACCCAAATGATCGACCAATGCCACACCCGTATCTGTGAAGTTAGCGAACGCGGGCACATGAGTAGTTCTGAGGGCTGATGATGATGCGCCAGACAGGTTCGCGACGTCGCTGTTATTTGAGAAATTGGGAGCCAAAACTGGCGGAGTAAAAAAGAGGCTCTGTACACAAACATGTGATTTGTTAAGTGTGGGATCACATGGACCGAACAATGAAAAACTTTTTGTTGGGGCTGCTTAACTCAGCTTGTACTTTAGGGGATCCGAAAGAGAGCTCTAAACCGAAACGGTCACTAATCGCTGTCATATATGTCACGTCGCCGTCTTACAGTAATAGTAACTCGGAAACTTGTTAAAAGTAGAGCAGATGACAGAAGAAAGTCAAAGCACCAACGATGCCAGGGTTAGGGCTCGTTATTACGAGCCTTATAGGACAAGTCGCTATCAGTTACTCGTTTCGTTTATCAAATGCTTCTAGAACTGCATTAAAATACACGAGACACAGGCATTGCAGTAACTGCTTGACAAGAGTATTTGCAGGGCTATCCTCTTCGCCTCCTGTTCAACCTTTAACTCCAGAGTCATTAATCTTCCAAGCCCCCTGTTCCCCAATTAAAAAAAATAAAACCAAAGCATTTTGAATGCGTACCACTTATACAGTATGGCTAAATCAGTGTGCCGGGTTGCCGACTGAAAGGCGCGCTTCACAAGCCACAGAGTATCCACTGTCTGGTCTTAGAGTCTACACCCATAAAGTTCAGTTAACAAAACCAGGAGAAAATTTGATAACGGCTAATTAAGTTCAGATACGAAATACTGAGCTGATGAGGAAGAAAACGATCTTCAATATGGAACCTCAAATAGAGCGCATTGGGAATTTTGGCAACATTAGTTTACGAAGTTCACCTCATGTACCCCCTAGTTCCAGCCTTTATCCCACGGATACGGTAATCATTAGTGTTTTGGGGGTGGTGAATCAGGATAGACAATTGAATATACTTTAATACCTGCTATATGCATTTTTATTTAATTGTATTGAGAAATTTTGTTGATTTATATCTGTAGCTTTTTTTAATCGTTATTTTTGTTTAACGTATTGCGAAAAAACCCGATAGTAAAGGTGCAGGTTTCCTTAAATTCCTAAAAAAAGAGAAATAGTGGTTAGGAGGTCTTCTACTTCAACTTACCTGAGGTCCAGTTTACCGCGAAGCGCCGTGCACACATTTAAGTTCATGTGGCATAACTTACTCCCAGCAGCCGCCGGAAACAAATTCAGCTACTGTTGTAACCTCGTGTGTTCCTGTGTCAACACTGGTTATCTCACCTTCGTCTGTCACTGTTGTAACCTCGTGTGTTCCTGTGTCAACACCGGTTATGTTCCCCCAGTGCGTGTTAGGAAGAGAAGACAGGATGGGATAACAACTAGTACTTTACTGTCACTAGTACTAGTACATGCACTCTGGTCCGTGTGTCCAGCAGTAGTGTCGTCTGGTCGTCGCGTGTCCAGCAGCAGTCTTCTCTGGCAGCGTGTCAACAACAGAGTCCCCGTTCTGCTAGCGCCTCGCTATTTAAGGGGTAGCCGTAATTGCTCCCCATTGGCTCTCCCAATGCGCATGTTCGCTTTGCACGTGCATGGGTCTGTCCTCGCGTGACCGCACTCGGCTCTTGGTCGGCTGCGGCAGCAGTCCGCCCTCAGTTAGCCGCCTGACTTCTTTGTCCTAGTCTAGTCAGTCCTTTGACGGTCGCATGATCTAGAGCGTTGTGTATGCGTCGGATTGGCCTCACTTGACCTCGTACTGTCCGAAGTCTGGGTGACGTGTTCGGCTCCTGTAACACCTCCCACTGTTCGAAGGTTGACTGGTCCGGCATGCCCTCGGACTGTCTGTGTCCCTGTCTGGGTGACGTGCCTGGTCGTCCCAACAGCTACATTTTCCACTTTACACTTACACTTAAACTTGCACCTTCCACTTACACTTGCATTTTCTTCCCCGCCTATCCTGTTTACTCATCCCCAAACGCCTATAACCCCCGTTTCCATAAGAAAAAATGCTGGGACAAGGAGTATATGAGGTGCACTACTTGAATTACCTTTCGCTCGTGAACTTTTCGAACCACTGTTTTCCTATCTAGGATTCAGCAGTCAGTCTCTTTTGCATTTGATTGATAGACGCTTCCTGATCAGTTACAGGACGCACTTGACCCATTCTTTCTCGAAGGGCACCAGCAGCCGCATGACGGCTAGAGTTAAAGGCAAAAAACATTACCGACAAAGACATTTGAAACTAGCATGGCCGTTTCTGGCTTATTAGCCACCATCAACCAGCCGTATCCAAGTCTAGGTGGTGCACTGCCTAAGGTGCAGTGGATAATAGCCTCGCACTTCCAATCAACAGGTCGCGAGTTCAAGTCTCGAATGGTGCACCACCTTGGACTGGGTATGGCCAGCTGATGAGGTCAAATTACTCAGAAATGGCCATCCCGGTCTCTCCTGACTTTTTGATAATGTTCTTCTCCTCTACTTGGACGTTGCACTGCTGCATTTTGTTCACCTCACCTCTCTTTGCCCATATTAAACTTCCGAATCGTGCACACAAAGATTCGAAGTGTCAAGCCAGTACCGCGTCAACTAATAATCAAGCGGTGGCTACAGAAGTGAGCAATTTTCACACAAACGCGGATAACCACTACGATATATAAATACCGTGCAGCCTGTGCATGTCTCCACCCCATCTGCGCACGACCATGACCATGCTATCATCACCTATGATTAAGGATTCCCGAGGGAATCTGAAACGTCAGGAAAATTAAGTCCTTGCTCCAGTGATCGCATCTTCTTCTGAACTGCTGCCTGGAACTCGTATATTCTCCTCTTTTGGCAGATTCGATTATGTCCGACTGGTGAAGCCCACGGGACCGATAATGGTATCTTCGGTAATTATTTCGTTGACGTCACTTATGCGTCGCCGACTAAGACAACAGTAACCAAAAAAGCGATTTTTCCCATTTCTACTCTCAGATGGAGTGAGAAATAATCAAAACCACGTAAACCATTTTCAGTATAAAATGTTAAAACTGGGTCCTGTTACGAAATATAGTAATAGTAGGAAAGGGAGTCCGTGTTTCTATCAGTAAAGTAACGAGGACCTCCGGGAGCGCAGAATTCTATTAGGAGGACACCACCTGCGCAGAGGAGATTAAAAAAATTGAAAATGGATTCAATGACAGCAATTTGGTGAGTATCGAGGTTGGTACTGGTTACTTCTAACAGATGCATCCTCCGTATTGCCTAGAAGAATCTATAAATAAAAGCTAATTATTGCAAACATGCATATTTCAAAAGGATGACACATCACAGAGGGTAATTAGCTTATGTGGTTCTTCGAAGCATTTCTAAACAAAAGTGCTAAAAATAAAGCTCCTTGTTGAAGAACGCCATGATGGAACACAAATTCACTTTAGGGAACACCTACTTCTACAAAGCGTTTCGATAGACAGCAAAAGTAGATTTAAAAAGTTTATATCTCCCAAAGAACTCTGGGTACTGACCGGTTAAGGCCATTGCTGAAAAGTAACAGCGAGTGACGTACAAATCGCAGGGGGTTAAGTGGGTTAAAACCCGGCAACTGCAATCTTCAGGCCCGGTTCCTTAAGAGATGAGAGAGGTCATGGGTGGCCTGAGTGGTAGGAAGAGCATATTCTTTACAGAATGAATGGGAGAATAGGCAGTAAGAGATCGACTTTCAGACGTCCATACAACCGCAAGCCAGCGGGCGGGTGGAGTCTGAGGTGATGTCTGCTCAGCAGTTGTCACCTGAGTTTCTCTGTGAGTCGGCGTGTGATTGGCTGTTCCAAGGGCCGGAAGCAGCAAGCGCTCACAAGTGCACTTCGAAATGAGCTAGTCACGACAAGCGTTTACAAAGGCTCTTTGTGTGAAGCTAGTCACTACATACATGGCCAAATCAAATCCGTTCTACAACTTTCTGAAGTATTTAAGGCGCTCGCACCCCGATAGGATGGCTCACACGTTAGATGCCGCAGGCGCGCGACAGCAAGGCTAAGCTCAGGCCCAAACCATGCCATTCATCGCATCAGAAGGCTGACTGGTTTGTAAGCTAGACTTTTCCTGGGAGACAAAGTAGGGCCTATCTTTGGGACTGTATCTTTCAGTGCGATTCGTCCTTCCGCACGATAAGTAATCTGACACGCGTCCGAACTATCACGGTGCACTGGAAGCTATGGCTTGGAAGACTGTACAATGATGCGACACTTATTCCATCTCTCAGAACTCAGAGGTTAGATGCAAGGCCTCCCGTTTACCGTGGGACTCCCACGCGCCTAGGCTTCGTGTCATTCCTCTTCCTTTCGATGTTGTGTGAAAAAACTAGTTCAGGTAGAATTCTACTTTTGGTAAGATCAGATCAGCACACAAAAACCCCATTCTTCTGTAATGCAAGCCCGGGTTTAATAATGAGTATCCAGTGTTGGCAATACAAATGAAAAAAACATATAACTAAAAAATATAAACGTGCAAAAAACAGAAATAATTATTTCAGAATTTAAAGTTTCAGAATAGTATCGGGCGAGCATACGTATCCTTTGCTAAATTCTCCTCGGGCCATTACAGTTATAAAGGGAGGGGTTAAAATCTAACATGCGCGCAATTATGTTCATCATTACAGGCAAATTAGTCATTGGGAATAATGGAGGGGGTTGGGGCTGATACTTATCGGCTGGTTATGAGTTCATGAAGGGTTCATTGAACCCGGGCAGGGAGGAGGGGGGAACTGTGAAAGATGCAGGCAGTTATGTAACCGTCAGCCATTCCAAGCTCGGGGCTTACAGGAGGTTCTTTTGCGAACACCAAACCGGCTTTCTCAACTAGACCGCGGTTACTTTTGCTGTTGTTAGCAAATGCTGACCCAGGCACTTTGATTACTTTGGCGGAACCTTATATATTACCTTAATCCTTCTGACTTTACAGTTGCTTAGCCGTACTGGGAGGTGCTCCCGTATTCTTTTAGATAAGCACCGCCTTGTGCAATCGATAGAACCTGCTCCGCAAGAGCAAGTAAATGAGTATAAGTGGTCTGAGTTGGAGCCTATCATTTCCTTCGCCGTGCAGGACCGGGTAGGTTGAGAATAACATCCGAACTTTCGCTGCTGGGAAGGTTCGTGATACGGTTTGGTTGAGGTATCTGCTTAGGAGTTCGGTTGCCACATCCACTTGAGAGGGCACGTTGATGAATAGGATTTTCTTTTCTACAGTGGATGTGGTGGGTTTGTTTTCTCAAGCTAGGAAGTGGGGACGATTACATGTAAAGCCAATGATCTAGCATTCGCACTTCCACCAAAATTTTCCATCCGAGGAAACACATTTGTCAAATCTACTCTCGATCTGTACGTATCGTTTGGGTAGTTGACTTTCTTCTTCTTCCAAAATAGTTCATGATGTACAAGTCTTCATGCTCCTTTTTGTTCTGTGATTGCTGACAGCTGGCAGTCATCTGGTACTGCTTGACCTTCATAACGTTTTAGATAGACTTTACAGAATGCATACTACTTAACAAGCGCTCAACGATGTATTTAGCTGATGTTTTTTCTAATGTGGTCACAAATCCTTATTTTCTTCGTCGATTATTGAATACCAGAAGAACAAGGTTACGTTTAGAGGTAAAAATTATTGAGGGATGGTATATATTAACTCTTTTCTGAAGAAGCACGTGAGATTTTCAGTTAATTTTCGTTATGAGCCGGCAAATAGGTGGAATAAGACTGTACAGACTGTTTCCGCGACCGAGCACTCTATCCAAGGCCAACGGAAACAGCGGACTTTCTACCTCGTTAGGGTTTCCTGCCCACTTCGGAACATGCCTACCAATAGCGTGCAACGAACGTTCTAGAACAGTCTGGCCTACAGCGTGCCACATGCCGATTGGTCGATTCCGCGGAGCTTCTTTTATACTTAGGACGCAGCGTGAGCCGAAGGCATCACACGTTCTTGAAGCCAACGCCTATTAATCACCTGTTGCGGTGCCTGTTTTCGCTTGATATGTTTGCCTTAGGCCGCGTGCGCATTAGGGTGCTCGACTTTGAAACACCTCCCGCTCTTGAAAGTTTGAAGTCATGTGCCCCCCACCTTGTTCGAGTCCACTATGATTCTTTTTGCCGGTGGTGTTTTCCTATGACTATTGTGGACGGCCGGTAGTGTCGGCTTTGAGTCTACTCTGGCGATCGGGACCTCAAAGGTATCACAAAGCACATGGAGGGCCGTTTGCCCATTTGTGGTGAATCTGCTTCTTAGTTCGCAGGGTGTTAAATACCCTCTTGCCACTTCTAACTCGAAGGCAACTCTTAACTTTTTTCAGTTCTGTAAATATTCCCATGTTAAATTTGAAAAGACAGTTTATTTTGGCGAGCATGTTTTCCGCAACTCTTCATAAGGCCAGTAACGTTGCAGAACAATTAAAGTTTTTATGTGTGGGAAAATCAATTAGTATCTAACGTGGGTGTCGATTGGCCACTGCTATAATTTCATAAAGACACCTTCCTCCTGAGATTATTTTTGACGGTCTGGAAACTCGAACCCCTGGTTGTAGATACTGTAGTCATGAATCAAGTTGTCGGTCCAATAAACCTTCGGCTGGTGTCTGGCCGCCAGGATCACCTTTCGGTTTTGTTCTGTAATCCAGAAGGAACTTGTTGAGGTAGCTCATCTGCAAGCCTTCATCAACTATCCAGAGCTGGTTGTTGTCTTGACACCAGAAGGAGCCCCAATCACAAGTCTGGGAAGACGGACTGAATTGGAAAAACTTTACTGAGCTCAAGTAGCTTTACTAAAGTTGCTTCAGGAACCGCATATGGAAGCTAGCCGAGCCGGTGGCAAAGTTTTTATGTACGCTGGTTTAGCCAGGCCTGTCCAGCCCTGACCCAATCAGGAAAGGATGCAGGTGTTGGCATCAGACCTCGCGAGGAATCGATTACGTTCGGGCGTACGCGCGTCCATGAGGGAAAGGTGCAAAGGTACAAGAGAGCGTAGAGATAAGAGGATGAGGCAGCACTTGGCACGCAGGTAGACAAAAGTTTTAAGGATGAGAACGAAAACTAGATGAATCGGTGCAGCACTACCGAATTCAGACTACCACAACACATCTTTCTTATAGTTCTCTTGAAGTTATAAACAAAATGCCCTGCTTGGCCGTTCGATTGGGCATTAAATGGTGGTGATTTCATATGTCGATCTCCACTTTTCTGGTACAATACAGTAGTCGCCGGTTATTAAGCCCACGGTTAATAGGCCCAGCCGCGTAGTAAGCCCAAATCAGCTTGGGACGGAAGTTTACATAGCAAAATCCGCCGGCTAATAAGCCCAGGCGCCGGCTACAAAGCCCAGTTTGCCAACATGATATAGTGAAATTCTCATCTGTCTGCGTACGCAACTGGTTACGTACCGCAAATCATTTTTGCTTTTGTTATTGCGTAAAATGCAGACAAACAGCCTTTTTTCTTGTACAAGCTCTACACATAATACAGTATGTATGTAATGTGTAGTGCCTATACTGTGTTTGCTTATCAAGAACTAGGACTCTCCGGTTAGTACGCCCGCCGCTTACTAAGCCCAATTTGGTCTGGGCCCGAGGTGGGCTTACTAACCGGCGACTACTGTAGTCGGAACAGCGGTGATGTAAACTCAGTACCGTTATCCCTTACAATCTCTGTGGGGATGCGTAGCTGAAAATAAGTTCTTACACCTTTTGCTGCAATCTCGGCGGTAGCTGCTGCAACTTCCAAAACTTTCATGCGCTTTGACTACTTCTAGAAACATTTGATTGAAGAATAATCCAGCAAAAACCGTATGGACACCATTCAACGGTTTCGTGACCTCCGTCCATGGTAAGGGTTGTACCTTCGGGGATTCTTAGCATCACGCTCACATAGACGAAAGATTCCATATAATCATTAATTCTTGGCCAATAAACGTGTCCCGTACTAATTGCTCCATGCGAGTCATACCTTGGTGTCCGGTGGGGATTTCAGCTCAAACCTGTTGTTGATGTCTGACGAGGATCACCATTCTACTCTCATTCTTTAGTTATGTACAACCACTCTTTCCGGTTCCTGAAGGACTTTATGGTTGGAAGCACCTTGTCAACCAACCATTTCGGATAAACTCATTTACCTGACGTTATAATGGGTCTGCTGTAGTGGTGGCTGTGATATGCTCGGAGAGGGATGAAGGAAGAAAGATGATTCGCTGAAGCATTTCGAATCCGTTTGTCAGACTTTATGACGTGTTAGACACGGTTCGGTGACAACTAGCGGAACATCTTTCTCCGTTTTAATGTGAAATTTCAACAAGATGGAGTTCAGAATAAGCTCCTTCAAACCCAGCAGCAGTGATTTTATCCTGTGCCCATGTCATTAACAGCCTGCTGTTAGTGGTTTATCTAGTGGTTTCTCAGACAGGCTACTATCCGCATTAGATAGCCATATAGGCTCTCCAACTTACATAGTTCAAGAAATGCTCAATGTACTGGTACACGTTCGAGAAAGTTTTCCCTGTTGGTGACCACCTGATTTTCCTCTGGCCTATCCATCAAAGATGGAAAGATTCCCCTTAACTGCAAATCAGAGACCTTCGTAGGTTATGCAGTTGAATTTAGTTTCGGCCTGAAGGAGTTTTGATTTCAGGAGATAAGTTGGCGAACATATATCTTTTGTTGCTAAATTCTCATCGGGCCTCTTAATTTATGTAACATGCCGTTATATGCGAAATATTGGTAGTCTCTCGCTAAACGGCAGTAATTAAGGTTGTAATACAGATTATCATGAAGTTTATTTTCAAGTGATTTCAGTCACGATACGATACCAATTTCTTAACGAGCTTCTTTCTGACCGCTAACAAAACGTATGTACTACAAAAGGTGACTACTCAAGCAGCATGTATTTTTTCCATTGATTTGACTGCCTTTTTACCGTTGGCACGCACAGTTAAGTATCGTCAGTTTTTCTCGCTAAAGGTCGCAGCAATTCCATAAAACTATCCTTTGTTTAAGAAAAGTAACACTAGGTTTCTGCATTCAGAACATCCTACGCGAATTTTGAAAGCCAGCTCGCTTGCATCTCTATTCCATTTTGATCGCGTTTGTGGCCTCCGATTCCTAATTTTGAAATCAATGCTGCTGACTGCAGTCCGCAGTGAGCAACGGTTCATCGCTGCACAATTATCTCGTGCAGAATCCCGGTTCCGCGGAGAAGAAGGGGGACTGAGCCATACGCATCACCTCTGTCAACTCTATCCCTGTCTGAACTGCTATTATTCCATGGGCTGTAGAGTTTTTCGGCAACAGTTTATGTAGTGCACCTCATTGATCTCTAGTCCCAGCTTTTTTCCTAGAAAACGGTGTTGAAAGGGGCTTTATGGAGGTGAAATTAGGATAGGGTGTGGAATATACTTTAATAACTGCTATATGTATTTTCGTTTTATTATATTTATAAATATTTTGACTTATATATGTATGTTTTCTGTATGTTCTTCCAGCAGTAGCATCCTAGCGCAAACTTAGTAAAACTTCACACAGCTTTTTATGGATAGAGCTAAGAGGGTGTAAATCAAGGCAAGCCAGGATGTGCTCCAAGCCTTAAACATGTATTTCCTTGGAATAGCATAAATCGAGACCTGAGTCCCAGCGTTGAATTTAATCTGCGTCGCTTCTGACTAATAATAGTGTCACCAATAGTATTAGTACTACTAGCATTCAGTTGCATCGCTATCAGTCTTGGTGTCCTTGAGTCCGTCTTGATATCGGCTGAAGGTAAGTGAGGATGGAAGGCAAGCCCTGTTGTGCTCAGGGTCTCAAATATATATATCTATATATTTACTCGGAATAGCTTGAACCCAGATTCACGCTTCTTGTTGAGATCAAGGGCAGCGTTGTCTTTATTCAGCATCACATCTGACTAATACTACCGTCAGAAATAGTACCAGTACTACTAACACTCAGCTGTATTGCTTGTTAGCAGTAGTAGTAGTAGTAGTAGTAGTTTAAATAGCAGTAGCCGTATCAGTCTCGGCGTCATTGGGCCTGTCTTGACACCTAGTGAATGTGAGTGAGGGTAGGTAGTGAGGTAGTACCCGCGCAAAGTCTACTGTCACTTAAGAGAGAGTTAGACGGTTTTTCTGGTTTACATTGGAGAAAGCGGCCAACGCCGGATCCAGTCTAGTCTTTTTGACCCATGGGGAAGTTGAAGTTGAAGTTGGTGCTAACTACGACTGCTGTCACTTTAAATTCACCCCTATGGCCATCGCTGCACCAACCTGTTGGTACATATGGTGGGCTTTATCGCAATCGATGGTAGAACAACCATCATCACATACCTGATTGAGATTCTGGAATCCAGGTTTCACTGAGTAGGTGTTTAGGTACACCGTGCCCTCTAATTATTTAAGTAAGACGTTCATAGTTGTTAATTAATTAAGACGTGACCTAAACTTTAGATACATTTTAATATTAGGCGCTGGAAGAGGCTTGATATGGGACAAACCAAAATGATCCAATTAGCCAGTGACAACTCTGGATCTGTGTTTCCATAATTCCGGTTCCCAAGAAACTACTAGTAGTCCATAGCCAATTTCGCTGCTTCCACTTCATTCCTCGTTTGAAAAAAGACATTACTTGGCTTGTATGACATGGAGTGAAATATTGTAAATTCTGAATGCTTAAAATGATACCGGACTAGATGCCAGTTTCATATAACTTAATTAGTAAAATTATCCATTAGTATGGCATAATTCGAAGTTTCAGAACAGTAAAAAGTCTATCGCAAGGTGTTAAAACCAAGCGATTTTACCCCTAACGGCTGCCATCTTCCAGGCCCAGTTCCTTAGGTTAGGAGCGAGAAGTGTTGGGAAGGCCAGATTAGTAGGAACAATATATTGTATACACAAGAGTTAGGAGAAGTCTTGACTGCTGGAGTGCACGCCTAGCCGTCAGGCGAACTAGGTACGGAGTGGTGGGTAGCAATAGCTACGGCCTTGAGGTCTGTCCAGACGGATTAAGGTCACACCACTGTTGGTTGAGGCCAGAATAGGGGAGACACTGTGCGCGCTTTCGCTCGCGCGTTAGTTTGCATCTGGCATGCCGAAAACTGCCTTCACGCGAGGTCCTGTGCTCCGAGTGACCTCGTCTGTGGCATCACAGTTTAGGAGGGAGCCGGGCAGCAGCAAGCACTACAAACCCTTCTTGTACACCCCACTGGCGTATTTGCTCGTTAGGAAAGTTCTCATGTGGCTGTCTAAGCCACATTGCGTGGGATGCCAGAGAACACGTGTCTTGCTTAATTTGAATGGCACACGGCCGTTGACGTCCCTCGAGTCCTCTCATCCAATCAGCGTAGCCCAAGAGCACAACAAGTCTAGGAGGGAAAAAAAGGTTATAAAGCAAAATTATATAAGCCGGAAAGGCTCTGGTCCCTTATATTTTCACTATACAACATCCGGCAGCCAACGTGAGTTCGCATTATCCCTGCTTGTTCTCTTCCTCACCATTTATCTTCATCATCTCCTGTTTCTTAAACATCGTCGTAATAAATTGTGCTCTTTTAATTAACATACTGCAAGTTGTTCACTTGATAAACCATTTATACCAAAGCCTGAAAATACTTTCAAAATATCTGCATTAAGTAATTGATTTTTGCATCATGTTTCGTCGTAAGTGACTTTGACCAGATCTCACTCAGCAGAGTATTCATTGCCTAAACAAGGGAATTTCTAAAACCAGTATTTATCCTCACTTTCAGACCTAGCAGAAATGTTCGCAAAAATCGCTTTCATCAGCGTTCTCTACTGGCTGAACGCAATGGCAGCTAAGCATTCAGAGTTTCCGCAGTGGGATCAAACTCCCTGGGTGGTATCAAACGCCAACGAGACTATCACAATCACCTGCGTGCACGACCAGTACTACCCCTTTAATGCACTGACTTCGGCTGCCAGAAATGTCGTCTGGATCCTACCCAGAGAAACTAGCTATCTGCATCTGAAACCTGGTGAGAGCGTGCTAGGTTGGACTGCAAAAAACGACACGTCCAAATCTCTCCTAATTGAGAAGTCTAAATTCAACGTTCCCGGGAAGACCGACGGCATGTACGTCTGCGCCGTTCTCGCTGAAGTGTCCAAGTCCAATGTAACCAACCTATACTCCTGGTATTATCTCCGATGGGGCGTCGGACTCTACACCAATGTACCAGCAATGAATCCCGGTAGCATTGCACAGTAAGCAGGCATCCAGTTTGGTTGTTTTCTAATTCAATCGACTGTTATCTTATTTTACTTTTTGCCTTCTCACTATGAACCCTAATGTCTACGCCCAGTGCTAAAGAAGAGTAAACTTATGCCACATGTTGAGCTTTCACTTACCTTTATTTACCTTTTCTCCTGTTTCTTCGCCTCCGGTGACAGCCGATATTCCAAACAGTTCACGATTGCTGGTGCCGCATTGGCAGTCTACACTGTTCTGGCTGTTGCCTTCGGGTTGACACTGTTCTTCCGCTATGGCACCAAGGCTCATAAAGAGGAAGAATACGGGGACGAGGAAGCAGGAGGAGAAATCGTCATTTCTTCCAAGGATGACAAGGAAGATGTTGTGTACTTTTAATTACTACACTGGGACTTTAAGGCTATCCAAAAATATTTTGGCATTTAAACTCCCCGACCATCTGTCCGTCCACAGTGTTGTTTTTTCGTTTTACAATTACGCATGTTATTTATCGATTATTCTTACGGAAAGTACTTGGCATTAAATGCGTTTTATCGAAATCAATGGTTATTGCTAACTTTTATATACCTCTAAGCAATTTTCTAGCTTAGAGTTTTAAATAAAATTGGTAGGACACGTTGTAACACAAAGGGGATTATGCAAGCGCTCGTGTTGTTCATGGGTGCGTTAAAGGGACGTTTTAATATTGACTTTATTCACACTACCGACTGTTGAGTATTAAAAACAGAAAGGCAGTTTGCAGGCAGGAAGAGTGTAGTGTATGTAAAATAGAAAGCTGTCTGTCGATAGAATTTTATGTAGGCAAAACAGCGAGTTGTCTGTAGGCAGGACTTGTACTGAGGACGAGAGCACAGTTCAAGTGACGAGTCATGTTGACAAAGAGGGCCTTATGGTGTGGCTTAAACGTCAGAGGCTGAAGGGTAGCCATTCAGAGCAAAGAAAGGCGTAAACCCGCTGGCCAGGGGTGAAGGTGGGCCAGTCAGAACAACGAAAGGCATTAATGCAGGTCCGTGACCTTAACTGGCGCTTGACGCGCGCATTGTCATGATGTCCGACCCAACGGGCGGGCACCGACTAAGGGAGGAAAAACTGTGATGACTGTTTCCAGTTTATTAACGCTCATCTGCTAGCCATGTCCAAAGTCAGACTTTGCTAACAGTGGGCCTCTAAAAAGGGACCTGTTCGTTGGAAATCCAACGCCCTAGCCATCGAGCCACTGACTCTTTTTCCTGTCGGTTGTGGTTGGTTATACTGACAATACGTCCCTCTACCAGCGACTTTAGTTTCAGTCAAGAAAACACTATGCGTAAGTACCAAAAAAATATGAGAATTGTTCTCGTGCTCAGATATTAGAGGGAAATCAACTGGGTTCATTTCATCCAGCCTAAGCGAAGCTTTCAACAAAATGAGCATTTTCGTCCTAGGGGCTCAGAGAACAAAGCTACAGGAGTTTGGTACTTTCCCGATGGGGGTAACTACCAATTGTTCTTTATTTGTATCTCCAATGCTTCATTCGAAAACCTATTTGAAGACTGTTCATTCACTTTCTACACATGAGCTAGGTAAGACATCAACAAATATACCTGATACACTTACTTTGGCCGAAAACTGATTCTTGAGTATAATTTAAGAAGAGGTGTTTGCATGACAGAATTTATGAAGAACTGACGTTTTTAAGTCTAATCTCGACCGTTTACAAACAGAAGCTGATAACCCCAATGAAGAACTCGCTTCATAAGCTGTCTGGTTGGTGAGTACCGTTTAGCTTATGTAATACGTGGACAGTGGTGAGATTGCGTTGGTCTTTGTCTGCTCAACCATGCCGTTCCCAAGTGCCTGACGACACGGCTTCAGTAATAAAATACTAGGCGAAACGGCTTGAAGCTGTTTAATGGTGGCACTTAGTTGCCTATCCTACCCGCAGAAGGAACCTTGCTCGCCATCGTCTTGGGGTAAATGGTCAATCGCGAGACTGTGAGTCACACCCGCCTTCCCATTTCATGGTGAAAGTATTACAGAAGCTCGGACAGGACTAGCAATTATGACATTATCACCTACAAAGCATGTTATGCAGTGGGGCTCAAGGAGGTGGTTTTGGCACAGTTCTGTCGCCTTCTGAATATTCGGCAGTCGATGCCCTACTTTGGTCAATTTAAGTATTTTCCGGCGCAACTAAACCCTTTGACTTCAGTTTCAGAAACCACGGTTTTCTCAGGTAAGCAATTTTCAAACCCATTCAAGAGCGTCACAACTAATTCGGGTGAAAAAGATAATGCCATTCGGCATATTTTCCCCCAAAGGTTGCCACTTTAAGCATCGCAAGACGCATTGTGGGAACAGTGCGCTGAAGATTGTGAAAGATCTTTAACTTCGAGACCTGTTGAACTGTTTATCTATTCTTTCGGCCCTTTTCACCTTCAGAAAAGTCACGCTTAAGTAAGTTAAGAGCATGCTTGTGGGTTCACCAAGATCGGGGCTGGTTGCTGGGACTGCCCTCCGACGTATCCAGCCTCAGGCATACACGCGTAAAATGGTAGCAGGTATTAAAGTTCACTCAGTTGTGAGGAACCTCACATTGGTTGGTGGGAGTCGAATCCGTATAGCATGGGAGACCGTGACGCAACCAGCGCTCTACCAATTGAGCTACAAACGCCACGCTTGGATCGATTTTACCCGCCCAAAATTGGGTCAACTAAATTAAGCAAATCTGCCAAAACCCCCTAAATAATTTATCAGGTATGTCAACGTCACATTTTTCATTATTGAATGGGACATTATTGAGAGTCAAGTCAAGTCAAATTTATTAACGGAAATATAGGCAAACGCCTTTGAACTCCCTCTTGGTACATAGGATTTAAGAAATGCATCGGCATAGCCGAACATTCCAAAGAAGTCGTTCACACAATTTCAGACGACAACTTGCTTGTTTCAAGTAATAAACTCACACTCAGTTTACACGAGCCAGCAGTGTAGCTGAGGACGAAGAGCAGACACTAAAAAAACTCCTAAGGCTGGCTCATAATTCAAAATGGAATGTCATTTGTGGTTTTTAGGAGAAAAACTGTCGCTCGTGGGGGAAGTATGTGAATGATAAGGGCATGATGCTTCTGTGAATGTTGACGGCAGCCATAGCGTCCATGACGAGTAGTATCTACATCCGAAGGACCATACGAGGAGACCTCGGAGTCACGAGAACATCCCGAAGACCGGAGATGCGACCATGATGCGCCTTTGCTGTGCCAAGAGCCGAGGAATCCGCCACGTCGTAAGCAGTCGGTTGATACGAGAAAGGGTGTGAAAAGGCCGCGTAGCCTAGGACCATATGTGCGGTGGATTATTAAGAGTATAAAATTTTGCACTTAAATGGGACCTCCCTGACAAAAATTTCATAACATAGGGGGACAAGCGTCTACTCTAAGAGGTCCTATTCTACTTCCAGCAAGACCGCCTGTTTTTGCCAGTCCTTTTACTAAAGTCAATAAACACCTGGAAGCTCTTGAGTCTTATGTTTACACGATCGGCATTACATCAAAAGAGTAAGGAAAGCATATATTGTCCTTTACAAAGGACGCGAGAACGGGAAACGAAATCGATTTCTGTAAAATTTGTCAATACTAAGGAGGTCTGGTAGATTCGCTTAATTTAAGTTGACCTAATTGTAAAAAAAACACACAAGGGATGGCGGGGGTGTAGAGGTCAACGTGAGTCAATGTTCTTTTTGCCAATTGGTTATCACGTGTATACGGAGTCGTAGGAACTTACAGTCATAAAAAGGGCAAAAGTAGCTTATGTAGACACACTCATATACC
The DNA here is from genome assembly GCA_036362985.1 of Ligula intestinalis. Classification (NCBI taxonomy): domain Eukaryota; kingdom Metazoa; phylum Platyhelminthes; class Cestoda; order Diphyllobothriidea; family Diphyllobothriidae; genus Ligula; species Ligula intestinalis. Next base: position 90,008,406 of record JAYGXS010000002.1, read on the forward strand.
TCTAGTTCCAGAATTTTTTTCCTGTAAAAGCGGTGGCTATCAAGTTTTCGGGGGTGGGGGAATACAATAGGCGGAGAAGGAAATTTTTACAAGTGTAAAGTGAAAAAATTTCGTCGAAGTTGCTTCCCGTAGCCACCGGAAGTAAGTTATTCCGCATGTAAATTGAAGATGTGCGCGGCGCTTTGCGCCGCAAACTATACTTATCTAACTCCTGAACGGTAAGTTGCACCTCAGGTTAGTTGAAGTAGATGACCTCCTAACTACCATTTCAATTTTTCGGGAGATTCAAGAAACCTGCAATTTGATAATCGGGTTTTCCGCAATAAGTTAAACAATAATACAGATTAGGAAAATCTACAATCATAAATCAACAGCACTTCTAAATACGGTAAAATAAAAAAGCATTTAGCATTTCTTAAAGTATATTCCACTACGCGTCCTTATTCCTCATCCATGAAATCCTATAACCACCGTTTTCGTAGGAAAACAAGCAGGGATTAGGGATTAATAAGTGGGCCTACATAAGCTACTGTTGCCATAAAAAGTGATTGTGTTTGAATGATCATGTCTGCCAACTGTAAATTTTCGAGAAATTCTCTTTAATTTATGTAAACTAAAAAGGCTCAAAGGTTTTTATCTGAAACAGGATTAATAAAGTGAGAAATTAATATTAATACATGGTACTGAAATGAGTCTCATAATGGTTTAGGGGACCGAAGTTACCAAAAGTAAATTATGCAGTGGGCCGTTCGATTCAAATAACAATGAGGCTCGCAGGGTCAGCAAATACTTCTTCGTGATTTACGGCTGAAGACGTAAACATACTGCTTGCGGTGGAGCCAAGGGGAATGTGGAGTGAAAAAATACACAGCCGAGTGGTTAACAAGATTTTTTACAATTCTATCTCCAGGAAAATTGGCAAGCGTAAAACTTCTGATTGGAGGGACATAACGGGGTTCAGATTCTTAACGTTTTAGCACTTTCCAGTCGTACGACGAATGCGGTCTTCTTGAGCTAGGTGTCAGTTTGAAAAGAAGACAAGTTGATCGCTCGGTGAACACTTGTATTCGCCTGATGTTTCGATGTCCGTTGCGGATGTATCTTCAGATACATAAGCGGAAAGCAATAACAGAAACGGATCAGTGTCAGGATTCATTTCAGACAGACTAATTCCAGATCTGCAATTCAACTCTATGTGAGAAGATAGGAGCGCTATTGTTCGGCCCGCGAGCCTAGGTGCCGATCATAGCAACTCGCAGTGAATTGATTGTACTCCCTGTCAACTGTACCTACGCGGGTATCATTCAAGCACACACAAAAAGACACGGTTTTGCATAAACATGTACTCGGAGAGAATTCTCATATTTTCTTAAACACTCTCATGAGTTAAAAATTTTCGTTCATCTACTTTTTACAAGAATCTGGCACGTGTATGTTCTGTGAGAATTTTTTGTGCCTGTCAAAGGCTCCTTGTGGGGCAAGCCAAAACTGTGCACATGATTTCAGGCAGGAAAGGGGTAAGAAGGGAAGCCGAAGTTGCAAAGCAAATTCTGTTAATATTAACGTAGATAGTGGGGTGTTGCATCATGATAGCGATGAGAGCTAGCATTGCCAGGAACGACTTTTTCCTACATCGTGGCTGCCAACGTAAAACGACTACATGCAGAGAAGATGGAGGAGTCGCGGGATGAAGGCCTTTGATTCAACCTCGGAAGTACAGTAGTCACCGAAAATCACGCAACATGCCGACGTATACGAAAAAATGATACTCTTCTGCTAAAGAGCATTAACTCAGGTTGTGATACTGATTATCATGCAGTTTATTCTGAAGTCATTTCAGTCATGGCAAGATGCGGGCTTTTTAATGAGCAAAACGTATATATTGTAAAAACTGTCGAATAAAGTAGTATGCCTTTTCATCATTTAGTTTGACTGCCTTTATAAATTCAAATATCTTTTATGGAAAACGTGCACCAAAAAAATATTTCCTGTACTTGTTTGATAGCAAGGTACGCTTTCTTTAAATTTTATCCTTAAAGAAAGTGTATCCTTCGGTTTCAAAGATGTTGCTAATTATGAGCTTTTTTGCAATTGTGAGGTGTTTATTCATAAAATATAGTATCCGTCACTTTATTAGTGCTGCCTTTACTGCATAAAACATGCTCCTCATCTAGTGAAACATTTTATGATAACTATGCGACTTCTTCCTCAAACTGTAGGCAAAAAACATACGTTTCTTTAAACAGGATGCACACATTGCGCATTTTTTAAACCTTGAATTTGAGTGTAGCAGTCAGTAGGTTAGAAAATTATTCGGCTATTGAAAAACGTTTTTAAAACCGAAAGATACCCCTTGTTTGAGTATAAAATTCAAAGAAAGTATAATTTGCGATCGAAAAAGTGCAAGAAATATTTTTTCGTGCATTTTATCATGAAATGTATTTGAATTTATAAAGGCAGTCAAAATAAATTATTAAAGGCATACTATTTAAGTAGCTAGTTTTTTGCAACAGATGCGTTTTTCTAGTGGTCAGAACGAAGCTCACTGAAAAACCCGCATCTTTTCATGACGGAACCGACTTCAGAATAGACTACACGATAATCAGTATCACAACCTGAGTCAATGTCAATTAGCGAAAGTTCATCAATCTTTCGAATATGTCGAACTGTTGCGTGATTTTCGGTGACTACTCTACTTAACAAGCATATAGGTGTCGACTGAAGTAACACAACAGTGTTTAAATTCTTATCTTTTTGTTGACGTTGACCTGGCTGTAAAAGGCATCGAATTCATTTCAGATAGATTAATCTTACATTTGCAATTCAAATCTATTTTGCACAAGATAGGAGCGCTTTAGTTTGGCACCGCGAGCAAGCAGCTGCTAAGGGCGGTACTTTTTCAGTTCAGTCTACGTTAGTGGGTCATCAAGTTGTAATTCTGGGATTCTTTACATTCCATTACTTTTTTCAAACTCATTATCAACCGTCCACTTGGATTACTTTACCTAAACTGCTAACACACCTAGAGGTAGTCGAACTATGATACTCGAAACAGTGATTAGTGGCCGACAAGATCCTCACAATTCTCGTGGTGACGGCATATGTAGTCGGGTGATGATTTCATTATGCCACATAAAAGGGAGCGGTTACTGATTAAATTCAGAAAGGTCGTCTATCGTGGCACCGTCCCGATCTTTCCACTGCGAAATTCATGAACTTTTTCTTGGTTTGCTAATTAATGGATTTTAATAAGATAGGAAACATTAAGGTAAAAATACGACTACGACCTACTTTCTTTCGTTGAAATCTTTGCTTTCTACCTTTTGGTCCTCAAACGATTCCTTATCCGTGATCTTTGTACTGCTCTTGTGCCAAATTGTGACCTTTTCCCTATTTGTGAGAGATGTCTGCATACATCCTTTGTAATTCAAATATACTGATGAAAAGACTGTTGGTCATCCTTTCAAAAATCACATATATTTCCAAGTACGGAAAGGTGGTCTGAACCATGTGTCAGCATGCTCGTCAGCAAATGGCCTTCTACTAAACGGCCAGAAGTCAGTTCAGTATGTTTTTCGATTGCAACCCTCTCCCAGTCCTGAATCCACAGACATTCTGCTGAATGAGTTGTCCCTTTTTCTGATACCTTGGTGTTACTCTGGCATCTAACCTCTCATTTAATCTTCATATTGAAGTCCTCTGCATTAAAATTGGTAAACATTGATAAAATATCCGTCGTTCGCATTTATATCGCACACCACAAACCCTAATCTGGCGATTTATGGATGCCTGCATGTTCCCCCTCATTCTATGCTGCTCTCCAGTTATTTTTCCAACCTTACTTAAAAAAGACCTGATCGTTTTAAAACTTATCCTGCGAATGCTCTCGGCAGCTGCCGGTGTTTCTTGAGTTTTTTAGCTGATCTTATAATACAGCGGCACTTTTAGATGGTCAAGCAATTTGCTGATCACATCCTTAGGGAGGTCGCACACCCTCTTCACTTTGAGCTAATGGCTGCGGAATCTACCCGTTCTATGCGCTGAAGCTTCCGTCACATGTCTTGCCGTACATCGGCATATCAGCACGATACCTCACGTGTGAAGAAGCAGAAATTGAGAAATTGAAAACCGACCTGTCTCCAAAACAGATGTGGATATTATGTAAACCTTTAGCCTGTGACCTTTTACTTTACCTTACTTCTTGCCTTCCGTAAATGGGGTCTTTTTTGTTTAAAACTGGTCGATATTTGCCTTCAAAATGGAGCATTTCTCTTTCGCTAAATGTGAGCACGCGGCGCCATATGAAGTAGGTAGACTGGTGTTCCTCAACATTTTAGTTGCGGACGTATCTGATGGAGCTTGACAGCATTTACTATACCGTTTTTCCCACAGCCGGGTCATGAATGAAGAAGTCATACTTCTTTCTGAAGGACTAGAGTCATTTTACTATAAAAACATGTGCTGTGCAGTCCTTTCACAACACTGACCAGCCAGTTATCAGCCCAAAAAGTGGCCACAGCCTACAGCTAATTGGGATTCTGTCAGATCGTCGCAATGATCGACACCATACAAATTGAAAGAATATGGTGATATTTTCACTTAAATAATTTTTAAAAACATTCATATGAGAAGTACAGAATCGTATTTACATTCATTACGAGGACCTTCGTAGCCAGATGACCATTCACCGCACCATGCAAAAGGAGGCGGCTAGTGATTAAACACAAAACGGCCACCTACCGCGACACTTTTCCGCTCATTCACAGCAAAAGTTGCGAGCTTTTTCCTGGTTTGCCAATTGCCGGATTTCTAGGTCAGTTTAGGCAAATTTGCTTAATTTAGTTGAACCATTCGTAAAAAAATTGCAGCCTCGGTAGGAGTCGAACCCACACCGCAGGGAAGGCTTCAGCGCAGCGGGTAAAATCGATCCAAACGTGATTGAATTCATGCCGAATGGTGAGCCTCGTAGCTCAATGATACAGCGCTCGGTGCGCAAAAGCCTTCCCCGCTGTGTGAGTTCGACTATAACTGAGGCCGCGAGTTTTCATACTTGGGTCAATCAAATTAAAGGATTTTTATTTTGTCAGAAATAGACCTCCAGTAGCAACGGAAGCGTTAACGAAATAGGAAACACTTAGACAAAATAAAGACTTACTGAAACCGCCTGTTGCCTTTGGCTGCAGTCGTTATCCGCGTTTTGTTCCTCCTGTCTTCTGAAAAAGGTTGTAGTGAGTGTTAGCGCTACCGTGGAGATCCGTGATCGCTGACTCATCGCGCCTCACTGCTGTTGACGGCGTGCCTTTGTGACCAGGCACAAGCGAGCGCGCCTAGCCTTCCTGTCGTGACCTCAATCCGTCCGGAGAAACCTCAAGGCCGTGGATGCCGCCAGACGCACTGACGCGCGACCTACTAATGTGCCCACGTGCGGTCCGAGCAGTGGCCTTCAAGGCTGAAGCCAACGGTGGCCGCTCGAATGTCTGCTCACAGGCATCACTCTGGACCTAGCCCGCCTCGCGACTAGACTGCGGTCCGGCAGTCCAGTCTGTCACAACCTATTCTTCTATCCTTCTGTGCCTCGCATATTCTCGACCATTCAGAATAAACTATTCCTAACAATCTGGCTTTCCCAAGAATTCTCTGTCGCCTCATCTAACCAACCAAGTCTGAAAGATCGCAGCCATTAGGGATAACCTCAATAGCCTTAATACGTTGCAATAAGGTCTTATCCGTAAGCTTCATGAGGCTTGTGTGTCAACTTGTTGCCATTGATGTAGCTGTGAACGAAGTTTACGTTCTTGCCAGCCCGCAATGTCAAATAAAGTGCTACGATTGAGGTTCTTCACATTTTTACTTGCGGATCTAGGCAGAAGCAATGATCTGAGATGGCCTACCTGCACTTAAGAAACACTTGTCACCTAACTGTGTGTGATCATGAATGGAGAATTTAAAATACTCTCTGAAGGGCTAGGGTCATGTTCATATGGTGTACCATGTTTGGAAAGGTCAGGAAAATTTCCTCAGCTCTGTGGGGCGGTGAGTAGTTTTCACATGCCTAGGAGGAGGGCGCAAATTATGGCTGGTTCGGTGTTTCATGTCAGTGCTTGTGCACCGAACCTCATGCAAAATTAGCCAGGGTGCTCATCTGCGATTTCGTACATGCGCCATGAGGCCATGGTAAACCTTTAGCTATTTCTTAATAACTTTTCTTCAACCAATACGATTGCAGAGCCTGGTGGATAGACTTGAGAGTGCAGAAATCAAGGAAAGCCTTGATGTGCTTATATCATCATTATCACTAAGACTACCAGAATCGCTGAAATCGCTCTATTCTTGTTACATTGATTAAGACTGTCCTACAATACGTACCTGATACTTTATTGTCAATTACTACAGATATTCACTATATTAGACCTAAATTTAGTCTATGGACGACAAAATTATCGACAAAAGGGCATGGTATGACTTTTGCACTACTCTACAAACGCTCTATTATTATCTAAATGTTAATCACTATTACCTCACACAGATTGGGAGTGCATACTGGGTGCGACTCCTTAAAAAGCATACGCAGGCAGTACTTATAGTATACGAAGTACGAAGCAAGCACGATTACTAGAATTAGCACTTCAAGAATAGGCACTTCTCGAATAGGCACTTAGTTATATCAGCATCATCTTAGTCCGTGCAGCTCAATGGATCGAGTTGAGAGTGCGGAAACCTTGGCACACACAGCTTCGCTCAAGACCCCAAGCATATACTTATCTGAAATAGCTAAACCCAGATTCACCTTCCTTGTTGAGACCAACAAGATATGAGCCCTAGCTTTGGCTTTGTCAGCGTCACCCCTGGAAATTGGTGGCGACAGGGCTAGCATCAGTATTACTACACTTCTTGTAGAGATTGAAGGGATATGAGCCCAGTGCTGACTTTAATCAGCGTCATTTCTGACTTTCAAAACAGTCAGTAAAGGTACTAGCAAACGCTATCACCCAGCTACACCCTAGTAAGAAGTATGAGAAGTAGCAGAAGTGGTAGTAGCAGTACCAGTTCTGGCTGACTAAAGTCTGGCTAGACACCTACAATAGGTGAATAAGGGTAGACAGTGCAGTAGTGTCCGCAGAGAGTCCTCTGTCACTAAATACGAAGTTAGCCAGTGTTTCTGGCTGCGGCCTGCGCCTTCTCTCTGCGCGGTCATCTCGACTTTGTCTTGTCACCGTTTGATGCCGTTGAGAGGTTTTAGAGTGGGGTAGATAGCAGCGCGTCTACTTTCATTATACTTGACCACAGTCACCATCCCTACTCTTGGGCAAATGGTGGACATCTTCACTTGCGATGGTCGAACTAACACACGCATGCAATTTACTCAAGGGACATTACAATACTCTTTACCATTGGACATCGCTCCTAGCTTCCTTAAAAATGGCAACATACTGATTTTGGTTTACAAACTTGTCCAGCACCTGTGCCAATCAGAATAAAGAAACAGCGCGGTAGAGATACCGGCAGGACATTGGCGCAGGAACTACCTGTAATCCGGGTGGCCTTGCGTTAAAGTTTATGGGAAATTATGGTTATGGTTTCAATTGGAATAAGGATTAAGGTCGGGGTTAGAACTTACGTAGTTGTTTGCCGCAGTGATAACACAGATAGTAGCTAAAAGCCAAGGCACGTGCTGCACCTAACATTGTGCCCAAAATGGCGCAGCTGCGAGGGGTTCGACTCACCACCGGATCGCCCAACATTCTCTGTGTGCCTTCTGGTAGATACGCTAGTTATAAAGATTTCGCTTCCTATTTTCCTTGGAAACAATTTTATAAGTTGGAGTCAAGCAGTATATTCAAGTGTCTACGGGCACAGACCGAAATTTAACCTGACTATGGGGGCCGAAGTCCATCAACCGTCGCAAGGTGTCAGCATACGTGCAGAAAAGCTGGACAAGCAAATCGATCAAGGTGCGACTAAATTCACGACGCATGGTCAGCCTCGTAGTTCAATGGTAGAGCCCTGGCTGCGCAAAAGCCTTTTCCGCTGTGTGGGTTCGACTCCTACCAAGGCCGCGATTTTTTCACATTCGGGTCAATCGAAGTATAACTTATGTAATTCTTTGCCATAATGGCAGCTCGGGTAGTAGGAAACCATGTATAAGCTTTTATCTAGTAACGGGGCTGACAGTATGATAAATAATTACAAAGGTTATACTACTGACTACCTGTTGGCAGATTTTGCATATTACGCAGTTACCCTGCAGTGGATCACAGACTTCGACCCAAATAGTCCCATTTATTTTCGATTGGCACCTGCAGCCGCTTGATTATACTGGTCTATGTCAGGTTAAAGACTAACTTATGAAAAAAATTAAAAGGCTAAAATCTCGGGTTTTGTTTAAAGATGATTCAAAGTTTACTGTTATGGGGAGAACGTGGAATATTTGCTCCTTCTAGAATTTAGCACAAGACCGTCTGTATTAGGTGAGCGGGCGTTCTTACTATCTTGCTCTGCGGGGGATTTTTATGAGCAATTCTGATGGAGATCACCTCTAAAAAGATGCGTACTTTTTATTATGTTGTTTTATGGTCAAAAAGTGCAGTATATTCACTGTTATATAAAGAGGGCAAATGACTTTGTTCATTGTGAGGTATCACAGCAATACTGGCTGAACTCAAAAACCTGGTCCTTAGAAAGCGTTTCGAGAAATAATTCATTTAAAACCACAAAAATTACGACATCTTTTCCCCCAAACTTTTAATTTCAGAATACGCGACAATTGAATTAACAGGAAATAATTTATCGTAGGTTGTGTTCAAACTGGCGCGGTAGCTAGGGCAACATATTTTTTCTCTGCTAATTCAGACCGGTGGAATCTTCATGTTTTAAGTGTAACTTGATGTACACCTTTTTCTCTAGCAACCATCGCCTCTGCCGCACCTTGAGGCCCTAGGCTAGGCAGCTCTGTAACTCTGGGGTCAGGTGCTTGCTCAAAGCCACCTTCTAGTCTAAATTTCAAGCTCTTGTTTTGCTTTCACCTTCCATAATATGTAGGAACCCAATTGTCTATCTAGCTGTCGCCAAACACTTAGTTGGCAGCAAAGGTGTGGCTTAGTCAGTTAAATAGCTAATTTGATTGCTCCTTGAGTCAGTACTTAATCTCCGCTATTGTCAGACGCTCGATTTAAACCAATTAATCATTACGGAACCCTAGAATGCATGAGTTTAATAAATAATATTCAATCTGACTGAATATTAATGCAACAGACCTTCGAGAATTTCTTTAAACTGTCTTAAGGGATCCCATTAATGTGTGCCTTAACCGATTTTGACTGCGTTTAACTACAATAAGTTATCAGAGGTATCACGATTCAACAGGGAGAAGGTGCCACTATGACTGACAAAGTCATAATTAAATCAGTCCGGAGGATTGCATACTGTCTAGTTGTACGCAGATGATTTAAGATATGAGAATAGCCGAAGTCCTGGTGCAACAACTGACAGGTATACTTTCTGTCAGAAGATAGAGAGTAGTGCATAAAAGTGCTCAACTGAACTGTCATCTCCAGACCCTTGCGTAAATTGAATGCTACTTTATGGTGAATACCCTTCCCACAGTTCAATACACGCACATCCATGGACCAGGTCCGGTTCCTCAGCCGAAAAGAGAAGTGATGGGAAGGCCAGACTGGTAGGAAGAGTGTATTCTCTACAGAAGGGTTAGAAGGGTTAGATTGACAATCGCGAAATTGGAATCCCCGGCTTTCAACTGTTCCGGAAAGACAGAGACAACCGAAGAGGCGGAGGCGTAGCAACCTTCGTGAAGAACGGTTTGTATGTTTCTGAAAAAATGGTGAATCTGTCTTGCCAAGAAGCGGTATGGTTAACTGCAAGAGCAACGGGTTCCCAAAGCCTTGATATCTTAACTGTCTACCGACCACCAAGGAACAATCCTGCGGCCGATGCCCTATTGCTGGATGAGCTTAAAACCCTCGCTACGCGACCAAATACCCTTATTGTTGGGGACTTCAACGCTCCTACCATCAACTGGAGCTCCTCCTCAGCTGATTGCCCTGAATCGGCATTCGACCACCAGCTCCTGAATATAACCCAATCCCTACTTCTCACCCAGCACGTCACATTTCCCACAAGAATTCGTGAAGGCCAGCGGATGAATTGCCTTGACCTTGTGCTCACTAAGTCGCTCGAAAATATCGACATTGTGGATTGCTAACCCCCACTAGGCCAAAGTGACCATGTAGTTCTCATGTGGGAATAAGTTTATCTTCTTTGCCTGCCCAACCACAAGACCTCCGTCCTAATATCTGGCGTGGTGTTTTCGAGCAAATGAACCATGATCTCTGTTTCATAGACTGGGCATCCACACTCTCCGACAACGTTGAAGAAGCTTGAGAACAGTTCAAAGGGATAGTCTATAATCTCATCTCTAGTCACTGCCCTATCACTCGCCGAAAACTTACGAACAGGCCTCCCTGGCTGAATCCATCCTTAAAAACCAAAGTTAACAAGAAGGGAAAACTGTTTAAAAAGTACCGAATTGATAGGTCACCTGAATCTCTTAATAGGTACAAAATGCGGAGGAACCGGGTCAAACTTCTCATTGTCAGAGCTCGACAGCAGTTTGAAGAGGATCTGTTAAACCGAGCCATGGTTAACCCCAAAGTCCTGTACAGTTATATAAGGCAGAGCACGCGGAATAAGGATCCTATCCCCCTACTGCGAACTGCCGAAGGTGCCGAAATCTCAGAGGACAAGGATAAAGCTGACCATCTCTCTCGGTTCTTCCGGTCCGTCGAGGTGACTGAACCCGGTTTTCTATCCCACACTTATGAAGACAATTCGATCCCATCTATTGATACAGTCCTCTTTACCGAAGATGTAGTTAAGAATGAGCTTCGTAAATTGAAAGAATCGACCTCCCCAGGCCCCGATGCAATCCCGGCGAAGCTTTTGAAGGAGCTAGCTTCTGAAATGGCCAAGCCGTTAGCCCTAATCTTCCAGGCGTCAGTTGTTACGGGCTGCTTACCATCTGATTGGAAGACAGCGATGATCATCCCACTTTTCAAGAGTGGCAGCCGAGCGTCCGCAAATAATTACAGGCCGGTGAGCCTTACCTCCATTTGTTGCAAAACCATGGAAAAAATCATTAAGAAGGCGTTGATGCAGTTCCTCGAGCAGAATCACCTCCTTTCCGATGCCCAACACGGTTTTCGCAGTGGTAGGTCCTGTCTTACCAATCTGCTATTCTCACTTGATAGCTGGACCAAAGCACGTGACGAGGGCAAAACGGTGCATGCGATCTACATTGACTTCAAAAAGGCGTTCGATACCGTCCCTCATCAACGCCTGATGATTAAGCTGCGCAGCGCGGGCGTTCGCGGGAACGTCCTCCTATGGATCCAACACTTTTTGACAGGACGGTCACAAAGGCTCCAATTCGGTCGCCAGCAGTCCTTGGGTTTACCTGTGGTGAGTGGCGTCCCACAGGGCTCAGTTTTAGGTCCCATATTGTTCCTCGTTTTCATCAACGACTGTGTCAGGGATCTAGACTGTGAAGTCACCTTGTTCGCCGATGACATCAAATTATGGAAAGTTGTCCAAAGTACGGCAGACGAAAACCATTTACAAGCCAACTTGAACAGATTGGAGGACTGGTCAAAGCTTTGGCTTATGCCTTTCAATGTTATTAAATGTAACTTTCCTCAAATCGGCAGTTGTAGAGCATCCTGCACGAAAGTCTATTCTTTAAATGGTACTCCGTTGCAACAAGTTGAGAGTCAGAAGGACTTGGGTGTGTGGATAACTTCTTCACTCAAACCAACGCTGAACTGTACGAAGGCGGCGAAGTCGGCCAGATCTATGTTACAGCTGATTAGACGAACCTTTGTGGGGTTTGAAAAAGACAGCTTTTCCAAAATCTTTGGAAGCTTCATTCGGCCGCACCTTGAGTTCGCTATACAGGCATGGAGACCTTGGACTGTCAAAGACTGTACTGTCTTAGAGAAGGTCCAGAGGTGAGCGACAAAGATGGTCAAAGGTCTAGGAACATTGCCCTATGAAAGCAGACTGTCCATTCTCGACCTATTTCCCCTTTCCTACCGACAACTCCGAGGGGACCTCATATTAACGTTCCGTATTGTGAATAGCCTGCATTGTTGTTTCGTTCCTGATGATTTCTTTGCCCAGGCTAACACGCCAACTTTGCGCGGGCATTCCCTTAAACTACGCCCGGGCAAAGCAAGGATCGACGGAAGAAAAATTTTCTTTACCAACAGAGTAGTTTCAGCGTGGAACGCTCTTCCAGAAGAGGTTATCCTCTCCACTAGTGTCCATGCACTTAAGAGTAGACTGGACATGTATCAAGTGCAAACGCAATGAACGTGAAAACTCCTTCATCAGATTCCAATAAATAACTTACAAACGAGTCACATTGTTTATCACATCCACTACATCAAATCATACCACTCGCAATTTGTAAGTAGTCATATATATTTTGTATTTTGTCATATTTTTGTGAAGACTGTCTTCCCGGAACATGTAACTGTCGTAAATTTTACATTTTTCTTTGTATCAACTTATTTCATATCATCATATTACCAGCAGAGAGTTCAAAGGCATTCGCCTATCTTTCCCTCAATAAATTGTTACTGATACTGATACTGATAAAACCCGATAAACGTCGTTTGCGTAGGAAAACATGCAGGTTGTAGGGATTAATGGGTGGGGCTACATAAGTTACTGTTGCCTTAAACGTTTTAAAAAATAATAAGATTACTGGTCCCCATAACGAGGATTACTTCCTTAAAAGGTGGGCGAAACATTCAAAACGGTCATTTGACAGAAGGTGGGGGAAAAAGTTTAAAGTCCAAGTAAATCCAGAAGGCGTATCAGCTGCACCAAAATTGCCTGCTTTAAAAGAACATCGTAGGCACCTAAAGATACTTTTAACAATACTACGGCATTTTGGTTGCGGTTAAATATTCACTCTGATTTCTGAATATAAATTGGCCTTCTATTTTGCGCCTTTGAGTCCTGATAATTCATCCTTTACAGTCCGAAGTAGCCAATTTTTCAGATCTGTCATTGGTTTATTTTTCTTCTCCATTAAGAGTTGCTCAGCAGAATGACAGCTCATTAACTGTTCGCCTTTTCCAGTTGGAGGTAAACACATTGTGTAACTGATTTTTCGCCACTTTTGTGCAGAGAAAGAGTACCCACAAACACAAGGATAGTGACAGTATATGTTATATCAGTTGGCGAACAAAACAGAAGAATAAAGAACTTTAAGCATTAACTCTATAAGAATTTTAATTTGGCTACTGCTCCTTCAAATCTAGTTAGATAATCGAGACATTAAACTGCTAGTCTCTCGCTCTCTTGTGATGAGTAAGGACCTTACCATGAAATAATTTCTACTTACTTGAACCGTTATAAAACAAAGATATTTGACTTAATTGTGCATCTAATCAAATCCGGACGATATTAGCAGGGGTCTCTGTGTGTGGGGACTCGAAGCCACTCGATTACTCACGCCGTTTTTCGAGTCCAACTTTCACGTTATTTTACTCATTCCCTAACCTAAAACAGCACCCGCACGCATGTCAGTTATATATAGTTATATCCTTTAAGTTTTGAAAGCTTTATTCTCTCAATCACGTATTCGGGTTTTTACTTGGCTATTCAAGACGAACCAACCTGACTGTATTGAGGCGGGTAGTTAGCTCATGAAGCGGAGTTTATCAGGCGGAATAACTGTGGGCAGTGCGCGTGGTCGACATACCATGTGCCCTGACATTGGCCGTCTCAAAGAGTGGACACCAATTTGAATTTTTCTGTGTATTGGAACATGCCAATAGACTATTCGTATGCGCAGTTAAATGAATTCTGGCTAAGTGATTTTTCTATTTTAGCGGAATCAGCCTAAAAGCGAGAATTATCCAAATTTCCATTTTTCACTAGCAGAACATATGTTCAGAAAATAGTGATGATTGTCTTAGTAGGCAGCTTGACTGCACAATTATTATAGCATAACATATATATGGCCTAGTTAATGGGAATATCAGTCTCTTCAATTGTAAATTTCTACACAAAACAGTAAGAGGAATGTGATTTTTATTCACCTCCAGTGTCTGACGCATCATGTTTAATTTGATCAAATAGCTCAAATATGCAGCATAAAAACAGATTATATTTCACAGGTCACGATGCCTTGATTTAATGAATCCGTCACGTTCTAGGTGCTAGAATATACCGTTGACAGCGAAGGCCGGATCTGTCCAATTTTATTAGAATGTCTACTCGTTTGACATAAGTAGGCTTTTTTGTGGAAATTGTATTCGCCTGCCCGGTGCTTACAATATCTGCTTTAGAGCTCATGCAATATGCAGCTCGTGGTAGCGGTGTTGAATATGGAAACACCAACTTCCGCAGAATCTTTGAACACACTGTGGTAGTTCAGGTAATGCAGCGCTTGAGCAGAATTCGGCAAGTCATCGGCTTGATTCCGTCCCAGGGCCTAAGATTTCAGCTAGCGGGACTTGTGTTCGTAACGAAATTACAAAACCAAAAATGAGCCAGTTGTCATATATTTACTAATAATTTGAACAGATAGCAACTCCTCTGCTACAGTTAATTCCTTCTTTCCTATGAGGATCACTGATATCCGGGTAACAATGACGTGTGCCCGACGTGGCTTATGTTGGGGATTCTTGAGTAGCATCAGCCTACCGTCCAGGTCACCAACTCTTCAAGTTTCGAGAATGAAATTAAACGGAGGTAATTTAAGATGACCAAGTGAATGCTCGGGTATTTTGTATTTTGTCGTACTTCATGTACGTATTTATACAATTCGAACCAAACGTTACACATTTTGATCCCTTTCATGTTAATTGCTACAAATACCAGCTTGAGAAACACCTATCGAAGGCCCGCTCGCAACCTCAAACCAATTGTCTTGAAATTTGAAATATGCGTCAGTGCGATCCTAATGAGTAAATACTGTGCATTGTCAGTGTCTATCGCTCCGGATCCCGTACCCTTTAATTGAAAAGCAAAATCAGAAAAACTGGAGAGGCCTGTAGACATCAGGACTCTGTGAGCTCCTTCGCTGCCTTCAGTTAGGTGGCAGTGTCGTTTTTAGGGTAGCTCTTCGAGTGCCAGGCAATTTGCTCGAATAGCCTCAGTCCGTATAACGCTGTCGTAGCTTTTGTGGGTTGACTCTTTCGCGAGAGATTATGAGTAATACACTTTAAGAATCGTGTGCGTGAAACTGCATTTAAAAACTCCTGATTTGCAGCCCAGAATTCGTAACCGCAGACGATGAGTCAGCGGACGAGTTCCATGAGCATGCTCATCGTCTTGTCAATGGAGATGTCGCAATGGTGGGACGAATGCCTTAGAAATCTTTCCATACGGGGACGTGCAATAATTTCGTACTCCCTCAGTTTGTTTGGCAACAACTTGACTTCAGATATTTTAAATCTGTCCACTTCTTCAAGCCGACAGCCATTCATCGCCGAAAGTTCCTCCTCCTGATCAGAGATACAGTTCCAAACATTTTAGTTTCGTCTGCGCTTACAGATGAGGAAACTGGTGTGCGTAGAGGAGGAAAGAGAGCGAAACTGGGAGGCTGAGTACTTCAGGTCAAGCGATCATTTCTGCAGCAGACGCCTTTTATATAAGAAGGTATGCATATGTGTTGGTCGAAGATCACACAGCAGATGTCATCACTTTACCAGAAACGTGGCTTTCTAAAGCTGTTGGAGAATATACCTCGGAGATTATTGACGCATTATAAGTGACAGAAACGGCCGATAATGAGTGGTAATTTCCTCGGTTAACTGCGATTTAAAAGTAATCTCCGAGCAGCACCCAAAGATGCCTTAAGTGGAGTCGTTTATTTTGAATCGTCTTCAATAAGTACGCGCGCAGCGTTTGCTTTTGCATACAGTCCCCCAAATCAGCTTGCCGAACGTGATGTCCGTCTCCTGACTAGGCATAAGTCCACCAGTTACAGTGGAATAACTGCGTCATATCTATAAACTGCAAAAGAGCAGCCAGTAGTAGAAAATATTTTATGACTTACCAAACTGGCGGCCTAGGTACTAGATAGAGACCCAGAGACTTGTTAAGTCAGTGTGGCTGACCGCACGATCGTAATTTGATCGTCACATTAGGAACTGTTGGTAACAAGGCTGCAAACTGGTTTTGGCAAAGACAGCCAGGCCTATTCTGTGAAGCCTGAACTCCTTTCACCAGTGTTGCAAGCAGGGTCAGGTCTGGAGGGAGGCATGGGTATATGTACTCCCCATACCGCAGATGATATCAGGCTAAATTCCGGAAAGGGAACACCCATTCCCGTGTCCTGACTCTAGCGCGATCAGAACTTCATGTCCAAAGGATCATCTGCTCCTGTTTCCTAAATTCAATCCTAACCCCAATCATAACTCAAAAAGTAACTTAATTTAGTTGACTCACTTGCGAAAAAAAACTCGCGGCGTCGGTGCAAGTTGAACCCGCACAGCAGGGAAGGCCTTTACGCAACCAAAGTTCTACGGATGTGAGCTACGACGCCACGACTGCGCCGTGAATTTAACCACACTTGTATGGGTTCGAATCCCACCGACGCCACGAGTTTTTTTCACAATGGGATCAACTAACTTCAGCAAATCGGCCAAACCCCCTAAATAATTTAAAATTAACCTCCATTCTAACTCTAACGCACCCTGGTATTCGGTGTAAGGCCACTCGTCATACGGGTGGAGGGTACTTAGAGCCGAGCCCTATCCTAACTTCAGAGTTGCCAATGAGATGGCAGTTTGAAGGGTCATCTGTCCCAACCCAAGCATTTCGGTCGTCGGCAATGATCAACGGAGGCATGCATCAATCACGTTTGACGTCGCAGATTAATATTTGGCTTATCGCGCTGCTTGAGACGTAGATTAAAATGATAGAATTTATATTTGAAAACCTTAATCAGAGGTTTGCAAACTGGCCTGTCATTAACTGGTTCCCATGCAAATAATTTCTGTTTCGCCTGCTTCGAGAGAACGGTTGTCACATATCTGCTACCGCTCCCTGATTATGTCCCTGATGACGAATCCGCGACGGATCTCGAAAAATCAGGCAAATAAAAGTATTTTCCCAGCGATCGAGTCGTCTTCTTCTCTATCGTCACACTGTTTCTGCCACATGGATTGCAGTGACTGTTGTGTGTGTTTGAGAGACAGAGCGAGAGAGGAACAGTTCATCTCTGGATCTTAACGCTCTACGAACTTTGATCTGGGATTAGGATCTCAGACTGACAGCGGATATCCCCGCTGCGCTGATGAAGCCAGCACACCTTACTGCTTGGGTTATTTTCGCTTCATACACTGGCACACGAAGTCATGTAGGCATGTTTGGGGCTCTGCAGCCCGACTTCCTCTTAGCGCGTTATGCCGAACACGATGTCACGGGATGGCAATCTCGGTAGCCAGGCCTCTTCCCTTCCCAATCCCGCAGGGCAGTTCTCGCTATGAGTGCCAGCATACAGTCCCAAAATCTGATCTTTCCTCTACTGCTACGGTACCTCTCACTCCTCTCAACCAATACTGACATGTCATACCGATTTTCCATCGAAGTTTGACTCAGCCAATCGGGCTCACTCCTACCAAAATGCACTAGCACACGTTGTCGAAATGGCCTTTCCTCCGACCATCCAGCACTGTCCAACTTACTCATGCCAGCAACAGGAACGCCAGCTCTTTAAACTTTACCGTTGCTACGTATCCCATTCCCTAAATCTAACTATTCTTCCTCTGGTAGAATTCTAGTATCATCCGAACTCCGTCCTCGAAAGGGGGCACCTATAGGGGCTCTGTGGTCTGACTTCCTCCTACTGCATCACGCAGAACACGAGGCCACGCGATGGCAATCTCGATCGCCCGGCCTCTGTTGTCGCAAGCGCATCAGCGCTCGATCTCACGTGGCCGACGCTCAACCCTTGTCCTCTTACATCCCTGTGTATGTACACTCCGATGCCAGCCTGCTCCAGTCAGGTCTGACCAAAACCTGTCCAATGAGATGCCCTCATTAGTAGACTCGCCTCGATTAGTAGGTTGACCTCAAGCTGCCTGATCATTGGCTGTCAAGGCCTACTCACAAGGACCTCAATGCGGGGACTTTCGTCCGACCGGCACTTTAAACCAAGCCGCCCTAGCGGATGGATGGCCGGTCTGGCAGTCAAAACTTCTCCTGCCTGTTCTCCATTCCTTCTGTACAGAATATATTGTTCTTACCACTCTGACCTCCCCATGACTTCTCTTCTCCTAAGGAACCGGCCCTGAAGACCGCAATGATAAGGGTAAATATCCATTTTTTAAGAATAATTGGAACAGATATTTCATTTCCGCTTGGTAACTTTCCCTGATAGAGCCGTGTACTTCCGCTCGATTAAGGACACTGTAGATAGAAATAAGTCGGTGGGAGACTGGCTGGTTACTCACAAAGTTTAGGATGACCTCCGAATATGTTTCTTTGCAATAAACTAGTGCACCGAGTGATCGATCAATATTTCGGTGTACAAGGACACCTAGAAATGGGAATTATCCATCAATCTCCGTCTCGAATGCGAATTCAATTCCTGGAAATGCAAAGTGATGATTTTTGTGGAGCAGGTTTAAAAAATTTATTTTGAGGAACAAAAAGTCTTATCTCCATAGCACAGCCAGAATTTTAGTTCAAGTGTAGGAAAAGCATTGATTCTAACTTCTGCATTACGACTTCGGTCAGAAAGCTGGATGTGGGCTAACCTAAAGGAGCCCATCTAAGTTGTTGGTAGCCTCGGTCGGAAAAAGAAAAGTTGGTTTCTGGACAAAGATCTGACAGTTGGAGTAAAGCGCTGACAGGTACATCAGTAAAGTAGGCCTGAAGTAGTCCTTCTGTGTAGTGTTTCGCTAAATCCAGAGGGCTCGAGGTGAAGAATGAGACCACATCGAATGAGACTAGGGGTTTGTCAGTTGTGACTTTGATTCCTTTTAGTTGGTCTAGAGACTCTTTTGCATCTTCTATGGAGTACTCAAAGTTATGTGTAAGTGGATGCATTTGATTATGTAACCACTTATAAATTTTATAGTTTGATGCACCGATCAAGGAAACTGTGGCGGTCCGGAGATCACTCCCCGCGTTAACATGTTTTCTTTGCTGTCAAGCTGTGCGCGCCGTCGCCTACGCGCTCATGGCCTATTCGCTGCAGCTCCCCGTGTGACTCACACTGCCGGTAGTCGCGACGCGCTGCAGCCCTGCATGCCACCCAATCTGCGTGACCCATTTCCTGATTGGCTGCAGGACAGGTCAGGGGTTACCTCCAACCCTGCGGAGAGGCGTAGAACACAGACACAACAGTTGTCTGGTTTACTTTGAGCAGCTTGTTCCTGCAGAGCCCTTTTTGGCTCCCTTTTACAGTACTCTGTCCTACCTAACTGGTCTTACTGACTTTTGACTTTGGGAACCTTCTGTAGTCGACTATCACTCCTTTCGACAAAACTATTGGTCGCGGTGGGATATCAGTTTTGGTAATAAACTTTGGCAATGGTGGGTTTATTCTGCTTTTAGGATTTGGCTAGAACTCCTGAGATTAATTGTTTTTTCTGTTAAGTGTTTCAGTGTTTTTAAATGTAAGGATTGCTTTTGTGGGGTCCGTGGACATAAGTTTTTGTGCTGAATTGTCTTTTAAGAGTGACATTATCTTCTCTATGTTGTCGGCCATGTTCAGAATGGGGTAGCAATTCATCTGTTGGCTTAGAATGATGATGTCTTTTACTTGTTTCGTCGTATGATAATGTTGTGTGCCCACTTCGGTTCCTCGGGGCTTGCATGCTGCTGCTATGAATTGGGAGTTGCTTTTCTTCTGTAAGATTGGCTGACGTTACGATTGATTCGAAGCTGGCAAGGAAGTCTTGTTAATTGGAATCCAGTGGATTGTACGCACAAAAGCAGTTCTGCCTAAAGTCTCCTAAATCGAGCCAAAACAAAATTCTCCAATGAAAAATTTATCAAATAGAAATGAAATACCTACAATTATTCTCTGAAAATAGATACCCACATGACCTCGTGAGTCGGTGCATGAAGCGAAAATGATCCAAGCACTGCGATCTGTCAGATCAAACCGCATTTCATCAATGCCTCACCATTTGCCATTTGCTGTCACTGCAGACCGGTTATATATTCACTCAGGAGCGGGCGCATACCAATCCAATTTGCTTGCCGCACTAGTGCTTATTACCCGTCTCGTAGACCCCAGTGGTGGCCCAGCTGGTGGTTAGGGCTACGCTTGGCAAATAAGCCCGAAACAGTTCTGCATCAAGTTACCCCCAAGGGCTGTTATCTATCTCCCTCTTCTATTATGACTTGGCCGGCATCCGCCTGGTAGGAAGTCGCCTGTTTCATACACCTAGTTACCCACACGAGCTTTGTTTACTCCGGGAGGCCAATCGGATCGGTGTTCGCAAATTCCTGAGTGGAAGTGTGAGTGTGTGTAAATACGCTGTTTGTTACGGAGACGTGAGCGGCGATGCACCCAGACCCTACGGTCAGAAGAGCACGCCAGTTGATTTATGCCCACAGGCCGGCCCGCACGCCTCGAGCACACGTGCAGTGCAGATGTTCTAGAAACGTCTCTCAGGTTGGCAGCATGGGAAACCACGAATCACCGTGCAGGCGAAAATTTCCCTCGCATGCTGTAGGCCAGGAGTATTGTAGAATGCCCAGAGCCTTACAAAGAGCCTGTAGTGTACAAAATAAAGGATTTCGCTGAATAGAGCCCTGACCACCAGAACCCAACACTTGCCTTCTGCCTATCGGTCGGGGACATAACACTGTTAGAAACACATTATAAGGTTCCGACACAGTGGTGTACAAGATAAACTTAAATCGAAACCTAAGATACAGTAGGGCGAGTTTTATGGCGTTCGTCGTCCATGTTTTTCCGATAGTAGTTCTCGGCCCTAGTCGGAGAAACTTATTCGCAGACCAGTTTACCCTTACAATACTTGTGGAAGAAGAAACAATTGTGGACATACTGGCAATTTTTCGTAACAACGACTCGAACACAACTACTCTCTTCTATAGACTACGCCACCTAGCAAACTCTAACAAAAGCTCAGGTATCTATGGCTAACTCTAACACTAGGTTGAAATACTGTTTCCATGTCCCTCCAGTACAATATAAACGCAGGCGGTATGTCAGGAAGGCCTTTAGTGAAAAGCGTTTGCAACCACTTCGACACTAAGCTAACTGATTTGTGCGAAACATCGGGAAAAATCCTCCGGATTCGAGAGTTGCTTTAACCTCGGCCGACTGACCCTAACACGCAAAAAAACATCAACCACAATCATTTTACGCCATCCGAATTTCGCCGCTTCGTGTCCCTGGAGCAGCCTAATCAGAGACGGAACAATATGATAAATTTAACAGTTACATCTGTTGTTTTCAAATAGTAGCAGTGTCGTTTCCGTTAAAAATATACAAGTTCAAATAAAACTGAACTGCCAGAAGGAAGAGAACACAGAGAAATAACTGGCAAGTCAGGCCGGGAGCAGGTAACGGTGGTAAATGTGGCTATGCGTGGCCAGAGCGTGTTACGAAAGACGTGTTAGTAGAAGACTGAACTGACGAAATAAAATCCCAAAATCAATCATCATGTGGCAGTGAAGGGGTGTAGTGAAAGATTGATTGAGAGGAGAAATAACGCTGTGGGAAGTGTGCAGATTATCACACTTTGCTGTAAAGTAGAAGGTAGGGAGTGGCATACTGCTGGCGGTTGATTTGATCTAGACTGGTGAAGGAAGTTGAACAGTCGTCAAAGGAGACCCAGTTGGCGTCAACTTTAGCGACGCATGTGTAGTGTCCGCAGCCCAGAGAGAGACCATGATGCAGAATCATGCCCTGCAGTTTGTACACTTGAATACCACTCTCCTCAGCGACATCGGCAGGTGGAGATGGCGAGGACTGTTCTTCGTGGGGCCTATCACCAAGAGCGACGACCTGATTGGTCGAAGTGGAGGCGGTTTCCGTGGCTGCGACGTCCGGATGGGGCACTGACGGTTGATGTGGCAGCGAGGGGTTCTTGGGCACTCGGACTGAAAGGAGCTCGTTGATGCGTATACGCCGCATCACCTTTTGACAGGCCTGGGCGGTACGGTTGTAAGCAAAGAGGTTCAAGCCAATGAGGACATGCGGCGAAAGATGTCGCAGGCTGAGTTGACGTTCTCGCACACTCTTCTGACCACACGCCTCGCACTCGCCGGCACCAGTTACGCATTCGGAGCGTGCAAAGTGGGTCTCAACTAAGGTGGCGATGTCGGCCGTAGCAGAGTTTGTCGGCGGCTTTTCTGACTAAAAAAATAAAACGCAACATGTGTGAAGAACTACTGACTGCTTATGTGAGGTTTTTAACCCGTTATAGCCTCGCGTGAGTCTGATAAGACAGATTATTATACAGTCGATGTCAGCGCTTGTCACTTTGCAACTGCCTGTAAGTGCACTAAACCGAATTTCCAAAATAAAAAATGATGAATATGCAAGATGTAAGTATTTCATTCTCATCACCATAGCATACACACTTATTTGATTTATGTAGGTACGTTATACTGGGGTTGCGGTTCTGACTGAGCTTAGTAAAATGTTTAAGGAATAGGCTAAGATCGAGGTAAGGTTTAAGTTTTGGGTGGGATTAAAGAACGGGGTTAGGTAAAAACCTTGAGGTTAATGTTCCTGCCGCATACCGGGTTAGCCCATCCAGCATTTTTTAAACAATAACCTTAGATTGCCCCTTTTCCACCCATTTAAACGTCCCTAATTCACATATTTCGTATTTCACGCCTGCTCCAGAATCTCATTGGAGTAATAAAACCAACCTATACTAAAATTTTCGAATTTTCTCAATGCCTTCAGCACTGCCTTCCTTTTAAAATTAATATCAGCACCCTTGTCATTTTACAGGAGTTTTGTGCTCTATTTTCTCCGTGCTCTTACTTACTAAGTTCCTGCTGCAAAGAAAGCAGCTGTACTCCGTTAGAGTGGTGAACGACGCCTCTATGGGACTTTTTTAAGGTAGTATGACTAACGTTAAGTGCGACTTCTGGCCCAATATTAATTTAAAAACGCAAGTGTCCCCAGACTTTTTTAAAAAACATACGTACACTTACACGAACGACTCCATGCTTTGCCTATCAGTCCTCTTTTGTGCATGCCAAACCAAAATTTTGACAAATTTTGGCACGTAAATGATAAAGAAGAAGAAGACTCAATCGCTGGGACGATACTTTTATTCACCTGACGTTCCAAGATCCGTCACGGATTAGTCATCAGAGAGCAGCAGCACATAAGTGATTCTAATTGTAATCATGTTACCGTGAAGAAAATAAAACGCGTGTTGTATGGTGAGTGCGTGCATGGTCGAAGCAGCGGAACCGTAAATCACGCGTCGCATGGTGGACGGAAATGACATAAATAGTAAACCAAAATGCCTACTATAACGAAATAAGTAACTATATATGTTTGATGAGTGAAGTAAGTTGCATTCCGAGATGATATGATGAAAAGAAAGAAGATCTTCGGAAAATCGAGTTGTACTCGTGAATTTTCGAACAAGTATCACGTGTTCGTCGTCAGACTAAATTAAAAGTGAGGGCTGGGAATGTCGCACTAGATGTTTTGGAGGCAGAGGTTACAACGGACGGGGGAGGGAAGGAGGGATTGGGTGGAAGGGTTATGGTGACGTGACACCCGCGGCGATAGGTTGTGCTAGTGAGCGGAGGGGGTGTGTTAACGTTTGGACTATGGGCCGCGTGTTCGGGGCAAGGGGGGGCTGGTTAAGAGTCAGAGAAATTCCACTTGACCGGGCACAGAGAGCCAGTTGTTGTTTCAGGCTGTCTCCAGATTAGTAGACCATGCACGAAACCCGGTATAGTGTGAGTCAAGCTCTACGTGCCTGTTTATACTAGCCGGATTCGAGTGCCAAGCGCGACTATTTTACCACACCTATATTTATCAAGTCTAAACCAGAAGGGGAGCTCGGACACCATATAATGCTTCGGCTGCTATTTGGTGGGCCAGTAATGATGCTGGCTTCTGCTACTAGAAATCTGCAAAACGAATAACTCACGGCAGTGCTGCAGTCCGCAGAGAAGGAATTGGCCGAAGAGGTGTCAATGGGAAGAAAGAGGCAAATGAAGTCCTCCAGCTCAGCACTTGAAACGTGGTTACACTGCGAACAAATGGTACGCCGGGAAAGTGTCCCACCGAAAAGACTACGAACAATTGATCTTTCGGACACCTCCTTGGGCAGACATTCGGCCACCTCATTGGCAGGCGATAGGCAGTCAACCTCCATCGACTCTTCCTGTCGTTCAGAGGAGTTGCATGGCATCCCCGAAGTGAGGACGTCGGATGGACTGGTACTAGAGGCTGAGCTCCCGGGAGAAGACAACTGATGATGATTACTACCGTTGTCGGAGGGCTCAGCCATTAACTTTAACTGGTTAGTCCTAGCAGACCTCCGTTTCGATTGAAGTTCTTCTTCATGAAGACAGTCCAGGAGGTAGTTGAGATATTCAGCCGAATCCTGTTGTTCGCCTTGGACGAAGTGCGACGGTTTGGAGAGCGTCAACACAGCTGATGGATCATAGGCTGTCTGGAGCTGTAGTAATTCAATAAAGACTACTTAATTTCCGTATTTTCTAATCATTAGTAGGAACGCTTAAATATATTAAATGGTTCATACGGATCAAAACCAAACGTAAGAAGTCGCATGCATATAATAACGTACCCCTAATTACAAAAAGCAAAGCCGAGTATGCAGAATGGCACAAAAAAAGTTTCCAAAAAAAGCGTTTCCCACTTCGTGACGAATGCATGGCGGCCAGAAAAAAAAACATTCGGTTAACTGGTGCCCATATAGGACGATATTTACTGGAAGAGCAAGGCAAAATTAAGCATTATCCCTCACGAGACCTGACGGCCTAAACATTCACCCTTGGTTCGACCCAAAGCGGACTGTCGACGATCTAGACGGATGCCTCTGTTTTTCCAGTTCCGTTGGCGGACTCTGCAATCAGCAAGGCAGAATCAGGACACGGCTTCCACACGGTGATGATCCTGGGAACCTTTGCAATGCCCCCCCCCCCCCAGTTGGAACCCCCTGTTTTCTCCTAAATCCCACGCATTACCCCCACAAGAGCGACAGTTTTTCTCCTAAAAATCCCTGAAGAGTTTTTCACTGTCTGCTCCTATTTTTCCATCCCACGACACAGGACAACTGGCCTCGCCAACAGTCTGAGAAACAAATTTTCTGCTACCACTGCACATATGTACAAATAGGGCACTCAAAGGAATTTTTCCTACAAATCCCTCAATATACTGATACTGATACCTACCAAGAACAAGAACGAGTGTAGATCAAGAGGGACTAGGGGTTACAGAAATAAAAGTCTCATAACTCGGCCTCGGTTCAACGAGGACACTATGAAATAATCCTCGTAGCTAAACGGTAGAGCGTTGGCTGCGCAAAAGCTTTCGCTGTTGTGCGCGTCCGAGGCCGCGAATTTTTCACAATTGGGCCCATCGACTTATTGAAATCTGCCAAACCCCTAATAACCAAGGTTAGGCTAGTAGTCTATCCGGGGGATCCTAGATGATAAGTTAGGAAATTCTGTGTAGCAGTCATCTTACTGCGTCCGTATTGGTGGATTCCATACGCGCAGTGAAGCTGGGCAAGCAAATCGATCCAAGTGTGATTAAATTCACGGCGCGTGGTGAGCCTCGCAGTTCAATAGTGGAGCGTTGGCAGTGCAAAAGCCTTCCCTGCTGTGTGGGTTCGACTTCTTCTGCGGCCACCAATTTTTCACAATTGGGTCAATCGAAATAAGTAGATGTTTCAGTTGAACGCGTCTCCATTTCAGAAATAAGCCGATTATGTCTTAATAGGGTAAGAATGTTTTCTGAATAAAAAATGTACCATGTTATACAGAGAAGTAGTACCGACCAAGACAAAAGAGACTTAGATGACCATTTCTGGTCTGTTAGTCAGCGTCTGCCAGTCATACCCAACCCCAGGCCTAAATTACCTGGAATTCTAACCCGGGCTGCCGGTTAATTAACGCTTAAGTAGTTCAAGGCTCTACTATTGAGTAATGGGACCGCGGTCCCATCAGTTGCGGTGGGAATGACCATTTTGTCTTGCCAGTCGTTGTCGGCCAGCCATACCCAACCTCAGTTCTGGATGACTTGGGATCCGAACCGACGCTCTATCATTGAACCACAGGTCTGGAGTCCCGTCGGCAGAGATCAGGGACGTTTATTACTACAGGATGGGAATTCACCAGTCAAATTATGAGACTTGCCGACTGTGCTGAGCCTCGGAGCTCAACCTCACAGGCAGTCGCACAACGACAAGTAGTTTTTGCAGGTATATAATTTATCTCCTACTTGTAAGTAATTTTTCTTGCAATAGCACCACGTTATTCACTCGCACGGATAAAAAAGTAGTTATTAAAGAGAGAAGGAACAGTGGGTTGGTGCTGAAACTTCAGCATATGCGCTCATTCAGAAGGTTCAGGTGGACAAGAAACTAAACATCCAAGAGTTCAGTGGAGAGGTGAACCTGCTTCGGTGACTCTTGAAAAATATCGCGCAAGTAAATAGTAAGATCTTTTTAGAAACGAAGTGACCTAGCAGGTGCCTCGCAGCTTTAAAAAATGCGAGGTAGATTGACCCGTAAGTCAGGCTCTATATCTGTCACTTATCAAACATTCCGTCGGGAATTAGTAAAGGACGCCTGTAGTAATAACCTCTCTCTTTCTCTTCAAAAATTGATAGATAAGAAACGGTGCCTGAGATGAAATGAAATTATTCTCTTGAAGTTAGAATTCGGTCCGCTACTTCACAAATTCCTAGACTGTGCATTGGTTTTTTGACAGACTAATACTTTTCAAAATAACTGGCTTGAAAGACCACTGGAATGCTGCTTCATTTGTTGTGCGACAAGGCTACAAGCTGATGGCTGGGTGGGACGAAACATGTGCGCGGTGTAATAAGTCATCAAAAAACGCAATGGAAGGCCACTTTAAAAAAGATCTACAGAAGGAATAACGCAACAGGAAAATGAGCAGCTGAAATTATAGTTTTGCACGATTGATTACTAACCTTTGCATTGGAGAGAGTAACAAACAGTTGCGTTAGTGTCTCATGCAGCCGTCCAAAGGACCGAGGGCTGGAGTTCTGAAGTGGCCACAAACTGTGATTTTCAACGTCATCTTTTTGAGGCGAATCCTCCGCTTTAGCAGACTCAGTAGGAGGAGAAGGAGGCCGGAACGTATTGGGTGATATCACAGCCTTACGAAAGTCCGAACAGTGATATAGGAGCTGGAGAGCAGCATTTGCATAGCACGTATTCCCTTTGTTACGAAGCCCGGGAAACTTAGCAATCACTTTTGTTGTGTTGGACTATGACAAGTGAATGACACAAGAGGCTAGGAAGAACATACGACCAAAAATGATCAAAATTATAAGCTATAACAAGTAGTTGTTTGTGGCAATATTTGTAGCGAGGCTAGTGCTGGTGCAAGTTAATGCTTAGCGAAAGAGGGTTTCTCTGGTGGAATGACAGTCGATACAACTGTCAATCCATCGTAAAAAGGTTGGTTATTTGTGCCGGCCTCCTAAGGCACGCGGGAACAGGTTCTTGGTGAATACATTCAGATAGGGCTGCGATCGACAGTCAGGAACGGATGAGGACTTGTTAATCGATATCGAGGGGAACCACTGGTGTCCCGAGACAACTGTTTCGATTTTCTACACTTGTTGTGGGCTAATTACAGAGCAAGGTCAACACGATTGCAATCGGAACCAAGCACCATGTCTAATGGAACAGCTAGCATATTCCTGCCTTCCACACGCGTGGTGGTGCCTATACGAACAAGGACCAGAATCCTTAAGCCTAGGACGATGAGAGATGTCATAAAGAAGCCGAGTAAATAATCATTGTGGCCTGGTCCTCAGTCCGAATAAAGATGGCATTATGCCCCAACGGTCAAAATTCCAAAACACAACAAGTAGAACGCTATTATCGCTCAAAAGCGCGTTATAATGGTGGAAACGGGTGTGAGGAAAGTCAAATTGGGATTCACCTTGCTTTCTAGGCAAGTAAAACTCAGACCGACTGGAGAATTTGAAACGCAATGGTTGATGTGGCGGAAAACCTCAACGACATTGGGGTTTTTTGCATATCACATACCTACATACTTCACTAGTTCCCCTTTCGGGTAAGATAGACGATGCGTCCTAATCACGCCGAGCACAAATTCGTTCCTGGAGCAGTAAGTTTCCCAACAGCAAGTACAAGGAACTAGCAACACACTGCAACCAACCGGGTAAGTTGTAAAAGGTTCCGTTATTTTACTATTAAATTTGACCACCTGGAATGTCTTTATATGCAAACCCCTGGGGGAAATGGGGTGGGCGAGGGACAGGCAAGTTGTCGACCTTACCTGAACGAGTGTCATTTCAGACAACGAATCAATCATAAAACCATAAGCATTACTTCAAGTCTTGTAATAGTAGACGGACAACGATATTGCGTGTGCCGGTACTGCAAGCTGTTGCTCCACCCCTACATGGGCAACATACGCCACCGTGGCCAGCAGAATTTGTCCACCCAACCCATGTCGAACCCGAAGTTGATTAACTCGACCGAATAATCTCCATTCTGGTAGAAATGAGACAGGAAATTATGAATACGAAAATAGACTAGAAGCTCGTTAAAGTGACACTCGGGCCATCATAAAGGTAAATGTGATTTTTGAAAATATATCGTCCAAGCAGCTAGGGGAACAACGATCTCAACTGAAGGTTAGCTGCGCAATAAGCAGGCTTCCGGGTCTGGCGAATAAGCAGTCACGGACGCAGCAGCGACAGTGTTACCAGGGCGCGGTGGGCTGAGGTCTGGCGCACCGACTGCCTTATAAAATGCCGCAAGGCCCAATGATGACAATGTGACATGGCGAGCGTAAACCGCCATTAAATAGGTTTGCTTGTCACCAACACCACTGCCTTGTGGTTAGGTTCTTGAGCCAAAGTGCTAGAGGAGACAACCTCAAACAAAGAATCCGAGCGGCCGTTGGGGACCCAGCTGTATTCAAAATTCCCAAGAAACCTCATGATGTCTTCTTACTTTACTACGACCAACGCTACGGTGTCCGCGGGAACCGACGCGCTTCGCAACCCTTGTCCGGTGGTGCGGGTGAATAATATGCAAACTGGACTGCTAAACAAAAAAACGGACTCTTGGTATTGGATGCCGGAATGTGCGAACATTTCTGGAACCTGGTACTCAAAGTCTGACAGCGCACAGTCTCCATGAATATAACGTGGATGTTTGTTACCTGTCCGAAGTCCGACTCCCCGATTCAGGTGCCCGAGAAATCAAAATCCCGGGGGTCGATTCCCATCTCACCTTGTATCACAGTGGTCCAAGTGACTCATCTGGTAGACGCGGTGTGGCTATTGTCCTCTCGGAACAAGCCAACTCTGCACTACTGGCATGGGAACCAGTCAACGATCGAATAGCCTACGTTCGACTAAAAGGCCATTACACGAACATCTCGGTCTTATCTGTGTATGCACCTACGTCGGCGGCTGAACAGCAAGCGAAAGACAATTTCTACTCGCAGCTGCAGGAGCTAGCCGAACGACTCCCTCGCCGAGATCTGCTAATTGTTGCCGGGGACTGGAATGGCCGGACTGGGCCCGGTGACCCGACAAACAGCCCCCTTCTTGATCTTTTTGGGCTTGGCTCTCGAACGGACAATGGTGAGAGGGTGCTGCAGTTTGCCGAACAGAACCGACTGTTGGTTACCAAAACATGCTTTCAGCATCGTCACAAACATCTATTGACTTGGTATTCGAACGATGGCCATACCGCCAGTCAGATCGATTACATTTTAGTTGGTTCACGGTTTCACAGCTGAGTCCACGATAGCAGGTCGATTCGAGATGCCGAAATTGGTAACGTCCACGGGTATGACCATGCTCTCGTTCGCACACGCCTGAAGGTTCACCTCTCATCTGCGCCCAAACTGCCACGTGCGAGACGCCTTGATGTCGCAAAGCTCCGGCAAACCAACACTACCGAGGCTCTAAGCACAGAAATCCAGTCCCGTCTTACGACCCAGGCTGACAACGAGGGCAGTAGCAAGTGGCCATCACTGAAGACATCCATCTATCGGGCAGCTAAGAAAATTCTCGGATTCACTTAGCGGCGCCGCAGTGACTGGATCAGCGAAAGAACCCTGCAGCTGTCGGCCGAGACGACTCGAGCCAGGTCCTGCCACGATGCCTCCTTCCGCCAACTTCGAAAGCTGACAGCAAAGTCGGCTAGAGATGACCGGCAGAAGTACTGGTCCGAAACGGCAACTTCTATGGAGCAGGCCTCAAATGTTGATGACACTCGAAAACCATACCAAATCATCCGCCAAGTTAGTGGTAAGCCTCCGACACTCTGTGATTCTGTCCTGGCATGAACACTTCGAGCACCTCCTCAACTTTGACGAACAACCCATCACACCCTCCCTCTCCTCCACAGTGGAGTTTCAACTCTCTCCTGCCTACATAGTGTCGTGTGACCTCCCTTCCGAAGGCGAAGTTACCGATGCAATGCAGAGGCTACGCAACAACAAGGCGTGCGGAGAGGACGGTATTCCTGCAGAAATCTACAAGTCCTATGTCGACACACTGGCTCCTCGGCTCCATGAGGTGATTGTACTGGCGTGGCGAGCAGAGGCCGTTCCCGATGACTGGGGCTCATGTATCCTTGTACCTGTCCACAAGAAGGGAGATAAGACAAGATGCGAGAACTACCGTCTTATCAATGCTGCTGCGAAGATATTCGCTGTTGTCCTTCTCAGGCGCTTTCAGTCTGAACGTGACTCCAGGACACGACCCAACCAAGCCAGATTTAGAGCTGGGAGTGGATGTGCGGATCAAATATTCGCACTGAGGCGCACTCTAGAATTCCGCCATAGCTACCAGCAACCGACGGCCGTTTTCTTCTTCGAATTTTCCGCCGCATTCGATTCCATCCATCGTGAGTCCCTGTGGCGAATAATGGAACTGGAGGGAGTGCCGACAAAACGCATTGCCATGATTTAGGCCTACTATCGGTCTACCACCGCACGAGTCCTAGTCCACAACAATCTCTCTCAGTCGTTCGATATCCGGTCTGGTGTCGGACAGGGCTGCGTCCTTTCGCCCATTCTGTTTAACTACGTCATTAACTGGATTATCGGCAAGGCCCTACATAAAGAGGAAGGTGTTGAACTTGCACCCGGACGCCAGCTAACTGATCTCGACTACGCCGATTATATTGCGCTGTTAGCCTCAAGCTTTGGTGGTCTACAGTCGGTAGTGTCGCGGTTAAATGAGATCGCTATGTCGGTAGGCATGTCCATAAATTCCGGAAAGACGAAGTTGTTCTCGAGCTGCATCCCTGACCAGAAGAAGGCACCCTTGGTGATAAATGGCCATCAACTTGAAGAAGTAGACAGCTTTAAATACCTCGGGGCGAGGCTGCTACTGAATGGGCAGAGCAAGGATGACACTGAATCCCGTATCGATGCTGCTCACTGGGTTTTCTCAGTCCTTCGAAAGCGCCTATGGATCCGACGTAACATCTTCATCGCCACGAAGATTCGTGTATATCATGCATTCATCTGGTCAGTCCTGCTCTATGGATGTGAATGCTGGGCTGTGCGCGCTGAAGATGAGCGAAGACTGGAGGTCCTTGACCACCAGTGCCTGACGAAGATCCTGCGAGTTAAGTATAGCGACTTCATCTCAAATGAGACAGTCGGCATCCGCTGCGAGCGTATCACGAGGATATCTCAGGCTATTCAAGAAAGGCGACTGAGGTGGTTTGGACACGTTCTCCGTCGTCCGCCCCACGAGCTTACCTATGCTGCCCTCGACCCGGCACCGCAGCCCACATGGAAACGTCGAAGAGGAGGGCAACTTAAGACTTGGCTCTACACCGTCCGTCATGACATGGAAGCAGTTCTTGGACCTTCTATCTTCGGTCTCCGTCGCTGGAGAAATGACTGGGTGAAGCTTTCCAGATCCACTGCCACCAATCATCACGCATGGAGAGGTACTGTTCGTGACATCATTGAGGCCGGCTAGATCAGGCATGATCAAAGCCGTAACAAGTACAAGTACGTACGAAAGGTGTAATACCAGGGCTGCATTTTGCTGGCGTGGAGGGCAGTTGCAACAAACAACTATGAAAATGCAAAATACTAGTTTCAAAACGGATGTAGAGGAAGCATCATAGAATACTCATTTTCAAGTTTTTCCATCGCGTTGAGATCCTCGATTAAGTGACTGGGAATTGACTCTAAGAAAATATTGACTAAGTCTATCCACCCGGAATCTCTCAAGAAAGCGACACGGTCATTTTCTATCGGCAAAACGAATCATCTCGTCATCAGTAGTCTTTTAGAATTGTTTGCTGTAAAAAAAGAAAATTGCCGTTACATGTTTACGCTCTGCCTAAAATGACGAGTGTATTTTGACATGAATTTCCCGGTATTTATAATAAGCGGAGAACCAACGGCAGGCCGATGATGTATGCAAAGTATGTAAAAATAAATTAAAGCACGGCACAGGCCGGTAACGCGATCCCCTGGCGAAGTAAAACAAACTTTCTGACAAATAAAAAGAAGTTAAATGTGCACATCTGACTTCGTTTTACCTCAAATGTCCAGTGTATTCAAGCCATTGGCTGAAAACATCCAACTTTCAGGCACGGTTCACTTGCTTGGACCGAACGTAAAACTAACTTTTTGGGGCTGTACGACAAACGTATGCTGTACTGACTGTGAGTGAGAACAATCGAATAAAACAGACTCAGTGGTAACCAAACGGATTTGGATCGAACCTGGTGAGATTAAAAAGCCTGCTTAGTAGATTAATTATGGCGGTAAGTTTGACCAAACATTTCCAGCAGGCGACAAGAATAGAAAATAAATGTAATGTAAAATATATAATACTAAAATGCATGAGACTTACACCGGAAGTGAGCTGAAGCAGGGGTTCCTTTGTTTGGTCTGCATCTTGGAGCTTCTCCTCGGACCAGGAAGACCAAGATTTTCGGAGAACAAGGCCGGCACTAGCACCGGCTGCAACAAGATTTTCTAGCTTATAGGCTTTTAAGCAATCGTTCACAGCATGCGGTTGGGGTGGGGGAAATTTCCGGATAACCAGATCGAACAGCTTCAATAATTTTGGGTTTTTAGCCAATCCGTCAAGCTTCCTGCGATTATCAGTGGTTACCCTTATCAGGACGCCCATTTTGCTTAAGTAAGCCACCGTGCATTCTAGCTGTTCCGGAAGGAACGAGTCTGCCATTGAAAGGATGCTGGTCAAAAAGGACGTCAAAACTTGGCAATGAGAATAAGCTTCTTCCTCGTGTCCCAATACATTTGACACAAGTAGGATTAGGGACATAATAATAATGACCGGTAATGACGGAAACCCTACGGACTTAAATATTTCCAAACTTTTGAGCAATATAGGCAAAAGGAGTTCATTGAAAAGGTTCGGGTTGTTACAGAGAACAGCTGAGTTTTGACGTCCGAATTCTGACAAAATGCCAATAATCCATACATCAGCGCATATGCAATTGCTCGTGCCGGACTGTAGCCACTGTGACCATGTAAGCAGCCGCAGAATTGTGGTTTTGAGGTGCTGTACGTCACGAAGACTACATGCGATAGCCTTGACACAGAACTGGATCACATATTCGTAAGTTTCTTGTTCATTTACACACATGAGCTCCAGTTCAGCTATGAGAGATGCTAACGGTAGATAAGTAATCTGAGATGAGCGTGTCACGAAAGTCTTGAAGCACGCAACAAATTCTTTAAAATCCTCGTTATTATACATGGCCCCGGGTGAATAGACAGGTCCCATCCGCAAGAGCAAAAGCCGAGACATATTGTTGCAGATACTTGAGAACAATAGGGGATTTATTTTAGCCTCCGTGTAGAGACAATCACATGTGGCCAAGAAGTTGATTATTGTTGGGAGTTCGTCTATGGAGAACACTGGACTTTCAGAAACAAAATCATCTGAGTTTTCCAGGAAGAGTTTAAGTGCTCGATCTAACAACTGGATCCGAGCAGTAGAAAGAGGAACACTCGAGGAAGCAACTTTAAGGAGAACATGTGGAACTTTGGACAAGGCAATGTGATCTGTCAAACATTTCTGCAGTTCGTTCCATAAGTCATTTGAGGAGGGGACAAAAAAATCCACGATAAGATCCACCGGCAACTCCGGTATCTGCATGCACAGGAAGGTAACCATCTCATAAGATATTGTGAAACTGTCGGCACAATAATTCTTGTCAACTAGTTCATTTTCAATTATTGCTCTTATAAGTGAACATAGTGCTGTAAATACTCCAGAGTCCTCCTGACATTTCGGCAAGTTCGTAACTGAAGCATGCAGCACACCACAAATTTCCGAGGGTTTGCGTGCCGATGTTAGCAGCGACATCCTTACTTTGTCTAGTAAGTTGCTTTTTAGGGAGCTATCGCCGGCGAGTGACATAAGACCCCTCACAATTCGTTCCATCACACAAAATTGAACGGTATGCTTGCAATTGTTTATTAATGTTTGTAAACTGACCGCCGATTACACAGCTTTGTTGGGTCTTCGTAACAGCTATTCAATCGTACTTACGCTCCCTGTAAACACCGCTAGCAAATGACATTATGTAGCCCGTCAAAATTTCAGCCTAGTAAAACCCACTTGGTGATCGTGCAACTTCCTGCTCCAGAAATGAATTCCGACAAAGACAAGGGACATTGCACTGTTATGAGATGGCTACTTTTGCTGTTCGCGCAAAAGATAGCCAGCAATACACACCGCTAAGCTTATGTGAGTTACGGTTCGATTTTGGAAACTTTCGTCACAGATCACTCAAAAGTCGAACGTTCTACCAGCGAGACAAGAACACTTTGCTTCTAGACAAAAAAGGAAGCCTTTTCTCAGCCACCTGTTACAAACCAACTCTCAGTATCAAAATTTGTGAACCTGTCTTCCAGAGCACTCACAGCAACAGAGGAGTACGTGAAGTGACAAGCTAGCGTCGAAGTGGATTCCGCTAGAATATCATGACTGCGATCCTCGACGTCTACGAACAGCCAATCACCGATGCCGCATAGCTATTCCTTAGCACGGCGGTAAATGGCAAGCCTTTACGCATGAATACTTTCTCTGTCCACTGGCCTGACTGCTGTCAAGTCGGTACTTGGGCCCAGCTGGCTCTCCTGGCTGGTTGTGTGCTCTCAAGTCAGATTTATTCCATCTATTCTCCAATCCTTTGTGAACGTTATATACTTTCCCTTTTACTCTTGCCTCTACCGACGTCTTCACTACTAAGTAAACATGGTATGAAGATCACAGTTGTTAGGGTTTAACTTACTTAACCCTTGTGTGTGTCGTGATGAACGTGCTTTCAAAAGGGATGAAATGCAAACACTCTGACTCTAATTACTTGGACTTCGTTGCCAGCTAGGAGTCTATCCTATTCACAGGAGATCTAAGTGACTATCCGAAACAGTGCTGTCCATGTCTTAAAGGATCGGTATCAGTTTTAATCTCTATCCTCCTCTCCTTTTTATGAATTTAAAAACCGATGAAAATATAATCATACTTTCTACCGACAAACGAGGCTCAACTGCTATCTTGAAAAAATCAGACTACAAGACGAAAATGTTGTCACTATTAAAAAATAGCTCAACCTATAGGCCTCTTCCCACAGACCCTAAGAAGAAACAAATTTTATCTATTGACAAAGGACTGAAACGCCTTACAGAGACGAAAGTACTCTCAGCAGATACCGCAAAATGCCTGGAACAATCTGAGGCAAACATCAAGGTCAAGGTCAAGGCGCGCATCTCATCTTTCAAAGCTAAGTAAAATAGATATTTTTATCAGATTTCCTCGTTACTTGCTGAAGTAACTAGCTTAATTGTTGTTATTTATTTGTATATCTAACCCTTTAGCAACTGCACATACCGGTAGTTGTCTTTTTTACCGATAGGTCAAAATATACATTTTTATATTTGTCACCCTGCGTAGCCTCTTCGGTAATTCAAATTTTCTGTCGCAATTTTGTGCATAACTTTGCTTAGAACATATCCTATCACTCACTTTCTATTTAATATGATACCCAAGCCACAACTGAGACGTAAATTAACCCGGAATACCAATTCTCCTAACGATAAACCCATCTTAAGCATGAAGAAACTTGATCTTGATGCTTTAGACAACTTTAGTAAGCTTTATAACCAATATGCTTGCCTGTTTACGGTCCTTGGTGCCATCTTTGATGGAAAGGTATCCACGCTCACTTCTCAGCAATGTGAGAAACTAGAGCCTTTCGTCAATATGGTGTCTACTGAGACCCGTGATAAGCAAAAAAGGAATTTTAATTTTCTTTTGAAAAATGCTTCAAAAGATAAACAACCAATAGATATTGCTGTTCAGTTTCTTTACTCTTGTGGCTTTAATTTTAAAGTTGCAGAAGCTAAAAGACTCTCATCCCGAAGTAAAAACCCGCCGATTCTCGTTAAACTTTTTTCAGTGATAGAAGTTGACCTTATATTCTGTCAACATGAGCGATCAGCCAACTATTTAAAGTAAAATAAACTTTACATATGCAGGGATAAAACGCCAATGGAGCGTTGGGTTTTATCTAAAGTAGCAAATGAAAACACTGGCTCCGGTTCCACAAAACCAAAAGTTTTCTCTGAGGCCGGCCCTCCCGCTCAGGTAAGCCCACATCCCTCTGGGTCAATGTCAGTTTCCCCTGATACTTCTCCCATTCACCTTACTCGTGATTCGAGTGCGATTTTAGCCTCGTCAAGTCGTTCTCCTTCTAAGCCAACCACGTCTGTGATAGCTTTAAATTCCGATAAACCTATGAACGCCCCTATTAAATCTACGTCAGTTTTCAAATTCGGCAATATGATTACCGATAATAACTCAGTATCTAACAAAGACCCAACTGCTCAAGCTAGCGCTTTTCCTATCCCCAAATCTCATCAACATCCCCAAATAATTCAGCCAGCTTATAAAATTAACCGTTTTTCAAAACCAGTCATGCAATTTTCGAAGGCAAATTTTCCGTCAAATTTTGATATAATGCCTCAAAATCCTATATTTATGCCCCCTCCTGGTTTTCCCATGCCACACTTCAGCCGCCCTTTCTATGGAGCCCCCTCTAATATGCCTTTCTACAATATGCACAGTTCATTTGATAATAATTACTTGACAAAATGTATACCAGGACCAATTTGCTTTCCGCCTTTTGTTTCTCCCATGCCGTTTTCTTTTCCGCCACCAAGTTTTCCTTTTTTAGAAATACTGACGAGCGTAACCTGAATCTGAAGGATACGCTCAGTATAGTCTCACTCAATGCAAGATCAGTTGTTAATAAGATGACAGAACTTAAAACAGTAGCATTTGAGCTTGATCCAGATGTGCTCTGCGTCACTGAATCTTGGACACACTCTTATTTCTGACTTGACACTCGCCATAGATAATTATAGTTTGTACCGACAAGACCGCATTGAAAAGCGTGGCGGTGGTTGCCTTCTTTATATTAAATCATCCTTTGTACATTTCCCGTATCACCTGAGCATTTCGTCATTTTCTGGAAATTTTTGTCTTATTTCAGTCATCCTGCCACACAATAAAAAAGCGATAATTGGGTGTGTCTACAATCCTCCCAGTAACTCAAGTAATGTAATGCAGCTGTGTGAAATGTTTGAAAAAGTTGCAGAGACTCAATTCGATGTCAGAATAATTATATGTGATTTTAATCTGCCAGACATTGACTGGCATGCAAATACCTGTCCACCAAGATTTCAGAAATTGGTTGACACTATTAACTTTACAAACATGTCACAACTGGTCAGTTCAGTGACCAGAAATGACAACATATTAGATTTAATTTTTACAAATGATGTCCACCCTCTTTTTATGAATTTTCATCGTGATATTTTCAATAGTGACCATGCCTTAATTCACTGTTGTTTTCCAGTCTCTCTTTCTAAAAATCCCGATGTAAAATGCAATAACCTCGACTTTGGTAACGTGGACCATGAATTAGTAAATGATTTCGTAAGTACCCTAGATTGGCATAGCATATTTTCAACGAACGATCCCATCTTCTTCCAGGAGCTAATGCAAAACCTTACCGAAAATATTCAGGCTCTTACCCCACTTAAAATTTTTAAATCAAATTCAGCTTCTTCAACTGTGCCACATTTTCTCCAAAATAGACTTAAGAAATTACAAAAACAACTTAAGGATACGTCTAAAAGCTCTTTATCAGTTCACTTAAGAATAGCG
The DNA here is from genome assembly GCA_036362985.1 of Ligula intestinalis. NCBI lineage: Eukaryota > Metazoa > Platyhelminthes > Cestoda > Diphyllobothriidea > Diphyllobothriidae > Ligula > Ligula intestinalis. The sequence goes on from JAYGXS010000002.1 coordinate 90,046,867, forward strand.
CAAATATTTGAATTAGCGCTTAAAATAAGGCTTGCACGAGATAGGCGTAGAGAGGCCACAGCATTAAGTGATGCGAATTCTTCCAGATCAGTTGCTCAAGTCTTCCGTCTTCGGTCGGCTAAGCTTCAGAAAGTCATTCCAACCTTACTCAATGGCAACAATCATTTTATTACAGAGGATTTGGAGAAAGCAGCATTGCTAAATTCATTTTTCGCCAAGTTCTTTACCATCGAAACTAGCCCCACTCCTGTAATCCCCCTGCTGTGTGATTCAAATCTCAGTACCCTTAATTTCTCACCCGCTTGTATTCAAAAAGAAATAAGTCGTCTTAAAAATTCACATTCGGTAGGAACTGATAACATTCCAAACTCACTCATCAAACAATTAAGAGATTTCCCACCCTTACTGAGTAAGTTATTTTCAGTGTTTCTTGAGAATGGCTTTTTCCCGGACTACTGGAAAACTTCTATTATAATTCCCGTATTTAAATCTGGTTCCCGATCAGATATTCACAATTATCGTGGTGTTCATAAAACGCCCTCTCTGGCTAAACTCTTTGAAAAATTAATTGCCAAAAAAATTACAGATTTCTGCATAAATAATAACATTCTCAGCTCCTCACAGCATGACTTTTTACCGGACCGATCTTGTAAAACTTGTCACATGTCTTTTCTAAATCTACTTACTTCTCTTCGTAATGATCATCTATCTGTGGTAGTTATCTATTTTGACCTAAGTAAAGCATTTGATAAAGTTCCTCACAGGAGGCTCCTAGCCAAACTAGAGGCTATAGGATTTCGTAGTCCACTTACTGACTTCATCAGATCTTATCTTTCAAATCGACAACAAAAGGTTTTAGTAGGATCCTCATACTCTACTCCTACCGCAATTTTGAGTGGTGTCCTTCAAGGTACCGTGCTAGGTCCTCTGCTCTTTTTGCTTTACATAAATGATATCTCATTGAGTGTTAAACACTCCCAATCTTATATTTATGCAGATGATCTCATGTGTGTTTACTCCTTCTCTAAATCTACGGCCGCGATGTGCTTAGAACAAATTCATTCTGATCTGCACGCTCTTTCGACTTGGAGCTCAACACGGCAGATGGAGTTCTCACCTTCTAAGTGCCGATATATGTGCTTTGGGCCTGAAAGGCTGCCACAACCTGTTATTTTTCAAGGTTACCCAATGACTGAATGTTCCAGTATCAAGGACCTAGGATTAAGCTACACCAATAAATTAGACCTTTCTTCTCACGCCGATAGAATTACAGCCAAAGCCGCACAGATTTGCGGCTTTATCTCTTATAATTTCTATCTTCCTGAAATGAAATTAAGACTTTATCGTATGTTCGTTCTCCCCATCTTCGAATACTGTTGCCCCTTTTTCGGTCTCATGAATGAAGGTAGCCGTTCAAAAATTGAACAAATTCAAAAAAAATTTCACACGAAAACTGCTGTATCCGACAGCTTCTAATACTTGCTACTCAAATAGGTGTCAATTAACAAAACTAAGGTTCCTTTGGGTCAGGAGATTGGAAGCAGGCTTTTGTCTCCTTTTTCGGCTTAGTAATTGCACAAATTTACCCAGGACTTCTGTCATTACCCCCGTCAGCCGTCCCTACAACCTAAGAAACTCGGCACTTGTTATACCCCCTCCTGCATCTTCCTCATGTAAACGCACTTTGTTTTTTGCTTCCAGATATAGCTTTCTTTGGAATAACTTGCCAATTGAAATAAGGTCGTTAACTAGATTGTCTACTTTCAAACAGAGACTGCACATTTATCTTAACACTGACTCTATTAACCTTCTATTCTCCTCATCTTTTCCGAGCAGCTTTCTCCATGACCCCGAGAAAGGACCATTGGGAATTTAGAAGATTCGCTTGAAACTATTCTCTCTGCCTCGTGTCCCCCGAGAACCTAGATGTTTCCATTAACCACCGCTGAATCACACGAAGCCACGCGGAAGTACTCAGTCTAAAATGCGGCAGTTTCGTTGAATACTCGCCTTCATCAGACCACATACACCTATTTCTGCTCTATTACTATCATCCTAAGCAGTTTTTTTCTCTTGCACACTTTTTGAACATGGAGGCCCGTTGAACACTGTCTCCATTTTCACTGTAAGAGTTTTTTTTAACTGCCATAATTTTTCTTTTTTAGTTCAAAATTACCTGCAAAACATTGCTAATGTTGCCCCAAAAGGACAATTTCTGCTGACATTATTACGACTTTCTACGTCTACTTGCACATATTGTCAAATTATTTTTTGAATTTTTATTTTTTATTTTTTTCGAAATTAACTTTGTATAGATAGTGCCGTACTGGCGCTGAAAAATATAAATTCCAAAAGATCTATGGATTAGCCAAAGTTAATAAACCGGAAGTTTCTCTGATACCGATAGTATCATTAATCGGTGCACCGAACCACAAAATCTCTATGTGGCTATTCCGACAACTCCATCCACTTACGAAGGATTTTGAAACCTCCATTCAGAACTCTACGGATTTTCTACAGAAAAAAGGGAATTCACGGTCTCCGATGATGAGATAATGGTCTTCTTCGACGTCTTTTCCCTGTTCACCTCCATGCCGCTCGATTTAGCATGGCAATGCACAGAGGAAATCTGGAAGAACTACGAAACCAATGTTCCTGCAGCTGTCTTTCTTTAACTTGTGAAACTTTGCCTAGCAAAACTTTCTTCATTTGATTATCAGTACTACCAAAAATTAAAAGGAGCTCCAATGGGGTCACCCTTGTCTGGTTTCCTTACCGAAATAACCATGCAGAAGCTAGAATCAACGGCCCTTCCATCGATTAACCTCAAGTTATAGGGACGTTATGCAGACGACACAGTTCTTGTCGTTAAAAAGGACCCACTGGAACCCCTTCACAAAACCATTAACTCAACTACTCTGGGCATTCAATTCACGCTCAAGAAGAAGTTTAACAACAAACTCCCATTTCTGGATGTCCTCGTGCAGCGAATTAGTGACAGAACATTACAAACGTCCGTTTACAGCAAAGACACGTATGTGAAGTTATTCTTAACTACGAGAGCAACAAACCTTTCTCTCACAAGAGGAGTCCCATCAACAGTCTGCTACGCCGAGCGAATACACACTGGTCTGACGAAGAAACCTACCAAAACGAGCTTAATAATCTGTTTGAATTGACTTCCCGTAATCGTTTGCCCAGAGACTCTGTACGCTGATGCATGAGACAACAAAAATCCAGCAAAAAGGAACCATATATTTCCATTCATGCGCCCAAAACAAGCACATGGCGAATCATTCCTTCAATAAGAAACGTGTCTCAACACTTTAAAAGACACCTGCGGAAGCGCCGGAGAAAAATGACGCACAACCCGATGGCTTCTTTGCGCACCCACCATGTACACCCTGAGTATAGAGTTACCCACCTCGATAAGAAAGAAGTCGTGAACGAAATCTCATGCAAATTTTGTGACATGGTATATTGTGGCCAACCAGGAAGATCCATCTCCACACGCATCCACGAGCACCACTTGGCAGTGAAGAGACCTGGGCATTTGTCAGCAGTGGTTATGCATTGACTGCGACTGCTAGTTATGTCCATCACGATGGGATGCAAAGTGCAGCCACCAGTTGGCACCCACAATAGACAACTATATAACTGTATCGGCACTTTGAAATTTTCATTGTTCTTTGCACATTTTTCTCAAATCTGACAACGACCTGAAGATTCAGTAGCGAAAATTTACTGAATAAATATTCTCATTTTCCCAAAGGACGCCTTTCCTTGAAACGATATGCAACATTTATCCTACTGATGTGTCAACTCAGCTTACAATTGTACATATATTCCGTTTGTATCATACCTTTGAAGTCAGGTTTTTTTCACTTGAAACAAACTCCCAATCTCGCCCAGTATTGACAAACCTGAAACAAAACCAATACTTTCTGCAACATAGGGAGTTTGTTTTAGGTTTTTTCCGGTCTTCGAGGTTTTGGAAGGCGCCCAAGAAGTGCATTACCAACTCTTTACAATTGCCTGTAAACTTGCATAATTAACATATTATTATAAGATAATTATATCTTTCTTAGGATGCCTGCCTTCCAGTCAATAGGAAAGAATAATATTCAAGCCCTGAGGATTGCCCTCGGAAATGATGATTCTCCAGGGCTTGATTCACCTGAAAAATTTTAAAGATTCCTTCACGTAAATACGACGCAGAAAATGTAAGGAATTACTTTTTTTAATTATTGCAGTTGCTAACGCTTATGTGACTATGTGCCAATTATATGAGTGTGAGACGGACAATTCTGGTATCCTTCTTTGATCATTACCTAGTGAATGACATTCCACTTTCAGAAGAGACCGTTGAAACGCTATTCCAGAGATGATTCTTTTCATCGTTTTCTCACCTACTCAAATATCAGTTTAATACTGCTATTGGATATCTCTTAAGTCAGGGGTAAACGTGTAACACTATTCTAATATTTCCCGAATGAACTGCCACTTTAACAATTAAAAGGCTATTTGCCACTCCTTTGACCGCTTCACGCGATTTCCGATCTCAGATCCTATCTAGGATATATTGGCAGAAAATATTGTCGTGGTTGTCTTGAGTCACTTTCTTTGCACTTTTGGCGTTCCAGTTAGTATTCCGACTGACCACTGAAGCCAATTTCAATCCATCAATTTCTCCTTCGTGCGCACACATTACAACCAATGCATGCCACTCCGCTTCCAATGGCCAAGTAGAGCATTTGTATCGCCAACTAAAGTCCGGACTGATGTATCATCTCAACCACGCGTCCTAGAGCGCCAGCTTGCAACGCGTATTCTTAGGTATTTACTCAATCGTCAAGAAGGACATCCACTGAACCACCGCCGAGCTTGTTTACGGTACCCTCCTCCAACTGCCCGGTGATTTCGTGTACTCCTCCTTGGCTAAAATCAACACCACTACCTTCGTGCAACAGCGGAAACATTGCATGGCCCAACTGCGACCAACGTCCACCCGTTTGATATCCAGATGTGTTTTTTTGTGCGCGACGATCTCACCTCTACCCCATTTTTTCGTCCAGCAAGACGCAGTTCATAAGGCACTTTGTTCCCCGCGTGACGGTCCCTCTAAGGTGCTTCAACGGATGGTCTAATATTTCGTCATTCAGAAGGTTCAACAAACCTACACGACCACCATCGACGGGCCTAAGGCAGCCTACCTTGAATGAAGCCCCCCGTCCGTTGGGCCACCCATTCCCTCTGCATCCTCTACACCCCGTCCGTCCGTCCCAATTACTCACGCGCCAACCCAACCCATCCCTCTCACCAGCCTTTCTTCACCAACATATCCTGCGTGTTGAGATGGTAATATGGAAAGTTCATTTTTCAGAGTCATGGAAAAAGCTGCTTGGAAAATCAGGGGAAATGAAGGATTAATCAAGTTAGTATTAAGTTATGTGCCCAGTTCACGCAAGAAAGCAACCAAACAAAGCTTGGGAGGTTGTTCTAAAAAAGGCATATTCGGAAACAACGAAGATATAGCGCTTAAAAGTTGAGGATGTAAGAAAAGGTATACTCAGGAAAGAATTGCGTTGGTTTTCTCGTAGACTAACAGGGCTAATGGCTCGACTCATTTCCTAAACCAAAGTATATGCAGATATGGTCAAGAGTGGAGAGAACAAACATTCCATGTAGTCTTCATTTTATTTCACGAAGGCAGAAATTGAGAGAAGTGAAGCCGCAACTCTGGGCAGCTTTGTCCGTGACTCCGAGAAAAGGTCTATTTGGAATTAAGGAGACCATATCTAAATAACCATATCCACTCGCTCCTCCAAATACGCCTATGGTTTCGTGCGGTATGGTCTCTCATTCAAAAAATCATATGCTTACTCAGTACATCGTTTCATCTACGGATCAAAATGCTCAGTCTAAGCCACATCTTAAGAAAATAATTGAGATCAGCTCAACACAGACACCCAAAACCGCCTTCAGTTCGCTCGCAGCTAACAGCCACCAGAATTCCGTTTTGCTCGCTAGTATCTTGATGTCTCACTACATGGTCAGAATCACTCTGGATATGGTACACCCTTGCATCCAAGGGCACATTATACTGAAGCTTCTTCTCCACTTGTTGAGACATCATCGTAGCTCCTCCTTTTCCGCAAGAAGAACCTACCCTTCTGTCCTATACAACATTCTACATCAGTTTTCTCATCCTGAAGATTGTTTTAAAATGTGGATTAATTTAATTCTTTCCAACCTTTCGATTTCAATTTTTCAGTGTTTAATCTAGGGCAAACCCTTTAAAAAACGTCACACTGGCAATCTTATGGTAACATTATAATAAGAATAGTATACGAAAGTAGTCGGGGTAGGAATTTGAAAAATCTTCCATACTTTACATAACACAGTTTACAACTTGTGCCGCCGAACTGTCTGCTCACACAGCATTACTGTCTGCGTTATCTGCATTTTGTGATTTGCAATCGCGTTGACATTTTATGGGGAACGCCATCTGGCGCTGAAAATCTTCATTAAAGAGGACATAGAACTAACCTGCGCATACAAAAGGCGTACTATATCCTCCGAATTATTTATGTAGCTACGATGAAACTTTTTTTTTGCTTGAGAGCCTGCGCATGACTTTGATCTTCAAGAGACGTAACCGCAAGATTACGACTCCGGTTGCCAATTTTCTTTTCTTTTTTGAGGAGACGTTTAGGATCATAGGTGCAAAACAGGCCAGATGGGCTATTCGAAGTTTGCGGCAGCTGGATATAAGAATAGAAAACACTCTTGAAAGGACATTTCTTAAGTCCATCGCTGTTGGAACAGTTGCTATAATGCAGTGGTTACGTACAACACGGCTCATACTTGCTCGATAAGAATAGACAGCTTGGCAAGCCAGAGCTCGTAAAGTATCACGTCATATCTGTGGGGACTTGGCCCAACTTGTGCGTTATTTAAATTTATCAATTTTCGAATTTTGTTCGAACTCGAAATGCAACAATTCCGCTTCCGACCGCGTGCTCCTCGCTAGCAACTTGCTTGCTAACAACTCTCAACACTCAACTGGCTTCAAACTAGTCGTCCCTCTGCAAGCAGCAACCACTCTAAATCAAAAGAGCGTGCAGACGACAAAGTCTGCTGGTACCACCAAAAATTCGGCCCGGATGCTATTAAATTCGTCCCGCCTTGTTCTTATGCTCGACGTTCACGTTCGGAAAACGGTACCGCCAGCCAGTAATGGCGACGACTAGTGCTGGCCCATCGCGACACAGTCGCCTTTTTTATGTGGCCGACAAGTCCAGAGGGTTCCGTTTCTTGATCGATACAGCTGCCGAGGTGAGTGTTTTACAGCCCCCTCGTCGTCATCATCTCCAGCCATCGCAGTTTACACTGCAGGCTGTGAACAACACTTCTATCGCCACGTTCGGTCAAAGGTCCCTAACTTTAGACCTCGGTCTTCCTCGCCGCTTCCAGTGGGTTTTCATCCAGGCCGACGTCCAGTCAGCTATCATTGGAGCGGATTTCCTGTGACACTTTGGCCTCACAGTTGACCTCAAACATCAGAAGTTACTAGACCCTATCACGCAGCCGTTTACTGTCGGGGTAGTTTCGCAAGAGCTTTCCGCTGGCATCCAGGTGGCCGTACCAAGCCTGCCATTTTCTGACATCTTGAGGGATTATCCTTCCCTCTATAAGCCTTGTCAGGTTACGGAACAGGTTTAACACGCTTTTCGCCACCATATCACTTCCACCGGCAGACCAGTTCATGCTTATCCACGTAGGCTTCACCCTGAGAAGCTGCAGATCGCAAAAAATGAATTTGAGAACATGCTAAATTTGGGGATTATCCGTCCTTCGTCCAGTCCATGGGCTTCACCGCTGCACATGGTACCCAAAAAGTCTCCTGATGATTGGCGACCATGCATTGAAAATCACGCTCTCAATCGAGCTACAGTCCTGGACCAGTACGCGATTCCCCATATTCATGACTTTTCACACATGCTGGCTGGAAAGACAAGTATTTCCAAGATTGACCTCGTGCGAGCATATCACCAAATACCGGTCGCGGAGGAGGACATCCCTAAAACCGCCCTCACGACCCCTTTCGGCCTGTTCGAATTCCTTCGCATGCCTTTCGGTTTGCGGAACGTGGCCCAAACGTTTCAGCGTTTTGTCGATGACATTTTGCGCGGTCTGTCCTTCACGTTCGTGTACATCGACGACATCCTTGTCGCAAGCTCGTCCCCCGAGAAACACGTTGATAACTTACGCGAAGTTTTCGATCGTTTTCAACAAAATGGTCTACAGCTAGACGTCGATAAGTGGAAAATTTGCATCCCAAAAAGTATAATTCGCTAAAAGAAGTTCTTTGGAAAGAGTACTTTAATGTGTGAATTTTCAACTCTGGTTCCCCAGATCGTCTTCAGACAGCATGGAATTATGCAAAAAACAGCTAACTCAACACGATGACTAGCAGAAGATTCTACAGCGATTAAATATGTTAGCAAATAATCGTTGGGCGCGTTTAATTACGCGGCCGAGAGGGGGGGGATAGTTGTCAACCGAATGCAACTATGGGGTCAGCAGGAGAGGGGAGGAGGGAGGGAGGGAGGGAGGGGGGGAGGAAGGTAAGGCGAATAATTGCCACCCGCATTAAATCCTGTAGTCCATGGTCATTGTTTTTGCTTCCAGCTGGTTTTGAGGGATTTGTAATTTATATCCAAATTGATATGCCTGTTTATGCATGCCTCGTCTGAGTGCATTGCCTCCAGGAATTCGCGGCCTTGTCAAGTTGGGCAGTTGCCAACGATTTGGGTTGCGCACAAACCGGCAACTACCCTGCACACTTAACTTGTACACCCTAAGGACAGGGTCAACCATTTCGACAAAAAAGCAAGTAATCTACACAATACCATGTTCCGATTGTATAGAAAATAAACTATTAAGTGCCTCACAGCATGGATTTCTACCTGGAAGATCATGCGAAACCTGCCACTTGGCATTCCTTAACCTGGTTACTTCACTTCGTAATGAACAGCAATCAGTCATCGTGATTTACTTTGACCTTAGTAAAGCTTTTGACAAGGTGCCTCATAGACGCCTTTTAGTGTAACTGGAAGCCCTAGGCATCAGGCCTCCCCTCCTCGATTTCATTGCCTCCTACCTGTCTAACCGCAGCCAGAATATCTTAGTAGGCAATAGCTACTCGACGCTTCAGCCGATCACGAGTGGTGTATTACAAGGCACGGTTTTAGGTCCCCTCCTTTTCATTCTTTACATAAATGAAATTTCAACAGTGCTAAATAATTCGGAAAATTTCATTTATGCTGATGACCTTAAGTGTATTTACTCATTTTCTAAGGACACGGCCAGTACTTGTGTTGATAAAGTTAACGCAGACTTGCGTACTCTCTCAAGTTGGAGCGCTACATGGCAGATGGGGTTTTCTCCATCAAAATGTAGTTTCTTGAGTTTTGGTCCCGCAAGGCTTCCTGGACCTATTATCTTCCAAAATAGTCCACTGTTAGAAAGATCTACGATAAAGGATTTGGGTCTTACTTACACGAATAAGCTTGCATTATCACCTCATGCAGATCTAATTTCTGCCAAGGCCGCCCAGATATGTGGGTTTATATCGCATAACTTTTTGCTTCCAGAAATGAAGTTAAAACTATACCGCATGTTTGTTCTTCCTATACTAGAATACTGCTGCCCGCTTTTTGGCCTCATGACCCTGCATGACCGTAGTAAGATTGAAAAGGTTCAGCGAGTTTTCACTCGTAAAATATTTTCTGTGTCTGGGTCTGGTATGTGTTATACAGATAGATGTCAATTAGCAAACTTTAATTTCTTTGGATAGGAAGACTCGAAGCTGGTCTATGCTTTCTGTTTCGCGTTAAAAATAGTCCTAATCTCCCACAAATTAACGCTCTCCTTCCAGTAGGCCGACCTTACGCCACTCGTAACTCTTCCATGATAATTTTACCACCTCGTAGCTCCACATCTAACCATTCTCGCTTTTTTACCTCCAAATATGCTTTTATTTGGAACAACCTTCCTCCCGATATTAGACTGTCTTCTACACTGTCGATTTTTAAAAGCAAATTATATAAGCATTTAAATTTAGAGGAAATAAAGTCGTTACTGTCTGTTTCCTTTCCAAACACGCAAGTTGTAGATTTTGAAAAGGGTCCTCCTGGCATTTGAAGCTCTTCACAGGATACAAAAATGGTTTCTTAATATGTTAGCATTTCCCTCTGCAGAGTCAAGCATCACTTCCAAGGGCTGCGAATTCTTCTCCGTTTTTGCAACCTTCGCTGTGGTCTTCGAGATTGGCTCTGGAATCTGGTGGGTTGCAACTCGATGATGTTGCCTTGACTTCTACTGCCTTCTCCTGCCTTCCGGATCACCCCTTCTTAACTCAACGATATATTATTTTTTCCCGTGACCATAAACGTCCCGAACCCTCAACATTAGGTCCCAAACTAACCACATCAAACCCTTTTACCTATTAAGGCAGTTTTTTCTCCTAAAGTTTTTTTGAACTCGGTGGCCCGCTGAACTCATCCACTGATCTAGAAGTTTTTTTGACTGCCGATGACAATTATTTTATAAGAGTTCACTGCTTATCATCATTAATTTTATTTTCACGATAGCACTAAGTTTGTAACGACAGGGCCTCTTGGGCCTTAAATATACAAATATACAAATTATTATTATTGTGATGCAGTCTATTGTGGTCAAACTGGAAAAACTCTAGCTACCCGCGTCCAACAACACCAGTCAAACGTGAGGAACAAATACAACAAATCAGAAGTTTTCATGCACACATTGGAAACAGGACATGACTTTGCATAGGAGGAAACCCAAATCGTTGGCACCTGCCCAACTAGACAAGGCCGCGAATTCCTGGAGGCAATGCACTCAGACGAGGCATACATAAACAGGCATATCAATTTGGATATTAATTACAAATCCCTCAAAACCAGATGGAAGCAAAAACAACGACTACGGACGACAGGAGTCAATGTGGGTGACAATTATTCGTCTTATCTCCCCCCTCCCTCCCTCCCCCCTCTCCTGCTGACCGCATAATTGCATTCGGTTGACAACTATCCCCCCCGGCCGCGTAATTAAATGTGACCAACAATTATTTGCTAACATATTTAATCGCTGTAGAATCTTCTGCTAGTCATCGTGTTGAGAAAGCTGTTTTTTACATAATTCTCATGCTGTCTGAAGACGATGTGGGGAACCAGAGTTAAAAATTCACACATTAAAGTACTCTTTCCAAAAGAACTTCTTCTACCTCGATAAGTTTCTTTTTGGCGTCACTTCTCTGGATTTTCTTGGCCATCATCTTGACCAACATGGGATCACACCCCTCCCAGAGAAGGTGCAAAGCGTGTTGTCTTTTCCAGCCCCGAAGTCCATAACTCAGCTCCGCCGTTTCATCGGCCTAATCAACTACTACGGGCGTTTCATACCAAATTGCGCCGCCACTCTGGCACTTTTGACGGATCTTTTGAAGTCAAAGGCCAAGTCGCTTCAACCTTCACCCAGTGCTCTTGAAGTATTCGAGGCAGCCAAAAATAAGCACTCGAGGATGTCACCCTGCTTCATCATCTGAGCACCGATTCTGATACACAACTTATTCTGACCACCGATGCCTCAAACATTGCCGTCGGCGCAGTTCTGCAGCAACAGGTCCACGGACAGTTGCAGCCGCTAGCATTCTTCTCCCAGAAGCTTCAGCCGGCACAGACTCGCTATGGTACTTTCTCGCGTGAACCTATCACCATTTACCTGGCCATCCGACATTTTCGCCACCTGCTCGAGGGGAGGGATTTTCAGGTCAACACGGATTACAAACCTCTTACTTACCCCTCAAAGCTAAGCTGGATCGATATTCGCCGCGCGAAGTACGTCACCTTGACTGCATATCTCAATTCACCTCAGACATATGCTATGTCCGCTGTGATGAGAATATCGTTGCTGATGCCTTGTGCCGTCCAGAGGTCAAGGCTCTTATCACCACGTTAGACCTGGCGAAGCTTGCGGAAGCGCAGGCGCCTGATGACTCCATCATTTAAATGCTTGCGTCTTCAGTGCTTCAGTTGCGTGAGGCTTCCCTCCCCGCGGCACCAGGCTCTATCGTGTGTGATTTTCTACAGGAACCTCTCGTCCTGTAGTATCCCAATCCTATCAGAAGGTTTTTTTCGACCACTTCTTTTTGCTATCCCACCCTGGTGTTCGTGCCGGTCGCAAACTCATTGCAGCCCGTTTCGTCTGGTCAAAGGTGAACACCGACATTGCTACCTAGACCAGACAATGCTTAGCCTGCCAAAAGAATAAGGTCCAGCGACACACCGCTTCACCTCCTAGCACGTTCACTGTTCCCGATGCCCGTTTTCAACAAGTCCACATGGATTAAGTCGGACCGTTACCCACATCTCGTTGTTTCACGCACATTCTGACTGCTGTTGATCGTTTCACACGATGGCCCATCGCCGTTCCCATCTTGGATACCTCGGCAGAGAATATTGCCATGGTTTTCCTTACGCACTGGATAGCTGAATTTGGTGTTCCAGCTTCCCTCCCCACTGACCGTGGAAGTCAGTTTACATCTGCACTCTTCCAGGAGTTCACCAAACTGCTCAGATGCTCGCATACCACCACCACTGCCTATCACCCAGCATCAAACAGCCTCGTGAAACGCCTTAACCATCAGTTGAAGTTCGCGTTGATGTCTCAACCTGGCCCGCACAACTGGAGCGAAAATCTGTCGTCCGTCCTCCTCGGCATTCGCTCGGCTCTTAAGGAAGACATTCAATGCACACCCACCGATCTCGTCCCTCCGTTTACCTGGTAAGCTCGTGCAGTCTTCCTCCGTCACCCCTGAAGCCACTAACAACTTCGTGCAACAGCTGCAGCAACGCATGGCCGCACTGCGCCCAACCCCCACACGCGTGACACCTCGACGCGTTTTCCTGCACGATGAATTGCACACAACCCCATTCGTGTTTGTCCGGCAGACGCAGTTCGCAGGCTCCTTTGTCCACCATATAATGGTCCCTTCAAGGTGCTTGAACGGAAGGACAACTATTTCGTCATTCAAAGGGCTGATGCTACTGATACGGTCTCCATCGACAGACTGAAACCGGCCTACGTTAAATGAACTTCACCATCACCTGGTCCGTCCACTTTCACGGCAGCTCCACCCTATCATTTCCTAATCTTCATTGTTATCGTTGTGTACCGTTTTTCGCCTTTTCTGCTAGGATAGCCTGGTAGATTACTCACTAGAGGTTAGCTTACACTAGAAAGTTTTCCATTGCATGTTTGCTAAGACGTTTATAAATTTTTACCGACAGTTCCTCTGCATATCAATCAGTATCAGTCAGTATATTTAGAGTAACTGAACAAGCCCTTAAAAGCTCAATTGAAACGGTACAGGAATGCATAAAATGTAGCGAAATATGCCAAAAAATTTTACAGATCGCTTTTTTTATGCAAAATTGCATAAAAATAGATACAAAACCTTAATTGTTGACAAGATGAGGCGTTTGTGGAATAGCAGGATACAAAATGTTCACTGCATGTTCACTATTAAATATTCGTCTGGGTAACCTTTAGTACAAATGCACGCTCCCTTTAAATCAAGCAAGTAGAAAGTTTTAAATCATTTCTGTTAGTGAGTATTTGCAACTTTGCACTGGCCTTTATCAAATGATTAGCCAGACACCTCTCAAACACGTTCACAGTGGGTGAATGCACACCAGACTCTGGCAAAGTTTTTCTCTGTCAAACGACACTTTGAGAGAAGAATGGTGAATGTTGGAATGTGTGGCTCAGTTCCTTCTTCAAGTGGCAATCGTGTCTTCCGAGGTTCCTTCTTGGGACTGTTGGAAAGAGATCCTCCCATTTGATATCTAGACCAGTTCTCCTTAGTAATAAAACGTCACTATAAGGTCACATGTGCCTGGTCTTTAGTGGAGGCGGAGAGATGTAAAGTAGTCAAATGCTTTTGTATGTGAACTGCTTAAGTTCAGGGACCGCCTTAGTAGCACATCGTTGAACCCCTTCAACAATCCCTATGTCTTTCTGAAGCCAAGGCCACCAAGCCTGCACCGCATATTCCAGATGCGACCGCACGAATGTTCCATGCAGATGTCTGCATTGAGATAAACAAACATTCTTCGTATAGCGCTCATAACCTAACTTTGCCGTCACTGCGACTTTTGAGCACTGTGTTGTGAGACTTAGGTCGTCTTCTATAAGTGCACCAAGATCCCTTTGCACACTCACAGTTTCAAGCAGTTGGTCTCCAAATACCTAGTGTCGTTGGAATGCATTTCTCTGTTTTTTCTTGATAACATGTGTATATCTACATGTTTTTGGTATTTAAGTTTATGCACCAACTATTTTTTCCAATAATAATATGTTGATTATGCCAGTTTCAGGCAATTGTGAAGAGTTGGTAATGCACATCTTGGGCGCCTTCCAACACCTCGAAGACCGGAAAAAGCCTAAAACAAACTCCCTATGTTGCAGCCAGTATTGGTTTTGTTTCAGGTTTTTTGTTTTGTCAATACTGGGCGAGATAGGGAGTTTGTTTCAAGTGAAAAAAAACCTGCCTTCAAATGTATGATACAAACGGAATAAATGTACAGTAGTAAGCTGAGTTGACTCATCAGCAGGAGAACTGTTTCATATCGTTTAAGGACATTAGTTCCAGGCGGAGAGGGTTGGCACAAGAACACAATGTTCTCAGTCTTCCTTCAATGGTTGTCGGCAAAAGTTGCGCGCTATCGGCTGAAGGGTTAGCAGACTGCGGGCTGCTGCTTCAGCAGCATTATCTTCAGCATGAAGCCTGGTGGGGTTCAAAGTCCACGAACGCCATCAGAGTGAAAGAGAGATTCCACCGAGGCAGCACCCAAAATTCGTGAAAGTTGCCCTGAATGTAGAAAACTAGTTAAGGCTCTCTTAAACATAGGGTAGTTTTGCTGGGTTTTAATACTTTTGGGCAGCTTATTCCAGATTGATATGGCATTTACTGAAAAGAATTGCCGGTACTTAACTGTACGTGCCATAGGAAGAAATAAAAATACGTCTCGATGACTGGCGCGTCGAGAGTGCTCAAGCTGCCTTATTGTACTCAGAGGATTAAAGGTTTGACCATTCAAAAGTTTAAACAGTAAAAATAGACCCTTCTGCAATCGACGAAGCCACAGAGGATCCAGCTTTATAAGTTCGCACCTTTGTTGGTAGGTTAAGTTACGGTATTCTGTAGTGAAAACTCCTCTAGTGAAGAAGTGCTGCACCGATTCTATTTTCTTCCGTTCACTAGTGCGCAGAAGACTGAATAGGGGCGAGCAGTATTCAAGACTAGGTCTCACGTACATATTATAAAGGCTAGTTCTAACCTTGATAGTCTTAAAATTTCTAAGGATAAATCCGGTGGTTCGGCGTGCTTTCGAGACTATCAGGGCACAGTGCTCTGACAAATTGAGACTATTAGAGTAGGATATGCCCAAATCCTTGATAACTCCTGGGACATTTAGTTCTTGGCCATCAATGCTTAATGCCGGTTGATGATCGTCGCCAACAACCATAACGGAACATTTGTGCCATGAAAGGTTGAGGCGCCATGTGCAACACCACTGGGCGAAAGCCTGAAGATCCTTTTTTATCAGCTCGAGCACGATTTTGCGATCTGCCGGTTTATATCGATAAGCGACTTTTGAATCATCAGCGTACATGACGGGTCTGCCATACTGAAAACAATCTGAAACGTTGTTGACAAACAGGAAAAATAGGAGCGGACCCAGTACACTACCCTGTGTAACTCCACTCCTCACATGCGTGGGGTTGGAGATAACATTGGAAATTTATACTCGTTGTGTGCGAGCATCCAAATAGGAAGATATGAAGTTCAGAGGCTTGCTACCTTTGCCGAAGGAGGCCAGTTTCAGAAGGAGGAGGTTATTATCAACCCGATCAAAGGCCTTAGTAAAATCAAAATCGACGCTATAAGTGGCAAAACCTCTGTCTCTAGATTGCAGCACATAATCAAAGAAAGAGAGCTGACAGGTGTCACAAGATCGTTTCCCAAGAAAGCTATGTTGAGCTGTTTTGAGCAGGTTGTTCTCTGTCAAGTGACGCATCATCTTTTCTTTGATCAAGGTCTCCAAGATCTTCGAGGCTGCGGGAAGTGTATTTATTGGCCTAAAGTTGTCGAATGACGTCGATCGGCCATGCTTGCGAATAGGCATTATGTGCGATTCCTTCCATAACGAAGGAAAGGTTTTGCTCTCAAGAGCAAGATTAAATACCGTACAAAGAATAGACGGAAAGATATCATTCGCTTCAGCTTTTAGAAGGCTAACTGGGACGCCATCTGGTCCTGGACTGTAAGGTTGACGATAACGACGAATGGCTACAGTCACACCCCAGATGGTAAAACTTATGGTTTCGAGTATGGCACCCGTCCAAGCCTGGATAGCCGGAGGTGCAGCGAACGAGCTTTCACTCAAAGTTTTGGATAGGAACGCATTGAAGCTATCGGCGGTCAACTTAGCGTCAGCTATGGGGTTTCCAAAAGCATCTTGAAGTATGGGGTGTTGCGTTTTCCTCTTCGCTTTTACTGTACGCAAAAAGAGTTTAACAACATTAAGGGAAGGGTTTTCAGCGAAATGAGCCTCATCGGCTATCTGCTTTTCTTCTGAGAGCTTCTTAGCCTGCTCAAAGATCAGTGTGATCAAGAGCAGAACGGAAGTGTCGTTTTGCCGATGCAAACGACGAGAGAGTTTACGCAGCCTACGACAGAAAGACAGAGGAAGGTACTCTTCATCCTTGACATGTATTACAAGACTGCAGCTATTCTGTATCCTCTTGCAGTATTTGTGATCTTCCTTCGTACATGTTGAAACAAAAATTAATGAAGTGCTTTGTCCAAAAGCATTTGGTCGAAACCTTTTCTATTCATTAGATACCAGTTAATTAACGGAGCATTGCAATCTCCTACAATAATAGAGCCCTGCCTCCAACTCTCTACGCAGAGTCAACTGAGCTACAGCTGACTTTTGTCCACAGCTTGATTTGGAGGCCTGTATTCAACGATGACAGTAAAATTTTCAACACTTTCAGTACTAATAGATAACACTACAGAATATTTAGGTCCTTGTACGAGGATAAAGCCAGCTGCAATGCTGATATAAATGGCAACTCCACAGCCGCTTCTTTTTGTGCGGTCACGCCTTAGCACTTGATAATATATAATAATAATTTGTATATTTAAGGCCCAATGTGCCCTGTCGTTACAAACTTAGTGCTATCGTGAAAATAAAAATAATGATGATAAGCAGTGAACTCTTATAAAATATTGAGGAAGTCAAGTTAAGCGAACGAACGTTTTCGATTAATTCATCATCAGGCAATACAGTAATATAAGGGAGGGTAGAGTTAACGAAAGTTTTAGGCAAACCAGTCAGTAGTAACAAGGGGGAGAGGTGTAAAAGGATCAAGGGGGGATCAAGGGGATCAGATTCTAGTCTTAATTGGGGACAGAGAAATGGGGTGGGGGGAGAGGGGAAGGGGAAGGTGTCAGACAATTAGTTAATTGTCATCGGCAGTAAAAAAAACTCCTAGATTGGTGGATGAGTTCAGCGGGCCACCGAGTTCAAAAAAACTTTAGGAGAAAAAACTGCCTTAATAGGTAAAAGGGTTTGATGTGGTTAGTTTGGAACCTGATGTTGGGGGTTCGGGACGTTTATGGTCATGGGAAAAATAATATAACGTTGAGTTAGGAAGGGGTCATCTGGAAGGCAGGAGAAGGCAGTATAAGTCAAGGCAACATCATCGAGTTGTGACCCACCAGATTCCAGAGCCAATCTCGAAGACCACAGCGAAGGTTGCAAAAACGGAGAAGAATTCGCAGCCCTTGGAAGTGATGCTTGACTCTGCAGAGGGAAATACTAACATATTTAGAAACCATTTTAGTATCCTGGGAAGAGCTTCAAATGCCAGGAGGACCCTTTTCAAAATCTACAACTTGCGTGTTTGGAAAGGAAACAGACAGTAACGACTTTATTTCCTCTAAATTTAAATGCTTATATAATTTGCTTTTAAAAATCGACAGTGTAGAAGACAGTCTAATATCGAAATTTCAGAGTCTTGCATATCTTCGATTAGCCAGGTTTCAGTCAGTGCAATTGTTAGGATGACAGAAGATGAGTCAAAATTCTAGCCATCTTCGGATCAGGCTGATAAAGAGACAACAGCATACGATATCGTCATTGCAAAGCGAGTCAGGTAACGCGCGACCTTCAAGTGTTGACATCGCAGGAGGGCACAAAAAGTTGCGCGCACATGAAACAGCGTCACTGGATTGTGTCACCGAGAGGTCAGCGGCATCACACGAGGGCTGCTCCGATAAGCCTCTTGCACAGGGACTAATAAGAAGAGACATGTGGCACAAAGACTACTTGCTCTTAAATACAATGCTGCGGCAAGAAGGCGAATTCTGTTGCCCACACGAAAGCGTGCTGCCCACATAGAGAGCAAGCTCCAGACGAGGCAACGCTGCCAACTGGAACGCTGTGAAGTTGAGGCACACGTGCAGAAACTGATGTACACACACAGACTGTTGCAGTAAACCGTTCTCCACTAACCTGTCTCTGTTGTCTTCCTAACTAAAACTGGGGACATAACAGCAATAATATAAAGACATAGCTCGGCCACAAGTATTTTGATTTCTTCAGGTTTATTAAAGAGACTGTACACATTTTCACAATAAAACTTGATTTTATGCAGATTTTCATTTTGAGTTAATTCCCCGGCCGTGTGGCGTTCGTCAAGATAGCGGGTGCCCTCCACAGGAAAGGACTTTTTCATCGGACACTCACCACAGTTCTTATTTCCGAGTCTTTCTCTACTTGTTCTTTCAAGGTAGCTAGGTCCGTTTTCAATGCCCTCCATGTCACCCTCTCCTGTACCTGTAGTCCTGTTGAAAATATTATCCTATTACCGGCCATTCCTTCTGCCACTCGTTCGAGCAGGATATCCCTCTGAAGCTTAATTGTCAAGATTAACACAAACGGCTTAAGATTCCTTCCTTGAGAATTTGAGTTGCAGTTACTGTTTGGTTGGAAATGTTTCACTACCGTATGTAAATCATCCTCAGTCATTATTTAACTTACATACTCTTGCAAGTCCTTGTTATCATAATCTATTCTACCTTTAGGGCTACCGTAAGTTGATTCAGGAAGCCCATGGAGAATAACAAATTGCGAGTTATCCATGGCACATATGTCCTGAAGGACTTGCGGAATAACTAGTCTGGCCTGAGCACGGGCTTCAGTGCTGTTGCAATGGGGATTCGCGAGGCCAGAAAGTTAATCTTTATAAACCGATGCAGTGCTGGGCACGTCCTCTAAGTTTGAATCGGAAACCGTGCATATGGTCTGTGGGTTTTTTGAGTTCGCAAGTTGGGTGCAGACTCTCAGATAGTTGCAGATTCTGCTAAAGAGTCCTGTTTATGGTGCTCATCACCGATGTCTACTTGGCCATTAGTGTTGCTTAATTTAGTAAAGTGTCGACTCTACGTAGTCTAGTGGTATGTACGTCAGCCTGTTGGTCTGACGAGACGCGTTCAATCCCCGAGATTACCTGCTCTTCGTGGAACTTCGACTCTTAGACAAGTTCTGTGTTCGCATCTGTTGCTGAAGTATGCTGTTTTGGAGCTTAGAAACCTTTATATATACATCAATCGTTGAACACAGAACACATGTGGCGCATGAGTTAGGACAACATTTGTTCCTCCACTTATAATTGGGCAAAAGTCTTACAAAATACCATCAGCGAATTTAGCCTCCAATTGATGAACAGCTGCCTTCATTAAGGTGTACGGTTCGTCTGCTGAAATATAATTGAAACATTTTTGTTCCCAAGGACATCGTCCAGATGTGGGGACTGAACTGTTTACATATACACGCTGCGGTACTTACCTATACGGAACATAGCGACAGTGACTACAAATTTCCTAAACCAGACGTGTGAATTTCTGACAACGAGAGAGGGTCACCTGACAGAGTTGGAATCCCTACCTAAGGCGCCACTGTTTCTATCGCTGTCAGGAATAATATGCAGAAATAGGCGATTACGCAGTGAAAAAACTTTAACCAACAATGACTCGCTTTTAGTCGAGATGCTGCCTTCATTCTACGAACGAAAGAATAGAATATCACTTTGGTACGGTAATCCTGCTTATTACAGGAAAAATATAAAAAATGGATAAATAAGATTGCCTTCACACAATTGCTCGAAATGACGCGTATGAGGAAGTCAGTCGAAGTTGTTTTCGCGTTTATCTGAAGAGGCGTATACAGGACATTGCAATTTGTGGACTATGAGCATAGATCAGCAATAAATTCAGAAATGGCGACTGGAAATTTCGGTTGTGCAATGAAAAGTAATGGCAGAAATATAAAACATTAACATACGCAGTGACTTAAAGTGCCCACGAAAACATGCAACAAACTTCTCCGCATGAGAAACGTGTATAACAGCACCAAATATATATGTAATATATACACTTGCAGAGATACAGCTGAATATAAAAGGAGTAAAATTTTAATGTGATTTTCAGCCTCGTTAATACGATGTTGCAGGAGGACCGCCACGGCTCCGAAAAAAATGGCTTAATCTAGCCAGGAACGTAAGAATTATCGACAGTACTGCCTTGTTTGGAACCACACATGTGTTCAATTAGCGGATGGCTGTGTTTTGACCCGCGTCACGCGTTGATAATTTAAATACGTTAATTCACTAGTGCTTTGTTTCATGTGTAACGCAGCCGTGCTTTGTCACCTAGCATATGTTTGTATCAAGCCATAGGAGTATTTTCGCTTGCTGCCCATTGCTCGAGCTGCCCCCACCCCCTCTAACCTTCGTACTGATGAGAAAGTAGCGATGGTTGACGACAGGATTTTAATTTCGCAAGTTAATGGCTACCGTAGAAAAATAATATAGCCAGAGAATTTCTGAAATACCGCCACATCTTTTCTTCGACTTAGAAGTGCGACCGCCATCCTCGAACTACGCTTGTTTTAACTAGTTAGCTTTCGGTTTCGCCTGTTGTGATGTCCCGTTCTCGAAGTTCTCTTACCAAGGTTTATGTGGGCGATTTGCCCCGAGAGGCATCTGAAAAAGAGATCGGTCGTGTTTTCGACCGTTATGGAGCTGTCCGAAGTGTATGGGTAGCAAGAAACCCACCGGGCTTTGCTTTTGTTGAGTTCGAGGATCCTGCTGACGCCGAGGATGCAGTCAGGGATTTGGATGGATCGTAACGATATTTAAATTTCCTTACCTCATTCCTTCAGAGTTATCTGCGGTGTCCGAGCTCGTGTTGAATTGAGTAGCGGAAAATCGCGGCCGAAACCATGGCTAAGGGGCAGCGGGCGGGACGGTGGCCGGGACAACGGACGGGACAGCAGCTACGGACGAGGATCAGGAGATCGTGGCAGAGCGAGACCTTTTGACCCCAACGACCGGTGTTATGAATGTGGAGAACGTGGTCATTATGCCTACGATTGTCGCCGGCGGCGGTCCTCAAGGCGCTCCAGGTAGCATTCGTGTGATGTATTTTGTCGACTCATCTCAACTCGCCTTCCGACATGTTAAGTCAACTCAGCAGGTACTCTCCGCACCCTAGTCGAGTCAGATTAACTTCATGCCACCTACGGTCAGCTTGAAAGATCTACAACTTCAGCTGCTAGTCGTCATCTAAATAAAGGCTGAGGAGCGTCTGTTGAAAATTCTTCATATCTGCTGAATGAGTTCTACCGGCGCTCGTTATTTGCGACCACCGGGTTAGTGAGACAATTTGAGACATGATTTCGCCTACGATTGTGATTGCTTTTTTTGCCCTTTCTCTGCGTTATTTCCGCTACTAATCGACCGGTTCTTCGATAGGTCCCGGACGCCGAGGTCTCCGCGCCGGAGTTGATCGCCCTGCCGTGGAGTCATCGACGTTAAGTTGTACGCTATAAATGTTTTAAAATAAACTTCTGCCTCTATCTCCTTTTCGCATTATTAGACTGCGTGCTTCTGAATGTGGCGTCAAGCAATAAACGAATCATCTAGCGTCCGATTGTTAATGTGAGAATGCGGGTTCGTATCCGTGTATGCACCAACCTCAGCTGCAGAACAGCGCGATTGGGAGGCATTCGCGCAGGCGCAAAGTTAGTTTAAAGACTCTCCCGTGGCTAACTGATTATTATTTGGGACTGGCACGGCCAGACTGTACTCGGAAGTTCTGAAAACAGTCACTTTATTGGCCGCTTTGGGCGTCAATGGTGAGGGGATGCCTAACTGCGTAGTTCAGAACCGACTGTCACCAACACGGGCTTTCGGCATCAATAAAAACAGCCGATTGGTCTTCAAGATACGGCCGATTAGACCTACTACATTTTAGTTGGTATAACGTTTCGCAGCTGGCTCTGAGAGCAAGTCAATGCCCGAGGCCGGAGCTGGCTGATGGTCGTCATTGATGTAGCTGCAAACATTTGACACACTCGGCGACCTCGCAAGGAATGAATCAAAGTATAGACTTTCCAGTGTTCTGTCCAGGCTATTCGAACCATTTCCCGCAATGGTTATCCCATCTGCTGGTTGAGCAGTGACTGCAAAGTCAGTAAGGAGATATCGGCCGGAACAGTTGTGTCCATCTAGTAGCCCTCGGCCGTCGGCGATACTGTAAAATCATCTAGTGTTAAGCCCTCTGCATTGGGTGCTGTTCGCGATGTAAACGGTGGCTTCGTTGTTGATAAGTTGACCGAGGTGGGTTGCTGGCGTGAGCACTTCGACCATCTTAACGTCACTTACTGATCCATGCCGTCGCTCTGCGCCGTAGTGGTTTTTCCTTCACCGGTCTGCGCAGGGTCTCGTGATCTCCCCTCTCTGGGGCAAATCACAGATACAATCCAGAGGCTCAACAACAAAGTGTTCAGATTGGACGGCATTCCCGCTGAAATCTCCGGCCTTTGTCTTAACACCCGCTCTACTAGGTGATCAGGTGAGCGCGGGACGATGAGGTCGGTTATGGTGAGGGGGTATGCTATCTAAACCTGTCTTCAAGACTACGGTAAGTGTTGGAACTGCTGTCTTTCGCGGATGATCCGAGTTGGTCGTGGACAAGACCTTCACATTGGGACACCTTTAATTCTGCCGTGGCTTATAGCAGTCGACGGCCTTGTGCGTTCGACCCCGTCCATCGTGAGTCCCTCTGGCAGATAATGAAACCGGATGTTGGGCCAGTAAGACATTACTAGTGGCAAGGCCTTCTGTCACTCTATCACGACACTAGTTCTGGTCCACACCAACCGTTCAATATCCAGTCTAGCACTCCACTGCTTTTTATCCTGTCGCCCATGCTGTTCAGCTACCCCATTGACTGGATTTTTCGAAGGATCTTACATAGCTTTCATGGTGTCGAGTTTGCACCCGCACGCCGGCTGACTGAGCTAGACTGCACTGGAGAGGTAACGTCCTGGGGATATCCAGTTTTTGGTGTCACGGATGAGGGAAGTCAAGAAATTCGTCGATTTCCTCGTAGGTGCTGGAAAGGACTATTTTTTCAAGTTACATCCCGAAATTGGAGGCGACACCCTCTGGGCTAATGGCTATGACGGGCAAGCGAAAAGTTGAGATTTTTGGCAATCATTTTCCAAGGACCATCCTCCGGATGAAGTATAACATTGTCTTCAGTACTCGTTGCGACAGTAGCGCGAGGAGATCTCTGGCCAATCATCTGCAAGGCTGACTCCCGTACTCTATTATTTGGAACGCTTTTGTTTGCGAGCCATGCAAAAAGAACGGAATTAGTCAAATAGTAAAACCGATTGCAAGTGGAAACACTTGACCAACAATCAAACCAACTACATTCGAAAGATCTGTAGTGACCCGACTACTAAACGTTGCACGCTCAACTTTTCCCCTCCGGAGACTGTTAGCATGTACGCACCAGTATCTGCCTACCTCAAGCTGGTCTGGCCAACCATATTTAAGGTTGATTCACATGTGAACACGCTGTAGACGTTGTGATGAATCTTTTGCTCTATTACTTGGGACGCCGGCCCTCACGGTTGCAGACGCACGCTGTTTTGGTTGCCAACTTCCTCCAACCAATTAAACACTAGCTCTGTACAGAGTATACTATTCTTCCCACCGGACGTCCCATTTCTCCTCTTTCCATACGAACCCAGACTTGAACATCGCAGCGGCTAGGGTCTCTCCAAATAAATTAAGCCACAACGATAGGCCCAACGGACGAAATCGATCAGATACGTGAAGATGAGAAAACGAAACCTGCGTCGAGGGATCCATGACTACATTAATAAAAGTTGGCAGAGTTGCTTTTAGATCGTGGGTATTCGGTTGGCATCGTTTGACAAGAGAAATAATCGACCTGCCAAGATTAATCTCTGCGTGTTGTTGCGCGTGGTGATGTACCATCCGAAGCATGATTGAGGCTGACTGCGTAAGGCATGATCGTAACTGCATTAAGTACAAGCACACCTGATGATTTTATATTGAAGCTGATTAAAAATGTGTCCCAAGACCCGCTTCTTTTATTGCCTCTGAGGATTGCTTCGAGACAGATTTCGAAACGTCAAGCGTAGGCAATTCTTGAGACGGCAACAGCCACTGCGTTACTAGTAGGACCCTTAGCGATTTTGGAGTCAATAGACTGGCATCCAGCTTGCACATGCCCGTTGTTGTCGATCATGTCTTCAGTAAGGTGAACGCAGGGATGGTAACTTGCGCTGCATCTGTCACACCCTCTCCTTTCCTACGCCAACGTCAAGAAAATTGGCTGGCGCGGCGTGAGCATGCACCTAGACGTTCTGATTTACGAACAAAATAGTATTTTAAACGACAAGCGTGGTCGCTTCGGCATGGATCCAAACTGAGTAGGAGTGGCATAAAGGCCACACTAAGAAGAAGATATTGCAGCCTGACTCTTCGTGGTGAGAAGAGCACCGAGCTTCACTACAGACTGCAAACCACCAAAGCTTGAGGCTAGTAGCGCAATATCGTCGGCGTAGTCGAGGTCAGTCAGCTGGCGTCTGGGTGTAAGCTCAACACTGTCTTTTTAGTGTAGAACCTTACCGAGACTCTAGTCAATGGCGTAGTTAAACAGAATGGGCGACAGGACGCGGTCCTGTCGGAAATCAGACCGGATATCGAACGGTTGAGAATGATTGTTGTGGGCCAGAACTTATGCGGTGGTGGAGCGATAGTAGGCATTTCTCATTACAATAAGTTTGATCGGTACTCCATCTAGTTTCAGTAGTCGCCACAGGGACTTACGATGGATGGAATCGAACGCGGCGGCGAAGTAGATAAATCAGATGGCCGTCGGTTGCTATGTCGAAATTCCAGAATGCGCCTCAGCGTTAATATCTGGTCCGCACATCCACGGCTAGCGCGGAATCCGTCTTGGTAAGGCCGCATCCTATAGTCACACACAGACTGGAACAATATCGAAGATCTTCACAGCAACACGGATAATACTTATGCCGCAGTAGTTCTCGCATATCGTCTTATCTTTCTTCTTGTAGACACGTACAAGGATGTCTGAACCCCAGTCATCGGAAATGGCCTCTTCTCGCCAAGCCTATACAATCACCTCAGGAAGCCTAGGAGCTAGGGTGTCGACACAGGACTTGTAGATTAATGCGGGGATACCATCATCTCCGGGCGCCTTGTTATTGCGTAGCCTCTGCATTGCATCAACAAATTCGTCTTTGGAAGGGAGGTCACACGACACTGCATAGGCTGGAGAGGGTTGAAACTCGGCTGTGGAGGAGAGGGAGGGTGCTATGAGTTGCTCATCAAAGTTGAGGAGATGCTCGAAATGGTCACGTCAGTAATCGACCTTGACTGAGTTTTCAGCAATCAAGCCACCATGCACGTCGCGAACAGAATCTCAGTGTCGGAGGCTCACAACTAACTTAATGGATAATTTGGTACAATCTTCGAGTGCCACCAACTTTTTAAGCCTGCTCCCTAAAAGTCGCCGTTTCTGAAAAATTTTCAGTAGGTAATCTCTAGTCAACAAAAAGGCCAGCACAGACTAAATCGCACCATAAACACATGCACGACAAATGAATGCGTCTCACATCATACCACACTCATTATGTAGACACCTCTCACGTAATTATAAAGTGTGTTCTTCGTATCTCCTATTTGAACAGGTCCTGTGTGCACACTGCAGGCTAGCACTCGAGCCTTGTCAGTCACTGCGTCTAATCCTTGCAGCAGACAACTGACTGGCCCAGAAAATAGACTAATACCTGGGTAGGGAAGGAGAATGAGGTCTCTATCTCTGCGCACCTTCCCCACTAGAAACGATCGAACTAGCTGGAATCTATTACTATGCGCTAAAAGCCGCAGCAGGGAAGGCTACCAACTGACGGAGTAGTTCGATGCTCTTCTCATCACGGAGAGTCAGACTGCAATATCTTATTCTTCTTAGTGTGGCCTTTATGTCACTACTACTCAGTTTGGATCCGTGCCTAACCAAACCCGTCTTGTCGTGTGAAATGTGGTTTTTGTCCATGCAGGCTCATGCCGCGCCAGCCGTTTTTCTTGACTCTATCTTGGCACCATTGGAGTAGGAATGGAGAGGGATTGTGACAGGTGCAAAGTGAGTTTACTATCACTGTAGTCTACCTGGCTAGCAAGTCAACGTCCCTGCGTTCACCTTGCTCTAGACATGATCGAGAACAACAGACACGTCCAGGCTGGATGTTAGTCAGTCTATTGAATCGTGGCAGGTCGATCCTTTCCCTCGTCAAACGATGCAGACCGAATACCCACGGTCTAAAAGCAACTCTGCCAACTTATTTTAATGCAGTCATGGATCCCTTGACGCAGGTTTCGTTTTCTCATCTTCACATATCTGATCGATTTCGTCCGTTGGGTCTATCGCTGTGGTATAGGTTATTTGGAGAGACCCTAGCCGCTGCGATGTTCAAGTCTGGGTCCGTGTGGAACGAGGAGAAATGGGACGTCCGGTGGGAAGAATAGTATACTCTGTACAGAGCTAGTGTTTAATAGGTTGGAGGAAGTTGGCAACCGGAAGGGCGTGCGTCTGCAACCGCAAGGGCCGGCGTCCCAGATAACAGAGCATAGGAGTCATCACAGTGCGTACAGCGTAGTCACATGTGAATCAACCTTAAATGTGGTTGGCCAGACCAGCTTGGGTTAGGCAGACCCTGGTGCGTACGTGCTAACAGTCTCCGGAGGGGAGAAGTTGAGCGTGCAACGTTTAGTAGTCGGGTCACTACAGATCTTTCGAATGTAGTTGGTTTGATTGTTGGCCAAGTGTTTCTACTTACAATTGGTTTTCTTATTTGACTTATTTCATTCCTTTTATGTGGCTCGCAAACAAAAGCGTTCCAAGTAATAGAGTACGGGAGTCAGCCTTGCCGATGATTGGCCAGAGATCTCCTGTCGCAACGAGTACTGAAGACAATGTTATACTTCATCCGGAGGATGGTCCTTGGAAAGTGATTGCCAAAATCTCCACCTTTTGCTTGCCCTTCATAGCCATTAGCCCAGAGTGTGCCGCCTCTAATTTTCGGATACACGGAGCACGTCACAGCGTCTACGGCTTGATCACGTGTGAGTCAGCCTTGCAGGTGATTGGCCAGACCAGATTGGGGTCGGCAGACACTGGTGCATATGTGCTAACAGTCTCGGGAGGAAGAAGTTGAGTGTTGCACGCGGATTTGGGTCACTACCGATATTCAATTGTGGTTGGCAGTTGGTTTGTGATTGGTTTTCTTAGTTGATTAATTCCAGTCCTTTTGCGTGGCTCGCAACCATCAACATTAACAAATCAATAACCACTAAGTGTTACTACTAAAGCAAAAGGGCAATGGAATGACCGTTCTTGTCTTGCGTGTGGCCATCACCCAGTTACCTTTCTTGTTTGGAGGATCGAAGAACACGTGCAGGGTGTGAAGTTTTTAAAGGTCTTGCATTTAAGTGCAGCTCTAAGAAAGCAAGCGCTTTTAGAGGCACTATTATTTTTGTTTTATACGCACCGTGACATCCGGCAGGACTTGAAAGTGGTCTCTTGTATTCACTGCTACTCATTCCTACTGTGCATTATGGGGTTTGGATGGCAGTCGGGTTTACAATGGGTTCAGGTTTCTGCCACCTACCATACAAACACCATGCGAACTTGGAATATATAATGCTGAGAAGAAGGTCTTATTACTTATATCGCCTTTTCGAGGGACTCAGTAAGAGAACTCCTGCAGCTTCGCTTGGACGCTGCAATCACGCGCACATATCCAGCAGCTAAGATAAGATTAGTATTTTCAAGCACTGCACTTCTTTGCCTTGAAGGCAAGGATAAACTCCTGTTCCAGACCCCTTCAGTGTGCATCTACGCCATTACTTGTTCCTGTTGGGCAGGTTATATTGGTCGAACAACTAGGCGGCTATCCAAGCGCGTGCAAGAACATCACACTGCTTGGCTAAACCGAGGTGTAGTAAAGTCAATATCTAGCGTGATTTAAGTTCACTAGGTTGACATCGGTTATCAGGTAGATGTCAACCAAGCCTTTCGAGTCATGTGTACAGTGCCGATGAAATATCCCAAGTTCCGGTGTCAGCGGATATCAGCGAGGGCAGAGGCAGTCGCCATATGGCTAAATAATGTGACTTTATGCGCGCAGGAAATGTTTGTACAGACACCAAGGCTACCGTGGCCGAAGACCAAATCAACATGCGTGCACACGCTTCCTACAAAGCCGCGAAACGGCAACGAGACAGCGACAGTATACGTCCTCACGCCACCCACGCCATCTCGCGACCGTCAGACACTGCGTCCCGAAGTCTGCCAACACGACTTGAGCCAGGGACGACGGGGCGTCACTAACTAATTGTCGGACCCCCCTTTCTCCCTCCCCTCTCTGGTCCCTAATTTTGACTAGAATATGACCCCTGGATCCTTTACCATCTCTTCCCCTAATTACTACTGATTCGTTGCCTAACCTTTTTTTTAAACTCTACCCTCCCTTGTACTATTGTGCTTGTCTGATGATTAATACTCGAAACTGTCCGTTTGCCTAACTTGCATTTCTGAATATATAATGCTATTGATGTCATGAGGCACAAGATACCGCACGCCGAGGAAACAGGGGAAAACAAAATCTTAATTGGGAAGGCTACAACTCGATTGCTGGCACAATACTTTGATTCGCCTGACGTTTTGAGATCCGTCGCTTTTTTATCATCGGAGACATAAGCAGAAAGCGGTAACAGCTAGGGGTAGCATATTCACAGGAGCTCGCAGTATATGTAGGATACAGTCATTACTGCAAACGTGCAACGACAATTAACGGTAATTGCCTTCTTGTGCGTTGATAGTTTGCCGACCGGCGTACGGGCTCTGATTCGCTGAAGGTTCATCACGCGTGGGGAACTCGGGCGTAATGATTGCTCGGCCATCTGGCGCTCCGGTGTTGGCGTAAGATGACGCGGTGGCCTGTCCATTTCCAAAGTGGTGACTTGCTTTGGCCAACTTGAGTTTCAGCACCGAATATGAATTGGGCAAATCAGTGCACTTGTTTATGGATTATGGGCCCGTATCTGCTACTGCTTTCTGCTTATGTCTCTGATGAAAAATCTTCATTGTGGTTGTGAAAATTAATTCTTTTGGCTTTCTGTCTTTAGTACAATGGTTAAACAGTTCTCTATTTTTACGAATAGTCAAAAATACATAATAGAACGCTCACGACAGTACTAGAAACGCTCCTATCAATCTTTTCCTGTCAGTCAACGTCTTATCTGCGTTAATGGGTTACTTTTTTTTTCTTCTTCTTCTTCTTCTTCTTCTTCAAAATTCCAGGATTTGCCGCCGATAACATTTTTGTACAACCGTGACAGCATGAACAGCTGTTTAGCATAGGATACGAGGTTAAGACCGATTTCTTCTAACAGAATGGATCGCATTTTTGAGCATCTATATTTTTGTGTGCGTATTTATCAACGACTTAAAGTCCATTTCGTGCTTCGCGAGTGCAAGTAAGTGGGACCAAGTAAAGAGCAGCCTGACTTGACATGCATGCATTTACTTCTCTACCAGTGCCGGATGGTTCGATTACAATCAGGTGCCTACCTTTCTCGCAGTTTGCTAGCAAGTCTGACAAATAAGCAGTTGGAAATCAACAGCAGTTACTGATAAATGAAAGGTGACTGCTCCATTCTGTTGATCCTCTTTCTGACCTTTCGGCATTCTGCTACGCACCTGACTGCGAGAGCTCTTGGTAGAGCTTTAAGGTAAAACGCAGCGAGCTTATTTTATCGATATTGGCGGAGCGTCACTTCTGTACGATTTGCGCTTCCAGATTGTAATCGCCAGACGACTAGCCCTTGGCTGAACAGTAAGAAATCTGACTCAGTGCTCACAAGAAATGCATGCTCGGCCTCGGAAAACTACTTACTCAGGTCTGGGGTTGGGAACTGGCTGACTGACGGTAACTGATGCATCCGACATTGCTACTGCAATCTCTCATATTGTTTATATTCGTCCAAAGGGAAGCAGAATGAGAGAAAAACGAGGTATTGCTGCTTGGTTAATCCTTTGCCAATCTGCAGGGGAAAACAGCCGCTTTAACGACGGGGGACTTGCTGAATTCGGTGGGCTGAACTAGGCGGTTGGTGAAACTATCCATTTACAGCCTCTCCCTTCAGGAGAGGCTTTATCTATCTGGCACACAGGAGACGTTTGACTGCATTTAAATCGGCTACCAGCTAACTCGAGTGTTAGCTTGTAGTAGTCGCTGCCCGCCCGACGCCTGGCCTTCCTGTCATGACCTCAATCTGTCTAGACCTCAAGGTCGTGGCGGACACCAGACTTACTAGCGCACGAGACACGGACCGCCCACGTCGATTTCCACCCACACGCTGTCCAACCAACCTTCAAGGCCGACCCAGCCAATGAGCGTTCTATCTCTCTGTCTACTGGCCTGACTGCTTTCAAACCAGCACTTGGACTCGACTGGCTCTCCCGGCCGGTTACATGCTCTCCAAGTCAAACCTCTTTCCATCTATTCTTCGTTCCCCTGTGTACACAATATACTGTTCCTACCACTCTTGCCTTCCCAAGACTTCTTCTCTACTAAGTAACCATGGTCTGAAGATCGCAGTTGCTAGGGTTTAACTTACATCGTGAGTTTCATGCAGTAGGTACGGCAAGGGTGACTGGCACTTGATTTTTTTGAAAGGGAGACAGACTTGTAGTAGCTGCTGCTTCCCGACGTCCGAGGCCGTCCTAACTCATGACATCATAGACGAGGTCACTCAGAGCATAGGACCTCGCGCGAAGGCAGTTTTTGTCGTGCGTCGCACTAGGCGCAAACTTGTACACCTTACCTCCCGCCCTAGCCTCAACCCACAGAGGCGTGACCTTATTTCGTCCAATAATGTACCCGCTTTAGCAGACTAGTCTCATTAGTAGGTTGGCCTCAACCCGTCTGGGCACAGACCTCAATGTGGTGACTGCGGCCCATGCATCATTTCGGGCCATGCCGCTCTAGCGGGAGGACGTGTACTCCGACAGTCAACTATCCTACAAACTTTTCTTCAACCCCTGTTCAGAATATACTGTTCCTATTACTCAGGCCATACCATGACTTTCTCCTCTCCTAAAGAACTGGGTCTGGAAGATTGCAGCCGTTAGGGTTAACTCAATTAGTAGAATCTAGCTCAATGCCTGCTCTCTCTCTCACTAGCCAATGCCAGGCCAACCAGAGACGGATTCAGTCGCGGTGGCAGGCACATATAAACACCCCGTCTACGCTGGCCACACACGGCCTAACTCCCAAAATATGTGAATAATTCTGAAAGGCGAGTTGAACCATATACATAGGAAAGTAACGCAAAGGCTACATTCAAAAGCAACCTTTGTGCTTGAAGTTTATTTTTGAGAAGACTGAGTTATTCCATCATTTGGCAACTTTCCAATCTACGACTCTTAGCGTGGCTTGCTATATTTGGGCGCATCATATTTATGATAGAAGGGGATCATTTGGCGTGTCTTGTGGATGAATATCTCAGAGTAGACTTCACCGTTTCTTCTCTCTTCTGGACACTAGCCGGCTGATGGCGGACAGAGCTAGACCTGCCTGTCTGCACATACTGAAAATGACTTGCTCACTAACTATTGCACAAGGAGATATTAAAAACTGCCAATACAAGCGAACATGCGTGTCCCAGGAAGCAATTGAGAAGAAGAAGACTCGATCGCTGGGACAATATGTTTATTCACCTGAAGTTTCGACATCCGTCGCGGATTCATCATCAGAGACATGAACAGTAGCAGAAACGGGTAATGCATGCACAGAAGCTTGCAGTATTTATAGGATACAGTCATTACTGCAAACATACAGCGACAATTAACGTTAATTGCCTTCTTGCGCTTAGGCAGTTTGTTGGACAGCACGCGGGCTCTGACCTGTTGAACTTTCATCACGGACGGTGGGCTCGGGTGTGATGATTTTTCGGCCATCTGGCTCTTCGGTGTTGGCGTAAGATGAGGCGGTGGCCTGCCCGTTCCTCAAGTGACGACTTGCTTTGGCGAAATTGAATCTCAGCATTGAATATGGGTTGGGCAAATCGTTGCACTTATTTATGGATTGGGGGCCCGTGAACCATGACTCAAGTAGTTCCCGGCTCACCCGATTGTCACCTCTTGCAAGAATTTCGGCCTCATCAAATTTGAACGTGTGGCCGGGTCTCGTCGACGAGTTCAACAGGTCAGAGCCCGCGCGCAAGAAGGCAATTAACATTAATTGTCGCTGTATGTTTGCAGTAATGACTGTATCCTATAAATACTGCAAGCTTCTGTGCATGCATTACTCGTTTCTGCTACTGTTCATGTCTTTGATGATGAATCCGCGCGGATGTCAAAACGTCAGGTGAATAAACATATTTTCCCAGCGATCGAGTCTTCTTCTTCTTCTTCCTCTTATTCTTCTTCTCAACATTAAATACATTTTACCAACTCGAGTGAGTTGTGCATATTCTGTCCATAGGGCGGCGGACGGTGAGTGTATTTGCGGGTGGTGTAGAGACGTGGGGTTAAGTATGGTTATGGTGTTTGCAGCGCGGTGTCTTTTCATGGATTTTCATGCAGGGTTATACGGCTCAGTAGGCACATGTAAGTTGGTAGGCCTGGTGCTTGTGGCCCACCAGGCCGATGCGTGATACAAATGTGCAGGGCAGGAGGAATAGTATGGGACTATGGCTACTGAGATGATGATTTTCTAGGGGATGATTAGGCTGGTTGCTGATAAATTTGCGAATCTAATAGGTAGGATTGTCGTGTCTTAATTGCGGTGGATTCCGCTGTCGTTGGTTCACACTCAACCGATGAAACCCATGTGGTGTCTGAATGTTTCAAGTCATTGTTAGTAACTAAGATGCGTTTAACGGGTTGTTTTGGAGCTCTGAGCATTTCTTAGTCGGCCTCAGTGCCATGGATCCAAAAGTGATCGACCGGGTCAATGACTCGTGTGAAGGTGTGATCACGATATGGAAAGGTTTGAATCGAGCACGCGTTGCTGGTGGTTTGGGCGCTAGTGGTGATAACTGACAGGTAGTGGGGGGGTAGGGTGATGGTCGTTGGGAGGTTATTATCAGGATGGTGGTGATGGAGGCAGCTGCTGAAGAAAACCGAGGAGATGAAGTGTTGACAATGCATTAGATCCAGAGATGTCCAGCGGGATGGATCCCTGTGTGGAATTTTGATTGCCATCGTGCGCACGATCCCATTCCCTCTTTTATTGGCCTATCGTAGATTTCCTGCCGGTTTTCGCCAATGACGTTTTTTTGTTTCTAATTCGGTGTAATGGGGCACCTTTGTCGGTTTATACCAAATCATCATACTGGGCTGGTTTATGGGAGTGTCGTGTACTGCATAGTCGCGTTAACTACCAACTGACAATCACTACCCTACTTACTTTACCGTGCAATGGCGAATGTTTGGTATTTTTGCATAAGCCCGAGCTTAAGCAATACTCTGTTGGCTCATGGAGTCTTGTATAAGTATCAGTATATTGAGGGATATGTAGGAAAAATTCCTTTGAGTTCCCTTTTGTACATATGTGTAGTGGTAGCAGAAAATTTGTTTCTCAGACTGTTGGCGAGGCCAGTTGTCCTGTGTCATGGGATGGAAAAATAGGAGCAGACAGTGAAAAAACTCCTCAGGGATTTTTAGAAGAAAAACTGTCGCTCTTGTGGGTGTAATACGTGGGGTTTAGGAGAAAAAGAGGGGGGATCCAACGGGGCTAGGGCATTGCAAAGGTTCCTAGGATCATCACCGTGTGGAAGCCGCGTCCTGATTCTTCCTTGCTGATTGCAGAGTCCGCCAAAGGAACTGGAAAAACAGAGGCATCCGTCCAGGTCGTCGACAGTCCGCTGTGGGTCGAACCACGGGTGAGTGTTTAGGCCGTCAGGTCTGGCTGATAAGATGGCTAGTGGGGTAATCACAGTACGCAGAT
Organism: Ligula intestinalis; assembly: GCA_036362985.1. Taxonomy (NCBI): domain Eukaryota; kingdom Metazoa; phylum Platyhelminthes; class Cestoda; order Diphyllobothriidea; family Diphyllobothriidae; genus Ligula; species Ligula intestinalis. The sequence goes on from JAYGXS010000002.1 coordinate 90,081,453, forward strand.
AGCCAAGTAGGGTAGATCGCGGAGACCTTCGCATGAGGCTATGGGTGGGAGGGCGTTATATAATAGCAAAAGTGAATGGATATAAAAACTAATACTACTGAAAAATTGAAATTAGTATTATTATTGTAAATTGTCAGCTACGATCAGTTCGTTCTCTAGCGCGCACTGCTATATCGATCCAGTTTTCGCTTAAAACCCTCGAGCGATTCCGACATAACGACGTCCTGAGGAAGCGAATTCCACGCTCTGACCACTCTTTTTGAGAAGAAGTGTTTCTGAGCATCCAGCCTGGCCCCTATCACCTTTAATTTGAGAGGATGACTTCTCAAATTCGTGGTTGTTGATAATTCGAAAAAATCCCCTGATATAAGACAGCAGTCTTGAAGACGATATACGCGGAATGCTAATATCAGATCCCTCGAAGCTGCCTGTAGCGCAATGGAACGAGGTTGAGATTCAACAGCCGCGTTTCATAAGACTGCGAGCCCTGTCCCATTACAAGTTTGGTTGCGCGCCGTTGTACCTTTTCCAGGATGTTGATGTCTTTCGTGGCCCAGGGTCTCCAAGCTTAGATAGCGGATTCTAGTCGCGGTCGTAAACTGGTTAGCCTGAAAAATAGTTTGTCCATGCGATACTGGTTAAGATTTCCACTTAATTTGGGTCACCACACCTTAGAACAGTCCTATTGTGTCCATGAATCGCCCCAAACCTCTCAATTTTAACGTCTTCGCAATAGTACCCTACGTATGCACGTAAATTATGTCTGGCCAGGTACTTTGACTTATAAAAAATCAAACTTGCCTATACATGACGCACTAAATAGTCTACGCAGTTGGCTCATAATGTATCTGTACAAAGTGGAGTCGTAAAAGGCTGAATCATCTTGTTGGCTTCTCTATTTACTCCAAAATTTACGTTCAAGTTGGTCACGTGCTCGTCAGCGTCGGCCAACGCTCACAAAATATAACTTAGGCCTTCAAATTACCTTCCGGCGTCTGTAGTCAATGTCAGTTTGTGTTCAAATGCCTTCAATGTCTGCATTTCGTCCCCGAAAGCAATAAAGTCTTGACAGGGGTTTTACAAACCCAACTTTTTGAAGCTAGGTCTGCTTTGTCAGTGTTTGTCATTCCTCAAAACAGTGGCGACAAAAAAAGGTAATTATCAAATTTCTCAGGCGCATTGTCGGCTCCGTAGTCATATATGTCCGTAGGTTCACTAGATTTTTTTTACTTTTTGAGAAGAACAAGCCAAATTTCCGAGCCATCTGCTGATTTTTGTGTTTCATCAGCATCGCGCGTACATTCTCTTACCTAGTTCACCAAATCACCATCATTATTTTAGATGTTCGCAACTTGTGCTGTTTAGCCCACACAGTGACTTTGGTTGAAACTAGTGACCAGACCCGCATTGCTAACACTATGCTGACCTCAAGTGCCTCCGTCTTGGCAACTTAAGCGGAACAGGGTCACGTAACAGCTCAAACCTATTTCGGACCCTAGTTCGAACGCTCTTGTAAGGAATGCTTGGTAATCAACGTGAAGACCGATTGGAGGCGTTTCACTGTGGCCTGTTCGCCGATGACTCAGAGTTCGAAGCTACCACTACAGCAAACATTAATCAACATTCCTCCTCGCCTCAGAATGGTGAGTTGCAAACCCCGACATAAATCGGCACAGGCTGCTGAACACAATAAGCCTGTGGCTGCCTGAATTCGGTAGCGCTGTGCGTATTTACCTCCTTCTCATCCTCCAAAACCTTAGTCTGTCCGCGCGCCCAGCACTGACTCATCCTCTTATATCTGCGCGCTCTTGTACTTTTGCGCCCCCGCTGTCGACGTGCCCGCGTCCGGAGCTAATCGATTCCTCGCGAGCTCTGACGCCAACACCTGCACCCTTTCCTGATTGGCTGATGACTGAGCAAGGCTTCGCAAACCCGCGCGCATGGACACTTTTAAACCAACTCGACTGGCTTCAGTACGCGGTGCTTGCAGCAGCCACTGTCAAGCTTCTTTAGCAGTAAAGTTGTCCAAATTCAATCAGTCTTCCCAAACTTGTGATTTGGGGATCCTTCTGGTGTCGAGACAGCAACTAGCCCTCGATAAGTCTACCGTCGGTCAACAATAATCATGCCGCTGTTGCATCTTTTCACTCGATTAGCCTTAAATCATGACGAGTTATAGGTAGAGAGCAACTTTCTTGTTGCTACGAGGGAGCAACTGGGAGTGCTCTGCGACAGTATTAATTCGTTCTCCACATCAGTCCAATTTGCATTCAGTATTGACAGAAAACAAGTAGATCAATATCAATATACTAGGTAGCCTATTCGGAAGCCACCGCACACCAAACACGAGCAACTACCGAAAAATCAAGTTCCGTCAACGGTCCTCTTTGTCGGGCAAAAAACCATTGTCTGCAGTAAAAATAGGATATTTGATATATGTACACTATCTTCAAATGAGGTTTTTTGGTCGGCACACCAGATGTGAAGAAAGTAGGTTGGTCTCGAGATGCACGGTCGATCGAGGTGAGGACATGCTCTACTCGCGCATGACTAATAAAATTTTCCGGTGCCGTAAATGGAGTCCGGATCAGCAGTGCTTTGTGCTGGCGTCCTATCGTTCGTATGCAGAAAGCGCCTTCTTGTTGTGAGTCTGATTATTGCCGTTCGTTGGTCAAATAAATTTAAGGCAATGCATGGAAGTAAAGTATATCGGATAATTTGTAGTGACGCTGCAGCACCTTCCACCTTTGGCGTCCTGTGATTGCAGATGTCGGCCCGCCTCTGGGACAGCCAATCACAGGTGCCGCAAGTTGCCTCAACGCTCAACCTCTTGCAGCTACCAGAAAGTGCGCATGTGTAGCGGTCTCTGCCATCCGACATCATTTTTCAACGCCAGCTGCCTCAAGGTCATCCAATACCTCATTTGGCGCTTACAGTCGCGCTGACCTGTAGAGACTTGACCTACTTTCACTCGGACACACAAACGTGTGTCTAGGTTCTCCCGGCTGCCCAAACACCACTCGAACAAGTTCCTGTTTCCCCACTCTCGGCCGCCAGACGGCACTTCGGACCACAGCACTCCAGCCGAATGAAGTGTGCTCCGAAGTCCAACCTCTTTCCATACATTCTCCGTTCCTTTGCGTACACAATATACTATTCCTTCTACTCTGGCCTTCCCAAGACTTCTCCCATCTCCTAAGGAACCGCACCTGGAAGATTGTAGCTGTTAGGGTTAACCGTCGTAGCCTTAACTACTATACATGCACTTGTCTCTCCACACCAATCCGGTCTGGCCAATAATTTCTCTGTGGCTAACTTACACAGGAGCTCTTTGCGACGACTGCCACGCTCACACACCTCGGACGCGGCCCTCTCCTGAGTGGTTTTGCATTCGTCCGACATTCAAATTCATCGAACCTATTCTCCACTATCGCTGAACAGAATACACTTTTCTTCCCATCTGACGGCTCCCTTCCTCTCTTCCCCCACAGAACCGGGCCTGAAGATCGCAGCGACAAGGGTCTTTCCCATTAACTTAAGCCACTGCGATAACTTCATGAGCGATCTTAGTAAACGAACAGATAAAATACGATGCGAATGTACAGAATGCAATCTTAAAACAATTCACAATCAGGAATTCTTTTAAAAGCGAAAGATCAACAAGCGAAAATCAATAAAAGCATGTACAACTTACGAAGTCATTTTGATCGAGTATGGTTTTTTCATTCATGGAACTGTGTTACATGAGTGTCCGTATTACAACCCACCTTTAATATTCTATTCTAATAGAGAACGTATTTCTGACTCACGGTAAAAATTGCATATGATCGGCCATTGACTGTATATGCCAAAGTCGATAAACTCACTCAGTTTTGGTGCTGGAAAGCAAAGCCAGTTGCCCTATCCTTTTGATGTCTGACACAATTTTTTCTTCAATGACATAGTGATTGCAACCTGGAATGCTCTTCCCGAATAGGTTGTACTCTCCACCTATGTGAACATATGTAGGATCAAACTGAACATGCGCCAAACATTTTACTAACCAGCGTCAATCTGACTTACGAAGGAGAGTATTACATATATATATCTGACTACTCATGTTAATCGAGTAGCCATATTTTATTACTATTTTGACACCAGCTCTTCGCTGGCAAGAATGTAATTGACGTATTTTTTTTCATTTTCCTTTTATATCCATGCATTTTTAGCCATCTTGTTACTAATAGGGAGTTCAAAGGCATGCAACTATCTTTCTCCCAATAAACTGATACTGACAAGTACGACTGCTCCCTCAGATGGGTCCGACTTGGAAGAGGGTGGATAATGAACGGCACAGTTAGCGGAAGTCACTAGGACTGCGATCAGATTAGTCGGCAAAGTGAACCGAGCCCCTATTTCCGAGGGCAGTTGTACCGTGTATGTGAACGTCACAGGCGACAACGCATGACCACACAGATAACGCCCCTGTAAATGGCTGCAGGCCAGGCAAATGCTTAACGAAACCTGTTTTGGTTATCGTTGGTCTGCCACAGCTGTGAGGATAAAAGAAGCCATGTCTCTGGTCGTTGCTGATCTGGTAAGACGAAACTTCCAGTTCATGATCAGAATAATGTCATGTAGTCCGGTTGAGGTTCGATTGAAGATATTAACTTAGGGGATGAATGGGAACTAATAAGTAATTTATTATAATTAAGATAAATGCTATTGATATCATATGTACACCAAATCATTATTAATAGCATTATATTAATCTTAGTAATATTAATTAACAATAAAATTAGTGATAATTAAGAAGTAATTAGGTTCAGCTTTTTACTTTCCGCATCATGAACTTTCGACTGGAGGTAGACCAGTGTATTTAGTCATCTACCGTTTCATAGCGAAATTTGAACTGCGTATTATCGTCCAGGTTCATCCATCACTCTGGGCTTCCAGAGTTATATTCATCGGTTGCAAAATATTGACGAAGCACGCGTCTGGGCTTTTAATTGGTATCCGGGCTGTCATTATGCATTACTTATATCAAAACGTCGCCCACTTACGCCCCCTCACATTGAAACGCCTCTAAGATGTTTACTTTAAAATGGATCAAAGCTCCTTGGCTCGTTCAGCGAGTCCTAGTTACGATTGGCTGACGTCGAATAATGAGCCACTTATTGGCGGTGTGCAATGATCTGAGACAGAGTAGTGAAACACGAACAAAAAGAGCAGACAGTGAAATACGTCCTTCGGCATATTTCGGAAACTATGTAAGTTTAACTGGTACTTGTAGAAATATGAAAATAAGGTGAGATCTGTGCGCACAATGGCAGAGATGTGCATTTTTTACGACCTGTGAAATCTACTTGCACAATGAGATCTGTCCTGACATCTGTGTGCACAATGGGGGTGGTGTGCATCATTGCCAGTTTTTAAGTATATCCGGCTGTAGCCACCTGTTGAAAAGCCGGATGTCCAATCAAAAGGCTGCTGGTTAACGCACAGCACTCTATCAATATTCTACACTAAAGTGTGTTTTATTGGCTAGAATCGAAGGGAAGTAAAGAAAGACTACACAATGTATTTAGGTGAGTTCCATTTTCTCAAGGTAAAATTTCTCCTTTCTACTTTTCTGCGAATCATCGTAAGTCGTTGCGGACTCATTTTGCTTAGCCTGATACCGTTTATGCACAGTAAACGTTTTCGTAACAAGTCTATTATCTGCTTCTACTATGCAGTGAGCTTGGCTATGGACCAAGCACCACTACCATAACTGCAGACGCAAAATGTCATAGAAAGCCGATTAGGTTTATTACAATCCTCAGTTTGATTACTCTTTCGATGCTATCGTAGAATTTTCTGGAAATAGTGAACCCTTCCTTTAACGTTGTCTTAAAATCAGGCTGTTCCAAAAGAAGAGAACAACGGCTGAAATTGCAGAACCTTATGTTGGATACTGGTCACCAAATAGGTAGTGGTTGCTGTTGGATAGCGGCTGTTTGATTTTAATCTGTTTGCTAACTTCCGTATCCGTCCAAAAAAGACATTATCTTTTAATTTTCTTCTATTTGAAAATTATGCGTGTGTGTTTTGCCTTGATGTTTCATCTCCAAATTCGCGGGATATAATCATTGCTTTTTCGCGAAAAAATATATTCAGTATATTCAATCCATTTTTCATCTGATACAAATTGAAAGCAACCATATAATGAACAAGGTAGTGTTTCTAAAGAAGTGGGCGACTGCTCGTCAGTTGCATCTAACTGGGGATGTCCTGCCAGTGCACTTATGTAGGCAATCGGATGTAAAGGCCACTTGCCTAGATGGCTAGTATGAATTACATTTTATTTAATTATCTTGTAGTCTATTCTGAAGTCATTTCAGTCATGATAGGATGCAGGCTTTTTAATGAGCTTCGTTCTGACCATTGGCTACTTAATTAGTATGCCTTCTTATCGTTTATTTTGACCGCCTTTATAAATTTAAATATATTTTATGAAAAAACATGCACGAAAAATTAGTTCTTGTACTTAGTTGATAGAAAATTACGTCTTATTTAAATTTTGTACTCAATGAAAGGGCAGCTTTTTGTTTGAAAAAAAATTGCTTATCACGAGCTTTTAACAATTGTAAGGCGTTTATTCATAATAAATCGCATCTGTCAATTTATTAATACTGCCTATACTGCATAAAGTATGTTCCACATCTATTTCAATATTTGATGCCAAATATGTGACTTCTTCCTCAAACTGTAGGCGAAAACGTACTTTTTCTTAAACAGGATGTACACAGTGTGCCAATTTTGACCTTGAATTCGAGTATAACAGTTACTGTGTTAGAAAACTATTCAGCAATTGAGCAAAATTTTTGAAGCCGAAAGCTGCCCTTTCCTTGAGTATAAAATTCAAAGAAGGCGTAATTTGCTATCAAACAAGTACAAGAAATAATTTTTTGTGCATGTTTTCCATAAAATATATTTGAATATATAAAGGCAGTCAAAATAAATTAAAGAAAGGCATACTACTTAAGTATCCAGCTTTACAATATATACGTTTTGCTAGTGGTCAGAACGAAACTCGTTAAAAGGCCCGCATCATATCATGACTGAAATGCCCTTAGAATAGACTTCACGATTATCAGTATCACAACTTTAGTCAATGCCGATTAGCGAAAGAGTATGAATCTTCCGCATATGTCGACATGTTGCGTGATCTTCGGCGACTACTGTAAATACTTGCTTGCTCTGGGTAATTCTATGGAGCAAAACACAGCCTTTCCATTCAATGCTTAAGCAAGAATAACCCCTACATTGCTTTAGCTAGAGAAGGGCTATTTACGTCGGGTGATACTCGACCTATATAAACAGCTGGGGACTGTGATTAGCCTAAATTTATCTTGATTACTTCCAGCTCCTTCATTTACACGTCGTTGTTCTGTTCGAAGTTTTCTTATAAAAATCGATCCCCCATTTTTAGTTCCATATGGCATTTTAAAGTTTTTAATTCTAACCATCAGTCAACACGACAATGTATCAGGATATTGCTGATTTGCACTTCGCTTTTTTCCTGTATGAATTCCAGTAGATGAAGTCTGTCATTCGTTACTGGTGCTATGTGGTGACAGTTTGCAGCTGAGCAGTAGTTGTGCCATTTTAGGTTTAATCCATTCGCATTATTATTGTTCCTTCATATTCTGGATAAACACGTTAAAAGTCTTGAAGAATAACCTCGGATTCACATATTTGCCATAAGCACCATCTTTAACATGTTTCGAAGTACTTTCTAGAACTGTTGCTCAAAGTTTTGATTTGATGACCAATAATTATAGATAAACGTTATATATTTCACTTCTAACATATGTCCTTTTCATCTGAACATAGAAGTAAAAGGATCAACTTTTCTGTATTCTGTTCTGATTCTTATCATTATCTGAGGTGATTACGGCTGTTCGATGGTGGCTGGTTGATACTAAACCGTTTGCCAAATCCTATATAATTGCAGACACGATAAGTGGTTCAGGATGCATTTGTTTTTTCTCCAATTACACTTGCATAATTTGCTGTGGTTTATCGCTAAATAAACGAGTCACCACTAACATTCAAAAGATCAGAAATTTTGTCTGAAAATATTAACTTAAGGGGCAAAAATGTATTTATATTTAACAATACTTAATAGATAATAATATGAATATATCTAATATTTTCTCTATGAATATTTCATTAATATATATTATATAATGAAGAGTAATAGTATATTATCTCAGTTATATAATATATACCATAACTAATTAAATGTTCGGTTTGTGTTTAACGTCCCTCATATTTAATCTACTACGGAAGTAGATCAGTATATTTAGGTTCATCGCTCGTGTGAACCTCGAACCTGTCATGTAGTCCGGTTGAAGTTCGACTGAAGATATTAACTTAGGGATGAATGGGAATTAAAAAGTAATTTATTATAATCAATATGACTACTATTGATAGTAATTTAGTTTATATTCAGAGACACATCAAATGAATAATAATAGTATTATGTTAATATTATTAATGTTAATTAACAATAACATTAGTTATAATTAAGAAGTTATTAGGTTCAGTTTTTTACTTTCAGCAGCATGAACTTCCAACTGGAGGTAGATCACTTTATATAGTCATCTATCGTTTTATAGCGGAATTTGAAATGCGTATTTTTGTCCAGGTTCATCCATCACTCTGGGATAGCAGAGTTATATTCATCAGTTGCAGAATATTGAAGAAGCACGTGTCTGGGCTTTTAGTTGGTATCCTGGCTGTCATTATGCATTACTTATAGCAAAACGATGCCCACTGGGATGTTAATTTTTAAATGGATGTAGACTCCTTGGCTAGTTCAGCGAGTCCATGGTACGATTGGCTGATGTCGACAAATGAGTCACTTATTGGCGATGTGCAATGGCACGATACAGTGTGGCGAAAGACGAACAAAAAGAACAGACAGTGACACTATTAAGTTGGCTTGGCAGATTTAGTTAATTTAGTTGACCCAATTGTAAAAAAAGTGGTGGCATTTGGCAATATTCGAACCCGCATAGGAGAGTGGACTTTTAGCCAAGCCAACGCTCTACCCACTTGAGCTACGAATGTCGCGCTTCACACCGTGAGTTTAATCACACTTGGATCGATATTACCCGCTCAACTTTGCCGCTCACATGGAATCCACCAATGCGGGCCAGCAAGTTGACTGCCCAAGCAGGATTTCCTAAGCAATCATCTAGAATCCACCAGAATGACTACTAGGCTAACATAATTATTAAGTTGGTTTGGTAGATTTAGTTAATTTAGTTGACCCAATTGTAGAATAAGTCATTCTGGTGGAATCTAGATGATTGCTTAGGAAATCCTGCTTAAGCAGTCAATTTCCTGTCCCGCATTGATGGATTCCATGTGAGCGGCAAAGTTGGGCGAGTAATATCGATCCAAGTGTGATTAAACTCACGGTGTGAAGCGCGACATTCGTAGCTCAAGTGGACAGAGCGTTGGATAGGCTAAAAGGCCACTCTCCTATGCGGGTTCGAATCCCGCCGAATGTCCTTTTGCATGTTTTGGAAACTCTGTTAGATATATGAAAATGGGATGAGGTCTTTCTTGAGATCTGTCTTCACAATGGTAGCGGTGTGCATGATTTGAGATCTGTGTGCAACCTGATGTGTTAGGTCTGTGTGCACAGTGAGATCTGTCATGAGATCTGTGTGCACAATGGCAGCGATGTGCATGATTTTCCAATTTTCAAGTGTAGGCGGATGAAGCCAACTATTGAAGCGTTAGAGGTGCAATCAAAAAGCTACTGATTGCGCGTTTATAAAACACTGAACTCTGACCGTTTCGTAGTCTTGGAAATTCCCCCACTACTGCTCGCATTGCTCGTCTTGGTTTTGCAAGATCGACATATTCATAATTGAAAACGCAAATGGTTTTTAACGGGGAATTCAATGTTTGTTAGCGATATCGCCTTAACTACTACCAACAATAGAAAAAAAACAGTAAAACTGTCATTGGCGTAACAATTGTAATCATATTAGCAGTTAAAAGAAATGGAAGTTTTTTTGGAAATCAAACACTGCATTAGTGGCGTGTGTACCTGCGTCGATATACGACCACACTATCGCTTTGGCCGTCATCTTGTTTAGTTGTTTGCATTGTCTGCGCGTTGATCATCAACTATAAAGTATAAACATGGTTTTAAAGTTTCATAAATTCCCATAAGATAATTCAGAACAACGTTTGGCGAGTTTACACTTTCGGTAATTTCTCGTCAGGCTATACATTTGCTGGGGCGTTTTAAATTTAAACAATCGATAGATCGTCTTTCATTTCAAGTGGGAGCCAATCGGAGCGTGGAAAGATGCAGGCAGGTACGTAACCGTTGGCCATGCCAAGTTCATGGGTTGCAGGAGGTTCTTTTGCACGCATAAAACTGGCTTCCTCAACCGGATCGCGGTTGCTTCTGCTGTTGCTAGCAGACGTTGACCCAGGGACTTTGGGTAGTTTGGCGGGACCCTGTAAATTACCTCAAAGGCTTCACTGAGGTCCGGACGAGACAACATGTGACCGAGGATGGCGCTGTTGATGCTTCTGACTTCACGTTTGCTCAGCCATACCGGAGGTGCTCCCATATTCTTTTGGAAAGGCGCCGACTCGTGCGATAGATAAAACCTGCTGCACAGGAGCAAGTTAATGACTAGAAGTGGTCTGAGCTGGCAGCCTATCCTTACTTTCACCGTGCAGGACCAGCGTGGATGAGAAAAACGCTCAAACTTTCGCTGCTGGGAGGTTTTGTGGTACGGCTTGGTTGAGGCGTCTGCTTAGGACTTCGCTTGCTTCATCCCCTTGAAAGGGGACTTTAAGGAATAAGGTCTTCTTTTATACAGTGGGTGTGGTGGGCTTTATTTCCTTCCCCATCATATTCTTCATGATGAATCTATCCGGATATCCGTTCTCTCGAAGTAAGTCTTAGAATTTCTGGAGCTCCATTTCAATAGTGTCTGCCAAGTAGATCTAGTCATTGTTTAAATTTAAACCTCCCCTGTAAGTGTATGGCCTGACGAGAATTTACCGAAAGTATATAAATAGTGTTGAAATCTACAGTCTTCAATACCGCGCAGTGCCACCGCAAGCTACGTGCAAACTACCTGCAACAGAAGTGCGGAAAGATAAATCCCCCATTTCGGTCCTTAACTGGACGGACCACGGCCCCAGAGTTTTCTTTTTATACAACAACAGGGGTAACAGTAGCTTATGTAGGCCCCCTCATGAATCCCTACTTCCTGCATGTTTTCCTACGAAAACGGTGGTTAAAGGGTTTTATGGGCGGAAAATTAGGACACGCAGTGGAATATACTTTAATAAATGCTAAATGCATTTTTCATTTGCTGTATTTAGAGTTGTTGTCGATTTATATCTGTAGATTTTCTTATCTGTATCATCATTTAAGTTATTGCAGAAAAACCCGATTATCGAATTGCGGGTTTCTTGAAATTCCCTAAAAATTGAAATGGTAGTTAGGAGGTCGTCTATTTCAACTTACTGTTCTGGAGTTAGATTAGTATAGTCCGCTGTGCGAAGCTCCGCTCACACCTTCAATTAACATGCGGAAAACTTACTCCTAGCGGCTGCGGGAAGCAAATTCAACTACTCTTTTTCGCTTTACAGTTAATTCTAAAAATTTCCTTCGCTGCCTGACCTATTTCTCCACCCCAAAAACTCTATAACCACCGTTTTTGCACGACAAAATGCTGGGGCTAGGGGTATATGAGTGGGCCTACATGCGATACTTTTGCCCCAACTGGCGACAGTTTCGTCCAATGATACTTCGTTGGACACGAGAGATGCTGAACCAGTGCATCGTATTGCGTACGTCGAATCAGCGCTCCAGAAGTGTGTAGCAAACGCGAAGAGTATTACCACCATGCGGAAATACGTGGTAACTCCTCTCTTGAATCAAAAACCTTAGACGCCAAATTCCAAAGCAGAATGCCGAGACCGTTTTGGTCTGTCAAAACTGCATAAAACAGGAGTCCCGTGTGCCACTACGTTTTCTTACGCAGTATCCGGACTTCTGTACTTCTAATCACCATTTCGTTTTCTTCCCGGGGACTCCGGCTGGACAGAAATGTCGGCTAAGAACTTTCTAACTTGCAGTCCAACCGACCTCGCCGTAAGCATTATTTAGGAAATTCTCCAAGAAGAGTATGGGGGCAATGACTAACAACTTAAACGGAAGCACACCAGCGAACTCTTGGAATTGTGCTTCAGATTTTTCTTTATTGAAACGATTGGGGTTACGAGCGAAACATGACATGTATGAAATCCCTGCGCGGTGTATTTTTCTAGACTGCCTTGCAAATGCTCTAGCGGCTAGTCTTCCGTTTGTACTGCCCAAAATTCTGGGGCAGATGTCTCGATGACAAAGTTGCACAATCTAGAGGAGCAACGTAAGGGTTCCTGAGACTCTATGGCACTGGCGTCGGCATTTTTCACCTGCACGCTTCGCGAGTTTCGGATTGATTTGGCCACACTCTGTCCCAGTAATTTGTGAGGCCGACTAATTCTCTATTCCTCCCACCAACTGTCCTATGTACTTGGTGGTTAAACGTTTATTTTTTCGTTATAGTGGTTCGGCAAAGACAAGCACCCTAGGATAGCCATTTCTGGTTTTATTGTTTCAATTTACTAAATAGAACTAACTCCATCAACATGAACATCAGGCAACTGATGCGTATCAAGGTAAATCCAAACCCATATTGACGGAATGCAATAATTAAAAAGGAAATTCGACCTTATATTGGCGGAACATAACGTAAAAATGGAAAGTCAGGTTACTAAAAATGTAAAAATAGGTTAGTATTATAAGTCAAATGCAAATAGGTCCTCTGAAGACAGACCACCATTAATTGAAATCTACCAGGTTGCATGTGCCAAGTGTCAGTTCTTTGAAAGCACTAAATATGGAATTAACATACCAATCAACTAAAGATTACTTCCGATTGTGTACACTTGGCTGCTAATGCATTTTATTCGATGTGTAATTGACCATTGAATAAGACCTTCACATGGCTGTAGATAGGACCTCTTTATAACGAAACGTCTATACGAGTGAGCAAATCTTTTGTGAAGTACACAACATATAAATCCAGTGAGCTTCATAATGATACTGAGCTGTTGGCTCCGAACCTGGGAATAGACAGATTGTGAACAACAAAATTAAGATTGACTTGATAAAGTAATTTAAATCAGGTTTGGCTTTGATAATGATGCATGTTACTAATGTGATTTTTGCAAGACTTCTAATTAAATTGTCTTGATTGATTATCCGAAAACGCTGCTTTGAGGATTCTCTAGAGAAACTCGCGTTCACTCTCGGGAAGTGATCATTCTGATTAGTTATTTGAGGGCCGGAAGGTACTTAATTAGACATAATCCCGATGGACACCAATAGCCCTAATGAGATTTGGGCAACAGTAGCTTATGAAGTCCCACTCCTATACCCCTTGTCTCAGCATTTTCTCCAAAGAAAACGGTGATTGTAAGGTTTCGACGGGTGAGAAATAAGATAGACAGAGCAGGAAAGTTATAGAAGTAAGTGTAAAGTGTAAAAAAATGCAGTCGACTTTTTTCCCCCGGCCGCTGGATGGTACTTGTTCCGCATATAATTTCAAGGTTTGCGTGGCGCACAGCGCCGCGTGCTATACTAATTTAACTCCAGAACGGTAAGTTGATATAGACGACCTCCTAACCACCATTTCTATTTTTCAGGAATTTCAAGAAACCTGCAATTTGGTAATCGGGTTTTCTCGCAATAAGTTAAACGATAATACAGATCAGGAAAATCTACAGATATAAATCAACAACACTTCCAAATACAATAAAATAAAATGCATATAGCAGTTAATAAAGTATATTTTACTGCGCATCCTAGTTTCCCACCCGGAAAACCCTATAACTACCATTTTCGTAGGACAGCATGCTGGAAGTAGGGATCAATGAGTAGGACTGCATAACCTACTTTCGCCGAGATTTGTTCGATTACATCACCATGCATGACTTGCAGTATCTCCGTTGCACGTTTTTTTCTTTACGGGTTGTTTCTTTCCTCTTAAAAGGAACACAGAACCAGGACAAACAGAAGAACAAAATGCATTTACTACGGCTTGTTTTGATTGTGCTTTCCATCCCCATGATTGCGTACATTTCATTTAATATTAGTGGAATCATAAAAGTTCGCTATGCCGGTCATCCTTCTCAAAAGAGCATAGCACATCTGGATCTGCAGAGTTTTGTCGTGGATAGAAATCGCACAAAATTGAAGCGTCAGAAGTTGCCAAATCTGGAGAATATAAACTGGCCGAAACGGGAATTTTTATCCCTTCCAATGGGTGCTCCGGGTAGCCGCGAAGTCCCACTGAAACCGCACTTCAGTCGTGGACAGATGCGTATAACTTGGAAACTATTCAGTATATTTGAAGATGGCATGGAGGAGCTTGGTCTTAGTGACAAATGGATGATCTATGCTGGCAGTCTGGTTGGATCTCTTCGTCACCACGATATCACGCCCTGGGATGATGACCTGGATGTTCTCGTGGATTTCGAAGTGAGACCGATGTTATGGAAGAAGTTCAGCACGCTCGCCCCCAAAATAATAATTGGGGAGGCTGGATTAAGGGACAAATTATACGCAAAATTAATTGAACCCAGCAATACTGCACGGGATGTCGAAGGAAGTCGCAAACTGAGTGCATATAACTGGGGTTGGCCGTCCATTGATATCGGATACTTCCTATCTAACGCGACTCATATCCAAGAGCGCGCATCATCCTATGGCAAGCGCGATATACATCCAAAGTCTGATGTTTTCCCATTGATTTTCCGACCATTTTACAAACGCTGGGTTCCAGCGCCAAGGCATGCTTTCTCGGTTCTAAGGCAGTCCTATCCCAAGGACTTTCACTGCTCCTCCTTCGGATGGTCTCACGCATTTGAAAATCCCATGCGAAAACGGTCAATAGCCTGCACTAAATTAGCGCGCTGGTACGCCTTTGTTGAACATAGCCCCTTGTACGACAAGGGACAGGATAAGGCTGGTAGTCTGGCAGACCTGATTTGGGTCCGCGAGAGGCTGATACGCGGTGGCCAGATCATTCATGAAATACCCTTGGTTGCACACAGAGTCGAGGCTAATTTAGACACTTATAAATTACGCGTGAATTCCTAGGGGTCATTGTGATGGCTGGTTGTACGGCATATGCTCTACGAACAGTGATGATGCTCCTGCGTTTGGTGACTGTATCATTCAGTTTATTGTTGTTTTATGTCCTCTTTATAAAGTAAACGTTAAATTGTGTAAATTGCCCTTGAAAATTTAAAAAGATGAATTTGCGAGCACATATTTGCTTTCGATAAATTGCCTTTAGTCGTGGACATTTATAAAAAGGAAGACGCGATCTCTGGAACGATAGTTTCATTCTGAGCTTTTGGCTCCACACGAGAAGCCATCGTCAGAGTAACTGAAAGAACAGCAAGCGTCAGCTACACATAAATGTGCTTAGTTGGGGGGGGGGGGGGGAGGGGTGGCAATTATTGATTAGTCCATGTCCACGCCACGTCCATTCTCACGCTATCTTATCGTGTCTCCCGCACGCATCCCTGGAGTAACGGCCTGTGACGTTGAAGTGGTAGTCTACATGGTTGTAGGGGAACTGGGCCCTGGTTTCTGGTCACGGTCGGCAAAATATCAGGGCGGTATATCCACATGCCTGTTTATGGAGTTATGATCTGACATCCAGGCCTCCAGCATTTCGCGTCCCGTCTTATTACTGGCTCGTGCCATTATCCGTGTTTTCGAGAAGTCGAATTCGTGGCCTTATTTCACAGTGTGGGTAGCGATCTGGGACCGCGGGTCGCCTTTCCGCACTGCCCATTTGTGCTCCGTTATTCGCGGGCTAAGTCGTCGCCCGGTCTGTCCTGCATAGTGGCAAGAACAGTCACGACATGGCACCTGATAAATGACGCCAGACTGCTCACCTACATCCAGTGGGTCCTAGATTTGCATGACTCGTGCACGTATGGTACATATCGGGCAATGAACAGTACCCACGCCGAGCTCCACAGCGATACGCTTGGTAGCTTGTGACACCTTTTTGCATACGTTAGGGGGTGCCAGAGCGTTGGTTGCTCTTCTTCGTTTGTTCCCCGTGGGTGCGCACGGAGGCAGTGGCTGATGAAACCGTTTTGGGATCTATTCCTGGCCAGTTGCTCCCGAAGATGTTGTGGTTCTTTTATTCGTCCTTTCGGTTCAAAGTACTGTGTCTTCACCGCCTGAAATAGTGCTCTAATACAGCCACGTTTATGCATTATTGAGTGGTTTCTATGGAAGCTGAGCACCTGAGTCGTGTTAATCGCCTTTCTATAAACCGTGGTGCTGAGTTCCCCGTTGGGTCTGCACGTGAAGAGGACATCCAGAAACGGTAATTGTCCGGCACTTTCTTCCTCCGTCTTCCTCTTTTTTCACAACAAGAACCTGGGGCACGCATATTTGCTTCTGTTCTAAACATTTATATTCGAATTTTATAAATGAACAATAGAAGATAGTAGAAAAAGCAGTACGGTTTTCAGGGTCCGAAGGGAAGTTGGCGAAGGGAAAATTTAGCGTCAACTATCTCATTAGCGTCAGGGAGGACTAGCAGCCGAGCACTGACATGCTGCGCGTGGTTAAATTGCCGACGATCGGCCATGGCAACTGCGGTCAGCCACATGGGAGCTATTTGCGTACCTTGACGACAGCCGCCTCTACCATAGTCAGCAGACGCACATTTTGAGAGCACCTAGATTGATCGGTGAGCCTCAATGATATCAATGCGAGGAGTTTACTAGAATCGAACTATTAATGGTCTTTATTTAGCCCTTCTCTAACCATCCTAGAAGACGCCCTCGTAGTCTTTTGGAAAACCGCTGGCTCGTGCTGCCAATGCGTTTTGCCCAGAGGAGCAGATATATAGGAGTTAAGGATAAGATGGTTAGACCTAACACCTACAATCTTCGAGACCCGGTTCCTTAGGAGATAGGAGAAGTATTGGGAAGGCCAGAGTAGAAGGAAGAGTTTATTGAGTACACAAAGGAGCGGAGAATAGATGGAAAGAGTGTAGACTCGCGGAGTAGTGCGTCTGTTCCCTATTTGGGTGGGCTCCAGAGTGTTGAGGACATCAAGCGTCGCCGGTGCATGTTTTGTTCCGGCGGCCAATGAGGCGGATAAAGTCTAGACTCGCGTGGCCAATGACAGCGTGGGCCATTGACAGCGTGAGCCAATGAGAGTTAGCGCCTAGCCTCAGGAGGCGCTGGGCACACAGGCAGGCTAGATGATTCATGCGTCAGCAGCTAGTCTTGGGTTCCAAGTGGCTGCAAAAGGGCCACTACAGATACATCATCAAATGCACATATATTTGGGCTGAGATTTCAGTTTTTTATTTTATACCTTCGTATTATATGTGAGTATTTCAGAACAACATATGAGAGCCGGCAGCTTAAAAGGTGTTTGATTCAGCTTAATGCCAGCTTAATGAATGCACATTAAAATATATGGGGGTATCGACATGATGATAAACAGTGCAAATTATTCATTTATATATTGCGCCTACCGATCATGGACAATTTCAGTTTTAATGGTAAACCTTCAGGTTATTCTCGAAGGACATTATACCAAAACCCTTTCAGTACGTTTTTAACCTAATCCTGGTAAATCGATTCGACACGTTGTGGCTTGAACACTAGAGGTATACTAACAGTCAGAAAACCTGTTTATTTGGTAGCAGATTTTGCCTTCTTCAAACAGAATAAAGCCAATTTTTTGGTCTTGGAAAGATTCACAATTGGCGAGCAATGCTTAACGTTAAAGGCCACTTCATAAACATTCGCTATTTCCAAGAACGTAGTCTATATTATTGTTAAGGAAAAGAAAATATTATCCTACGGTATGAGGATGAGTTCTTATGCTTCCCATAAAAGATTCTAGTCGACAAAAAAACATACTGTATAATTTACAGATGACAGTAATAACTTGACGGATGCAATGAGCTATAAACTTAAATTTAACCACCGTAAAAATTGTCATTATACAGTTTTTTATCGAAAGATTCCTTTTGGCCGAGTATAAAGTTTAAACAAAGCATAATATACCATACCGCGATTCCGAAAAATGGCATCATGAAGCAGGTTTTTTCAAAATATAACTGAATTAAAAACGGGCGATGACAATAAATGAGAAAGTGCATATTACTTTGATACTCATTTTTAACAGTGTACGTTATTTTCAGTAAGTCGAAGAAAACTTCAATCATAATTTGGCATCCTCTTTAAAATGAAAGATTTTTAGAGAAGGCTTTAGGCGTTTTTGGAAGTTCAAGGTTAACTTGTCCGAATCGAAAACACACCTCTGAACGTTGATTGCCATTCCATGAAATAGGTAATCAACTTTATTTGAAAAATGAAGGAAAGAAAGGTGCGATTAAAAAATTGATTAAATTATGATTGGAAGCAATCAACTGGACCAGCTCCTTAGTTATTCCTAGCAGTTATGACTCAGGGGCATGTCGATGTACTATCTCCTTGAAATAAATATTAAGCTTTAACGCTATTGTCAGACTTACATTTAGGGGTTTCGGTTAGATACGAATAGTAGACTTCTAACTATGGTTTAGCGCGTTAGAAGTGCGCTATTATGGAGACCAACGACTAACGATTATGTTACCCTCATGGAAACTTTGTATGTCTGCATTACACTTTAAACTTACTTTGCTGTGTAGAGTCATGATAATGATTGTTCGACCATCGATTTCGATGAATTCCAACAATGCACCAATAGTTTAGCACAGTGATGGTGAATGGCTACAGGGGGTAGTTTGAAGTGAAAGCAGACGCAGTTAACGCCAACCGCACTCCTTACCTTTACCATGGGTCAAAAAGACCAAATTGAATCCGGTGTTGGCCGCTTTCTGCAATACAAGTCAAAACACCACCTAGATTCGTGTTAGGGGGCAGTAGACTTCACGCTGGTACTACCGCACTATATACTCTCATTCATATTCAGTCGGTGTCAATGCAGACTCAAGGAAAAGAAGCCCGGGCACACCTACTACTACTACTACTACTACTACTACTACTACTACTACTACTACT
>JAYGXS010000002.1:90100641-90115253 GCA_036362985.1 Ligula intestinalis
TACTACTACTACTACTACTACTACTACTACTACTACTACTACTACTATTACTACTACTACTGCTACTACTATTACTACTATATAGGACTGTACCCAAGTGGTAGCGATACAGGTACTATTGCTGACGTTAGTATTTATCAGAGGTGTCACTGGTTAAAGTCAACACCGGAGCTTTCCCTCGCTCTCAATAAGGAGGGGGAAGCTGGGTTTATGCTGTTCCGGGGTAATACATGTTTGAGGCCATGAGCACATCGGAGCTTGCCATAGTATCGTTGACTGCTCAACGATATTTATGCGGAAGGGGGAGAGACGGCGATGGTAGCAGGGCATTAGACGCACCGAAGGCCTATCTTAACACTGGGGGTTGCTTCCGCCTAGGCGATTACCGCTTATAGGCGGCATGACAGGAAGCAAATGATGCACACACAATCTTCAAAATGAGCTTTAAAAGCCCGAGGTTCCTCCCTTGAGAACTTTAGTTGTCTTTACTGTTTAATCTGAAATGTTTCAGTTGCTTTTATTTATCTTCTTCACTTATATTTTAACCAAAGCACTTCCGCAAAGCCGCGGTATCACAATCTATCCTACGTTTAGAGTTATTGTCGGTTGATTCTAGAAGCCCATGAATAATTATGCATTGTGAACTATCCACATCACCTTTTTCCTAGGGGATTTTTTGAATGGCCAGTCTGGCCAACCTTGCCCAGTGCTATCGCTTCAGGGATTCGCGAGTCCAGGCACTTCATTTTTCTAAGTCAGTGCACTGCTGGGCATGTCGCTAACGTTTCTGTCTTGCTGTAAGTACTTGAGAATGACGAGAGTGTAAAATGTAATCTAATTCTTAATAACTGAAGTCCACCAGCGTATCCCGTTGACTGAAATCCCTTTAAGAGTAATTTTTTCTGAGGTCGACGAGGTTTCGAGTGTCGAGTTCCCCTACTGCGCAGCAGCAGGGTGGGGGGCGTTCAAGTGTCTCTTGAGAAACTACGACTAGTTGGGCACGTGTGTGACTGTGCCTGTGTGCACGTGTGTGGGAGAGAGTGAGAGTCGGTCAAGTAGTTTAAGGTCGGCGAGTGCGAACAGTCGCCTGCGAAAGACACATGACCTTGAGGCGGTTCCCATTGAATAAGGAAGCATTGAGGGCTGTTGACCACAGGAGCGACTCGTGAGGACAGCCCGCAAGTTTAGGCTGCCAGTCAAATAGGCTGTCTGCTAACACAAGCAGGGTACTTCCACTAATCTTTTCCAAGAAAAGAAATAGCACTTTCCCTTAAATAACATTTGTAGCAAGAAGAAAAGGTGAGGTGAGCCTGCAGCGCTGGCGCTAAGCCCGCAAAGCGCAAGTGATCTCCTTCTGGGCCAGCCAATCACAGGTGCCGCAGAATTCTATTGGCCAAGAATTTAATCAGGTCTCCAGTGGCTCACTCTCGCACGACGTTTACTCACTTATGCCCACATCACACGAACAGACAGGCGCGCGCGCGTGCAGGGGCCGCGGCCGGCCGCGCGTCTGGAATTCAGACCACAATTGAGTTCCTGTTCACAATAAATAACTCTTCTGGTCTTACCCCTCTTCTTCCTGTACGGAACTGGGCCTGATAATTGTAGTGTTCTGAGCACACTCACGGCTTAGACTCCTACAAGCCTACAAAAAACAATCTCTTCTACGTTGTCATTTTCCAGATGCGGAGGCCTCATTAATTTCAACGCGGGATACTTCCACTAATGTCTGCCTAGTATGGAGTTGCAAATGGCTGCAGTGTATTCATTTCTTGATATTTAGTGTCCAGGAATCCCGGAAAATAAACAATGAATCTATTTGAACGGTGTTATTAACAGCACGTACCCACTGGGAAGAGACGATCCATTTCCTCAAGCAGTCACCCTATCGCATCGTAGGCGAGTATAGAATATTCTAGCAGACCCCCTAATGTGCATATACAAAAGTCGCCAAAGATCACACAAGATGTCGACCTATGCGAAAGATTGATACTCTTTCGCTAATCGGCATTGACTCAGGTTATGATACTGATGATCGTGTAGTCTATTCTGAAGTCATTTCAGTCATGATAGGATGCGGGCTTTTTAACGAGCTTCGTTCTGACCACTACTAGCAAAACGTACATATTGTAAAAACTGGCTACTAAAGTAGTTAGTCCTTTTATCGTTTATTTTGAATACCTTTATGAATTCAAATATATTTTATGGAAAACGTGCACGAAAAAATTAATTCCTGTACATGATTGATAGCAAATTACGCCTTCCTTAAATTGTATTATACCCAAAGAAAGGGTAGCTGTCGGTTTTTTAACAGTTGTTAAATATGAGCCTTTTTACAATTGTGAGGTGTTTATTCATAATACATCGTATCCGTCAATTTATTAATGCTGCCTATACTGCATAAAGTATGTGCCACATCTATTTCAATATTTTATGACACCTATGTGACTTCTTCCTCAAACCGTAGACGAAAACCTACTTTTCACTAAACAGGATGTACTCATTGCGCAGTTTTTAAACCTCGAATTCGAGTGTATCAGTCCCTAAGATAGCAAATTACTACGCAATTGAGCGATTCTTTTAAAACTGAATGCTGCCCTTTCCTTGAGTATAAAATTTATCGAAGGCGTAATTTTCTATCAAGCAAGTACAAGAAATAATCTTTTTCGTGCATGTTTTCCACAAAATATATTTGAATTTATAAAGGCATTCAAAATAAATCATAAAATGCATGCTACTTAAGTAGCCACTTCTTACCGTGCATACATTTTGCCAGTGGTCAGAACGAAGCTCTTTAAAATGCCCGCATCCTATCATGGCTGAATTGGCTTCAGAATAGACTACACGATAATTAGTATTACAGCTTGAGTCAATGCCGATTAGCGAGAGTATCTATCTTTGGCATATGAGAACATGTTGCGTGATCTTCGGCGACTACTGTAGGGCGTCGTTTACTGCCGTTGGACAGGAAATTATTACTGAAAGAGTGCACATATAGCACGGCTGCAGCGACACCTTGAAACACCCCAATTTCCTATGCTTCTAGATGCTAGCGGCCGCCACGTGGCCCGAAAGTATATTTTGCAGGGTGCCTACTTTCTCTGGTTGCAGTGAAGAAGCACGCAAACATCTAAATGAAGACCTTCCCCATGCCCCTCACCACTGCACTTCATCATATTTCCTCTCCCCCCCCTGTAGGCAATTTCTGCCGTCGCTCACCCCTTTATCGTCATCCGAGGCGAGTCCTAGTTTTCCGCTGTACTATGCTACAATGGCGTATAGCACGGTAAAGGCTTTTGCTCACTTTGACTTTTCTGGCTACTCAAGCTCTGCATTTCGGTCTTACGAGTTTTGATGGGCTCCAAGATGTCGTTAGGTGACTGGCCGATGCCCCGGTCGGACGGCAGGTCCCTTTCGCCTACCAGCGTTGGATTAGTGGCTTTTTGTTCTTTATATGCAGCTGCGAGGCGCTGAAGAGATTGGTTTATTATTGCCTGTTCTCTCTCTCTCATTCCCCAGTCGCCTGTACGAAACTGGCAACTAACTGCTAGGGAAAGTAACGCAGTGTATGACGTGGTGTGGATACCAAAGTAGGCGATGATTGTATATATAAGCCCACTCTTTATTAAAATGGCATACCTAGTTTGTTAATTTAGATACACGCGTTCCGCCAGGACTGCTCGCCGAGAAGGCTGATTAAATTAGACTAAGATCTTAGGTTGGCGTCCGCGTTTTGCCGTTTGAGGTTAGGATCTATAACTACGGATGGAATAAAGGCCTACTTTGGGTTTGGGGCTATGGCTAGACTTGGGATTATACTAATGGTTAGAGAAGAGGTTAGATAAGTTGCTTCGATTAAAGTAGGCATTAGAGTTAATTTGGCCTGTCGCCTATTATTTACGCAGTCTATCTTTCTCTGCTCGTTTAGGTGTCCAAATTCGCAGCTTTCATATTTCGCGGTCTCTTGTGGCATTTCATTGGTGGAATAAAAAAACCTATCGCAATGCCAGTTTTCTCAAGGATATTCATAGATTCTGGTATCTACCACGTCCTCCTGTTTTACTGATAATGAGAGCCCTGTAGAAAAATCAGCAGAGACTGCATACACAGTGCAGTAGTTGTATTCACATACTATGTTTTTTGACAGGCTAGAGGAGCATATATCGAAAATAAACATACATTCGCTCAATTGTTTTCTGAATTTGTATGGTTATTTACGCTAATTTGGCGCAGACAGTGCGATATTGTCTCAATCACCAGAGCAACCGAGTTTGGGCCAAATATTTGTCCATGACTGCTTAGCACATGGTATCAACATAATAGTTCCAAGTTTTGGGGCTAGGTGGCGGTGTTAACCATCTTATTCTCGGCTGCAAAATGCGTCCTAAGGAGAATTCATTGAATTATCACCAGAGATGGGCAAAGTGGTTTCAATATTTTCATGATGTACAGTAAACTGTTTCTACCAAACGCCAGGCGGACTTGGTTTCAGAGACATTTGCCAATTTCTCTATTCCCCCGAGTTACGGCTTGAAGGGTCACGAACTGTAGCTAACCTGGTAGGACTCTGTGAAAAGGTAAAATTATATGCAATTGGATCCGCCAATCGTGTAACAATCTATTAATAAGGTTCCTTTTATACAAAGGTGTATCAATGGAGCGGATACACAGAGTATACTTCGAGACAGCACGTGAACTATCCCACGCAAAGATTAACCTCATCCCCACTTAAAACTAATTCCTTAATAATAAAGGCAATATGTTTCTATTGATAACGCCAATAAGGGGATTAATCACGATATGTTATTACATAGAATATCTGTAAGTTGCGGCATTTTCCCATACAGGTCCATGCAGGGTAAGACATTTATTAAAGACCCGAGAGCAGAACCTATAGCTATGGTCTCAGTTTATTTCGCCCTTGACCGAACGCCCTTCATGCAATAGTAACTAGAAATGCGCTGGAAATAAAGCCTACAAAAAGTACGCGCAGAGTCGAGATGACGACTGCTTTAGTGTTTATCGCTTGCGTGACCTGAGTTTCATGTTGTTTTTCGGTGAAACTAGGATGGAAAACGTCGCAGGGTGGACAAACGCGTGAGCCACGAGCTGCTCGAGTTATGGTTCTCAGGCCCCCAGTCCATCAACAAGCGCAACGGTTTGGCATTCCCAAACGGTGTACTGAGAAATTTCCTGAGCAAGAGAATCAGTCACGTGGGAAGGACTGGGTGCAACAATAACTCTGACGACAGCGGGCATAATTGTCGCGCAATTATCAAACCCGCATTCGACGCGGGCAAGAACGCTATGACAATTAATGACCCATTACCGCACCAATTAAGACCTAAAGCGGTGGCTAAAGAAACTGACAATCATAGTACGCATGCTGGTGACCGCTACGAACTATTAATACCGTGTAAGCTGCGCAGGTCTCAGACTGTTATACTATTACCTATGATTGAGGATTCCCGAGGGAATCCAAATATCAGGACAATAAACCTCATGCTCCAGTGATAACTTCTTCTTCTTCTTCTAAACCTAAGTTCATCACCGCAATCAGACCCCACGGCGGCGGTGCAGTAAGCCAACTAGACCCGAATCTGCTGCTTCCCTCCCTCTCGATATCCTACTGAACAACTTGGCCTTTCAGTTCACAAACCAGTCCCAGAATCCCGTGCTGCACCTCCTTTAGGCGTTTCCCCTTCGGTACCAGTGCCTGGTCACCTAACTGTAGACCGGAAAGTACTCGCAGCACGCCGGGAAAACCATGTTTGCCGAAAAACGCAGCCCGTAGAGGTCAACCCACGCCATAAGCGGCAGGAACCCACTTTAAGGGGGAGGTGTTGGGAATGCCTCCATTCCCATGGTGAGGCATCATACACAGGCATCTGTGATCGGAGCTGCCAAGCCGCTGGCATGAGAGTGCGCACTGTGGCTATTGATTGTTCGTTATATGTGATTGGTCCATTGTGACCAAAGCCTTCTACTTGGTATCCACTATGGCGCTCCCACTCAGCGCGATCGGAGTGAGTTATGGCGGCACACCCCAGCACTTATCTAACCATCTCAGCCACACGCATCTGATTACGCTTCTGGTATACTTGAGTTGATTATGATATCGAGCCCAGGTGAGGTAGAGGAGGAGTGTGGTAGATGCAGTGAAAGTCTACTCTCACTAGGTCACCGTCCCTGCGCTACCGCGCAGTGGTGCATACGGTGAACCGTGTCGGATAGGACGGTCGAATGTTCAGGTTATGACACAAAAGGCGCGCGGTTAAGGTGACCATGTTCCTGTTAGGAGGAGCCTAACGAACAGCTAGCAGGCAGCTAGCGAGCCGCGCGCACGGCAGGCTATCAATTGGCCTACACACGTCAAACGCATACTGGCAGTCAATCAATCAATAATCAAAATTTAAGCAGCAGCCAGCCGCTGAGTCACAAGCCAATCATGTTGATACCCACGCCGCGACAGAAGATGATTGGCCAGACGGACATAGTTTTACACGCGTGTGTTACACTAAATATGTTTTACCAATTACGCCCAAAGACTTCTGCTTTTGCCCTCTTCTTGTTGTGTTCTTCCTTGGGGGCATGTAGCAGAATTCCTGCCAAGTTTCCTCGGCGGGATTGAAGATCTCCAACAATGTACTTTCAGTAGCCTTCAGCAAAACCTGTTTCACAATAAAGAGTACATCGGTAGGGAGTTGACGGTAAGCACCATCAGACTGGGCTACCCGTGGGATGACCTCTTGTTTTTTCACGATCAACGTCATACGTAGGAGTTTGGTCTGCAGTTCGAGATTTCTGTGCAAAAGTGTGTGGCATTATTTTCAAAAGGCAATTACGAGGGGGCCTCATATTAGCCTTCAACATTATGAATGGCCTAGACTGCTACTTTGTTCCTAATCATTTTTTTTCACTCAGGCTAAGACATCCACTTTGAATGGTCATCCCCTAAAACTACGCGCGGGCAAAACAAGAACCCATAGACGCGCGTTCTTCTTCAATAGCGAAAATTGGTGCAGCGTGGAACGCTCTGCCCGGAGATTTTGTTTTCTCCGCCTGTGTGAATTCATTCAAGAGTATACTCGACATGCACCAAGCTTTTTAGCAGCTACATGCTAACCTATGTAAACATACCCAATTACACGCACTCATTCTACTTGTAACAAACTAGTAGTCTTTTATGTTTACATTTTTCGAGTAGCCGATGGCTGTTGGCTCTTCGACTGAAATCAGGTAAACCCATTTTGAATTTTTATTCTGTATTGATGCATTGCGCAGCTACTTTTTAACAAATAAGGAACTCAAAGGCATTCGGCTATCTATCCATTAATAAAACTGAACTGAATTTTAACACTTTTAAAATTTACCCATTCAAAATATTCAAGACTTAAGGCCAAATCGGATGGCATTTCTTGAAAAAATAATACTGAAAAATTAACCACCCGTTCACACTTCCTGAAGGAAAAGGATTGAAAGCCAATGAAGAAGGAAACAGATCTTATTTCACTAAAGCTCGCTTGCCAGTGAGAACGAGAAAACGACTGGCTAGATTATAAATCTGATTTTATGTACAGTTACGCCCCACCCTACTGTTTTTGTTGCTGTTAAGTTAGGGAGCTTTTGTTGAGGTTGTTTGACTTGTGTTTCAATCTGAATTGTGCTAACGGCTCTAGAAAATCAACCCATGAGTAGTAAATAGAGCAAATCAAGTCAAAATAAGAACCTACGCGCAATCCAAATGAGTCCTGCGGAGGGGATGAGACAATATCTGCTCCCTGAATTCCTCCGAAAGCTTAGAAACACGAAGCTGAAAAAATAGTCTTGGAAAAGCCTCGACATGTCCATTACTGGTAAGTTTTCGCATCGATGAAAGTCGATGAGCTCCCTTATTGTCCACCCAGTTGACGATGGCCCAGAATATATCATTCTAGCTGGGTAAAGAGAGGTCATCTCGGACTAACAAGTCTTCTAATTCAGCCGCTGTAAGAGCCAGAAAGGCCAGGGTACCAATAAACTCCTGAAAATTTGCGCACACATAGAACTGCAACATTTCCTGCAACTCGAAGATATCATTTGAATTCGCGAATCGTCAGTACTGTTGGACAACGTCAAAGTTTAACCTAAAAAGTTCACATTGCTGACGATTTTTATAATAAATAGGCGGAAGTAGACATTTTTTATCAATCAAGAAAACTGAATCATGAGCACATAAGTCTGAGCTACGTTGTTGATTACCGTTATGGGTTCATCCATTCGAAAAAACAAAACTGATAATTATGTCAGGTAGGTACCCTGTTTGGGAAATGTTTTTCTATTCTGTTTTCCTGGCATTTTTATGCACAGGGCGGCGGTGCGTAAGCCCCGCCGTGACTCAAACATACGCCACCGCTAAGTTTGCAGTGACTAAGAGTGAACTTTTTACGAGACCAAGCATTGCAAAGTTCCGCGTCGACTTATTTTTGGGAGTCAAACGGCTGAATAGCCCCAAGCTTACCGTTGGCTTAGGAAGGCCAAACACATTTCTTCCACCGTCTGCTAAAATATTCTCCTGCAGGCCATCTCCCTCCTCCTTTTCCTGCGTTGCCAACGTGGGGCTGAATTTATCCGAGTAAGCGAACTGTAGAAGTGTCTGTACGGCTCTAAGGGAGAGATAAATGATTAGTTTGGTGGAAGAATAATTACCTCGGGAAGAGACGGTTGAGGATAGTATAGTCGAGAATGTTTGACTGATCAGGATTCAAGAAAAGATCAGCAAAAAGGGGAATGGAGGCTGCCATGACGATTTTATGTGCTGAAAATACCGCATCCTTGATCTGAGAGAAAAGAAAACAAGTGAATCGGCATACAGTGAGCAGAGCTTACTATGAAGGTGAAATCACACAGCTTCTGTGAACGATGAAAGTGATCAAATTAAGTAAACCTAGAAAACGATCAAAAAAGATAACACAGATTTCAACTTCTGGGGACACAGCCTTAGAAAAAAACGTAAAAAACAAGATGGTCTTCCAAGCGATTGGAATACACATCAGAAAAATGACTTATTTAAGCTTGCGAACATTTTAATAGATGCCTTGCATGTCAGGCTCATTCAAACTACGACCACGGCAGCCGCGGCAAAGTCAAATCGCGAGTTTTTCTTTTGGGTCAACGGGAGGCGTGAACAAACTACCAATTTGGCAGCAGTTGACTGCTATACCTGCCAGAAGCTCCCTTGGCCAAACACAGAACACCACGCTCGAGAAGTAGTCAGTGAACCGATATATTACCATGCTCTAGAGATACCGGTTCTCAAACACCCAAGTAAGGATCAAATTTTGCGGCTGTAATGCACGGCGGTTTTGATTGCAGTTTCATGCTTTCCTGTTTTTGTTACCTTTCGGCGAGACGATGAGCACTTCCAGAATTGTAAAATCTCTTGCAGAGAGGCACAACTCAATAACACACAGAATACGCAGTAGAAAAAACAATCTTCCGCTTTTAGTCATTCAAGAAGAGTGACGTAGATCCATGTGTGGTGAAAGTATCGAACAATATACAAGCCAGCGTGGTATTTAGTTTTTGAGTAATTCTACAAGAAAAAACGACGCCTACTCGGCAACGTGTCGTGCAATGCACTGGCCTCGGTCTAAGATCATAACGCTTTGCCTTACCCAGACATCCTCATAGTCGCGAAAGAGAGTGGAGGATACGGCCTATACGACACTAGCGCAGTACTTGTACTTGATGTGGCTGTTATCAGCCCTGATCTAGCTGGCCTCGATGATGTTACGCATCGTACCTTTCTAGGCGCAGCGATTTTTGATATCAGATCGGTAAAGCTCAACCCATTCTCTATTTCAGTGATAGAGACCGAATACCGAAGGTCAAAGAACCGTTTCTATGTCTTGCGAAACGGTGTTGCACCAAGTGTTGAGTTGACCTGCTATTCGACGTCTCCAGACGGGCTGTGATGCAGGATTGGGGCAGTGTAAAAAATCTCGTGAAACAGACAATGGAGAAAGTACCGAAACCGCTCCAGTTGTTTTGCTTGGATGGTCTGAGATATCCTCGCGATTCATGCGTGGCCAGTACGGAATGTTTTATTTGAGAAGAAGTGGGTATATTTCACTCGAAGAATGATCCTTAGGCAGCATTGGCCAAATACCTCTAGTTTTAGTTTCACGCGCAAAGCACCGCATTCAGAACTTTAGAGAAGGACTGACCGGACAGATGTTCAATAGACATGGATCTTCGTCGCGGTAAAGATGTCGCGTCCGATGCAAAGTTGCTTTTGACGGATTGAAAATACCCGGCAACCAACCTCGATTTGGGAGATGATATCGTTTTTACTCTTTCCATTTTGCAGCAGCCTTGCGTTGAGTTAGAGAAATGACCAATCGTCTGGCTGAAAGCTCCAGTTTGCATTCAACCAAGCCGACATTAGACCCTGAGTGACCTCGCGAGTTTTACCAATATTCACATCCCATCGGTCATGTTAGGTGACTGCCCGGTGCTGCAAGGATGAAGTTTATAGTTACTTGAGCGAATCACCAATCATCTACAACTTGGGTGGCTTTCAAATGGCATCTGCTGCGACCAGGATGCGTATGGAAGTCCTTGGCAGAAGTGATTGCGAGTGTCATCACCATCCAATAAAGCAAGGTAATTCATAGCATCGGCCGACAATTCCGTTGAATAGGAGACTGCGAACATCAAGATGTTGCCGCAGATTGGCTTTCGGGAATGCCTTGAAATGCAGATGCAGTCACGCTCTGAAAACTCGGTGGCCCAAACGCAAATTGCTGTCTGCGCAGTTCCACGTAGTAGCAACAGTGGATGACTGCAGTCAAATTAATTCATCTCAACTTAGTGACGTGCTTCGAATTGGCCCAAACAGGTAAAGCTCGGAATACGTGATAGGACTGTAAAGACACTTATCCAACGGAGAAAAGAGGAGGAGGAGGAGGAGGAGGAGGAGGTTTAGGGACATAAACGTGAGGTACAACTTGTCACCGTTATTAAAGCGGAGTACCCACGTCCACATCATCAATCATCGGCGACAAGAAGTCCTTAATTTTCACATTACTGGCATCCGGCTCTAGGCCAGAGTAGGCAAAGGTAAGAAGAGCATCTAATACCTCACTGAAAAAATAACGTAAACTTGTCATTCTATGACCTGCGTTTTTACCCCAAGGGTAGACTGAGTGCGGCGGCATTGACATTGTCGTCACCACCGCTGCCAACAAGCAGCTCCTCGAAGTAAGGGATGGATGCAGCCAAAATAAATTTGTGTGCAAAGTGTAATTTTTCATGCACCTAGAGCACAACAAATGTATAATTACTAAGTCAAGTGGGGAATTACCGCAAGGACAAAGTCACACAACTCTTTGCAGTTACGAATCGCGACAAATTGACCAAAGCTGTATTCAGTGAAAGTAGGAGTTACAACCATGCTTTTGTTTTGCATCAAAGTTAGCGTCTATATTTGAAGTGATGAACGATAAATGAAAAATGCTGTCAGCGAAAATTGTACAGGAGGTCAGGGATTGCATGATAAAAATCCTTAGGCAAGAAAACTGAATACTATAATCGGATGCCTGCCAACCCAAAATTGGCCATTTATTATATGGGAAACGTGGACCTATAATTGAGACTATGGCTTATTCGGGAGGCTTAAAGATCAGTTGGTAGAAGGAGGCAAATATGCGCATTTTTGATGGCTTGTACACACTGGAGGCCAGTAGAGAAGAATAAATCGACGTTTAAAGGTTGGCCATTATCAAATCTACATGACAATTTTGCGGCTAACGTGAAAATTTTCAAAATGTCTCGACAGTTTAATAGGCTTGACATACTAGATATCACTAAGCCTAAAACAAGTGCATTCTTGAATTTTATCTTTTTACCAATCTACTTACACCATTTACCTGCGGTTAGAGGAAGGCGTTTGCCTACTCTGGGCCCACAGTCAGATAAGATGCTAGTTTGTTCTACGGCACTAAACCACCCGAAAACAGTCACGAGGCACTCATAGAAACTCGACCTTACAGTTTTAGACCCCATATTGCAGTCACAGTTGTTCATTAGGTGAACTATGTGTATGTGCATATCTTTAAGGCTGGCTGGTTGGTAGCCCTCATTGGATCAGGAGCCCCGCCGGGTTGGCCTCAAGCCCGGCGGTGTGGAGGAGGGGAAGTCGGAACAGCGTGTTCGGTAGGGGCTGCTCCGTTGTTAAAAACAGAGATGTAGAGGAGGAGAGATAGATCCACCGTAGGGAGGTTTGGTGAAGCAGACCTTGGCCGCCGTGAGGGCGGGTGGGAACGCAGTCGAAGACGCGTCTGCTGTGGTTCCCTCTTCAAGCGAGACTACTGGCGTTATTTAGGGGAAAGTTGGCTGAACTGGACGTAATTAATTTGCTAAGGCAAACTTGAAACAGCAGCCATGTCGGTCCCCCGTGACTATCGGCCTATATCATACAAGGGGAACCTAGTGGATGCAATACAAATCAGGCTAAACATTTAGAAGTGTGAGTTCTATCAGAACGCAAATTGCGTGTCGAAGCTAGAATTCTAACCTTTTTAAACTGGAAAACCGGGCAAACATATTACAGAGACAATTATTTATGAAGTACTTAACCTCATCCAAAAGGCGTAAAATATTCACGCTCTAGCAAAAACGTGGACAGCAATTATCGAACAAACTATTAATAATTTTCCAGAAAGCGTTGACTATTAAGAAAATTTCCTAGCGCCTGGGTAGCAGTAGCGCTGCTATTGATCAATAGCAGCCCTGCCAGCACAGGCAACGGGGGTAAACGGGGATTAAAATTTTTGATTAAATGAATTACATTAAGAGAACACATTTGATCAATAGCAGCCCTGTCGGCACAAGCGACGGGGGTAAACGGGGATGAAAAGTTTTTGATTAAATGAATTATATTGAGAGAACACATTTTTAGAAATCTACGTGTTTATCAATAAATTATTAATAACTTTATTCTTTAACATACTGATCAATTTGGAGATTAAAGAATGAGAAAAAGGTGGCATCTCGCTGCACAAACGCTTTTCCTGCCGGTGGGGGAAAGGTTAACCTTTCCCCCACCGGTCGTTGGATGCGTACAGAAAACGGCGAGCAAGGGATGAGCCGCCAAATGATGATGACCAAGGTTCGAGGTATTACTTATGTCATTTCATTTTCTCATATAGACCCTACGCCCGGACCCTCCAGAGAAGTATAATAAATGGATACACCGCCCCACGTTTTTTTAAAGATTTCTGTAATACTATTTTTCTAATAAACATTTCTAATAATCAATCAATCGGCTTTGAATTCATATCGTTATCGGGGGTTTGCTTGTATAAAGCTAAAAAGTACCTGTATTTGGTCATCCTCAGTCGCGAATTTTCGCCACAGAATCCGCCGCGACTTGTCGAACGGGATTCCGGCGCGACTTGTCGAACCGGATTCCGGCGCGACTTGTCGAACCGGATTCCGGCGCGACATAGGTGACAAATTCGCACATAAATCCGGCCTAACAATGCGCGACATGTCGTACCGGATTCCACGGTTGATTCCGTCATTAGTTCGACGGAGATTAAAACACGTAATTGCATTCGACTTTTAAAGAGCCTTGTTTGCATTTTCTGCATATACGTAGTATCATTGCTCTTCTGAGTCCCTTGCACTCGTAATATATCCTTATCTCCCGATAAGATTGTGGATAAACCATCATGTTGCTTTTCTTAGACGACATTGAAGCAATATTTGCTTTAAAAAACACTCGTACAATTGTTCATGAGGCTTTTTATCAAATTTTACGATGCATACCAGTTTACCTCCAATCAACCAATTCCTTCTTTTCCAGAAACAAGCTGCACATGGCAAACGCAATGCTTCGTGTACGTACGTTTGAAGAGTCGTGAACCGCACCACAGCGGAAATGTGACTACAGAAGTAGTGTAAGTGCCCATCTATATGTATTGTTCTATATGGACTCGAATATAAAAGTTTCAATATCTCGAGATATTAAAAAGCGTCACTTTAGTAACATATCTTATCTGTATCTAAATGGGTAGCGAAAAACATACACATTGAAGTGTTACATGCGTAAAATAAACCCACTCAGTCAATAATACAAGTTGGAGCAAGCTATACAGGCATAAACACTAACCCTTTATGCCTTCTTAACGAAGTCAACGATAAATAATTAGATCATCGACATTATGCAATTTGTTTTTTGGTTGCTTTTGGTGCACACCAACTGTGCACAACAATAATGGTAAGATGAAAAGAAAGAAGATCTTCGGAAAATCGAGTTGTACTCGTGAATTTTCGAACAAGTATCACGTGTTCGTCGTCAGACTAAATTAAAAGTGAGGGCTGGGAATGTCGCACTAGATGTTTTGGAGGCAGAGGTTACAACGGACGGGGGAGGGGAAAGGGAGGGGATTGGGTGGAAGGGTTATGGTGACGTGACACCCGCGGCGATAGGTTGTGCTAGTGAGGGGAGGGGGGTGTTAGCGTTTGGACTATGGGCCGCGTGTTCGGGGGAAGGGTGTGGCTGGTAAAGAGTCAGAGAAATTCCACTTGACCGGGCACAGAGAGCCAGTTGTTGTTTCAGGCTG
>JAYGXS010000002.1:90121264-90149254 GCA_036362985.1 Ligula intestinalis
TTGGTCACAACGGCAGGTCAAGGCAAGTATTAACCGCCCTGTTGCCTAACTTAAACAAAGCTACCATTTTATATATGTCTAATCAATTGATGCACTTAGTGGAAATATACGTGAAATTGAATAAATTATCAATAAAAATAGCTTCGTTACCATTTTAAAATATAACAAAAAGTACTTAGATAGCCTTCTGGGTCTGTCAACAGCATTCGCAAAAGTTAGGGAAACCGAGTAATAACTTTGCCTTAACCATTATCTCCGCTTATTCCCGCTTCCCCCGTCTCTATCCCCGTTCTACCCGGCGATTGTGCTGGCAGGGAGGCCCAAAACTATCGTGGTGTTCACCGAACATCGGTTTTAGCTTAAATCTTAGGAAAAATAATTTATAACCAAATTTTAGACCATCTGACGAATGCAAATAAAAATAATTTGTATTTACCTTTTGTCTTTGCCTTTTTTACCTGAAAAGTCATGTCATTCCTACCATCTCACTTTCTCGGAATTCATCTCTAGAAATAGGGATGACGGGAACACTATAGTTGCAATTTACTTTGATCTTAAAAAAGCCTCTGATATAGTTCCCCATAAAAGGCTGATCATGAAGCTAATGAGTCACGGGATTTGGCCACCTCTCCTTGATTTTCTCAAATCCTATCTTTAAAACCGATCCCAAGCAGTACAACTTAGAAATATAGTATCAGACCCAGCTCATATAAGCAGTGTTATTTTTCAAGGCACTATCCAAGGCCCCATCTTATTTCTCATTTACATTCATGGGTTATCTACTGTATCAACTTCTGCTGAAACATTTTTCTGTGCAGACGACTTTAAACTTGCACATGCATATAATAAGCATTCGATAATTAATGAGCACAGAAAGATAGAGTCAGATCTTACAAAACTAAATGTCTGGAGTTCTAAATGGCAAATGCCATTTTCACCAACAAATGTCATCTCTTGATATTTGGATCATTGAAACTTTCTCCCATAATTTTTAACGCCGAAGAAATTTAAGAGACGACAGCCATAAAAGATTTAGATCTGAGCTATAAAACACTCTGGACTTATCCACTCACATTAAACAAATAGCACCAAAAGCTAACAGATTATGTGGTTTCATAAGTAAAATTTTTACATCGATCACACTTAAGACGCAACTTTATAAATACTCGTTTTACCTACCCTGGACTACTCTTCTATTTTTTTGGCATTATGTCATCAGCTGGTCGAAAGAAACTAGAAGGCATTCAGCGGCGCTTTACCAGATAAGTCACTTTAAGTCACTTTATTAAGGGAAGAAGGCTTTTGCCCTTGAGCTCCCTATTCATAACCAAATTCGCATAAAGGGTCCACCGTAACAATAGTACATAATACAACTGTACAAATGTAGGCTTAACATCAGCGATAAGTTTGTGCCAGTTGCAAGGTGCTGCTACTGACAATTTGTTCATTTTATCTGCCACAGTTTCTCAGCAAATGAGAATCAAGTTTGTGTTAAAAAATGTCAACAGTATCTGAGAGGACCACATCTTCCGGGAGTCCGTTCCACGCTCCAATGAATCTCTGGGAGAAGGCGTTTCGTCGAACGTCGATACGGGCTGATTTCCTCTGTAGTTTAAAAGGATGACCTCGCCGAGCCAGTTCGGAGAAATCATAAAATTCTAGGGCGCAGTCTTGGCCTCTAACAATACGGAAGGTTTGTATGAGGTCCCCGTGGATTTGCCTATAATTTAGAGGGAAAAGATCAAGTTCGGTCAGTCTGTCTTCATAAGGCAGATGACCAAGATTCTTGACCATCTTCGTAGCCCTCGCCTGCACTCTTGAACCACGGACGCCAGGCCTGGACAGCATACTCCAAGTGGGACCGAACAAACGCTCCGTAGGTTGCCCTGAAGAGCTCCTTGTCAATGTTGACGAATACCCACCTAATCGCAAACAGCACCTGTGTCGCGCGTTTAGCTGCCTTTACACACTGAGTAGATGGTTTAAGTGAGGAATTTATTAGAACACCGAGATCCTTTTGTTCGTTCACATTTGAAAGCGGGTGCCCATCGAGGAGGTATTGGAAGAAATCGTTCTCCTCATCAGTCCTTCTAGTACGGAGTCTTAAAACCACACACTTACTAATGTTGAAGTTTAAAAGCCAACAAGCAGACCAGCAGCTAAGTCGATTAAGACTCTCTTGAAGTGCTTTCCTATCGGCGTCAGACCTGATGGCTCTTCGGAGTTTGACGTCGTCGGCAAACATGATAGCGCTGCAACCCAGGTCCTTGAAACAGTCGTTGATATAGATAAGGAAGAGCAGTGGCCCTAAGACAGAGCCTTTGGGGACGCCACTCAGCACAGATGTAGGGTTTGACTTTGAATCACCCATGCACACAGTTTGCGATTGCCCTGTGAGAAAATCTGTAATCCATGCCAGCAGGTTTCCTCTTATGCCAATTTCTGACAATTTATACATTAGACGCTTATGTGGGACGCTGTCGAATGCCTTCTTGAAGTCCGTATAGATGACGTCAACCTTACCATCTTCATCCAAAGCGCGAGTCCACTGCTCAGTGGAAAGTAGAAGGCTAGAAAGGCAGGAATGGTTCTTTCTGAAGCCGTGTTGGAGCCCTGACAGTAGGTTGTTCTCCTCCAAGAACTTCATTGTCGTCTTCTTAATTATCGTTTCCATCACCTTACAGCAAATGCATATTAGGCTGACTGGCCGGTAATTGTTGACCTTCGTGCGTGTTCCGCCCTTGTATATCGGGTAAATATTTGCCATTTTCCATTCGGATGGCAGTTTTCCTAGTTCAAATGAAGAACGAAAAATATGTGCTAGGGGCCCTGAGAGTTCGCTTGCCAATTCTTTCAAGAACTTGGCTGGTATATTGTCTGGACCGGATGACTTTGCTTCTCTGAGGCTCTGCAGCTCCCTCTCAACTACAGATGTTGAAAATAGTAGATAATGAAGTGCCGGACCGGCGTTTACAACAGCACTGTTGGCATTATCAAAATGAAGCTCAGTTTTCCTAGTGAATACCGAGACAAAGAACCGGCTACAGTACTCGGCTTTCTCGTCATTATCAACGACTTCTCCGCCATCATCATTCGTAAGTACTGCGACAGAATCCTTGTTTTTTATCTACTGTTAATATAGCGGAATAGAATTTTGGGCTTTTCTTTGGCCTGTTGGAGGATTCTTTATTCATAGTTTTTCGTGGCCTGGTGAATTAATTTTTTTACTGCATTTCTTTGGCGTCAGAATTCCTCGAGGTGCCCTGGCGACCCAGTTTTCCTGAATAACTCCCATTACCTATTCTTCTTCAGTTGCCTGTTAAGGATTCTCGTCAACCAGGCAGGACGACTAGTCGTCTTGTGTACCTTCACCGGACAAAAGCGCTTAAGCAGATCTAATGCAACCCTCTTGAGTGATCTCCAATCCTCCTCCGGATCCCCCTTGAGTAGGCAGTCCCAATTCACGGACGATAGTGCATTCTTCATTGAATTGAGATCTGCCTTCCATATGTTTGGCTGGTCCTCCATTTTCCTCAGCCAATGAGTGTGGAGTGAGTAATCCCATAGTAGCGTCCTATGGTCACTCTTACCGAGCGGAGCACTTGAATGCACTTCATCTAAGTAGGATGAATCCTTCGTGAAAATGAGATCCAAACAAGTAGCCCGGTGGTTTTATCGAAATTTGGTTATGTCCTTAACGTTCTGAACTAGAGATAGATCAAGCGTGAGGTCCATTAAGTTGGAACTAAAGGAAGTTGACGCCGCATTCACTGTCAGGTTGTTCCATTCAATTGCAGGGGCATTAAAATCACCAACGATGAGAACCTCCTGGTGGCTAGCAGCTTCCTTCACCAGACCAAGGAGTGAGTCGTCGGCTCCACTCAAAATGTTTGGTGGCCGGTAAACGGCCAGGAATTCAAGGTTCTGTGAATTTGCCTTCTTGATCTTTAACCAGACGGACTCATACTCCAGGGCGACAGTGTGTTCCCTTTCTACAACAGAGATTTCAGTTCTGACATACACGACAACCCCACCTCCTTGTCGGTGTTGGCGGTCTTTGCGGAAAAGCTGCTATGCTGGAATCGAAATCTCTGAATCTGCGATTTCTGCTTTTAGCCATGTTTCCGTTATTGTAACTACATCAGGTTTCCGCTCCGAAAGTACTGCCTTGAGTTCATCAATTTTTGAGGGAAGACGTTGGGCATTAGTTTAAAGAAAGCTCAATTTAGACTTTGTCCCCACTTTATGCAGGCGGTTGCCTCTTGCGTGAGATTGCAAGCAGGGAACTGTCGGTGCTGATGGAGACGGACTGTTGTCCATCCCGACTAGGCTGTTAGTGTTTTCGGCTTTCTCCAGAGGAGTGACCTCGGGACATGGACGATCTCCCCGTTCAGAATTCGAAGATTGCTCTCGCCGAGTTCGCATCTCCTGTGGAGTTCTACTTATAGCAATCTCCATTTCTCCCACTCCGCGGGGGAAAATTCTCGCTGAAAAAAACCGTCGAGTGTAAGTATTGGTTTCCTACTTAAAAATACGTGGACTTCAGCCTCACTCTTCAGGACAACCTTCAACGGTCTTGGTTGGCGTTGTTCATCTTTTGAGTCTGTTATACGGCCCATTCGGAATGCCTTTAGCACTTCGACTTTCTCCTCACCCTTTAGGAGGAATTTCAGATATTCTTTAAATAACTTCCTGTCCTCTTCAAGTCTTGATTTCTGGGTATCGGAAGTACCTTCTGGCATGCCTTTTATGACTATGCAGTTTATACGAGTGGTACTCACCTTCGGACTGTCGTCCCCTTCTGCTTCTCTAGGGTTTGTTAGGACAGATTTGCTTCGAGGTTCAGCGCTCCTGTTCGTTTTGGCCTGCGAAGGTGCCCTTTTTGTTTGGCTCGTGCTCAAGCTCGGCCAACTTATATTAGCACTTGGGCTTAGTTGGCCTTTTTTGGGAGCCCGAGAGCGCTTCTTCGTTCTCTGAGAAGCCAGTAGGTTGACCATTTTTTCTGTCCATGGCAGACTACCAACTCCCTCAAGCACCCTGGCTGCCGGATCATTTTTGTGCGTAGACACTTCGGCGAGGGATGTTGCTTCTTCGTACGTTAGATTTCCTCGCTCAAGTTCACGCATTGCCGGTTTCTCCTCACGAAGGAGAAATAGAGATAAAAATTTCAGTTCTTCCATCTCCACTCTAAGACTATTAACCACCTTCTCAATGTTCGTAAATTTGTTCAAAAAAGTAAAATATGATATGGAGGCTTCATCTTCATGCGTTTCATCCCTTAAACTTTTACGACTTTTAGCTCGCTTGGCAGGAGGGGATTTCAAAGAATTTCTACATCGATTTTCTGTAGTTAGTAAGGAATTTGGAAACTACCACTCCATCCCGTGATGGCAAAGAGAGGTAGGCGCTCGACTTCTATGCGAGGGGTCCAGGATTCGAATACGGGCGGTGGCGTGACTTTTTTCCTTGTTGCGATGATGTCGGGATTTGGAATGCAGGCACTGGCAAACATTCCTTCCCGTCTTCCGAAGCTGTATCGCACATAGTTTCAATTTTTCTGTCACCATCTTTTCACAGCAGACCATTAATGAATCAAATAGTAAAGTGGATTGCTTTGGACTGTAAATAACCGATTTAGATTAC
This sequence comes from Ligula intestinalis, assembly GCA_036362985.1. Lineage (NCBI taxonomy): Eukaryota > Metazoa > Platyhelminthes > Cestoda > Diphyllobothriidea > Diphyllobothriidae > Ligula > Ligula intestinalis. The sequence continues at coordinate 90,126,908 of JAYGXS010000002.1, forward strand.
TTTCATCCTGTGTCTTCGTGGTGGAGTTGATTAGATGCTCAACTTGGTGTTCGTAACTTGAGTCTTCTGAACTCAAGAGACTTTTGCCCTTTTAGCGGGGGGTGATTTCGTCGCATCAATCTTGTGACTTCTGCCCTCGAAATTACGACTACGGCTTTTAAACGAAATTAAATTTAAGTCTACAGTAGACCCCGATCATGTGGTGGTAAAGACTGATACTGGCGAACTACAGGTTTTGAGTTCATGTCCCTCTTGCGCCGCGGCTTTTACAAGCCGATCTGCACGTTTATTTTTGTCTCCCATCATAGATCAGACTGACGATAAACGATATTAACGTTCTATGCAATATGTATAAAGCGTTCAACTGTATGAAAAAGGTTATTGAAATGACTCAGCTGTTTGTCGAGAGCTGGAATCCGGGAGAATTGTTGACAGAAGGCAGTGACAGAGATGATGCTCGCTTTGACTAATGTCCTGTCGGGTCTTCTGAGGCTAGAGTTATTGCGAAAGCGAATCCAAAAGCTAACAACGAAAGTCCGCCAGATGGCAAGGTGAACCGAAATCCCGAAAATAATATTTCCCACGGAGGACGAGAAATTTATACCGTAATTTGAAGTGCGCGCTTATTTGTATAAATATTTATATAAATATGATGGCACACACGATTCCTACATTAAACAATATAATAAGTATGGTCTCCGACCCCTCTGGATTCGCAGACTCCAAAATGGTCTTACTTTCCTATTCAAAGTCACGCACGACGAAGAAATTCTCAGCACACACATGCTACTATATCAAAATGGTCCCCGGGACACTAGAAATAATGTAAATACGATCTAAATCCCCAAATTCAATAAGGCTCAATGGATTAATTTCTACACTGTTACATACGCAACAATATGGAATATTCTTCCTATATCTATTCGGAAAAGTTGAACTCTCGTAGAATTCAAAACAAAAATAAAAATGTTTCTTTTAAGTAGCACGACACATCTTTTCTTGAAAAAGATAGGACACTTTTCAAGTCAGTTCTTTGATAGAGAAATAGGGCCTAAGGGCCTCTAATAAAATCCTGTCCAAGAGCCTCAAATTCTGTCACTAAATCACGAACCTTGCACAGGCTGATTTCTCCTGATAGCGAGTTCCTGATACAGATCATCCACCTGGATCAGTACTTGGCATTTGTAGATGACTAGCAAGTTATGATTTCACACCTACGTTATGGGCAATGAAATCTCAAATCGAATCGTCCTGTACTCCATATTCCACTACAATTTTCCGCCGGGAAGTTTCCATTCAGCGAATATACTTTTCGATTCCTTGACCTTGAAATACATAAGGAGTGCCCGATGGCCTCGCCGATTACGTTGATGGAGGATTTTGATCTCTTCGAGGAGCGCCTGCTAGACGCGTATTATTGGCAGCAGGCGGTAGGACTTTTCACTCTTCTAATTATTTGCTTAATTAGGTTGCCTTCCTGCGTACGCGGGAAGCATGAAGGGCGCATGACCTCGTCAAGGGGCTCATGCAAACACTATTTGACAGCCGTCTGCTGGCAGAATTCAACCTAACAGGTGGCTATAATCGCTGAAATCTCCAGCACACAGGAGCGTACGCTCTGCTGGAAGGTAAGCATTTCACTTTGATTGAATTATCCTCTACCCCTAGATGTTTTTGGAACGTGAGCGGAGACCCACCCCACACGGCCAACGGACTTCGAGGAGGCCATCCGCTCCTTGCTGAAATCGGCAGTTTCTAAACACCACCACCTGCAAAAACTGGAGGATCGCATTGCAGAAAGTTGCAGTGCCAGTGATTAGTTGAAAACTACTTCCCTTATATATAAACACAATATTTTGTAAATAAATAACCCTCGTTTCTATACTACGAACTACTTATTTTAATATCAGCTGCTGGTGGGAGGGTAGGAGGCGCACGCGAAAAAGGGCTGCGGACCTTGCGAATCATGAAACATAGGGGGGGGGGGTACATCGTCGGACGGGCCGGGGAGCTACGCGAAACATGCAGCCACCAGGGGGAGGAAGCTAAACGGGGAACGGGGGAGGTGTATGCGAGCACCACGAGGACAGCACATGCGTAGGGCTAGTAACAGCATACAAGCGAAGGCGGCCAATCAGCAATCGCAAATATGGTGCGTCCTTGCAGCACACGAACGCGTACAACCAAAGGCACCCACATTTCCTTTCGGCCAATAAGCGCACGCGCTAGTTAACAGCAGGGAAGACAGCTACAACGCATGGTGCGCACGTGCAAGTAACACGCGTATGCATACAAAAAGAGGCCGTAATGACCGGCCAATCAGCTGGCTTACTATTATAACACATTTGACACATTTACTGATGAAGAGCATCGCTCTAGAGAAATACCACTAGGGCATGGGAAATTTTTTGTTGTCTTTACCCCGTTTTTGGTTGGCGTTTTTGGCATTCGATGCGGAATGGCAATTATGCTCCGCAAAAATGTATTAGATGTCCGAACTCCCCTCAAAGATAGGTGCCGAAATTTTACAATGCGCAATACTGCAAAGCAGGGAGAACACCGAATCGCACCCTGGATTAGTGCCTGTATGAAGAGGATAATTTTTCGAACTGACCGCGGCTGAATATACCTCTGAAGAAGGATCAATCACAAATCCAAAAATGATATACTGTTTCCAGACCTCAAATATTCGTACTCTGAAACCTCTAACACATGTATTGCATGGATATTATTTTCCAATTTTGATCTTATTGTACCTTTGCGGACAGGTTTTTTCATCAAGAAAAAATTCCCTATCTTGCATAGTATTAACTGAGCAATAAACAAAAACAGAGCCAATATCTGTGTGCAAAAGAAGGGGTTTGTTTTAGGTTTTTTCCTGTTTTCCAAGGGTTTTGACGGTGCCCAAGAGGCATCGTACCAATAAAACGTATTATTATGCGACCAATCGTTTAATCGCCAAAGATATTCCTGGAAGTTATTTTCAATCACAAAACTAAAACGAACACAATACTGACTGCAAGAGAGGGCGTTTGTTTCAGGTTATTTCTGTCTTCGAGGTTATGGAAGGCGCCCAAGAAGAGCTTAACCAATTAGCCCAATTTTTTTATTGCCTGAAAACCGGTAATAAATAAATAAATTTATCCCGGTTGTCTATCCATCCGTATTCTTTGACTTCTGGTTTGGCCACCTAAAAGTTGTCTACTGTCATCCCATGACATCTCATCTTCATTAAGATGCAAAAGTTCCTCGTTTCATTGGGGTCCTTGGGTCTTCTCGGCATGGCGATCCATCCATACATTCGTCATCTTCCACAACCCATTAATGCCCCATGCGGTGACATCAGAAGTAGGCCACGCTGCTTGCGTCGATTTTGTGGCTGCTGCAGTCTTTCTGCTGACAATTGGCCTCAAAGAGCATGTGGGTACCTTCTGTGTTGCTGTCGAACTACTTATGTTGCGTGACAAAAAAATTGGACACTCGATGAAAATCCTATTACTGAAAAGTTGGGAGTACGTTTTTATTATCTAATAAACCAGTTCTGTTGGTATGGCGTGATTGCTGAGATTCTGGTCTAGCTTCTCATTTACAGTCATTCAGCCATCTCTCGCTCCGTGATGGAGGAGTTCGCGTGATCCTGTTCTTCATTCTACACACCTGATTACCAAACAGCGGTGCTTTACTGCATCACATAGGAGACCGTCCCACAGCCACCAACTTGTCCTCCCCGGCTTACGCCCAGGTTGCAGTTACCTCCTCCAGGTCTCGTTCGTGCTCTGGCTCTGGTGCATCTTGTGTTGTGTTCTCTTCTTCCGACCGCCAAACCGTCGACTTCTACTTCAACCATGACTGCATGCGACCAGCTCAATCTGCCTTCCTCTATCCGAAATGCGCCCACTTCTCAACTTTAATGTTTCCTGTCAGTTCTGCTTTGCTGCTTCGGTTTGTCGTACAGTTCCGTATAATTCCTTTCCTTTTACTGTGCACGTATACTCTAACCTTTCCTTTGTTTCTGCCAGTGCTCGATCTTCATCAAGCTAAACCGATGTTCCTATGTTCGTTTGCAGTAATTTATGCCATCTCCTCTGCGTCGCACAGCGCTTTCTTCATTCCTCAAATTGTCCGTTGAGTCTTCATTCGATGCTTGCTCCCATTGTCCACATGTCGGCGCCTTCGTAAGATTTTTGCCGATAAGAGAACGTCTTTGTATAACTGACTACTCACCTGGTAACATGTCAAAATTACTCGTAAACTGGATAACATGTCTTAAATGGGTTGACAAATTGACCGAAAACCTCTAGTCTCATGCAGAAACTTGTGGTAGGTAGATGCCCTATCTGCTTTTGCTCTATGAATATATTTCTGAGGACGAATCCACGACAGATATCGAATCGTCAGGCGAATTAAAGTATTGTCCCAGCGATCGAGTCATCTTCTCAGATGCCAAAACTTTCAATTGCGGACGAACTACAAAATTCGAAGCACACCACGACCCACCTGCGACGTTTCCATTCTTGTTTCGCCAAACTAAACATAAAACTCAGGCCATGCAAGGGATAAACACAAAAGCGGTCGCCATCTCGACCCTTAAAGCACGTTTGAGTAGTGTTCTTTTCAGTGCATTTTCAGTTCGAATTGCATAAAGTGCGTTCTGTCATTGGCGAAGAAAAATTAGACCATAGCTATAGGCTGTGCTCTCGGGTCTGTAAGAAAGGTCTTACCATACCAAAAGATTTATAAAGCATGATAACGTATGCAGCTTACACCATTCGTGTTAAGTTAAAATAATCGAAGGCAGTAAAAAGAGCATCCCCAATGTGTGACCACATTTCTTAGTAACGAGTGCAATTGCTTCTGCTCCTTATATTCCGCAGCCCAAATAAATTAAAAACTTATTTGTGCCAGATTGATTCATGCAAACTGTTTGATTAGTCACTGATAGTCCTACCGATTCTATGTTGACAGCAATGGTGACTTTCAGAAAAAAAACACTTGAAGAGCATGTATATTCCTTCGCGGAAAACTCCCCAGACGAGTACACATATGTCGGAAGGGATAGAAAGTTAAATATGCGGTCAACATGTTCGTCTTTTCATACAAATGAGCCCTAGAATTTGAGAAAGTGTGTGCGAAAAGAGACAGCAATTTAAGTGGTGGCGACTGTTTGTTGACACCGTTCATGATAGGAAGGCGGGGCAGGAGTTGGCGAGGGTGCAGAGGATTGCATGCTGTTAGGCAACTGTTGATGATGATCGGTGCGAAGTTTGCTTGGTCGTTTTTATGTGCAAAAGACTGGCCTCCCTAACCTTACTACTTTTGATTGACTCGTCTCGCTTACACTGTATAACCGGCTCCATAGGAGCAAGTAAATGCGCATTTGTATATGCTCTGAGCTGAATTTAAATCTTTCCCAATTATATTCTCTGACTTTTCTGCTTAATCTATTTGTGTTCATACACTTCTATAGTTGTTCTCCGGATGGGGTCAATTTTTGTCAATCGATTAGATAACGCAATCTAATCCAGTTTGACCTTGATTGTTTGTTAGCGCTATCTAGCTGTGCAGTCTATACAAATCTTCAAGGCCAGGGCCAAGCGTTTGGCTTGTCGTACTAGCGTGCGTACGAGTGCAGTTACTGTCGTTATGAAGACTTCGTTGCACTTAAAAACGAATATATATATACGCATCTATTATTGCTTATTGATCGTGGAATTTTTACTATTCATATTGGAGATCACTGTCATGTTATTCTGCAGAATAACATCTGCGAACGAGTTGTGTGCCAAAGTAATGGCTAGCTATTAACAAACTTTTGGTGACTTAATATTATCAAGGATGGCTCAAAAGTTGCTTTGGCTGTGGAGTTGCCGGAATTGCGTCAAGACCATATTTTCTATACTGTTTGCTCAAGCAGGGACTACCTGTAGGTGTGCTATCATTATAACCCCTGATAGAAAAACGCTAGCGCCGCGCTAAGTCGCCTAGCGCCATCGCGCTATTCTGTCCCTGCGTTGCGCGCACGCATATATTTGCCCCCAGGCGACATTCGAAAAGCGTTCCTAGTGGGCGTCACCCCTTGTGACAGGGGGATACCATCCCCCCTATAGCTGGCGCAGGCACTCCGCGGTCGAAATCTGGGCCAAGTTGAATCTAGTTGATGCAGGCAAAAGTTTGAAACCCTGTGACAATTGCAAGTGGGGGGCGGGGGCTAATCACGTGCACGCAGAGTAGTGCGATGGCGCTAGCGTTTTTCTATTAGGGACATTTTCCCAGCGTTGAGGTAGAGCAAACGGTACTTGTTAGTAGCCCCTTTTATTGTGACCTGATTGGCGGCGATTACAGCCGGTCATAACCCCTGCCAATTGCTGTGCAGAATTCCACAGGAACACATTTTCCGAGATTTGCTATCAGAGACCGTGTCAGAATCGTCCTAGCACCGACGAATGTTGTTGTAGCTGTGCTATAGCACAGGAACAGGAACTCTGTGATTGTAAGGTTCATGACCACCGTTTCAATTCCGCATGCAAATTTTAACAGCAATCAGTAGCGTGAATACTCATCTGTTTCTTACGAGTTATCACATGGAGACCAGATACGCTTAAAGAAGGACTGTGGTATGATCCCACAGCTGAGGACATTTTAAGTGTCAGTAGCGTATACCTCTAAAATTGAATACCTCGTAGAGCAAAGGAAATAATGAGCCGCTTTGAATATTTTCTGTTCTCGGCAACATTGTTCTTTGTACATACTGTCTTCAAACGAAACTTACTGTACCCATTTGCTGTTGAAGCGTCCACTTAACATCATGCGCTCCTTGTTCACGTAAATAAGGACACTCAACAAGTGGTCCCTCGCTGTGCTTACAGACGAGCTTGACTTTGCGACTGTTGTGTGGACTGACAACTTGTATGTCCAGCCCGCTAAGTCGCCCAACTGTATGCCGCTCGGTCCTAAATGAACTCTTAAAGAAAACAGAAGAGTTCTAAAACTCCATGACGTTCAGTATTATCAGCAATACGCATGGTGCTATGAACGTTTCTGTCCATACAACACAACTTACATTTGAATGTTTGAGCAGCTGTTTCCTACAGCCTATATTATTAATGCATAGGATGGATGAGGCCAACAACCTATTGGCCATAAAAAGGGAAGGTAATACTTAAAATGTCTGGTCGGCGGACTGTTCTTTAGGACAAATATACCCGTGTGATAGGAAATTTCATATACTCGGTACTTTCCTTAAATACTAATTCCCTTGAACTGCTGTATCTCCGGGAAAACATTTTTGACAGACATGTGTTCAATCTTCACAAACTATAATTGTCTATTTAAACGTGGTGTGATCTAAGCTGGAACGAATTTGTTTCGCCGGTTACCATACGCCTTTCTCTTTTGATCCTTAGCCACAATAGCTTCCTTACTACACCTAAGTAGGCTAGACTTAAAACATATCACAGCGGCTAATTATACTGTGCACTTGCCTGCTAAATCTTTTTCCCTCTTGTCCTTAACTTCTCCTTCAGCCGTACCCTGTTTGCAGCTTTTGTAACATTCTTAAATTGCTGAGCGAAGGCACCTCTGGTTGCTACATAATGCTACTAGGCATGTCACATGTGAAATTTAATCCGCATGTCTATTTAGCAGGGTGCAGTTAAAAAAATTGTGGAAATATGCTTCATAGAAAGTCATTGTCACTGCTTAGTCATACTACTAGTTGCGTGAGCAACCGTCAATTTCTGTGGGCTTGTTGACTTGTCTGTTTCCCTGCATTATTAAATGCAATACTCACCTGCGCAGGACAATGTATCATAAAAATATTTCAGTGCTGTATTAAAGTTGTGCGGCAGTAGTTAGTAGTAGTAGTAGTAATTTATTGGCAGCTCGTTTTTTAGCATGGTCTTGAAGATATTTCACTACCAAATTGATAGCTATATCTCTCCTCTAAAAATGCTCAGTTGGTTGCTTGGATAGTCGTAACAAGTCTCTCCGATCATCTGCTGGTTCTCCCGATGCCTCAATGAAAATTTGCATTCGGTTCAGCCTTTGGTTTTTGTACGCCGAGGTTGGAGTATGGTTAGCTGATGACAGCCAGTAATTCAATAGTTGCCAAGTATCTTACCACATAATGAAAATTGCAAGGAAGATAAGTTGAAAAACCCCCAAATAACTGCCTTTATACATTCACGCATAGGTTTGTATACCGGATGGTGTTGATCGTTGGTAAGAGAAACGGAGGAACTGTTACGAGCCAGGAGAGAACCGTTGCACCAAGAAAAATGACTTTACGTGAATCCGATAACTCGAGGCGGACATCACGCTTTAGTAGAATTGACGGGAAACCGTTCACCCATTCCAACTCGTAAAACAAAGAAACTTTTGTTTATCTAATTATGCGGCTTGTTTACTCATAAGCTTCTCATGTACACAAGTATTTCGGGCCAACGTACGTCATTAGTAGCCTAATCCAAGTACATTGTATTTCCGAGTAAACGTTATAATAATAAAACATACACCAGCTAGAATTTTTAGTGGTTTTGCTTTGTCATGGCTCTTACTAAGTTCGTTTACTCCTTCGATTCTTACCGAACTCTTGGTTAGCATTTCAAAGATTCGGAAGTATAAATCAGTGAAATATCTTGTGAAGATTATCTTAACAAACTAATGCATATATCATCTGTCTGAAGGTAAGCTGCATGAACGAGCGAGAGAATGAGCCCGCGACGCCGGCCGTCCAACCCTATTTCGTCGAATCATTTGCTTTTATTTTGCGCCACCTCGGTCAGGAAAAGACTTTTAAGCACCTCTTTAACGACTCTGATGAAGCATTTATCTCCGCCTTCAAAAATCTGACGGGTAAGTAAATTCGTTTTGTTCAACGTTTGCAGAGGACTCTCAGAAGGTCTACTTGACGCTGTTTAGGCGATCTAAAGGTTTTTTCCGCCAGTCAAAACTCCGCATTGATCCCGCCCCAGGAGATTTAGCTGCTGCGTTGCTTGAACTCTCAAATCAGGGCTTCCTGTCCTCTGGTAGTTGTCACTTTCATTTTTTATGAATTCAGATCTCTCTACGTTTCCTGACGACGAAATTCTGAACATACTTGATCGAAAAGAAGTGAATGATCTCGCGGCTGCGTTCAAACTGCCATTGAAAGGATCGAAAAGTGACCTCATTTGCAGTTTGCTGAAAATTTCGCGTGAAAAATCAATTTTATCCTTTTTTGGTACTCAGGAAAACAAGGCGACTCGGCTCAGACAGTTGTAAGTTTCCTGTCTGTCTTCTGCCTTATGGAAAATTTGACACTTTGTTGATTATCACAGAATTGGCCTTCTCGAGGGCTGGTATATGTTTGAAAATACGGCAGACTCTTGCGATCCCCATGAAATAGGAAAAATCATATGCGGACGCACGTTCCCAGAAAAGATCGGATCACATACCTCAGGATTGGAGAAGAATGTTTAGTAATCAGGTGTATGCGTAAGTAGGGAAGAGAATTGATCGGTCACTTGAACCATTTGTTTATTTTTCTGAATTTTTGGACTCGTGCGGGAATCCTTTATAGCCACAGAGCAGCCAACCAAACATAAGTGACGCAGGGCCTGTCCTAGATTGATACATCGATCGATATAGTTCTCATGTTAGGCCATGACTTATGAAATGTAGTTCATATCAATATGCTAAACTTTAGCTTTGTAAATTCTCTATGGCAGGAAGGCAAAAAGGCAGATGACACATAAGGTTACCGCTTCCAATAACATTTAATAAAATAATTATTAATTGTTGGGATTAATATACGATAATGCCATAGCTTCCAAGTGGTTGATATCGTTACCTACATATCCGCTTCGCGCAGTTGGAGATAAGCAACCTTGCTCACTAGTTCAAGGCTCGACATAGATTAGTATGACATATGAATTGGGGCGAAGGTTACCATCACGGACGGCTGTTGCCCCCCCCCCCGGATTCATGACATTATTCATCTGAGTTTTCAGGCATCTACTGGAGTATATGGTCAGTGTTAAAATGAACAACAGCACGAGCAAAAGTTATACGCTATAGGACCCAGTCAAACAGCAGCAAAGTCAACCTGGGTGTGATTGCGCAAGGCTCTGTGTTTCGGCGCTAAATTGGCTGAGTTCTCCTCGGAGTTCGTGCTTCAATCAGTTCGCGGCTGTTCTTACTTCGGATATGGGCGACTATGCGCATGACTGAAAAATAGATCTCGCGACTCATTTTGTAGGTGTGAGCAGCCACTTGTGATTATCCATCACCCCGTCGCACGATCAGCTTATGTTCGCTTATGAGTGGTTGGGAAATGCATCCAGTCTGACTCTCCTTGTCTCGTATCTTGCTTGCACGATTATCTTGGTGTCTGCGAGCTTAGACGTATGAGCCATTTCAAAGCTGTGGGCACGCACTTTGAATAATTTGTCTCTTGTCGCACAGCCATCTTATGCTCGTGTGTATGTTCAGCCTGATCTATGTAGTTACAGGAATAGTTTGGGCATAGAATATGGTACTACATCAGACTGCTTACCGGAATTTAATTTCTCCTTGATTTTCATGACCCTGTTGCACATGACAGTCTTGGGTGGGTGTACAATGCCAACCTATAGCCCCACAGCAATGTGTTTGGTCGTCTCTCAAACGCCGTTGATATATAGCAAAACATGTAATATCGTGCGTGCTGTTTTAGATTGGATTCTTTGGGGCCGAACTAGTAGGTATCGGCTTTTAAACAGTTTAGGTTATCCGTTCCGGAGGTATCGGGTCTCGTCTAAATCTTCTTCTCGATGAACAGATTGAGTCTGGACCCGTTAGAAGAGTGTTCCCACACACATTTTTTGAGCAATCATCTAATGGCTCCGTCATTCTTAACGTTTTAATCAACACCTACACCCGTACCCGTACACCGTTCTTTTTGCCTGTTCACAGTCGTAGTTTCTCTCCGACCGCCAGATATCAAACTTGTTTTGCTTAGTTACAATCTAGACATTTCCCTTAGTATGTTGCCTGTATGAAATTGAGGCAACACCAAGGTTTGGAATTACAATCAGCTTGAGTCTTCCACATTTTTAACCACGCCAGTTCAAAAGGGTGAAGTTCATAAAAAATAAAGAAGACCTTCTGGGTAATAAAGCCTTCGCAAAAACGGGAGCTTTCGTTCTTTAGGATAACAACACTTTGGGCCGAAATCTTGACTACCAGTCCCAAATATTCGACGCTGCTAACGGTCTAGGTTCTTATTAACATCTGATTTATGCTACTACTGACTTATCGGGATATTTACAGTTAGGCCCTAACTTGGTTTGCTCTAGGCTGCTATGAGGGTTGATTTCTATCCTTAAAAAATGTCTTACAAGGATCTCCTTTGATCCATAATTGCGAACAATGCACTCGACTGTTTTCACGCTTTAGAAGTCTTAAAGCTCTGGGGACATGCTACTGCCTTCAAGAGGCTCCTGCGGCCGTATTCAGCCGTTCTATACTGCTCTTCTCAATTGCTTCTGACCAGAGCGGCCCGCTCACTCAACCTCTATCGATTACCGCTCACTTGTCTGGAGAGTTGTAAGCAAACAGTGTTTACTTACTTGATCATGTTCCCTTAGTAATTTATGCCTTTTTGAAACATTGTTTTCTCGGAAGAAGTTTGAACAAGGAAAAGATCACGAATTGGGCAGATTTTAATGACGTCATGGACACTGTCCAAACAGTCGACCAAAGAACTGCATTTAAGGTCGTACTTCGGGCGACGACCTGGCGTCTCCTACGGAGAAGGAAACTAGAGCTCTGTCAGCAGCTGGACCATGTGATCGACCTCGCATTGCCGTGGTAACGATCGATAAACTCATTCCCGCTTACGCCTCCTTGTCACCCCAAGGACTGACTGCTACCCTGCCCCCGTCCCGACCCCCCCCCCCCCTTTTAACCACGTCCTGCTAGCTTTCATGAACTGCTATGCTGGGACAATTACCTCCCCCCTCCTCCACCCCTCACCATGCGCCCATATTTTTGACTAATTGTTTCTACTCCCTTTACCTATCTTGTTTCAACCTTCGAGGCTGACATTTAATTGGACAGTTAATTATCTTATTAATAGGCAACGACCGTTTGCAGCTGATTGAGAGGTCACGAAATTTCATGACGTCATTAAATTCTGCCTAGCTCGTGCTCTTATGCCTTTTTATCAAGTTAAACGACTAACATTGCACAGAAAAATGTTTTTTATCGTTAATACTGCTTATATTTCCTTGTTTGAGTACTAGTCTATTCACCTGAGGTCAGAGGCCATGCCAGAAGACAGTATGAAAAACTCAGATACAGTAGTCGCCGGCTATTAAGCCCACCTCGGGCCCAGACCGAATTGGGCTTAATAAGCAGCGGGCGCAATACCCGGAGAGTCCTAGTTCTTGATTAGCTAATTCAGAATAGGCACTATACATTACATACTTACTGTATTAGGTGTAGAGCGTGGTTATGTACAAGAAAAGAATACTGTTTGTCTGTATTTTACGTAATAAAAAAGCAATAAAATGATTTGCGACACGTTTAAAAAAAGCGGTCTAGTGTCAGTTGTTTTGGAGGGGACTTCACTCGCAAGTGCTCTTTGGTGTCCTTCTCCAGGCACCAAAAATCGTCGAATTTTGTAAAATCTGATGCCTGTAGATCGCGTTGCGCACGCTGAGAGAGGAGAATCTCGCTATATCCTGTTGACAAACTTGGCTTTGTAGCCGGCGACTGGGCTTATAAGCCGGCAGATTTGGCTATGTAAAATTCTGTCCGAAGCTAATTTGGGCTTAATACGCGGCTGGGCCTATTAACTGTGGGCTTAATAACCGGCGACTACTGTATTAGTTGTGGTTCTATAGTAAACAGGAGGAAGATTAAGAAAGCACGATGAATAACGAAGGGGTGGACATACATCCGAGGTGAGTAGAGAAACAGTATTAAACCCACGCGTGGCTTTTGGTTTAAAGACGAACGAAGATAATGAGGCCGTAAACAAGGAACGAGGTGAATCGATGAATAGGACTGCATCGAACGTGGTCAAGGGGAGTCAACGAGTGACTTAGCTGGAACAAGGAACGCGTACTTCGGATAAATCTGGTTACTAAAAAGTAGTTAGTAGCAAATAATGCAAGAATTTAACATTGAAGTGCACTTATCGCATTTCAGAGGATGGGATTGCTGAAACAGGACATTTATTAGCCTGTCAGTTCGAATTCTTCCTCGCAGATCGCAAATAAGGGTGAAGTGGGGCACAAGGGGAGCAGCATTAATGGGAAAAAATTTACCCATCACTACTTGCCCTGCGTTTATCGCTGCGGGATCGTATCTGAAATTATGTTTGTTTGCTTGTTCAAACTCGAGCTGGTGATGACTGTGGTTTCATTACTCAGCCGTTGGGCTCGCTCTCACTGAATTTTGTTGTTGCCCTCCTGCATGAATAATTACTCTAACTAGGCAAAATCTCGGCACAGAATTTAGAGGTGGAGAGGGGGGATCATCGTGCATATTAATTGATGCCTCTAACTTGGATGCCAGCTCGCGTCGATAGCATCAAGGTGACAGCCAGGAAACAATTTAGAAGGAGATATGATCGCTGAAGCAAAAAGTGTGTTCATTCGACAGGCTGGATTTTCACTCCCACACGATTACAAAACAAATGCGTCCTATAAATAGTGCACTCTTTGTACCCTCAAAACTGTTATCTGCGACTGTCCGGTTCGAGTACGAATCTGAAAAGTGAGGTTATTCAACTTGTTGTTTCAGCGACCGCTTCTGAATTGCTTTTTGTAACTCGTTTATTCAATACCATCGGAAATACAAGGCATTTGACAAACAACCCATTTCGAAGGTGGGTATTTTATTCCCCTCTAGTATCCTCCAGCAATTTGTGCTCAGTGCAAGTAGTTGTAGGTGTCGCGCAAAGGTAGGGATCCCTTGCGGGGCCGCCTGGGGAACATGTGAAGCGCTCCCCTCAGACTCACGGGCACCTGATTTTAGGGGATAGGAGGGGCAGCGCATGTCAGGGAACAAATTAGATCGCAATACTTGTGTAAAATATAAAAAGTTACGAGTACAAGTTGGGTCGCGTACTCAAACCTTGGGAGAAGACACTGAAATTGGATTTAATATCATCGCTAACCCCCCGCCCGACCAACGGCGAACGCGTGTATGTCAGGGGAGTGTGCCCTAGCCTCGGGCGAGGTCATTTAGGTACATTTTCTAGTGGAACCACCAACACGAACTAGAAGAACGGTTAACGCAGTAAAAAAGTTGAAAAATTGTGGCAATCACCCTGTTTAAAATGCGTAAGTAGGCGGTTATTACCGTGGTTAATTTAAGAGGCTAATTTCGCTGAGTATACTGACTTAAGCGGTTATAGTATGCGGTTACCTTCGCAGGACCACTCTGCAATTCAATGCCATCATCAAATCCCTGCTGGATAGGCGGATGGTGTGTATAAAACTGTACGGTTACGGGTAATTTAACCTACTTCAATATTTAAGTAGGTGGCTATAATACGTAAGGACCTTTGGAAGACCCCACTAGGAAACCCTTCCGTCGCAAATTGAATCCACCTTCTTACCACAGGGTTCGGAAAGTACAATTTGGCAGCTCACTGTTTCAGTCTCTAGGGCGTTAGTGGTAGGTTTCGAAAACATCTTCGAGTAAACACGTTTTCTATTAAAGTTGTGAAAATTTTCGTCAGACAATTCAGAAGGGTATTTAGCGGACATGCGCATGCTTTCGATAAATTCTCATCGGGCCATTACAGTTCTGTGAGAATGGTGTACAAGTTAAACCAGTGGTCAATAATGTTCGTCTTTTCTTACAAGAAAAAGGAAAGTACATTATTGACTCCTTCTCGTGATAGTTACAGTTATATGAACTGGAATTAACTGTTGGTAAGCGTTATTTCTGACAAGCTTTTGTGCCTGCACACCCATCTCCTGTCCTGTGCAATCGCATTTCGCACGCGTAGGCAATTTGCATGCCAGCACTGGGTGACTGTCTTCCGCATCCACTTCCGCAACCATATGCCTTGCCATCATTTTTCTTTTCATTTGGAAGGCTTGGGATTTCGAAATAGAGACTGCTTTGTGGTGCACCTGTCCGTGGAAAATGGACTTGATGGGTAGCAAATTTTAGCTTACTTGATTAAGCGATTTTATGGGGCGATTTGGCCCAACGTATCGACAGAAGGCAGATGTGTTTGTTTATGAGGGGGGGGGGTTTCCGGGGTAGTAGCTAGGTCCTCCGCGCCGCTCGAAATAAGAATGGCTTATAGTCTAGGCTGAACAGTACACCGGAGGGTGATGCAGTAAAAAACATTCATAGCCATAAACAGTTGGATATTTTCTATCAATTTCTCTGTAAATGCTGTGAGTGCAGTCGCATTGACAATTATCATCAAAAAATAATTTGAAATTTGGACTCAACGTCAAATATAGCAAATTATGCTGCACAGCCAGGACGAATTTTCAGATTTGATGTTGTTAAGATAGTGATCCCATTTTAAGACAGGTACAAGCAGCCCAGATATCTTCTAACAGTTCAGTCAACCGCCACGTATACCTGCCTCCTTCCTACCCAGTTCTACGGATCCACTTGCTAGGTGATATTTAAGACATGGAACCATCGCAACCGCCGGTGATCGTCATAGTCTCTATAGGTGGGGTCACGGAAGCGGCGATGCAACGAGTTTCTGATTCACATTAACAGCCAGCATAGTTGATCTGCACAGTAGCCAAAATGCGCCATATTATAAGGGCTGCACATACAACTCTCCAGTTTCTGGACCTGGTGACCGAGGTCATTGTTCTTAAAGTCAGGACAAAAATAAAGCCCTACTGGTAATCGCTTACCTTCCTTTTAACATCTCACTCCGAATCGCATTTAACTAGTATTGTTGTGTTTATAAGTCTCACACTAACCAGTTTTTACGTGTGGACTTCAGGAGCATCAATCTCTTAGCGACAAGTACATACAAAGCAAAGCTAATCAAATTGCAGAAGTTGTCCTTGATTGGGTTCAAGTTGTCGGCGACTGCGCCCAGCTTTCTTGAGAAAAGTTCAGTTTAAAGTACTGCACTTCCTTGGTATGATGGCCCTTTCCATCTCTCTCTTTCTGATTCTGCTGCTGCTATGCATAGCAGTCTGCTCGGCGATTTATGCCTCTCTAGAGACTACTTATCGAATTGCTGCATCGGTATGCGGTGAGAAGTGTTAGGTTTTCCTGCGGGTCAGTGCAGCATAGGATTAGTTGCCCTGACACTCCTCTGTACGAGGAATCCCGTCGTCTCTAGCGCACTTGCTTTAAATCCTCCACTTTTACTTCTTTAGTTTACTATAAAGTGGCTCGGATTAACTGGTCATGAAATAGTTTCTTACAGGTGAATTGGCGGAGTTTTACCTCAACCTAATGTCTTAACCAATCAAAATGAAGACAAAGCTGGAGATTTCACTCTCTTTTCTAATTTTGCTGTTGTAATTCTCGTCTACTCCTGCGAATTTTCCTGCCTTTTCGCTTAGTTGTTTTAGTTTCCTTTAAATATATCTCACTTATACGCCACATGTTTCCGTCTTTTCCACGTCCCTTGATTAAGGTACAATCTCCTCCAGGTTCGGCGCGGCGATGTGATATATCCCGCCTATGCGATTTCCCGAAAGTCGCAGCTTTTCCGCTCTCGGGATGAACTTACAAGGTTTCATTTTGGACTGTTGGAATTTGGCCCTTTGACGTCACAACTTTGAGCATATTTTTTTATTTAAAACGTAAAGACATCTTCTTATGGGGTCTTTTCTTTCCCTAAGGTTCTATGAACTCTATGCTCTGCGGCATGAGCTAGACTGCCTTATTCTCCTTTCGAACTATGACCTGGCTCTTGAACGTTTTGCTGCCAAAGAAAAGTTTGTACTGAGCGTGCTTAATGAGTAGGTCGTCATTGAAGTCGTTGTGCAGTTCTTGTCTTCTTCACTGTCTGTTGTTCCTGTCGACTGTGTTGCTTGCGTTTTAGCCCGTCCGCGTCTCGTCCAGATTTGCCCGCATTTTTGCAACGTTTCTCCCCTGCCTACCTCGCTTGTGGTGTGTTGCGTATGGCCGTCAGCGTCTGCGAACGCCTTCGCCAGTATGCTCGTGCTGCCAGTCTCATTCGTGCCCTGTTGTACCCCTTTCCAAACTCCAAGAAAAAGAAATCCGCGCCTTCCGTCTCCCTTCTTACACTCATGGGATCTCGATCGGCCAGCAGACTTCTCCTACGTTTTATATTGGATGAAGGAGTACATGGAGGCAAACACTTGGAGTGCCTCACTGCAATACAGTCTCTGCTTTCTATCTCGCCGGACATGCGAGCTGCCTATCTACGTGCCGGTTACCGCTTGGAGGTTAAACGCCAAGTTGGTCGTTTGTTAGAGACGGCAGCTCGTAGGACTCCCGTGACTGCGGTCCGAAAGTCACGAAAGCGCAAGGCAGACCAGGAACTGGTAACGGAAAGTACGGAAGACCCCTTAACAGCGATCCGCGAACTCAATGAAGCTTTGGTGCCCTCCCTCAAGGAAGCGCCAACGGTAAACTTTTAGTAAAAGGATGAACTTACTCCCTTTTTTGCTGGAAGCTCAGTAGACAAACCTGACTGTTAAATTATTTTGATACACCTCTAATGGCTTTCGTTAGGCTTTCTGTCGGATGTAAAAAGGGACTTGAGGTGGAGTAACCACAGTAGATATAGACAGGACAGGTATTTGATTTCGTTGTTTTGCGTTTGATAGCGATAAGGTCTAGGTTTGACGTTTTCAGTACTTGTGCCGTCTGGTTGGAATTAACATCAGATATCCTGCTACCCGGCCTCCAAAACCTACATTTGGGGGGTTTGCATAAGGGATTGAGTTGGTAAGCTTTAGTGCTAAGGTTGGGCTTAGGACTAGGGCTACTCCTTGACCGCCAATTAGGGTGAGTTTTACACAAGGAGTTAGTTTTAGGCCCACATTGCTGGCAAACACAAGGGAGACTGCAATGGTCATTTCTGGCTCATTGGCCGTCATCAGCCAGTCACCCAACCCCAGGTGGTGCACAGCTGAGACTCGAAACCGTGATCTGTGGATCAGAAGTCCAACACTAATTATTGGCCATTGTAGTTTCCTTTGTCGCCAGTGCTCATCTGTGTACACTATTGGCCACGGCGCTGCTACAGGTGGGACGCCAAAGCAGAACGGGGCGAGTAGGTTCAGTTAGCGATCGGGGAGCGTTCATTAACCTAAGATCATTGTTAGTCTTGGACTATGATTGTTTTTCGAGATAGGGCTAATTTTAGTCTTCCTGTTTGTCCTACTCTTACGGTTGAATTCGTTTAAAGCGTTAGGGTTCTTTTTTGGCTTGCGTTTAGGATTATGGGCAACAGTAGCTTATGTAGGCCCACTCATTAATACCTACTCCCTGCATGTCTTACTGTGAAAACGGTGGTTATAAGTTTTTTGCGGGTGGGGAATTAGGACACCCAGTGGAATTTACTTGAGTAAATGCTAAATGCATTTTTATTCTTCTGTATCTAGAAGTGTTGTTGATTTATATCTGTAGGTTTTCCTAATTTGTATTATCGTTTAACTTATTGCGGAAAAACCCGATTATCAAATTGCAGGTTTCTTGAATTTCCCGAAAAATTGAAATGATGGCTAGGAAGTCGTCTAATTCCACTTACCTGTGGTCCAACTTACCGTTCTGGAGTTAGCTTAGTATAGTCCGCAGCGCGAAGTGCCGTACACACCTTCAATTTACATGCGGAACAACTTACTCCCAGCGGCTGCCGGGATCAACTTCAAGTAATTTTTCACTGTAGACTCACGTCTAAAAATGTCCTTCTCTGCCTATCCTATTTCTCCACCCCTCATAGCTCTATAACCACCGTTTTTGCAGGACAATATGCTGGGACCGGGGGTATAAGAGTGGGCCTACATAAGTTTCTTTTGCCCAAGATAGATTTACAGGGCTTCTGTCATCATTTTTATGCAATTTTTATTGGTAATTTTATGTTTCCGCAATAGAATCCCACCGTAGGACTCCTATTACTACAATTCCTTTATTATAGTAGTCTTTCGGATGGCTTTTGTGTTTCCATCCTCTTTAAGTCAATCTGTCCGAATGTGCTTCGTATATGTTTGTTTTTTTACGAACCCATACACAGTCAAATAGTACTGTGGCGGGAAGAATCTCTTGTCTCATTCATAGAGTGCAATTGCCCAAAGCATTGTTTGAATGCCATTCAATTTAAAAAAAGCCAACTGACATAGCAAGTCATTGTGTCGTTTTGTTTTCGGTGGCCAGCCCATCTATTTACGTGAATTTACAGAAACCGATTTCAAGCCACTTTTCGTTGCATTGTCTGCCTTTTTTGTCTGACCTCCACGTGGCGCATTTTTAGATTGTCGTTAGGGAGGTGATGCCTGAATCAGAGTTTTCTGGTCCGCAGGCAGCTACCCTTGGTCGTCCTCTTATTGGAAGATCCTGTTAGTGTTTTATTTAAATGAAAATATTAATTTATGACATGGCCCGTGCGATGTAGTCACGTCATTTCTTTGGGTTCACCGGTCTTCATGCGTGTCTAGAACTTGCATATAAACGAACCTGCAGAATGAAACAGTAGAACCCCTGTTACCAAAATTTTCGTATTATAGTTGCCTTTTCGACGGGTATTCCTAATAGGTTTGCCTATGAAGTATGTGTTTCGCCGATCTAGTAGAGGAACAATTAAGTTCCGCTTTTCCCAGGAGCTCACAACCTAAACCCGCCAGACCGTCACATAGTGACTAGGATGATATGATGAAATGGATCCGACAAAGTAAAGGGAGACTGAAATGGCCATTCCTGGCTTATTAGCCGTCATCAGCCAGTCATACCCAATCTCAAAGATTGGAACCCTCGAGATTTGAATCCGGGACCTTTGGTCATTGAGTTCAATACTTTACCATTAGTCCACGGGTTGCTTGCTTTGTCTGTTTACCTATTGTGTTTCCATCCGATTTAAAAAAACTGACCGAATGTGCGTCTAATATGTGTTTGTTTACGAACCCACACACAGCCAAATATTACTGTAAGCGAAAATCCCTCGCTGGAACCCCCTAATCTCATTGATATATAGTGCAATTACCCAAAGCATTGTTTGAGACTTTCAATAATCTGACTTACTTTCCCGTTTTTCAACTATCCCCTCAAGTATGCGGACAATATTGCCTTTCACGTTCTCCATCGAATCTGGCGTGCCGGGTGGTTTAACACTTGTATTCAGAATCTTCATGCACAAGGAAAATAATATCTGAGAAAAAGTGATCTTGTTATCAATAAGACATTTCAACTTTCACTTCCGAGTCTATTCATCGCTTGCCCCACAGCACGTTGGAGTGAAGGATAGTCACTTGGTTTGAGGTAGTTTATAGAGATAGCAATCGTTCTTCTCCCACCTGGACCTTGTGTCAAGACATAGGCAAGAAGATCCGAAGCAGATTCGGGTGCAAATGGCCGGCGCGGCGTGAACACGCACCTAGACGTGTCATCACATGTTCTGTGTGTGTGTGCAATTGTTATGGGTGCACATTCCCAATAACGTCTGTCCTACCCTGATCTGACCCTTACATTGGCTCACTGTATATGCCGCTTGATTCGTTGTATGGGCGCAAATGCGTTGACACAGTCGCGCGGGCTGCCAGTCGGTTAATACGTTCCCTTGGCACCTTGCCTGAACCGATCTTCAGTGTTGGCAAACAACCTTGTCAAGTAGTGATAGGGCTTGACGACCGGAAACCTTTCCGATCTGCGGATCATCACTAGGGTGTGGTGGCTGCTCCATCGAATAAGTCACCATTAGTTTATTAAAATGACCTTCCGCCTCCTGCCCTCCAATTTCAATCGGCAGTTCGATACCGTCCTTGTGTTCATGCGGCATAAAGATCCCTTGCATCTGCTTCTGAACTACTTTGCACGCCTACATTTTTGTCTCTTCCTTAGGTCAGGCTTACGGCACCTACTAACGCTTCGTCAGCTGATCTCGGCACCCACCGACCACACTACCTCTGGACGGAGTACGACAACTGCGCGACCGCTGACGGAGACACGGAACCCGCGTGCAGCTCCCTTCTCATCACTGTAGAGGACTGGGTTCTCCGACACTTCACGCAGAATGAGGGCTTCGAGAAGGGTATGTGAGTATGTATGCAGTATATTGCGCACTTAAGCTGAATATACCAATAAGGATTTAAAAAATCGTAAAAATGCCACTTATGTGCCATAACTTTCAAAAGGTCGAACTCATAGACTGACTACGGTAGTTGTGCTCGAATAACGCATCTTTTCTTTGATGTGTTGTTCATATTATAGAATAAGTGCGAACATGGGCTTCACCTCACTGTCTTGCTCGTCCGTCCGTATTTCCTTGGAACTTCAGGTCTGTAGGTCATCCAGACTTTCTCATAGTACCGGGCAATTATCAGGCAATAGCCTCTTGAGGTGGGATATTTCTGACAGATGATAGCTAATAAGCCGCCAACGACCATTTCAGTGTTCTTCATTTCCATCAGTAGCATTTGTCAATTATTTATTTTTGAGTTTGGTGAAAAGCTTTCGTATCATACGAAGTATCCACACCTGTACCCATTGACAAACATATTTTGGTTTCGGGTTTTGCTTACAATTTTCAGACATGTCTTCTTTGGGTTATTCAGTAAAGGGTGATATCAGAGAGGGCGTTGTTAAATTGCAAGCTGCTCCCTACCGGAAATGTGCCGCGTTTATCTTCTGTTATTTGGGAAATCAATCGAAGCAATGCAGAGAACCGGGAGACGTTGTTGGAGGTATTGGACCGGGAACTTTACAAATCTGGCATTTCGCCTTTGCAGGCCAACTGAAGTCGCTTTTCGTCGCACGTCGCCTCAAGCCGTTTGGTTACACCATCGCACCCCAAGTCCGGTGGCATATATGCAAATATCGGGCCTACGTCGAGTGATAATTTCAGCTTTAACAGTTTGCGAAAACTAAATTCTCTAAGAAGGATTTTATAATTTCGGGCCTCGTAGGCAACACTTGGCTGAAGGGGAACTTGGGCGTATGCCTTTTGGGGTAGTCCATATAGTATAACCAGAACTATGCCTGTTGATTTTGTCTGTCGTCGTGTTTTGCGGTTGAGGTACTTTAGCCGTCCGGTTAACTAGCCGATTATTCAGCGGCCTGCGATGGAGACGATCGTCTGTAGACTGCTGAGAGTTTGTCTTCGCAATGGCCACATCGGAAGCAGTCAGCCGTCTACTCAATTGCAGCGAAGCGGAAGACAAAATTGCTGAATTGCAATATGTTCGACGGGTA
>JAYGXS010000002.1:90149264-90227512 GCA_036362985.1 Ligula intestinalis
TGCAACGGCTGGAGTCGCTGGTTTTCCGACACCACAGGCCGAAACTGTGGGCTCGGTATGTGGACGACACCTTCGTCGTAATTGAGCGGGATCAGGTGCTGACATTCAAGGAACGTCTAAACGCCGTCTTCCCGGACATTCAATTTACGATGGAGGCAGAAGAAAACAACCAACTGGCCTTCCTGGATGTCCTCATTTGCCGCAAAGACGATGGTGGCCTGAAGACTAAAGTGTTCAGGAAAGCAACCAACACTATGCAAGTCCTGAACTACAACAGCAACCACCCAATCGGTCACAAACGCAGCTGCGTAAGAGCGCTATTCCGGCGCGTCGAGACGCATTGCAGCGAAGCGGAAGACAAAATTGCTGAATTGCAATATGTTCGACGGGTACTGAGAGCGAATGGTTACCCGCACAATTTTGTCAACCAGTGCATGCGCAAACGAGAGAAGAAGCCAAGTCCAGCTGGCCTTAACGTTTGGCGAGCTCTTCCGTACGTGAAGAATGTATCGGAAGCAGTCAGCCGTCTACTCACTCCACTTGGAGTTGGAGTTGCACACAGGCTGGAAGCAACCATCAGGCGCCGGGTCATGAGGCCGAAAGACCCACTGCCACGGCAGGAAACGGCTGGAGTCGTTTACCGAATCTGGTGTAGTTGTGGACAAAGCAACTACGTCGGAGAAACTGGGAGATTACTCCGGACGCGAATGGCCGAGCATGCAGCGGCGGTGAGGAAGAAAGACGCCAACTCCCAGGTTGCAGCTCACTCAACGGGACTCGACCATATTTTCAAGTTTGCCGAGGCCGAAATCCTCGCAAGAGGGGACAACCGCGTGAGCCGCGAGCTGCTCGAGTCATGGTTTTCAGGCCTTCAGTCCATCAACAAGCGCAACGATTTGGCGTTCCCCTACGGTGTACTGAGACATTTCCTGAGCAAGAGAATCAGTCACGTGGGAAGGACTGGGTGCAACAACAACTCCGACGACAGCGGGCATAATTGTCGCGCAATTACCAAACCCGCAACCGACGCGGACAAGAACGCTGTGGCAATTAATGACCAATCACCGCACCAATTAAGACCTCAAGCGGTGACTACAAGAACTGACAATTATAGTACGCATGCGGGTGACCGCTGTGAACTATAAATACCGTGCAATCTGTGCATGTATCACCCCTTATCTGCGCGTGTCTCAGACCTGTTTACGATTACCTATGACTAAGGATTCCCGACGGATCCGAAACGTCAGGCAAATAAAACTCTTGTTCCAGTGATCGCATCTTCGTCTTCTGCAGCCTGAATCTCAGACGTTCCACAAGAAACACCTACTGGGCCGACTACGAGGTCTGAAGTAAGTCGTCGGTTGGCAACCTTCCAAGCCACGGCCTTTAGTGCATCGTAGGTAGTCTCCGGTGTGGACCACACATGTAGCAGAGGAGTCATATGGAGAAGGAACAGATGAACACCATTCACGCTTAGATGACAACTCTGGAGGAAGATCACGAAGTAGACTTCGCAGATAAGGGCGCAAGCCGGCCGTGAAGTGCACCGCTTACAGAAATTACGTAAACACACATATTTATATGCTCTTTTGCTGCTATGCGTTACGCTTTCGCGACCAGATGGCGCAGCCTGGCTTCTAATGAAGGACGCACACGGTCGATCATGGAGCGTGACTCCAGCTCCGGTCAGGGACATATGAACCCCCTCTCACGTTTTTAAACTACAAAAAGGATCTATTTTTTCCCTCTGCATAGTTTCTGAGGTCGTACTCCTCTTCGAAG
The DNA here is from genome assembly GCA_036362985.1 of Ligula intestinalis. Lineage (NCBI taxonomy): Eukaryota > Metazoa > Platyhelminthes > Cestoda > Diphyllobothriidea > Diphyllobothriidae > Ligula > Ligula intestinalis. Next base: position 90,151,047 of record JAYGXS010000002.1, read on the forward strand.
AGGTTCTCTGCTGAGCTCTGTAGTTCCTTCTTCCTCCAAAATCTCGTCATAGTTTGTTAGTTCTTGTAGGTTTTTTGCAATTTTTATTCCATAACTGTAGCCTTAAATGTATGTGATCAATGAACTTTGATAAGCAGACTCACAATAAGGAGGTGCTTTCTGCATACGAACGATGGGCCGCCAGCAAAAAGTGCTGCAGATCCGGGCTCCATTCACGGCACTGGCAAATTTTATTAAATCCCAGTGAGCAATCGGGCGTCGTGTATCGCATACCGTGTCTAAATTGTCCCCGAAACTACACAGGACACACAGGATGTATGCGTGGTTCGCGCATACACGAACATAAGCTGGCGGTCCAATGGGGTGACGCATTATCGCAGGTGGCAACCCATACCTACGAGACCGGTCACGAGTTTAATTTCGCAGCTGCGAGGGTAATCGTGCAAGCCGGCAACAAAACAGGCTGCGAATTGCTTGAAGCCTGGGCCTCGGATGAGAACTCTGTCAATCGATTCATCGATCTGGCGCCCGCATACATCGCGCTGCGCAGACATCTCCAGACTGATGGCACTGGTGGTTGACTGCCTCCCCTCTCTCCCCCTCCATAACGGTTGATTGGCCCCTGCGTCCTATAACTGTTGCTCCTCTTTTGTTTACGCCTTCTATCTCTGATGATGGATTCCAGAAAGATCCAGAAAGCTCAGACAAGTAAAAGTATGATTCCGGTGACCGCAATGCCTTCTACTTCTCTCTCTACACACATACCTGGATATGCGAACATTTGCCTCAATTCATAATTTTATTAGTCATATGCGAGTCAAGCATGTCGTCATCTCGAACGACAGGCATCCCGAGCCAAACCTATTCTCTCCACATCTAGATAATGGTAGGAGCAGGTATATTTAGTATCTGGCAGATAATATTGCCGGCAAAGACAAGGGAAACTAAAATGGCCATTTCTGGATTATTAGACGTAGTCAGCCAGTCATAACCACACCCAAGCGGTGCACCCTGCGAGCCTCGGACTCGTGGCATTTGATCAGAGTCTAACGCTCTAACCATTGACTCACGAACTTGTTGTTTTGCCGGTTTAGGTTGGGAGGCATTGAGAGTCGTTGATGAACGTTCATCGGCCGCTAACGGAGCCCACTTGCCCTGTTCTGCCATAGGCCTCGTTTCTCGGACCCTGACAGCAGCTAGTAGCAGTCTGGATATAACTGACTGACGACGACTCATAAGCCAGAAATGGCCATTCTAGTCTCCCTTATCTTTTCCGCCAATATTATCTGCCTACATTACCAGCTGCTACGGCTGTCAGGGCTTCTGTCGAGACGCTAGACAGAGAGAGAAAGATCAATTCTGTTAGCGGTCGGGCGAGCGTTCATCAATGCGTGACAGTGATTTTTATTTTTCGAAAGAAATTTCAATGACAGTAATTGCATAGCTATGGTCCAATTATTTCGGGTAATTCAGCAGAATGCATTCAAGTTACTACGGCGACAGTTTCTCGAGAGCAGTGGAAAACTACAACAACGAAAAAAAACTCTTAATAGAACCAAACCTGCAAGAAAACCTGCCTTAAAGAATTGGCGGCACGGAGAACCATAGTAAGAAGTTGATCTAGTAGTTCCAGGTCACATGGCGCCACAACATACTAAAACTTCCTCTAGAGTTTATGGTAGTTAAGAGCAGAAGAAAATATAGGCTGAAAAACCCTGCTACGGCTGCTGTCTGGGTTTAAGAAATGAGACCCAGTGCAGGACAGAGCGGAACAAGTGAGTCCCGTTAGCGTTCGGTGAGCATTCGTCGACGAATCTTTAGTATACCTATCTTTCTCCTGTTGAAGGTCTCCATTCAGAGTCTCGTGTGTTCGCAACCTTCTTTGGCCTCTTCTTTTACGACCTTCTCTTCGGGCAATCACCGGATGATGTCTTCTACTCCATGCGCCAGACTGCACCGCTTGATCTCTTCACGGATGACTTCTACGTTACTCGTCAGTCGGAAGTTGAAACGCGTTTAGAGCTGATTGCTAGGGCCGAGCGCAAGACCAACGGTCAGCTGATCGTCCCTCCGCCTCCATCATCATCGCCAACCCGATCGATCAGAGAGGGCGACTTGGAGGCGCTGGTATGCACTGACTTCGATCGGTGTGGATTGCGTTTGCATGCAATCTATTGTCCCTTCATACTCTTAACTTCTCTTCATTGTACGATTTTTGCGATCTGTTCAGGCTTGTGGTTTAAGACAACATGGAAGCCGACGTACACTTGTCGTCACTCGCGGCAGGCAACCAGCACTGCAAAAAACGTTCGCCTACCGATTGGCTGTGTGGGTCGACGATGGACACGTCATTTGGCCATACGTGAAATTCTAACACCTAAAGAGATACGGATGTTATCTGAATGCCCAACGAAGGAATGAGATGCTAGTTTATGCTTTAAATATCGTAACCTGTTATAGCCGACCATTTTCATTTTGGTAAACGGATCTCAACGCGCTCTCTACCAATGGCTATATTGCCCTTGTCCTTTATCCTGACCCTCTGTTAAGGGTTAAAATTAAGAGGAACTAGACACAGACCACTTTATTGACTGGCACTTTGTGTTTTGCACAAATATTGTTACTTTTGCGTTAGTTAATTGATCAATAACCGTCCTGGACCAAATATTCCGAAGAGTATTGCCGAGAGACAAGGTGGAAATAAGTGGTAATTTCCGACTCTTTGGTGGAATGGACTATCCGACTCGCTCATTAACGTGAACGTGGTTGGGTCAGTCAACAACGGATGATTAACTTACTGAGCCGAAACGATAACAGCATTATCATGTCGATTGGTGAGCGATTGTTGTTGCTATTACTGATAAAAACCATGTTGGTGGCTCAGATCATAACACTATGTGATCGATTTCACTAAAATAATGCTGTTGTGCCTCTGGGTGTCAAACAAACCTTTCAGGCTACTCGCTAATGCCGGCTACTAACCTTCGCACTGTTGAATGCTGCCAAATGTCGCATCCGTCCACTGATTGGCGCACGCCCCTGGTGAAGGTTCTCGCACAAGAGGCCAGCCAATCGGGACGTGTCAGATAAGAGAAGCCGGTATGGCACGCTCAGCATGTTTGCGGGGTGGCTTACAAAAATGCTATTCAATACTCTTCTGCCTGTTGTGCTAGAGGACGACATGACACCGTATGATCGTTTCTATTTAATATCCGACAGTGGTTAATCCGTGACAGTAGTTGCACAGATCTCGAGCCACATCAATCACTGCACCCAGTCTCATCACCAGACAGTTTGGCCCGCACCTGCAGCGAGTATGGGAGCGAGAGCAGGAGAGATGCGGTCAGACCGCTTCAATTTCAGCTCTTCACTACCTCATTCTAAGACAAACACAATTTAAAGCTATCACAAAATGCTAGCATTCGTGACTTGGAACGTTTCCAACTGACGAGATAACTGGATCCTATTCAAGAATGCGAGCCGGGCTGCGATATACCTGTTTTTTTAATATTCAATCCCTTGTGAAACCTACCTTGTATGAAGTTAAAGATCATCTAGTATATGTTAAATGTAAGCATGGCACCAGCCTATCCAGTCACTGTGTCCACGTCGACCTTCGATGGTTTTGGCAGTGGAGCGCACCCAGGTGTTGAGAGATGAAGGTTCTTTAGGTCTGCCTCAATCGGGACACATTTATGCGCGTCACCCCTGTGCACGCTTCGGGGGTCTGTGTGGTGGTCTTTTGCGTCGACGATGACCAGGCTAGGTATATTCAGCGGCGAGCGCTTTTACTAGTCTCGAATTCTTTATGACTATGCAAATATAGCTTTCTGCGTTGGCCCGGTTTTGGCCAGAAATGTCTGTGCTGTCCGTACTGGGTACACCTTCCCTCCTCTCTACACTCTTCGTTAGTCTTCCCAATTCAGACGCTGACTGTTACTACCGATAAAGACGATCGAAGTTTGACCGGGCGCCTCTTCTTCCTGGGCTAATCGCAGGGCTCACATTACGCTTTACGGTCAGGCAAGATCAGTAAAAGCTTGTCTTACATGACACCAAAAATCGTTAACTTGCAGTCAAAACAACCTCGTGTCTTTTTCTGCCCAACTCCACCATTTTTTATTTTCTTTTTAGACTATGGACCCAGTTTCGCATCTGCTCACTTCTGTCTGGGAAGAGCATCACGGAGAGCGCTGCATTGGCGTGAGCTGGGATCTGTTTTCTAGCGCTAGCGATGTTGTGGTGAGCTTTTCAACAACTGTCTCATCCTTTTTGCGTGTTAAGCGAGTTCCTGTCTGCCAGCCTCTATGGCTTACAGTATGCTCATCTTCGTGGTCAGTTTGTGCTGATGTGGAGGATAAAACTAACACTTTCCTACCGACGTCCGGACGGCGGACCTCTCTAACGAAATTCCAGTCGATAGCGCCTCATGCGTTCCAATCTTACTCAATATGCAAATGCTATTTCCGTTCTATGCTGCACCCTAGCACCTTGATCACAATGCAAAGGGATGGCCACTATCACAAAGGCCGCCTCCTTCCTGGTTTTCATCCTCTGGACATAAGCTATCGCTGGGGAGGTTGCCAACTGACAGGATAATTCGGACCGCACTGTCGGCCACTTGTAGCCGGCTGGCGGACTGAGAGTTGTGCTGTTATAATGTGGCGTTTACGGCGTTCCTGCTCCGTGGGATCCGAGTTAGGTGTGGTGGCACACCTAGGGACGATTTCGACCGCGCCAGTCACCTGGTGACTACCTCTTGACTTCGCGGCTTCTCCTTATCGCTTGCCTGTGGTGTTAGTGTGTGTGTTAGCCTGCGTCCTCTCAGTGTTTGTATGTGTTGGGGCGCCGGTGCGCACTGGAAAATTCAGCTGTTCAATCTCCTGCGAAATTAATTTCTGTTCGCGATATATATATCAGTATATTTAAGATCTATAGGCGTAGTCAAGAGGTCCTCCATGACTTGGCCATGACACCGGGCCAGATGGACGAGGAAAGTGTGGTAGGTGTAGCGCTAATCTACTCCACGCGTAATTCAACACGCTTGCCGATGATCTCCCGACATCTCCAAGGGTCACTCGCTGTACTCTGGCGCAGCTACGCAGTGGCTACTGTATGCTCCTTCGCCAGTACCAGCACCGGCTCGACCCATCAATACCCGACTGCTGTCCCGACTGCGGCGTCTCGCCGCATGACTGCCGTCATCTGTTCGCCTGCAGTTCTCGGCCAGGCACCCACCTCACTCCCGCGGACCTGTGGCTCAAGCCGGTCGAGGTCGCGGCTTTTCTCCGTCTCCCAACTACTCCCAGTTTGGATTCCGGCGGGGATTCCTGATCCAACTATGGGCTACGACACACACACACGATCACTTGGTGGACATAGTCGAAACTCAACAGTGGAACTATGATGAGATGTAAATGGTTCCTTTCGTCCTGAAAATTTGGAGTTTGATGCGAACTGGGACATCTTTCTTGAATGCATACAAACCCTCTGCATTTATCTTCACCATGGCTGTTTAACAAGACTCACTGTCCTGGTTTTCATTTGCTTGCTGATAATAAGTACACGTGCAGATTTTTTCAGCGAAAACGTACGAGTTAAGTGCAAGCGATTTAGGCCCACGTTGAAGATAGGTATTTTTGGTCTTACACAGTAGATTCCCCATGTCAAACAATGTTTTTTTTTATTCGAGCATATTACTTAACTAGTATCCTGGCGGCTTTCATCACACTTTTGATGAATATTAGATTAAGAAACGCACTATCCTGTCTGAGCGTGATCTGTTTTCGTTTTGGTGGGTGTCTCCACACTTAATAATGTAATAATTATGTTCTTTTCTCCCTAATCCTTTGAAGGACCTTTTCTGGTGCCTGGGGCCGCAGTTGGTGTCCTCTTGCTGTCGCCTTCTAGCCATGGACTACCGCAACTGGCATTCGGGTATGCCCGATCTCTGCCTGTGGAGCCCATCCCAATTAAAAGCGAAGGTATTCACGTCTACACTTAAGGCTTTTATGTTTGCCTTTCGCGCCTTGCTCTGCCCGAAACCTTTTGGGATCAAAATCTTGATCCTCGCGAATCCAAGGCGCACTCAACTTTGTTTTCTCTGATCGTCAAAAAAGGTTACGTATACAACCACGTACCTAATGTTGTTAGAAGCACCCTCATTCATCAGTAAGGTTGCATTTAATGTGGTGACTGCTTGCCAAATCGCACATGAGTCGTTATTTCATAATGGAAGACCTTCTCTACGACTGTGAATGTCAGGAAAATGCGCGTTGTCTACTTGAAGGCAGCTATATGTGGGAGAGCTCAACCTAAAATCCGTGTCGTCACAGTTCACCATGATACTGGACCTTCGGTAAGTCGTCCCTGTCGCTTACAAAGGCTAAGTTATTCGGATCAAGTACTGCGCATCGTCACGCACCGTGAGGTACTGTTCACAACATAATTGACGTCGGTTGTTGATTTTTGATGTAATTCCTATTTGGTCACGTGGCTCAATATCGCTGGCACAATTGATTGCCATTGCCCTCCTAGTGTTAACTCGCCCAGGCAGCCTCAGTGCAGAATATAGAGGCGGAAGATCGTTACGCTTGCTAACTGGGACACTCCTGGCTTATGCAGCTGTCACCTGTTGCGAGAATTCCAGTCCCGTCAAACTTGAAGGTGAGACCGGGTCCCGCCGGACGATCCATAACACATACATGGACCCCATTCCTTAATGCCGCAACATGTTCTTCCATTTGCGACCACACCGGCTTTCCAACATATTTTTTTGTGCAAAACTAATGGACATCCACGTTTTGCTTCTCTCAACGAAGCGCAGACATTGACGCGCCCGCCAGCCGAGTTGAACGTGCCATCCGCTTATTGCTGTTAAGCTCATGCGTTTGTCAATAACTATTTAAACCCCTATCACCTTGCCCTATTTTAGCTCGTGGAAGTGAAGGGACCCGGCGACAGCCTTTCATGCCAGCAAATGGTTTGGATTGACAAGCTCCTTTCTTTCGGTGCAGACGTGGTTCTCTGCACAGTTTCAGGTGAGCACTTAAAAGGCCAGAAGTATATAAGACCCACACTGACTAATGCCTTCGGGAATACCTGGTCAGACATAATGGACAACGATCTGCCTTGGGTTTGCGGTCTGCGCAACTGACATAAGGCGACCATGAAATTTTACAAGGAACCAACGTTCATTAGGCCGATATTTGAACTGAAACTTCTGGGCGGCTTTTTTTGCAGGTCGAGAGCAACAGTCGTTATTCTTAGCTGAGAGCCAGCTGCTGCATTTGTCGAATGTGGGCTTAGAGAAAATAGGAGTGCACAGGCTTGCTTACTGTCATCAGACAACACATGCAACCAAGCCCCACACGGCCGGGCCTACGCGCGCGGCCTGACGTCGTTGACGTTATCTTGACGTCATCTTGATTCTGATTGGCTAACCGATTAACACTCGTCTTTGATACCGCGCCCATTTATACAATTTAGGAGATTCCATTCAACTATACTCAACAGTTAACCTAGACTTGGCGGAGCCTTCTATAAAACAAACTAGATAGACGTTCAGGTGATATTAGACACACAACTGGTTGCCTTCGACGGCCGGTTCAGAAATCATTACAACTGCCTCGGCCCACGCGCGCGAATGACTCAAAAAAGTTGTCGTTAAGCGTTGTAGTGATTTGGCAAACTTCTTCGCCTAAGCCGTACGGTGGCTGCGCAAGCAAATATTTTGTCTAGCGACCAGATCACCGGGCTGAGCAGCGGAGCTCTGGTGGCGATATGCGTGCCTGCCACCGTTTGCGGCACCATACAATAACTCAGTCGATAACAATAATGTAGTCCGAAGCCGCTATCTTTAAATGGTAAGTGCACTGACTCAAAGCATGCAGTCATGCAGAAGGTAAGCTCAATTTAGGACAAAATTTGAAGGAAGATTCAAAAATTCGTATTAACCCACTAAATTTGTTTTTTAACTTTGAAGACCAACCCAGTTTTCTTTTCTTTCAGCCATTTCGAAAAATTGCCTGGACTGCAAGCAATGAAAAAGTCTTTTTCAATGAGTTCGGTGTATATATCCCAAATAAATTTCAATCATGCTTGTATTGGTGTCAAAAGGCATCTGCGCATTTGGTTGCAAAAAGCTAAATCCGGGGCATCCAAGTTAGGTGCCGCTTATCACACGGAGGCAAACTGCAGGGTGCAATTGTCTGTACAGAGGGAATCCACTCCAGTTACATAAAGTCGTCAAAGTCCTCGTCGCCGCCCATGTCATAGTCATAATCGTTCTTCCGTTCAACGACGAGCTTCGTCGTTTTCCCGACCTTCTTTTTAGTTTTACCCTGGAAGGAGACAAAAATACGTTATGCAATATAAAATAGGAATGAAGTGGACCGAGGCAGAGACCGCAAAAGGGTCCAAAGAATAAAAAGAGCTGTGTGGTGACCTTTTCAAAGAAGCTCGTGAGCCGTCAGATACGCCGTCTTGCAAGCAGTGGTGGTGTTCCACTACTTGAGCACAATAATAATTCAATCTATGCCTGCATGATTGGCTGGCTAGTAGCCGTTGTTGGATCAGGAGCCCAGCCGTAGGAGGGCCTTAATCCCGGCGGCGAAGAGTCGGAGCAGCATGGTCGTCAAAAACAGACGGAGAAGAGGGGAGATAGGTCCACCGCACGGAGATTGGTGTAGCAGACCTTGGCCGCTGAGGGCGGGTGGGAACGCAACGATGACGCGTCCACAGTCATGTACTCCGGTGGATGTTACTTAATAGTATCATTAACTCAGTCCGATTCAGTTATCACACATTTATTAAATTGCGGGATATAATATTTTTCTCGAGTCTACACGAGACTTCAGACATTTTTCTCAACGCGAACGGACAGTTGCACGTACTTCATGAATAGAAGCCTACCAGACTTTCGTCGACATACACTGGACTATTGAAAATACATAGTTTTTTATGGATTTTCCGCCCTTCGTCTGATACGGTAACTCTTACCGGACCAACAGCTCCTTCGTATCACACCAGGATGTGGGAGTACTTAGAGTATTTTGTACGAACTATCTAATTACCAAATAACTCTGTATATTACGTCGTTTCTACTACTTTGATTTGGGTCCCGTATGCGTCCTTGTTACCGAGTCCAAACGGTTGTTATCGGGTAATGAGAAGAATTGGTGATAGTTCATTAGCTGCGACAAATTGCGTTTTTCACGTTATTATTTCGCTTACGCGACTTATTCGTTCGATCTTTCTTGTGCACTTACGGAAAAGTTTTCTGGTGTGGTTAAATGTTCACAGCGCGAGTTCTATTCCAGGTATAGGTGTGCTTGGGATTTTAACGGCTAAAGGAGACATGCGGCCTCTTCAATAATCATCGATAGTGGTCGGACTCGCGAGAATGAGCATAAGATACTGCAGTGTAAGCCCTGTGTGCTATTTTGGAGATTACTACTTTTCCCGTTGAATCTATATGGCGCTAAAATTGGGCGTACAATATAACCGTAGGTTGGCTTCGCGTGTGTTTCAGTCATTTCAAATCAGATAAAACAGGTCACTGATAACATTGTTTAGCTTGGATGCCTTGCTGGAATTACTGTCCTCGGGTCTTGTCAGTGTGCTTACCAAAAATTTTGGTATACTTATTAGGATAAAGTATACATTAAATATCCTATTTTTACTACAGACGATTGTTTGGACGACGGAGGGCCGTCTGTGGAACTTAATTTGTAGGTAGTTGCTTGTATTCTATGTGTTTTTCAATCAATAGCGAATGCAACTTCAACTGGTTTGGACAACAAAATAACATTGTAGCAGAGCACTCTCAGTTGCTCCTTCATAGCGACAAGAAAGCTTTTCTCTACATAACCCGACATGATTTAAGGCTATTCGAGCAAAAAAATGCAACAGCGGGGTTATTGTTGAGTGACGGTAAGCTTATCGCGTTTAGTGGCTTGTGCCGATTTATGTCGGTGTTTGCAGTTTAACATTTGCCCATTCGGAGGCGATGAAGGTCGGTCAATGTTTGCTTTAGTGGCAACGTCGAGCTGGCTGGCTAGTGGCCCTTTTTGGACCAGGATTCCCGCCGGATTGGCCTCAATCCCGGCGGTGAGGAAGGAAAGTCGGAGCAGCATGGTCGCGAGGGGCTGCTGTCGTCAAAAACAGAGACGGAGAGGAGATATATCCACCGTAGGGAGGGTTGGTGTAGCAGACCTTGGCCACCGTAAGGGCTAGTGGGAACGCGGTCGAAGACGTGTCTGCGTCGAGATCTCAGTCATCGGCGAACAGGCCACAGTGGAACGCTTCCAATCGGTCTTCATGTCGATTTCCAAACGTGCTTTACAAAACGCGTTCAAACTAAGGGCTGAAGTGGGTTTGACCCTGCTCCGCTTAAGTTGCCAGGACGGAGGCTCGAGAGGTCATTATAGCGTTAGCAACGTGGGTCTGGTCACTAGTTTCAACTAAAATCAGCACAAACAGCGAACATGTGAAACCGTAATAATTATTTGGTAAACTAGGTAGGGGAATACACGCGCAATGCTGATGATGAAACACAGAAACCATTTCACAGATAGGAAGGTATGTCTGTTCTACTCGAAAAACTAGTAAATGTATGGACACAGATGACTACGATTTGCCTGGAAAAGTTCGAAACTACTTTTTGTCATATCGCCACCATTTTAAAGTATGGCAAACACTGACAAAACTCACCTAGCTTCAAAAATTAAGATTTCCAAAGCCCTTGTCAAGACGTTACAGATGTACGGAGCGAAAAAAAACAGATATTGAAGGCATTTGCACACAAGCTGACATTGACTACGGATGCCGAAAAGTAATTTGAAGGTTCGAGCTATATTTTTTCAGCGATGGTTGACGCCGTTGACCACAAAACCAACTTGAGTGTAAATTTTGGAGTAAGTAGAGAAGGCAGCAAAAGGATTCATAATTTTATGATTTTACAACGATAAATGATTATCCAAATGCATGCACTATTTAATACGTCATGGGCAGGCAAGTTTGATTCCTATACGTCAGAGCACAGGTCGGATATAATTTACGTGCATACGTAGAATATTAGTGTGAATAAATTTGGGGCTAAGAGCAGGCCTACTTACAAACGCAATACGACTGTTTTAAGGTGCAGTAACACAAACTAAGTATAAATCTGAACCAGTATTGCACGTGCAAAGTAACTATCAGACTAAGCAGCTTACTTAAAAAAGGCTTATTAAAGTCGGCTTATGCAAAAATATAAAAATGTTACTAGCGCACAGTAAAGTACTTAGGGTAGTGATCGTCTGTTGATATTTCACACGGCTGCGCAGTAATTGACTCTCACACAAACAAACCCAGACGAAGTCAGATTCAAAATTGCTCCTGTTTAGTGTAGCATCAACTGCACTGACACTGAATTAGAAACAGAGCCGCAATCGTTTGTATGAAAACCTGAACAGTACCTGGTATGTGTCAAGCGTCAACGGGCTGTGTAGTTTTGCATCTGACGCTGACTCCAGCCTTCTTGACTCGTTCTCACACGGTCGAGAAGGGAGAGAGGTATAACAAGGCTATCACGATAAATTCATAAATACACAACTTGCCGTTCCTGGGATTTTCATTCTGTTGGCATATGATTAAAATTATCGTTTGTGACGGCCCAACTGTTATGTATCAGCTGCATTTAAGCAAGAAATAAGGGCATGAAAAGCATGGCAGTGGAATACAGTAACTAGAATAACACCCTTGAAAAATACTTAGCGGTGTATGACAGAGCATAAGTATGTACCTAATGCTACGACATAGACCAAATTAGGATGGATTGATAAAGCATAACAATCAGCGGGTAATTTAAAACGGAAAATATACATATACTGCCAACTGATGAGACGCAATAGAACGTTCTCGCGTACGACTGTGCTCACAGAACTTCAAGAGTCCCGATTATAGGTAGGACAAAGCTACAGAGCGATGTCCGCCAAGACATCTTTAAAAAAAACGTTTAGGCTGCGAGATAACTAAGCATGGATGATCCGAAGATTTTCTAAATGACAACTGACGAACGCACACAAAAGATAGAAGCATAAACAATACAAACGTAAGAGTATGTCGAAACAAAACTCACCTTAGCGAGTTTTTGCTTTTCCACTATCAGCGCACCAATGAACGTAGAAACGTCCTTAAGAGTATCGAGGTCGGCTAAAGGTGGTTAAGGAACACAAGAAAGTTACCTTCTAAAGATATCTGACGGACTAAACCTTCGAAAAGTTTGGAATAATGCGGAGATGTCTAAAGAGCCATTATGGAAAGTATGATGGTACTTCGAAGTTTCGGATTTTCTCTGATAATTTGCTCGCCAAAGTGACAAAATCCTTTTCCGTCTTTGGATCGCCCAATTTCCAGTCATCCTGTTGTGATGCGGGACCCTGCAGTCCGGTACCGAAAGAATCGGCGATCAGATCGATTTCAGCCTCTTCAGCCAGGCGTTCGCGCTCCTTTTCTGTCATTTCTCTTGGAGCTGTTTCTTCTTCGCTCTTTGGTTCATCCTGCGGAACACTTTGCTTTGTTTTGTTTTTCTTGTTCTTCTTTTTTGCTGTTTTCTGGGGGGCTTCGGGTTTTTTAGGTTCGACTTCCTCCTTCGGCTCTGCTGCTGCTGCTACATCCCAGGCGTCCTTGCAAGCATTAAGCGGAAGAATAACTTACGGGAACGTCATTTGCGTCATCATCCCAGCTAAACAGAACTGCTTTATCAGCAGTATTTGCTTCATCTAAGAAAAAACAAAGTAATCAATATAAGTCCCTTACCCCAATCGTCCATGCCCTGGGGCGAAGGAGAAAGGCCACGGGTCGGAGTTATCTTAACGATGGCGCGCACATACGCGTTTGATGCGACAAAACAAAATGATTGCGCCTACGTCGATTACCCTTCAACTAAAATACCGCCTTCAGCGTCCACCCTACATGCTTAAAATGTTTTCGAAGAGATCAATTTGGTCAAAATGGATATTAAATCTCCAATTGAACCACCGTTTACCTGTTCTTTTTTTACTTTTCAAATTTACTTCTCTGCAATATGGTCTGTTTGCATTATAGAAACACCAGACTACCCGAAGATTGGATATATAGTTTGCATTGGCCTTTTTAGATTCACGTTGGGTTTTTCCATGCATAATGTTCCAGCAACGTCATCAAAGTTTTTGCAGTGGATTGATGATAGTCAGTCTAAGTACTGGAACGGGGATATTACCACGAAGATATCGCAGTAGGACACATGACGAATGTATTAGGCCAGACTCTTTTCTGTTAAAGAGGTATAAAATGTTTAAGCCATAAAGAAGACAAGTGACAACACTTTCTGCATTACTGAGTACAATGAAAATTGTATAGGTGTGGATAGGGCGTTGTGAGTGCAGTTGGTGCATTATGACTAGCTTGTTAAATCCCGAGTTGTAGGTAAGAGACAAAGGTAAGGATTCATCGTATGGATGCCCTGAGACAAACTTATTCAAGCCCAAGTGTCTTACAGGTTTCGTGTTCAATTGTTTAATGTTCTTTTAATGCGTAGGTATTGTGTGTTTGACGCTGATATAAAGTCAGTAGAAAAGAAATTAAAGTAGCTTGTTATTGTGTTACTATTCGAAAAATGCAGGTAAAAATGTTTTGAAAAAGACAAAAACAACTAAGAAAATAAGAAGAGCAACTCCAGTTCGGTAGCAAAGGCAACATATGGACCAATAAAACTATAAGAACAATTCCCATTGGTTATCGGTTAAGTATATTGACCTAAGAAAACTATTAGAGCGAAACCTATTACTATCAGGCGACCTAACGATTAATCACTTCTGAGAAAAAAGCACCAGAATGAGGCATTCATTGAGTATCTAACTCAAAGTTGCCGTCTCATGCTACAGTTCACATGGCCAAAGGCAGTGGTAATGTTTAATGTGTCCAGTCCTAACTGAGAAAGAGCGAGACAACAGTGACACCTGCTTTAGAAGGATGGCGTATCAGGTGCAGTTGTTCCCCAATTAGTGTGCATCGAATTAGGAGAAGAATGCCGTTTCTGGTGGCATATGATTTATGGGCTGAAGTTAGAAGTAATAAGTGCTTGTGCAATCACGATAATGTGGACACACGCGTGTGCATATGTGTCCGACGCACAGATGAGTGCACCGGCCCTCTCGGACAACGAGCCCACCCACAAATCAAAAAACTTACCGTAGATAGAGAAGTAGAAGGCATTTCCACCACCAGAATAAAACTTTTACTTGCCTGAGCTTTCGGGCTCTTTCTAGAGTCCATCGTCCGAGATAAAAGGTGACAACGAAAGACAAACAACAGCTACAGGACGCAGGAGCCAATCAGCCGCTATGGAGAAGGGGGAAGGAGGAGAACGGTCAACCAACAGTGCCATCATTCCGGAGATGCCTGCGCACCACGATGTATGCCGGCGCCAGATCGATAAATCGATTGACTATGTTCTTATCTGAGGCCCAGGCATCAATCGATTCGCGGCCTGTTTTGTTGCCAGCGTGCGCGATTACCCTCGCCGATGTAAAATTAAACTCGTGACCGGTCTCGTAGGTATGAGCAGCCACTTGCTTCACACCATTGTACCACCCGCTTATGTTCGCGTATGCGCAAACCAAGCATACGTCCTGTCTGTTCTGTGTAATTTCTGGAACAATTTCGACATGGTATGCGATACACGACGCCTGACTGCTGACTGGGAATTAAGCAGTCCTTGATTCGCACAATCCGACTTCGCATGGTAGCCTTGGGATTGTATCCAATTCCGACGCCTTTTCCCACATCAATACATTCAGTCGCTCCCGATACATCCTTGATGAATGGCAGCGCATGCCATATCGTACGGGTTGGTCCTTGTTGGGTCATCGTAAGGTGAGCACATAGGCATCAGCTTATGAAGGCCTTCGGATAGCCTTTCCGCATAAACTGGTTGCGGAGATATCGGGTCTCAAGTGCCTTTTCTTCCGGACTACTGCAATGAGTCTGAATTCTTTTGAAAAGTGTTTTTATCCAGCATTTTTGTGAGCCACCGAATGGTTCCTGTGGAAATTGAGAAGCTATTTTGTGTTCGTCGCCTTGATTTATCGTGCAAAGGAACATGCTGCAGAATTTCCATAAACTTCTCAACTCCACCTTCCCAGGCATACAATTCACGTGGGAAGAAGAAAGGGATCAGCAGGCACCCTTCCTCGATGCACTCGTCATGCGAACTTCCGACGGCAAAATCAAAACAACGGTCTACAGGAAGGCGACGAACACAACACACAGAGTATATTGGGCAGTAAAATCACGATCGCAAATGGACGAACCAAGGGAGGTATAGAATTGTAAGCTGATATGATGGGGGGAGGGGGTGCACAGTCTCCAACCGCGGACTCTGAAAACCGCCAAAATGCAGGCATTGGATTCCCGTTTCTGTCACCTTCTGCAAAATTGATATAAGAGCTGCATTTAAATGTGGCCTTTGCTCTCGATGTTCATGTGTTGGTCGCATACAAAATGACTTTGCTTGCCTAACTGCTTAAAAATAAAGCCTTGATCAAAGTTACTGCTCTCATACGTGCAATTGGATCTTTGTCTATCCCAGAATGGTTTCTTGCAACAAATCTACTGAAAAGCCTATTATTTAGTACGTATGTATTTCCTAATTCCTCTTCATAACCAAAATCTGTCGCTATCGAAACGCACTCATGCTCGATTTCGCACTGAAATTATTCGATCATTGCCTGTAAACTGGCATAATAAACATATTATTATTATTATTAGGCGCAATACGGTCGAATCAACTTTTTGCGCTGTCCAGGGAGATTCATACCGCGCAAGCGGTCACTTGATAACCGTTCTCTGGATGTCTATATGTGCATTCAATCACAGCCATCCACAAACGGCTACACCAATCAACTGGTCAAGCGGCCAGTAACTTACTCTTACATGGATTTCATTAATCCAGGCCCACACCCTTGCAAGCAGAAGCGTTCGCAGGTTCTGAGCTTGCCGCGCCTCGTGGGCCCTGACCATTACTGGGATTCTGTGGGGCATACATAACTTCCGTTAGTACATTTTCCCTTCAACCATGAAAGGGATCTAGGCGTGTAAATTGTAGTTTTTTGAATCTAAACACTGCTTTGATCCCTTCAGCTTGCTGATACCGATGCGATACAACCATGCAATTACCAGAAATCGCTCCGCAATGTCATCAATAAATGTTAAATTGACTGGATCCTGCTGTTTCGCTGCACTGCACCTTGATCGCACGAATAACGAAACACGGCTGCTGACACCTTTTCTCGAATCAAAATGGACCTCTTCATTAAAAATCAACCCCATTAGTCCAGGTCAAACCCGAAGACTATTGTAAGAACTGTCGTCCAACAATGCGAACAACATGTTGGTCCATCTTTGCAATAATTTTATTACCACCATCACTGGCAGCCTCCTATATAATCTTCAAGATCGACGGATTGCTCCTATACCTAGCTGGATGAAAGTTAAGTGCGTTTGACACGCTCTGTAACCTATCCAATCTTCGAGCACTTAAGACTCTTTTCTGACGTATCCGTCTGTCTAAGTATTTACAGGGCTACTTCATTTCACACACGCACGTCCCTTGCGTACCAAAGGGCCAAGTTGCCGGCATTACAAATAGGAGAAGACAGAAGATGAAAGAATGGCACAGACAAACCCACTATAAATCATGATAATGCGGAAAACCACAGAAACGTTTGGGAGACGACTCGAATCCCAACTGAGCGAGGCGGTGGTAAAAAGGAGCCATTACAGCCTGAGACTCAGTCTGCCTGTCAGTCAATCAGCACAACACACATTGCCAATAAAAGCAAACGTGTGAGTCCCAGGAAGCAATTGAGAAGAAGACGACTCGATCGCTACAACAATAGTTTTATTCACCTGACGTTTCGAGCTCCGTCGCGGATTCGTTATCAAAGTCAAAGTCAGGGAGCAGTAGCAGATACGGAATAAAATATGCACAACACTTTGCAGCATTGATAGGCTAGATTCATTACTGCGAACATACAACGGCAATTAACGGTGATTGCCTTCTTGCGTTTTGATAGTCTGTACAACAGCATGCGAGCTCTGACCTGCTGAACTTTCATCACGCGTGGTGCACAAGGGCATGATGATTGTTAGACCACTTGGCCCTGCGGTGTTGGCGTAGGATGACGCGTTGGTCTGTCCGTTCCCCAGTTGGCGACTGGCCTTGGCCAAATTGAGTCTCAGCACCGAATAAGGATTGGCCAAATAGTTACACTTGTTTATGGATTGGGAGCTCGTGAACGATGACTCAAGTAATTATCGGCTCACCCGATTGTCACCTCTTGTGAGAATTTCAGTCTCATCAAATTTGTACGTTTGGCTGGGTATCGTCGAGCGAGCCAAAACTTGAGAATTGGCAGCATTTCGCCGCACAACTGCCACGTGTTCGGAAATTAGCGCCTTGAGAAGCCTGCCAATTTTTCCAAAAAAGCTGCTTTGCCCGCAACTGCACCAGATCCAGCAGACGACTCGAGATGTCTCTTGCCATGACAACGGGTCTTTTGGTTTCATCATCTGACGCCTTATGGTTGTCTCCAGCCTAAGTGTGACTCCGGGATAGAGGTCTATTGCTCTGTTCTAACAAGGCCAACAGGAAAGCAAAACAAATTCGAATGCAGAATAGAATCAAATTCGGCAGTAAATAAGGGAGAAACCAGCCAGGAACCACGTAACCACAGCGCCCACGTGGTGGAGATTAACTTAGGCAGGCAGGAACACCTGATTACTCGTCAGTCGACGAAGGGCACGTCAGCCAGTGCGCTGACTTGCGACAGCCGAAAAGTGGGCAGAAGTCACACGAGCTCATCAGCCAACAAAACTCACGGTCAACCAACAACGAACAGGCAGGTAAAAGTTCGTGCATCGAGTGCGGATATAATAACAGGCACGCGGCAAGACTACAACAGTCCCTGCGAACAGGAACAACCACCGAGTTACTCTGACAATGGAACCGAGAGAGTGCCCGAAACGTCAGTCTCAAAATAAAACGGTCCATGTCCCCGAACCTTCTTCTTCCTCTCCTTTGGGGGACGGCAGAAACGATATGGTATCGGGACCTCGAATCTTTGCACAAAATTTTGAATATAATCTTAGCCCAAGACAGAGAGAGAGTGGGAGAGAGTGTTCGGTTCCGGCTACGGAATGTGCTGCCCATGTTTCAACTATTATAGCTACAGTGTGATATGATTGAGCTGTCAATTAGCAGATGAAGATGGGTTTGCGGACTTTGTGAGGGAGCTAACAGGAGTAGTATAAATTACAGTTTAGGGGGTGGGAGTGATTATGGATGAAGCCAAAAACCGAAAACAGGGCCCTGATGTCTGGGTATCTTATCAAGTACTGAGAATAAACAGCTAAAGGAGGCAGGTCAGTGATTTCTGGGGAAGAACATCTAGTCATCGAGTGCTTAAGGAACCACGAAAGATATGGAACGGATGCTTCTGGATGCGTTATGGGTAGTGTAGCTATTGCCAATGTCACTAAGAAAAAAACTTGGAGGTGCACATACAGGTTGCAAGTTATTGCTATTTGAAGAGTGACTAACAATGGATCAGGGACTATTAGCATATGGAGTGTCAGCAACAAAGGATTGAGAGGGAGATCTTAAAGACAAAGGTGAATATTTTATGTATCGGAATACTATGCAATGCAAAACAAGGGTTAGCTTGATGTTTTTTTCTAAATTGGAAACTCAGGAAGCTAGAGGGAAGATAGTGGTCAGTAGGGCAGGAATTGGTGGAAAACCTGTACCCAGAATGGGAGTCATAAGAGTAAGGATGATGCAAGTGAAAATTTTTGGCATAAAGTGATAGGAAGCCGGAAATAGTTTAGGGAGAAAATGACTGGGGATGAGACACATAAGAGCTGTTGATAAGATTAATAATATGGCGTTCATTGGTACATGGCGTGCGGTGCAAAAAATCATTCGGATGTTTAACTGACTATGATTTTATAGACGATTTCAGTTATAAGGGCTTGGCAAATCTACAAGAAGGCATCCTACGATAATTAGGAACTACACTATCCTTTTCTGGTCAGATTCGGATTCAGGTGATTGAATGTAAATCTCGAGGATCTTCGTCAACATGACGATATTATCGGTCTAGATTATACAGATGGATTCTCGGACATTCTAGGGAACTGCCAGGCGTATTGAAAACGAAAAGTGAGGCGCTGCTAAGGCGGAAGCAAGCGAAGGAATTAAGTGGTGTGTGTAAGGGGGTGTGACCTAAGAAATAAGGGACAGTGCGTCTACCTTCAAAGGAGCAGGATTAATCAATCCATTAAATCCAGGTGTAAGAAGAATGAATTGATACGCGTTTCTATGAAAAGACGAAGACTTATATGAGAAATGGGATTGAATTCTTTGCTCCACGGTGGTGAGATCATGACAATGGCAAAATCAAGCTTTCATAATATTAAGAAGCATGAAATCGGAAGGTAAAATCTGAATCGACTTCATTGGGCGAAAAAAGCTTCTCTTAAGCATGTTAATTCATACTAGTGGACGTCAATTACTTGGCTTCCGCTATTTTATAATTGAATCCAGAAAGTAGAAGCAATAAACAACTTAAAAAGTTGGTCATATAATGGTAGAAAAAGAATTTCTTAGAGTAGGAAGACGTATATGTTCCTTCTATGGCTATGAAAAGATACACCAGCAACCAAATGAAATTGTGCGTTGAGAAATTTACCTCAGCCAACTTCCCTAGATTGAGAACATGCTGCCAAATTTCCGCAGAGAACGCTTACAATTGCGTAACGGGGACGCGTAAATTTACCTAGACTTAATAAGGTGTGTTTACTGGCCATTAATGATTTCTGCTTACGCTTTAATTAAATGGCTTAGAGAAAAGCGTTTTCCGCATTCCTTATTTATATATACAGCATTTGATATAACGGTAATTTGCGGTGCCTTGCTTGCAGCACGAAGGATCCGTTGTTTCAAGAAAAAGACTTAATTTCAATTTCAAATAATGCAATAGTTTATCTACGCGTTTCAAGAGGCAGTTGTTACACTAATGGTCGGGGAATCTTTTAAGAATACATTTGTCAGGATATTATCCTTCATCAACTGTCAATTGACTGCCAAAGTTTAAAGAGACGGTTTAAACAACACCCCGTTGTCAATAGGTAGTTGAGATGCGCGCATTTGAATTTCATGCATAATGCATGAAATAGTTTTTAAGGATAATGGTATGCACACGCCAAATTTGTTCTTCATTTTGTCAATTTTCCACTTGAATTAACAAATTCAAAACGCCTTTAAATTAAGAAATGTAGTTTCCATTTTACACAAATGATACTCCAAACGATACCCGGAATCTATCCCGTAAACTAAATACTAAGTTCCGATCTTCTCGATTTTGTTCTGTATGCGTAAAATTATAATATGGAACATTTAAAAAGAATCCATTTTTATAAAGTTGCCAAAATTTTGTGGATACCCGAAGACGAATCCGAGTCCCACATTTTATCTCTTTGTACTTCATAATGAATCGTCATTTCGGTGAAAAAAGCCAGCAAGTGCAAAATGTGAAGTAGATATATATATATATATATATGGTATTAACGTACTTGTATTGTAATGAATTTATCTAGCCTAAAATGAGTGGTTTACTTACTTGCAGTAGAAAATGCGAATGCCTAAGTACTATTCGGGAACCGTATAGACGAGAAGACCACGTTGGTCACAACAGCTCTCAGTTAAAAAAATTAAACAAAATCTAAAAAGAGAATCCCCGAAAAAAGGCTTTTGCCTCAATGAATATAACCTAAAATAAAAAATCTGGAATGACTGATAATAAATTTTACGAGGTATCCCTAATTTTGCGTTTTAAATGTAGAATTATTTAGTTCCCTTTAGTTCCCTTTCGATACGCTTTCATAGAAATTCAAGCATATTAAGATCTTCAAGAATTAAAAAAATCTATTTAAAATTAATTTTATAAAGAATCCCTCTGAACAGAAATTGAAAAAAAAGCTTAGCTGCCTGTTTTTGATTAAATCAATTTACTGGCAAATTATAGGGCTTGATTAACATTATTAATTTCAATAAAGCGAAACCAAGTAAATCACTTGGTTTATTTAAGACTTACAGGTCTAAACTCAAATAGTCTTTCAGCAGTACGTTGATGCAGCATGGCTAAGATAGCTTAAAATGCCCAGATTGCATGATTTTTACTCTTCAGAGATAATATGTAAGTTTCCTGTAAAAAATACTTTGCCTGGGTAATCACTGTCAAGTATTAGTTGATTACGCACCGATGAAGCGTTAAAGTTCTCAATTTGCAGACCAAACACCATAAAACTGGATCATATTGTAAAGACTTCACCCGTGTAGTTATAGGCCAACATCAGCAGCTTCGAAAAGAACTGGAGAGGGGGGGAAAGTAAGACATGAATATCAGAAGTTTGCTCAGCCGACAGTTAGCTAATATTTCAAGCATACCAATTACGAGAAATCCTGAGATTGCTTCTGACATGACAACAATTTTGCTAGATATAGGAGTAAATGGAAAACCACACCTGACAATTAATATTTCATGATATTTAACTACAGATACTCATTTTTGTACAGCACGCAAGAAAACATAAATTTCCTATTGCAGTTAGTTTGAAGGCAATGTTCGCTTCCATGTTGGTTTTGGAATCGGAAAATATCTGAAAAATACTGCACTGAAAAAAAGCGAGACTATTTGAGTAAAATTATCAAGTGGGGAGGAAGTAACTGTTTATCTTCGAATCTTCACGCTATTGACCTAATGAAAAGTAAAGTCAATTAAACCTTCGTATAAATCACCGTAATTAGTCGTATTCACGTAAATTTCCGGACTGCACACAGCTTAATGATGAAGCGTAGGCCTTATTCCAAAACTTTTCAAATATTTATACACTTCACTCTAAAGCACTATACAGTACACCATTGTGTCAGCTGTGAAGTCACTTCAGTAAATGTATTTTGTTCGAAGCAAGTTATATAGAAAATTAAGTGCATCTCGCGAAGCCTTACTATCTTCGTAGAGCTGACTATTGTGACGCGTGTATTTCTGAAACAATTGTTTGATTAATCTGAAAACCACTAGTTAAAAAACAGCAATTGTTAGCAGAGAAAACATATAAAACAATTTGAATGTTATTGTCACCAAGGAAAGGCCCATTTCGCGCCTATGGTAAGGGGTGTGAGATGGGCTCTAGTGTATTGCGTTTCTATAGAATGACATGCTGTGATGGGATTTGGCCTGAGTGGCTTAAAACAGAGTTTGTTTATAGAAACGTATGTGACGTGCGTGTGCAGTAAAGACAACTGAGGCCATTGCGGCTGGTGTATGATGGGCTCTGGAAGCTTATTTTGCAGTCTCGGGTAGAGGAAATTGTGAGTGATGTACGAACTCAATGCGTGCTGTAAAAGCACAATTTCAATGTTGACAGGTTGCAACTGATGCCGCAATGTTGGAGATGAGGTCGGTTTTAATGAGGGTGCCTATATTTGAATCGTTTAGAGGATTCTCCCCTGTGGTGAGAGTGAAAGGGGCGGCCGTTGTTTCAAGTATTTAGTGCTCTTCATCGTTGTCGGCGTCAAAGTAGGCTTTACACCAGATTTTTCGACAGAAACCTATGATTACAAAATAGGAAGAACTTTTGTGCTGTTATTGTGTAAGGTCCCAAGATGTTTAATGAGACTTATCTGTGTCCGCTGAGAGCAAGCACATGATGAGATGGAGCGGATGTTGGCTAAATGAGTTGAAGGCACCTTCATTTCTCCGGAACTAGCAGCAAGTTCTCGGCAGAAATGCACAGTGTCTTATAGATAGTTTTCCAGTACCAACGACGAGGATCATTACTGCTACCCTTGGAAAGTAAGTGTTGATGGTATATAGCAGTGGGGCACTACATAGCATTGCAATTCTTTTCTTTTCCTATGTGCTAAGTTTTCCAGTAACAAAGCAATGGTAACAACTCTTGTGATAGACATTGGCGGCGTGATTGATCTGACATAAAGTTTCCTCTTATATTTTCACCTACGCAATTTTTCCATTATCTGGATCAAGCTTCAAAATCTCGGAAGCTCACTTGCCTGACTAAGTCTAAAGGGGAAACATTACAACCTTCCAAGAAGTATACTGTAGACGCTGTTGATCATGCAATATTTAGGCATATGCGAAATATTCATACTCTTTGGCTAATCGGAATTTACTCCAGTTGTGATACTGATTATCTGTAGTCGATTCTGAATTCATCTCAGTCAATATAAAATGCCGGCTTTTTAACGAGCTTCGTTTCGACTCCTAGCAGAACGTATCTACTGTAAAAACGTACTTCTTAAGCTGTATGCCTTTTTATCATTGATTTTGACTGCCTTCATCAATTCAAATATATTTTATGGAAAACATAGACGAAAAAATTATTTCTTGTGCATGTTTGATAGCAAATAACGCCTTCTTTACATTTTATACTTGAAGGAAGGGTAGATTTCGGGTTTAAAAAGTTGCTAATTATGAGCTTTTCTAAAACTGTGAGACGTTTATTCATAAAACAGCGAATCTGTCAATTTATTAACGCTACCTTAACTGCATAAAATATTTTCCATATATATTTCAATATTCTTAGACAACTATGTGACCTCTTATTCAGTCTGTAGGCGAAAACGTACTTTTCCTTAACCAAGATATACACAGTGCGCAGTTTTTAACCCTTGAATTGGAGTATAACTTTTTTGAAACCGAAAGCTTCCCTTCTCTCAAGTATGAAATTTAAAAAAGGCATTATTTGCTATCAAACATGTACAAGAATTAATTTTTTCATCTATGTTTCCCATAAAATATATTTGAATTTATAAAGGCAGTCAAAATCAATGATAAAAATACATACTACTTAAGAAGTCAGTTTTTAAAATAGATACGTTCTACTAGGAGTCGAAACGAAGCTCATTAAAAAGCCGGCATCTTATATTTACTGAAATAAATTCAGAAAAGACTACACAATAATCAGTATCACAACTGAAGTCAATTCCGATTAGCCAAAGAGTATGAGTCTTTCGCATATGTCGAAATATTGCATGATCAACGGCGTCCACTGTAGGTTAGTCCATTAACAGGAAGTAGAGGTTCCAATTCGACCTTGCTCTATTCTTCAGTGGTTGATATGGCCTAAGTCTCCCACCAACGCTTGCGGCTCAAGTTTAGGCTCTCATAGGTCTGCTGGGCATCCCGTTATATGAAATATGAGATTAATAACCCCAACCAACTTTTATAATCTCATAGCTTTACATATAAATAAATGGAAGCATGACTGGCTTTTAATGAAATTTATTTTGAGAAGACGCTGGATTCGTTACTTCTGCCAATAACACTAAATATTGCGTCCGGTTTTACTAAAATTTAGATCCCTGCTTAATATGAAAGCTTACAAAAATGGATGCTTTTTATCAGGAAAATGAGGCAGCAAACTTAGTAACCGTTAACGAAGTCACAGAAGAGGATCACAGTTACTTTACTGATCTGGTGTATGCTGCCGATGAGGATGAAAAGCTCTGGCAACCGTCGGCTGATGCAGAACCGATGCTTGGCTTTGTGGACCAGATTGGGACTCTTATTCTTCCACCTGAGGACGGATTTGATGCAGAGGATGAAGTTATAACAAATCACAAGGAGGAAGCAGGCAAGTTTATGAATTACGCAAACACATTATTTTACAGAACCAGCAAATCCTGAACCTGCAAATGATGGAGACAAACTTCCCCCGAGTGATAAAACTGAAAAGAAAAAGAAGAGAAGGAAACGGTTTGCTACTCTGACTAGGAATTTATTTTTAGAATGCTGGATGCCAATTTGACCAACTGCAGATATGAAGCAGGTTTGTTTTCTGTAGACCTTGAGATACTGATGGATGAATTAAGTTGTTTAATAACAGAGAATTTGTTTCTGAGCCTTTGTTGATTAAAAAATAAAGTTTGTACGCCTCATCTCTTTCAATGGGGTTCAGTTTATTCAAATATAAATTCTGAACACCCAATTAGAAGAGACTGAATGTGCTCGATACCTTGGTCTCAATTTCGCTACCACTACCGTCAAGTTTATAGCTGGAAGAAGGAAAAATGTCACTTAAAATGTATCATAGTAACCAAACTATATACAATCTACGTTTAAAGCTGAAATATCTAGCCACAGCCAATTCATTAGCTAAGCGAGAGAGAGAGACGAAGAGATGATTTTCCGTTCTGCTCAATGGTATAGAAGGTATACTTCAAGTGTGAAGTCAATCCAAGTAAAGCTCTTTTCTGGAAAATACTTTTATTCGCCTGACGTTTCGAGTTCCATCGTGGATTCGGTATCAGAGACATAGTCAGAGAACAATAGCAGATAGGGGTAGCGTATGCGCAGGAGTTAGCAGTATTCATAGGATACAGTAATTACTGCAAACATTCAACCCCAAATAACGGTAATTTTCTTCTTGCGTGTTGATAGTTTGTTGAGCAGCATGTGAGCTCTGACTTGCCGAACTTTCATCACGCGTGGTGGGCTCAGACGTGCGGATTGCTCGGTCAGCTGGCCCTCCGGTGTTGGCGGAGGCTGACGCGGAAGCCTGTCCGTTCTCAAAGGGGCTACTTGCTTTGGCCAAACTGAGTCTCAACACCGAATATGAATTGGGCAAGTGGTTGCACTTGTTTACGGATAAGTGGCCCGTGAGCCATGACTAAATTAATTTTTGGCTTACCCGATTATCATCTCTTGTGAGAATTTCGGTCTCATTACATTTGAATGTATGGCCGGGTCTCATCCTACGCCAACACCGAAGGGCCAGATGGCCGAGCAATCATCGCGCCCAAGTCCACCACGCGTGATGAAAGTTCAGCAGGTCAGAGCTCGCATGCTGTTCTACAGACTATCAACACGCAGTAATGACTGTATCCTATAAATACTGCAAACTCCTGTGCATACGCTACCCATATCTGCTACTGCTATCTGACTATGTCTCTGATGATGAATTCGCGACGGAGCTCGAAAGTCAGTCAAATACTGGTATTTTTCTAACGATCGAGTCGTCTAATTCTCACTTATTTCTTGGGACTGGAATGTTTGCTCGCATTGGCAATAACCCTGATAAACATGAGGTATTGTTTTCTACATCATTATCCACGGGTCTACGAGGCCTTTAATTAAAGCGACACACATTCATCCACAAAATTATATCCTTGGAGTTGATAAAGTAAACTGTCTTTAACTGTCATTCATTGAAAGAAGGTATTTATCTAAGTAAATTCGCAAGATACCATGCAACAAAGGGGTTTAAAATTTTATAATCGCGCATGTTTCGTTTTATAGTCTGCAATATCTTCAAATTTATAAACATCCTTATCAGCTAACTAATGGCCTCAGCCAACTAAGATTATTTGTGAAGAGGGCAGGAGCATAACATAGAGAACTAACCCTGCCCTCTGCCCATTGTTTGTTTAAGAATTGTCCAGTAGTGTTAGTGGAGCTCTGCGTAATCTTCTAGTGCTAGAGAGCAAGATACAGAGTTTTAAGACAATGGCCCTTGTTCCTGGAAATCATGCATACTTCAAACGTAAAGTGGATGTGACAGACGTCCGCCGTTGAAAGAGAATCTATTTAGCTAAAAATAATGAACCACTCATCTGTGCAAGGCCTCAGATGTGCATAAGACGAAATTTAGTGTAAAATATTGAGGTGATTACGTTGAAACTGAAACTTAAGCCGTGTACATCTAAAAAAACCATTTGGACTATTCTTCGCAGTCCGTCGAGTGTCTCGCCGTTTTGGATTTCGCGAGGTTGGTGACGATGACGACTGTAATCTCTACTGGACTGACTTTTCGGTTTCAATTGAAAGAGTTGTTTCTATGAAAAAATGGCAGGTATGTGATTTCTGATGCATTATTTTGAAAGAACAATAAAGTTTTTCTTGTTTGTATTATTTATATAATTATCCTTGCATGATAACATAGGACAGATCATATTGCTAAGTATTTTATACACTAGACTAACGCACCTTATAACACACTTACGTTTGTAAATGTGTTAGGAAAAATTAGCTCTTTTTTACTTGATACTCTAGAGTGAATTTGTTTGCATGACTGTTGTCCTTAAAAGGTCTCAAATACAACTAGAAAATGTTTAAAGTTTCTGCAAAGTGCGTTTCTCATTAATTTAGAAAGTGAATCATTTTCCTGGTATGTCAGAGATCTGCCGAAAAGACTGCTTGGCACGAAACCTTAATAGAATGTTCAAGCTCTTCCCAAAGGACTACAATATATTTCCTAAAACCTGGACGCTTCCAGCGGAGTAAGTCAGTAAAATATTCCTCCTATATATAAATTTAGATCACTTTATTAAAAATTCCATAAACCTTTAAACGAGAATAAGTTAAGGACGGTACAAATGTCAAATAAAAAACTGTTTCTTTTTTGGGTCCAACAAGGTGCCACAGGCAACTTTGTGATTAAAACCCAAGTCTTCATGATAAAAAGTTAGTTTTAGCGACGCCTTTCATACGATCACAAAACCACGTTCGTAACCATGGCGGTACGCATAGTAGCCACTGCTTTACCTATTGGGCTGCTCAAACGGAGAGCTACTACAAGACACTGATTAGTAAACGCCCTTTTTCCTTTTTTAGAATTTCTAATCGGTATGCTGGTGGCGTTTTATTGGGCAAGTCACCAATGCATAAACTGTTCTTAATTTCACCCAATCAATATCTTCGCAAATGGGATAAAGGTAGTATTTATATTGGAGAAAACGCGGAGATTTAAAGATCACAAAGAAAATAAGTTTATTTTTTAAGAATGAATTCCCATATAGGTGTCATTATTTACACAAACATGTAGCTTGTAGTGCTTATTGTCGTGGGTCAACTAAATAAACCCGTTTTACCTATTGCTAGTTCCGACGACGGCCCTAATTAATTGTCCTATTTTTATTCCCTAAATTACTTATAAAGAGTTCGTGCCAGACTGCATAAAAAGGATGTTGACAATATTTTCTCTTAGCACTAGGTTTTCTTCTAATTTACTCATAAAAGCTACATGCATATCACTAATCCCAACTTCTCATCTCTGAAAACGTTTTAGTTGGGGTGATTTGCAACAATATGCTCGTCTCAGGAAAAATAAGACTTACATCCTGAAGCCTGACAGCGGTTGCCAGGGACGAGGTATCTGGATCACTAAAACTCCAAAGGAGATAAAACCCACAGAGAATCTCATCTGTCAGGTTTATTTAAGCAAGGTAAGAGGCATTTCAGAGGTTTACCAAATCAAACAACTAACATATCAGTGCGTCAAATATCCTATTTTTTAGGCTTCAGTAAAGTATTATTTGACAAAGCTTACGTTGCAAGAAATAAAGTAAAAGCTAAAAAACTGCCCTCGAGGGGGTGTTTGGATAAGGACCGCCAACAAAACAATTGTTTGACGTTATGATATACAATTAAAAAGGATGCCCGGAAAATCGCGAAGATAATAAGAAAGGCATATTAAAGTCCAACGTAACTCTTTTCCAGCATGATGCAGACCTTAGATCACTGATTAAAATAATTTGCCGTGTCTTTTTTAACCTTAATTTTTTATTGTTATCAAAGTTTTTCTTACTACATAGTGTTATATAAAATACTGGTTTTGTAATCAGTCATCATAATAAATGATTTACAGCGAAAAAACAAAATGTGTACCACTCCTTTTCATCTTCAAACTTGAGACAGCATATGAACATTTTAAGCTAAATTGAACGTTCCCCGATGGAATAACTTTTTATTTTCGTAAACATTTTTACGATAGAGAAGCATAGCTTTAATTAATTCGAGGCGTAGCTGTTCGCAATTGCTTACAATTTGGGATGTTTCGGGATGTTTCCGAAATAGTATGTTTGAAAATGGAATTTTAAGGTGTGTCTGGAAGAAAGTTTATCTGTATTAAAAGATATTGACAAACAGATGAGTATACATTTGCCAAACATTAATTTTTATCCTAGCTTGAAACAGTAGCACGACTTAGTCTTTCAGAAATTTACAGGTGTTGTTGTTATTCGGTATTAGAATGGGCAAGCAATAACTAGTCCTAGTGAATCCTTAAATACGAAACGTTACCACCGGTGGCTGCTGGCGAGACTTAAGAGCGAGTTCCAAGGCACCACAAGACGAGTGAGTCCTGGTACCAATCGGTGAGCGTCCACCTACCATAGTGTGTATTCCCGATCAAAACCTGCAAGCATCGAGCCAGTTGCGCAGTGGTTAGAGTGGTGGACTTCTTACTTACAAGGTCGAGGGGGGCAACAATCAGTATACTGGGAGAAAAAAGAGGCGAAAATGGGCGACATCCAGCGTTTGTTGCTATCTGAGGAGTTTCCTACGTTATTTAACGTTGCGTTAAAGAACTTCTTGTTTATGCATATTGCACTATATCACGCCTTTTCAAACGTTTTTTATTGTTATAATAGTTTTTATTATTACATTATCGTACATAAAATAATGGTTTTCTAATCAGTCAACATACTGAATGATTTACAGCGAAAAACAAAATTTGTGGTATTTCTTTTCATCTTCAAACTTAAGATGTATTAGGAACGTTTTAAGCTAAATTGAACGTTCCCCGATGGAATCACTTTTTATTTTCACAAACATTTTTACGATAGAGAAGCATAGCTTAAATTAATTCGAGGCGTAGCTGTTCGCAATTGCTTACAATTTGGGATGTTTCTGCGCTAAATATAGTTTGAAAAAGGAATTTTAAGATGTGTCTAAAAGAAAATTTATCTTTTTTAAAAGATATTGACAAACAGATGAGTTTATTAATTGATCATCAGACAATACAGTAATATAAGGGAGGGAAGAGTTTACGATGAGTTTATTTTTGCCAAACATTAATTTTTATCCCAGCTTGGAACAGTAGCACGACTTAGTCTTTCAGAAATTTACAGGTGTTGTTGTTGTTCGGTATTAGAATGCGCAAGCAATAAATAGCCCTATTGAATCCTTAAATACGAAACTTCACAAGCAGTGGCTGCTGGTGGGACTTGAGAGCGAGTGCCAAGGTACAACAGGACGAGTGAGTCCTGGTTCCAATCGGTGAACGTCCACCTACCATATTGTATTTTCCCGATCAAAACCTGCAAGGCATCGAGCTCGTTGCGCAGTAGTTCGAGCATCGGACTTCTAGCTTACAAGGTCGCGGGTTCGAGACTTAGGGATCGCTAACCCTGGGGTTGGGTATGGCTAGCTGATGACGATTAGTACGCCAGAAATGACCCTTCAAGTCTCATTTGTCTTTATCGGTTATGCATTTTTGCCTATAATATTGAAGTCATTGAGCGGCTACTGGCTGGACGCAAGAACGTATTGGAAGACTTAGCGGAACAAGTCAGTTTCGTACTAATTACTGAGCTCTTATCCATATTAGTTTATTTTTATATGTATATAGAATCCCGGCGCAATGGATTAGAACGTTTACTTCTAAACAAGAGGTCGCGCGTTCAAGGCTCATATGCCACAACGCCTGGGTTTGGGTATTGTTAGCAGCTAGTGGCTAAAAAGCCAGAAATGGCCATTCATGTCTCCTCTATCTTTGCTGGTAATGTCAGTCTGCCTACACGTATGGCCTATTGGCAATTATCTATCAATGACAGCCTCACCCCAAGCTTGAAACACACGCAAGTCCAAGGAAGCGCATGTCCCATAAGGTTGCTGACAAACGTTCCCTCGCCAAGCATGCGTACTCTTGTTTTTTGAACAGCACACTTATTGTCGCAAATCTAAAGCTCTTAGTTTTCTTCTAATTATTTTCAGCCCTTTCTGATTGACGGTTTCAAATTTGACCTTCGTCTTTACGTTCTTGTGACTTCTATTGCACCTCTGCGGATTTTCGTCTTCAAAGACGGTCTGGCTCGGTTTACAACAATGCCCTACCGAGACCCCACGGTGGGCAATGTGAGTAATGTCTACATGCATTTAACCAATTACGCTGTTCAAAAACACAGCGAAAAGTTCGTACGGGACAGTGAGGAGGCAGGCACGAAAAGACGGATTACAACTGTCAATTGTTGGCTCATTGAGCATGGATACGACATCGACAAGGTAAGAAAAAATTATATCTAGTGCAAATCGCTAGTTGCATGGCAACTGTCTATATCAATTGTCTAAAAATACTGAAATTTTGATGTTTCAAATCATAACTTGGTGTGAGCCAGTCAGCAGCCATTGAGATCCATAGCGTAGCCAGAAAGAGAGACAACATCAAAACCCAACACTGCTTATTTTAACACCTTTCAGCATAGAAACTTTGACCATCAAGGTAATTTTAATAGCAGGCTTCAAAGTGCTTAACAATGTGCCACAGAGCTCAGTTCCTAACGTCAGGAATTCTCCTCTCATCCTATCGGTCTCGGTCTCAGGGCGATCCTCACAGAGGTAGGTGAGAAGGTGATCGCTATCGGGACAGTTACACTACGCATTTTCAACCAAGAAACGTCTATATATGACCTCGGAATCAATGATTCAACAAGACAGCTGCCCTCATTTCAAGACTGCAGTGGAGGACTGAAGGCCACATAAACAGTATCCCATTTAATTCGCGAACTGAAATGTAAAACTGATAGCGTTACGGTCAAGGGGTTGTGATGCGGGTAGTATATAAATCAACATGCAGGCACCTTTACTGATTTGCGAATTTACATAAGACCACTCGTATTACGTAAGTAGAGACTCTCCTGCTCCGATTTCCTAGTACAGAGGTCATATGAGCAACTCTGACCATCCTCCCTAATTTAAATCGAATTTCGGTTAGAATGTCGCGAGATCAGTCGCTGACTGTAAAGACGACTTAACTGGGACGATCCGGAGCTCAGGTAACAAAAATTTAGTTTGCCGATCAAATACTTTTCTTTTCAGGTGGTCATTACGGAATTTGTAATAAATTCGGCGAAGAAAGGGGTTTCTGACGTCCGCTCTGTTGTTGTACTGACGGGGCCGTTTCGGTGATCCTACAATCAAGAACAAACAAGCTTCTCGAAAATTAGTTATTATTAGCAGAAAATGAAAGGACTAGTAGAACAAGGAACTGAGGTATTGGCAAATAAATAATAAAAGGAGCTTGGTTCACGAACCGCATCATATCATTTCATTAAAAACATGGCATGAGGCAACCCAACATTGAAGTTAGTAGTAAAAATGAGGCCCCTCTAATAAAACAAACTTATTGAAGTTATATTACAATGCACTGGGGTTCACCTTTACACGTTTTTACAACCCCACTGTTATGAGGGATGAAAGGCTTAGCGAATATATTATTCGAGCTTTGTGAATCCATGTTTAGAACTGTGCTCTTACATATTAATGTAGTTATACCGAACGCAGGATGAATACTTTTACTTGACACGGTTTTCATCCTTAAACAGAAATTATTTTAATTTTAGATATGGGAAGATATTGATGATGTGATCATCAAGGTCTTAATGTCCGGTCTTTCCGTGCTCAGGCACAACTACAAAACCTGCTTTCCTCAACACGTGGAAACGTCTGCTTGTTTTGAAATTCTTGGTTTCGACATAATGTTGGACCGAAAACTGCGTCCGTATGTGATCGAAGTAAGAAACCTACTTCTTAACTTGCGTGCATACATACAGAGGTTTAAGGGGCAGTACATATTTGCAATCTATGTCAGTTGCAGCCGTTAAGAGTGTAGAGAAGAAATGCAGTCCTACAAAAATGATTTTAATTCCTATTTTTTAAAATCACGAACATTTCCAGTTAACATAATCCTATACTTGGCCTGAAACGAGCGAAGTGTACCCATCTTGAGCGTTAAGTTCGGTAGCGTGCGTAAAGCGTCATCGTCCATCGGCGATGCTTCTACATTTTACATCTGTTGGCGTCGCAAAGTGTTGAATATAAAGAACTCGCTTTTATTAAGGGCATATATTTTATTTATGCACCGTCGAGGTTGCCTCTTTATTGATGTGGTATCGGAAAGGGGGACAAGCTACCGAGATTCGTTCCCTAACTTCGTGGGTTTAGAGTTCTCTTAACGGTTTTTTAATGTAAACTTGGGAGGGTTTCACACCACACCTCAAGCGGCGTACAATATTTCCACTTCTTTAGTGGCCTCAGTATCTGCATTTAAATAGCTGAGAAGCACGCCATACTGCTAAAATTCGTGTATTTGATAACTAACATGCTTTACTCATAGTCTTAATCTTGAACTTACGTGTTAATTTTTTTAGAACTAAAGTGATTCAAATATAACTAGAATAACGCGGAAATAATTCATGCATTTACATCTAGCTCATGATACCTATTAAAGAAGTTGCGTTATGGAAGCCGATACTAAAATTAAATTGAAGGAAAACGTTGTCGTCTCGATGACTAATAAGCGCTAGTAAAAGAATCGATCTTCTTCCAAGACCGAGCAAATACCTATGTCAGAAATCGATATTTGACTTGGCAAGCAATTTTCAGCGGTCAAGTGCTAGTGCAGCTCGCCATAAAAAAGGATAACTTCCAAAATATTTTCGCTAGTTGCTGCCGCTCTCAATCCGATTACCTCATTAAAATAATATTTGCGAACTTTTGGGGGCAGGAACCGCGTAAAAATCTGGAAATGACTGACGATATTTCAAACGTTGTATGTGAATAACGCTTTCCTTTGTAAACGTTCATAGGGTTACTAAGGATTCTGCAGCTTCATTCAAGGCAATGTGGTCTTAACTTCTAATATTTAAGGATTACTTGAGGGCGATCTGCGTAAATAAAAAAAACAATCATTCAAGGCAATGTGGTACCTACTTCTAATATTCAAGGATTACTTGAGAGCGATCTGCGTAAATAAACAAAACAATCTTACTTTGCAATAAAAAGCAGTGAAAGGATTAGTTGGGAATCCAGTGCATCAAACAGGAAAGCAACCCTACACATTTCGAAGCACAAAACCTGTGGGCTATTTCTGTTTAGTTGTCGTGGAGGGTTGTGGTCATAAGTTGAAATTGAAGCATATTAAAATTGATAGGTAGACAGAATTTTATTTCATTAGATTTGTAGAACTAACTGGGACAGGTCGCATGCTGAACTGCTATTGTGAGCTTTTTTATGTAATTTAACTCAAAGGGAACGTTAACTACACCTGAAAACGATATTTTGAAGGAACAGGCGCAAATCCTTTTTCTTAAAAATCCTGCTTCCGTTTATCGTGCTTAAAAACACGAAAATCTTGAAGAAACTGTGCAGTCGCACACAGCCCAATTCCATCACAACAAGAAGAAAGACAACAGTGTCGGCAAGTTCGAAACTGTCATAAAAAGGCTCCTAACCTATTTGCCTTCTGTCCCTGCAACTTTGAAAATCTCACTAGTCTGTTCGACGGCATGATTGCGCGTGCACGGCAAAACACCAGTCAGCACTCAACCGAAAACTGCTGTGATGATGATGTCGGTTGTTGTAGTCATCGCTAAGAACGGGTAAACACCCCCACCTATTTGCGTATCGAGAGGGTGAATGCCGGGTTTGACGAGGAGTCATTCCACTGTGTCCAAAATAAACACCCGTCATTCAGACGGCTTTGAAGAGCCACAGGAAGAAGGAAGCGGGTCAAATCAGTATGGAGGCATCAAACTGCACGCTAGCTTAGCGCATTTTGTACCCTGACGTGCTTGAAAATATAAGGACAAGCTTAATGTCGTTGATTTGATGACTCCCAGCTGACCGTATTGTTTAGTCATACCGAGGACTGGAGGGCAAGTTGTGACAATTCCTTGATGTGGCCTTAATGGTAATCTCTATCATTCAAGAACCTGCAGGTCAGTTTCTCTTTGAAATTAGTTTGCGTGAAAATAAGGGCCAGGCTGTGTGTAACACGTGTAGATGGATAATTGAGCTTTGGCATCGTTGCACTCAAACCCATCACCGTGCGGAATACGATGTAGTCCGGCCGGATAGTAGACGATAGAACGTATCTCAACGAATAAAAGCTGGTTTATATGATAAGGTATGGAAGGCCAGAGTATTAGGGATAATTTGTTAAGGTGTAACAGGAATAGAATGTAAGTAATAGGTAAGTGACTCCCGGAGTCCAGAGTCGCATTCCGGTCGGTGTAGTCGCCGGGTCTGGAGGTCTGCAACAGGCAGTGGGTCGTCTGCTCCGGGAGTGTCTGAGGATAAGTAGTCACCAAATTTAAGGTCCCCTTGTGGCTTCGCCTTGGGACGTAGTTGGCCAGTTGGTAGACACGTCCGTGACCTTAATCGGAGGTTTGACATCGTCTAGCGCGCACGGCCTAGTAGGCACGAAAGCTAGACACTCGGGTCATGCCCCACAGACATGTGAGCAAAGTATGGCTTCGAGTAAGAGGCTTATCGTTACTTTTTGGACATTGGAACACAGTTGGTGGGGAACCAGTGAACGATGTAGGTGTTCAGAAATAGGAATCCTTCATGAAGAAATCCAAGCTTTAGTCATCACTTTATCTTTCCTGCGACAGCGGCAGTTCTCATTGGTTACCACAAATGAACTATCTATACGAGTTATCTGCACATTTAGTGCTATACTAGACAACGTATTCAGACAGAAGCAAAAGCTTCCAGATATTTATACTTGCATAACAGGCTAGAGATCAATTTCAGGCATGATTATATTAACAACGTTAACATTAAAAACTCCGAAATCAAACGAATACATTTCCGAATTCTCCTTATTAAAACCATCACTTCGACGTAATAAGGGTGTAGTTACAGACGATAATTTAAACAACAAGAGAGTAAGTGCATAGAATTGAAATTTAAAAACTCCTCAGTACTTGGCTAGCTACAAATTTGAACAGACAAAACGGAAGAAATTGCATGACTAAAGCAAAATCGAAAAAGACGAGATTTCAGGTATTGAACCACGTAAATCTTGGGCGATGTATGCAACACTTTTACAGGTGGTTTCGCGCAAGGCACAATAAAGTGATTAGCCTCGGTGAAAAATGAAGCAGGAACACCCAACATCGTAACAGCCTACGCTTAAGTACTGTTTAGCGCCACAGTAGGCACGAACATCGGTTAGCTCTCAACAATGCTGCTAGATCTCAAATGAGGAAATGACAACCAGCTAGCTTAATGTCACAGACTATGCAAGATATAATAATTTATTCGGGATTTTCCAACATCACTTTTTGAACTGTTTGTAAGGATTTCTGAGAATAAGATGATTCGATTGCTGGGGCAATACTTTTATTCACCTGACATTTCGAGATCCGTTGCGGATTCATCATCAAAGACACAATTGGAGAGCAGTAGCAGATACGGGTGGCGTATGCACAGAAAATTGCAGTATTTATAGGATACAGTCATTACTGCAAACATGTAACGACAATTAGCGGAAATTGAACGGCATGCTGGCTGTGATCTGCTGAACTTCATCACGCATGGTGGACTCGGGCATGATAATTGCTCGGCCATCTGGCCCTCCGGTGTTGGCGTAGGATGACGCGGTGGCCTGTCCGTTCCTCAAGCGGTGACTTGCTACTGTTCTCTGATTATGTCTCTGATGAAGAATCCACGATGGATCTCGTATCGTCAGGCGAATAAAAGTATTGTCCCAGCGATTGAGTCGTCTTCTTCTCTATTACTTCCTGGGACTCACATGTTCGCTTGCATCGGCAATAATAAGTTCTCTTAATTTCACTCACGATGAAATGCAAACTTAGCCATTTCACTCATGTCCTTGCATTTAAAGCCAACTACTTTCAAAACAGTCAAAAAAACGGACGAAAATTTTTTCACAACACAGTAGCGAACTCTGAGACAATATTTGATGACCTTACCCCTCTTTTCTTATACTGAATATAGACAGAATTTTGGTGCATTTAACATAGGTTGTAACCACCAAGCGTTGCAGTAAAGAGATAATTTTCTTCCGCATTTGTTACTCAGCAGAAAAAATTGCTTTCAAATCTGTATTTTTGTGACTATAAATGCCGTTAAACGGAAGAATTCTTAAAGGTTAACTTTATCCCTTTCTGACTCCCTATTCCATGCTTTTCGTTATCATATAAGACAGGCCAGTCAAGAAGGCTACTCAGCTGACGAAAAATCAGAAGATTAAAGTTATTCTTCCAGCAATTCTTGTATTCTTATTTTAAATCAATTCCTGGGATTTCGATTCTCGCTTACATTGACAGGTCAATCACTCACCTAGTTTTCACACGGATGCACAAATTGACAAAGAAATTAAGGAAGCCTTGATATGGGATACACTTCAGCTGGCTAACTTTGCAGCAGTGGACAGACGAAAATGCGTTGAGGAAGATCGCCGTAGGATAAAGGAGAGACTCCTCAAGAGACCACCCCAAAAAAATTCAAGGTATGTCTGCATAGAGTTGCTTTTTTAAAACCATGAGTGTTGACGTTTGTAGAATTTGGAATTTTGCTTGTCATCAAAAGTACCTCCTAGACGTAAGTACAGGTTTCTTGCATTCTCTTCTAGGTCGTCAACATAAGCTTCTGCCTAGTAGCTGCTAAGATGAGCAATGGGAAGCCGCTCAACGTTAACGCATAGCAAATACATGAAATACCTCAAACAAAAAAGTATAATTGCATATGTGAATAATTTTTATACCCTAATATTCACTCTAGCTCTACCCTAAGTCCTAAACCCACAGCTAAAACTAACTCAAAATCGAATCCTAGCTTGCTCTAATCCTAGCCCTACAGATAACTCTAACAATGATAATGAAGCCAACGCTATTTTCCCAGGAATTGATGGCAAACGTAAGGGGAGTTCCTGTTCTCATACCTAACTTAGAGGCCATACACGTCCTTACCTAAATGGCATTTTTATGAGCTAGACTCTAGCGTTTTCTTTATATGCTATTCTTCTCCTAACTTCTTGAGTTTTTTTGGAGTATTTGGAGTAATAATTCCGCATACTTCAAACTTTTGTGTTGTTTCAGAGAGATCTTGGATCGCGACATGGAATACTACGCGCAAATGGCTGAGGCTTATGAAAATGAGCATTTAGGCAACTTTCGCCGCATCTTTCCCTGTGCAGAGTCCGCTAAGTATGAAAAATTCTTGACGGCGAATGCCAGCCTTTATCAGGAAACGGCAGCTTTCAAGGCGAGATTTGAATACTCCAAGTAATTTGGTGTAATATTGATTTGTAGTTTAGTGAGTTCCGCAAAAAACGGCTAGTTTACATGCGTAGATAACGTGTTTTTCTGTTGAAAATCGGTCAGTGGTATAACGAGGGAAATCGGTATGAGGCATTAGAGGCGAAAGTAGAATATGGCTTCAGTAAGCCGTATAATCTGACGCACACTTTTAAAACTAGTTCCTTTCTTAACAAAATGTGTTTTAAGAATGTTGGTCGTACATTCGAGTCAGTTGGCTCCACCCACTTTGAAAGACGCAAACACTTTATTGTTTGCTTTATAACTTAAAAAGTGAAAGGTTGAAGCATTGCACCGAAGCACCTTTTTTGGATTAACATCAAATGTAAGGGGATTTTAATAAGGAGATTTTTAAACTGACAAGAAAGATAAACAATAGAGGATATACCAATACATTGATTTTTAACTTGTTTTTAAGTTACCGTCTTTGAATTATACTACAAAGCCTTAACTATCATGTACTTCATACCGGGTTGGTATGAGATGCGATACAGAGTTCCATCCTAGTAGGCATGTGAGCAGAGATCCAATACTCATATCTTATCATGACCTGACTTGTATAGATTGTTTTTAATGCGCTTATTTTCTGCTGCCATATCTGACACCGCGGATATTTCACGATTGATTTGCCACGAAGCACGATTCAAGGAAAAACAGAGTTAGTCTTGCTTATGAGGTAGTGAGAACTCCAAACTACACAGATATAATTGACTGGGGTCCTAAAAGATCATCCTTGGAGACCAAAAATAGGATAGTTTCTTACGAACTTTTGATTCATCGTTTCTTACGGAGCCTAATGGCCGAAAATATGTGTGGACTCGTAGCATTTATTAACTCCTTAAATACGCTCATTTTCACGTTTTGAGGAACGGAGAAAGTAACGCTAAATTATGATGATGATGATTATTCTATAAGGTAGTAATTAGTTCAACCAATTTAAGAACAGCAGCAGACACTCCTTGTAATGGGGCTCCTCATGGAGTAAGATTAGGGAAAAACTGTCTCTTAAGGCCGCCTAAATATCTATTTCCTTTGCACAACTGCCTTAACGAAATTGTTGTTAAGCATTTAATTATTGGGTCACAAGTGTAAATGAGTATGTTATTGTGTTGAAAGTGATCAAAGAATATTAAATTGAAGCCACCCTTAGTTGTTTAAATGTGCTAAATAGAATCAAATCCATTAACATAAACTCTGTTTGCTCAGGCAATTGATGCCTATTGATGGGAATTCGACCTTATTTTGGCAGAATTAAACGGAAAAGGGGAAATTCGACGCTATACTGGCAGACTTTAACGAAAAAACGGGAAGGTCGGGCTACTGCAACTGTCGAAGTAGGAGATACTTATATAAGTCAGCGGCACACGGAACCCCTAAAACTGTCCTACCGTGATGAATTCACAATCATTCAACTTGCGGTCTCCTGTACCTTCTCTTTAAGTTTTTGTTGCAGTCGCTAAGATTTTTGCATTGTGTGAAGTAAATACATTGAGATGTCTGCTGTTGTTGAAGAGGCAAGCCTATAAGAGAGCATGTTTTTCAGTTGAATCGATGCCCGAAGACGCGACTTACAATGCAAGTGTCTACTTTTAGGCAGCTACGTGAGGAAATAAGGCAGCGTAAGGAAAAACTTGAGGCCATCCTGAAGCCTAAGCAGAACCGGAACGCCTCTCAGTCCCTGCGACCGGAGAGTCCGGGATCTCGGACCACAACAAAGCCACGACGGGTAGGCGTGCCAAAGCCGCAGCTGCCTGTGGCAAAACCGCGCCAGCTGACTCCCAAGCACGAGGACTCAACACCACCAGACAGCCATGCTGCACAACCCATTATTGAGGCTGAAGAGTCTGAGCGCGTCTTCGCGCTGGAACAGCGGGAACTACTGATGCGCAATCTGGGCATAATTGAGGCCGTGCACACACTTCTTTCCGGTACTCTGGGTGTAACACCAACCTGCAAACCACCGGCTTTACTGCCGAAGTCCACTACCTCTCATCCGCCGCAACCACCGCCGCAACCACCACCGCCCCCAGCGCTGCCTCCAAAACCGGTAGAAGTAAATACCAATCAGATGCACAATGGCGTTTACGTGCAAGGTAGGTTTGCATGAATTAGTTATGCAGACACTGCAACATTGGCTGGCTCAAAGGCTAGTGCATTGGAATGTAAAGTCACTGGCTGTTGATATAACAGGCAGAGACCTTTTTACTGCGAATGCTTTAGCATGTTATACTGCAGCTGTGACTGTGCCAAGAGCATTATCTTAACTCCATAGAGAGGAAGAGTTTGTAAGAAGCAAAAAGTTAGAAGTTTTGTGGATGCTTTATGGGTCACCTAATTTATTTTCCGCGTATCCATACTGCGACATGGAGGATGGTACCAGTGTGGCATGTGAGCAGTCTGTAAAGGTGTTGGTAATTTCCGAATGTGGCCGAATATGGCTTGGTTCAAAAAAGGATGTTCAAATTTTCCGTTCTACTCTCAGATGAACGAAGGAATGGTCCGAAAAAAAACTACATTAGAAAATGATGCACACATTGATTGAATCAGCAAGTTTAGTAATTTATTTGAAATGGACTCTCGGTATTGGTAATTTTTAATTTGGACTTCATTTAAGTTAAGCAATGACAAATTTATTGACTTCTGAAAAAAATATTTTAAGTTAAAAACTAAATAAATATGAAAAGTTCTTTAAAAATTTATTTTTACTGAAACCAGAGATATCAGCACTGTGTTAAAAGATGGAAGGTGCAAACACTTTTTCTAC
The DNA here is from genome assembly GCA_036362985.1 of Ligula intestinalis. Classification (NCBI taxonomy): domain Eukaryota; kingdom Metazoa; phylum Platyhelminthes; class Cestoda; order Diphyllobothriidea; family Diphyllobothriidae; genus Ligula; species Ligula intestinalis. Next base: position 90,192,044 of record JAYGXS010000002.1, read on the forward strand.
ACGGACAATTACTTTTAACTACAAATTATATTATGTCCAAACGGTTGAAATCATCCTATAGTTTACACCTTTATTTAATAAAGGTCTCAATACTACACAGTTTGCTGTAAATTGTTTTTCTTTGGCGATCAATACACGTTAAAATAAGCTAACTACCACGAATAACAACGTAAAAAGTGATATTACAACCCATAAACCGCACACAAGGAATTTGTATAAATATATTCAGTCCTGGTCTCCAAAACCAACATATTCCGTATGCAAATAGCAAATACGTTCACATGCTGTCCAATAAACAACACATTGCGTCAGAGGACCAAAATTTATGCAATAAAAAGTTGGCCAAATGGAGATTTACAAACTACTAATTATATAAACTGTCGCTTAGAGGCTTCAAGGCTCGAACATGAATATGCAGCAAATGGATTTTTGTTCGATTTATTTTTGAAACAACTGCCAAAATTTGTGTAAATTTTCGAAGATTTATTTCATCCCCGTATGCTAACTAATGCACCTCCTCGTTTTCTTGTGTTTCAACAGATATTCTGGGGCCTAACATTGGTACAAATGGTTGTGAGCTTTCGCACATCAACGGCACCAGAAATATGGTTAGTTTTCTAATGCGCATCTTAATTTTGTGGTAAGGGCACTACGTTTTTAGAGAACATAAGTGCTACATTAAAAAATGGAAAACAAATGATTAGACGTAAGTCTACTTCAGTTTTTGTCCGCGATGATAATACAAGCAAATCAACTTAGTTTAGGTTTTCTAACTACTCGACTGCGGACTTTGACAGCAGACTCACAACACCTCACATTTGGACCTTAAAATGTTAAACGAACACAGTATAGTGCCAAAAATATGATTCCTAGTGTAAGTGAAATTTAGGAGCAGTTGTAATGTGCGCACTTTGAGTATTATCCATAAAAACCTTTCCATGTTGCTCATCTTCTAAATCATCTTTCCGAAAACAATTCAAATGACCAACCGGCCACACATTCTGAATGGTATCCAAACTTGCGGGTCGTACAATAGTTGTCCAGTACAATAACCGGTAGGCCTTGCCCGTTCGAAAAAAAATGTGGACATGAATATTTTCATTTCTAGTTTTATATTGGTTGGGTTAACTGCTTTATGAAAATTTATTAACCAAAAGTGACCATGCCTAGGCACAAAATCTCTGTCGAGGACATTCAATGAAATGTATTTGCTCCCGGAAACTTAAGATTCCTTTGATTTTGCAGGTAACTATACAAAAAATGACTTAATTGAGGATTCCTAGTGGTATCGTAATTCAACATGTCGAAACACGCTGTCCAGGAAATACGTTTGCATATTTTGGTCTGTTGAATCACATTTAAAAGACACAATCGTTACGTATGGCCTGCATAATGATGATTGCCATACTCATAGGAGAAGATGCAAATGGCATCAACGAGGATAGTACAAGTAATGCTCCTTGCTTTTCGAAATGGTTAGCGACTCTCTTTATACACTTACGGAACAAAACTAAAATAAGCCCAAACTGCCCCTTGGTTGCAAGCTTTCTCTAAGAAGTGTTTGAACAATAGGCAAGTTAAGTTAATATGAATGAGAAAATGCAGGATTGAATTCGGCAAGGGAGATAGAAAGTCGAAGTAATTAGGCTTACTGATTTCGTCATGCTGGCGCCTTAGAGGCCGCGTCTGCATACAAAACTAAGTAGCATTGTTAATTTCTCTAGCTTTGTGTTAACCATTCCAGCGCATTAAAAATTAATAGGCCTGCAATTTAATTTCAAAAGCATAAAATCGTTTTAAGAACGGTTTGCTTACAAATATTTATGAATAAATCCACTTAAATTCGGGAGTAAAATCCAAACCTGCATTTTTCCAGAAAAACCACAATAATGTTTCACGTTATATATTTATAAAATGCTGCAAATTCTCTATTTTAATTGCAGCTTTATTTATAAGGCACGCGTTATAATGCAGTTTTTAAAATACCTCTGCTCAGAACATTGGATAGACTTAAGAAGGTTTCCTACACCTGATTGTAGCGTCAACCTACACTAGCCTGTAGAAAGAGGTTGGCCAAGTGGTTGAGAGTTTCAATCTCTCTGCCTAAACGCCTGTTTCTTTTTATGCTAGAGTAGCCATTGTTTGCTTGAGAGAATCAGCGACATATTTGCCCAAACAATGCTGTGCCTTTTGTCTTTTTGTGTTCAGTGACAGCTCGGTACTTTCATGCGCGAGCGTAGGTCGCACTTGATGATCAAAACTCGCGTCATAAAAACGTTGCATAACATTTTTGCCCAGCTGGGGGTATTTAGGCACTGGAAAGCCTGCACCCAAAAAAATCCCATGCATATTGAGTGTGGGCGGAAATGTGATACAGCGTTGTCGCGAGCAAATGTCGAAAGTGCTGATCAATGACTGCCACCTGCGCGCTTGTGCAAGTGCTTAGCTGTCAGTAAATGGGGAAAACAGGGAATGCATGACACTAGTTGGCTAATCCGTTGCTGATTGTCTCGACCAAACAATATGTACTACTCTGGCAAAAAACTACACAGAAGTTAAAATGCACAAAAAAGAGAAACCTAAATGCAGTAAAAAAACAAACACAGGAGGCGCAGAGGGCTGAATCATGAAGCTACGTGTAGTACGGTGGATCTTGAAACAACCGAATTTTGTAGCTGCAGTCTAGGCCATGCTAGTGAGAATCAACGGGACCGATGTGGGTAATCGCACATTAAGTCAAAAAGTAACCTCCCTACTGGTAAAAAATAGGCCCACGAAGTATATTTTGCTCGCAGAAATAGAGGCAATGAAAGAATTAAAAACAGACACGTATATAATAATAATGCCAGCCGACAACCGGAAAGCAGTCACTGTGACGAGTCTCATCAATTATAATGGAAAGATGCAATCCTTCCTTGGCCATATGCAGTCACACACATCTACGCATTCCTGCCAGACCAAATTGATTATCGGTCAGCTAACGGAATTTTTGAACTGAATAAGGCAGAACGATTATATCTTTTTCAACTAATAAGGACAGGCTACAAAAACTGGTACGGTACTGGCCCGGTTTTACAGGTTACCCAAAATTAAGTAAATCAACGTCCCCTTAGACATACCGTTGCTTTAAACGACAGCCCCACGTACAATTTAACCCAACTGATGGCTCAAAGACTAAACTTTCTCCGAAGGAGCGCAAGGACATCCGCCTCCCAATTTGTAATGGACATTCGGAAAAAACTGGTCGGCCTGAGTAAAGTATTGTATCATTTGATATGGTTTCATTGCTCACATCAACCCCAACGGACCTGGCATGAAAGGCTCCTCGCAAATGGTCCGAACAGAACGACGACGAAATGAAGGAACCTCTTCAGTTGGGCATTTAGTGCAGTTCTTTGCATTTTGTCAACGAATTTTTTAACCTTTCATGGTAAAGCATACAAATAGATCAAAGGAACGCCGGTGGGTTACGCATTATCTAGGCTAGTTACCAATCGGTCTCATGGGAGCTAGAAAAGATTCAGTTCAGCCACTACGAACCAGATTGTTAGCGGTGATAAGTGTACGAAATGTTCGTTATAATTAAGGGGAGCAGATTATCAGGCCTGTTTAACCGCATATTCCGCGACAATTAACTTTCAAGAGAAGGGGGAGATGCCAACGATGTACTTTTCATTGTCGGCCTTGAGGTCCTTCCCCCAATGGGAAACCCAGTATCACGCTGCTTAGGAGGACCACACCTATAACTTATGTCCCCAACCACCGCTGGAATAACCAGTGGTCCAGAAATGCGGCTGTGTTGGAGAATATTTTAAGGGGTTAAAAGCATTGCAGTGGGTTGATGGGACAAATAAGTGTACTACGGCACCTTTGAGATCAACGGGCAAGCAATGGATAACCAAGCAGCTTCAAATACTGTCGCCGCACTCACCTACGAGGAATGAACGAATAAGAGCCGGCAACACTCTGCCATGCATACATAATTTAACACAAGCCAGCGAACGTATGGCCGCAAAGTTCGGCTTGGTTATCATCCATCGGCCGACAATTACTATGCCGTAAAAGTACTAGTAAATAATAAGATCATGCAAATGAAGAGCCGATTGGGCACATATGAGCAATCTGGTATAGGTAGAGCGTTTTACCGGCAAAGACAAGGGAGACTGGAAGGGCAATTTCTGGCTTATTAGCCGTCGTCAGCCAGTCATACCCGGACTCAAGTGGTGACCCACTCAAGCCTCGAACTCGCGGCCTTTTTGATCAGAGTCAAAAAACCTAACCAGTGAGCCATGAGCTTATTTTCAAAATGCGCTCAGCATTAAAGGGGAACTGGCAGTCGGCTGAGATGTTAAGCTGCTGGCTGTTTGATTAGCAGCTTTCGACCATGGCAACTGCGGCGCCGCGACGAAGTTCTTTTAGGTGCACGGGATCGGTCCGTGTAGCCTGATGGCGGCCGCTTCTGCCGTAGCCAACAGACGCTGTCCAAGAAATTCTGAGTAGCCTGAGGGTACCTTGTAGATCACTCGGAAGGCCTCTCTGGCATCCACCCGAGGATCTGAGTCTACCAGATGCGATAGAATGGAACTATTTATACCCTTAAGTTGGCCCTTGCCTAACCATGCTGGAATGTGTTCTTGTACTTTCTTGGACAAACGCCGACTCGTGCGACTAATATATCCCGCCCCACAGAAGCAGGTAAATGAATATATGCACATAGAGGTGGTCTGGGCTGGCAGTTTGTTCTTGATCGCTCCGTATAAGATGGGAGTAGTCAAGAACAGTACATGGGCGTTGGCTGCTGGGAAGGTGGTTGATATAGCTTGACTCAGGCGCCTTCTTAGGAGTTGGCTTGGCCCGTCCCCTTAAAATGGAACCCTGATGAATACTCGCTTCTTCTCTGCTATTGACACTGTGGTTTTTGGTGGCCTTCCGGCCATGTTCTTGGTGATAAATCGACTGGGATACCCATTTTGTCGAAACACGCCTTCAATCGTCTTTAGCTCCTCTTCTATGCTATCATTCGAGCGGATATAAATGTAAAGACCTGAGGAGAATTATCGAAGACAAACTTTTGTTCGCCATTTCATCTTCTGAAATTTTCAATGGGAATTTTCACAAAAGTATGAGAAACATACAGGAAAAGTCAGAAAAATTATAGATAACGCTAGCAAAAATAGCCAAAGCAGTCTTGAATACAGGTCTTCAGTTGCTTTATCAACTGACGGACGATATCGAAAATGGCATAAATATAATGAAACCTTACTGCACTTATTTGTTCGAAAATATTTTGGCGTTATTATATTGGTTATTAAGTACATAAGGCCAATTATTTGATCAAATTTAGTTTTAACGGAGGCCATCAACGGCAGTTCTGCCACCAGGCATTTGATAATTAATTCTCTCTTGATTCTGTAACACATGGTAACACTATTTACTTGGTAGTAAATACAGCAGTTATATAACTGACTTCTTTCATAGGCATAACACTGCGGCTACGCCTTAGCAGATGCTCCATAAGTTGCTGTTTGAATTTCAGCATTCACGTTGTAAACATTTCAACACAAAAGATTTAGACTAGCGCACCTGCTAAGGATTCCCTTACATTCAAGCACGGAAATATCATGACGACAAACCTATTACTGAGCCTTTTTATTTATGAAAAAATCATTGGGATTACCCAGTCAGAACTTGACGTTATCGGCGCAACAGTTACCAGCGGAGTCCTATTCGAGTCGAGGTGTTTGGCAACACTGCTCATTAGCGATGAATTCAAACACCTGTTTGACCCACTTATGAATTACTCGGCGGCCTCAGTTGTGTTTGAACCCAGGCCAACAAGGTTAAGGCTTTGGTATAACCAACGCTCTAGGAAATTGAACTGAAAGTTCCCACCGGGAGCCGTGATTTTAATCACACTTGTGTCAAATAAATTATTCGAATCTGCCAAAACCCCTAAGAATAACAAAACTCTTCTTCCATTTTCTCGCAATCTTCTTTACACTAGCTAATTTCGTCGAGCAAGATTCGCCCATTACTTTTTATGGACGAGGAAGAAGGCGGGTCGAACACCAGATCGATTTATCTGGTCGACCCACCTTCTTTTTCATCCATGCAAATACCTGGATCGCGAACCCTCTCATTCATTCTATTACTCTTTATATGTTTGAAAAAAATTAATTTTTAGCTTTATTTTTGGATAATAAAGCATATGCTTCGTTCATTATGTCTTTCAATAAATATGAGGACAAACGTCAATAAAATCGACTAAATAGACAGTAAAATGGGAGTGTTTATGCCTTTGAACCAAATAGAACAAAAAAATTTGAAAAACTGGAGAATAAGTCATATATTCCACGTTCAAGAGCTGGCAAAAATGTAAACTTTGTTTTTAAATCTAATCTTTCCTTAAATTCATGCTTGACCTATCCCAGGCAGACTAAATTCATATAGACCGTCAGCTGCGTCAAAGTGCGATTTAAGCATCAACATTTATCAACCGTATGCAATGCAGCAATTTCGATTTCCGAATTATTTGCCCAAGCTGAGTTCTTAGCGGAATTTCTGATACATAAAAGTGTGAGTTTCATTCATGACGCAAGAAAAATTTTGCTCCCTTTGGACACCTAGGCCTTTGCATCTAAATCTCCTCGTATCAAAAAGAGGTCACTTGGTCCGCCGGATGCCTTACAACCGACAACGGTGCCCATTCTGCCCTTCTGTCCCCTTCCGGATAAGTGCAGTCCGGGCGATATTATACCTCGTCCCTGCACGACCACACTGCCGGCCACACTTCCGCCCGGAGTTACTGCTAATCCGGTCGCAAGAGCCAGACATCTTTTAAGGCCCTGTAGCCAGACTGCCTTGCGGTACCAGGAAGTACAGAGGAAGTCCGCTGACCTCCGCTCGGCAAGGCACAAGTCACCGACTATACTAGGGATCACTGGTATCGGCGGAGCTGCCATTGGGTCCAAAGATACTCCCTCTCACTGGCAACCCTGTACCATCAAGCCAGTTGAATTTCCTGCCTTCCTCGCCAGCAATATACATAGTGCTCGCTGTCTCCGAAGGCACTCTAACTTGGATTGCGAATCGGCCCGTCTCCATACCCGTGCGACCTCACGAGCCGGTGAGGCACTATGAAAAAAATTGCTTTTACCAAAACAGGCTGTTTGCGTTAGGAATTAAATGCAATAATTATTTGTATGCAAAGCTCTAATTAAAAAAGACATACCTCTGTTTGGACGTTTTAAGTTCCTAGAAAATATAATGCACGAACTCGGAGGAAATTGTTCCCAGCAGTGATTTCTATCCTCGGGCCAAACGTTTTTGATGATATCTGAGCTTAAAGCCATGTTACTTAATATCGGCGAGTTATTGTTTAGCTGTCAAAAGGCAGTCGGTGGTTTACTAGTACTGATTGATTTACTAAACTGATAGTCCAGCTACTATTTTAAAGCTGGCAGTATCACAAATCGGCCAATAGCTCTGTCTTTTGATGGACACTACACGGCGTCAAATCTGGTAAAATGTTTGGCAAAAGTAGCTTAAGTAGTGCATCTCATATAATCCTAGTCCCAGCATTTTGTCCTCCGGACACGGTGGTCATAGGGTTTTGGGTTAGGAAATAGGATAGGCAGAGAAGGAAATTTTTAGAAGTGTAAAGTGAAAAAAAATTTAGTCGAAGTTGCTTTCCACAACCGCTGGGAGTAAGTTGTTCCGCATGTAAATTGAAGGTGTGCGCGGTGCTTCACGCCGCGGACTATACTTTTGTAACGCCAGAATGGTAAATTGGACCTCAGTTAAGTTGAAGTAGACGAAATCCTAACCACAATTTCTATTTTTTCAGGAATTTCAAGAAATCTGCATTTTGATAATCGAATTAGGAAAATATACTAATATAAATCAACAAAAATTCTAAATATGATCAAATAAAATGCATAAAGCAGTTATTAAGGTATTTTCTACTGCCTGCCATAATTCCCCACCCATAAAACCCATATAACTACCGTCTCTATAGGCAAAAATACTGAAACTAGGGGTATATGAGGTCCACTTCATAAATAACTGTTGCCCAATTTTTATGTTTCTTGTTTCCCCAGCGAAATTTTGAGATAAAGTAAAGAACTTTATTATTTGCCTTCAACACAATTACTTCTGATTCCACAAATAACCTTTTGCACCGGACATGTAAGTTGCTAAAAAAAGCTTATTTTTCCGAAGTAAGTGGCCAATCTAATGAAAGGTCAACCAAAATGCCGAAATTGGGTTTCTATTCAAAAATCTTATTTAAATGCGGTGAGGCATAATCCAGTGATAGTTCAGACACGCCAAGATGCCGGCTTCTGACAGCATGTTGTTTGCAGAAACCATGCTCGTAAAAATGACCACATAACTTGTATGTGTTTTTCCGTTGAGTTTTGATGCCCTCATAAATTTAAATATGGTCCATAGTAACCGTAGGCAGCAACATTCTCTCCTGTATTCATTTGGTAGAAACCCTTGCCTTCTTCAAAGGGCATGTGTAGTTGGAGTTAAAAGTTTCTAATAATGAAATATTTTTAACTCTCTTATGTCCATTCAAATAACATCGCATCGGTGCGTTTATGAAGAATACAACACACTCCACAGCTCCTGCAGATTTGCACAATGTTTCTTATACAGAAAACATAAAGTTCTTAGCCTTAAAAATCCGAAATGCAAATACAATGGCAGAGCGGACTGCAAATATTTGAGACTTGGAAAGCACTGTTTAACCTTAGTTTATACTTCCATTTAGCACAAAGTTTGAAGCAGGCCTAAGTTACTACCGAATGAATATAGGGAAGCATATTGTGGCTCATATTTTCAGCGCGATAAACTTACTCAAAATGTTCCATTCCGATGATGTAACTGGCTGCTAGTTCACATGATGAAGCACAGCAGGTGTATTTTCGAAATGCGGGCAGTCCCGAGGGAGTGCGTTTTTGTGTGACTCTTCATCTCTAGTTTCCCTATTTGTCCGTTTGTTATAACCTAATAACATCTAGAGTTTAAACAAATTTATGTTGTAGAATAAACCATAAATTTCGAAACATGGTTGAGGAAGATTTTACATCGAGGAGCCCTTATAGGCAAAAGTGTTTCTTTGTGTGATATGAAATTGTCTATCTTGCTGTAAGGTCTAAGTCATATTTAAAAGCTGATGATTCAGACGCCATCACCATCGTAATATGGCAGCATATCGGAACCATCAGTATTCTGTTCGAAACACGCCCTTTAAGGTCGCATAAAATAGTTTGCTTTTTGTAATTCTGGTAAGCTTTATCAGGAGAATGCATAATGTCTATAATTTTGAGTAGTGTCATCCAAACGAATCCCTGACAAGCAGCAGACAGTTTGGATGAATTTGTTTTTATTCAAAAGCAATTTGAAGAATATGGAGCATCAAGGATCTTATTCAAAATTGTTTTCACAAGAAGAATATTTAAATTATCACTTTTAATTCAAATTCAGATAAATGTCCGAATTCAACTCTATTCATACTCAATGCATATTCTTCCTACCATATTTACTATCTAGTATTTCCATTGGATACATGATTAAACTCCTTAAACTTAACTACAACAACCCCTGTTCACTTAAAGGGGCGCTTATGCCTCCCTTTATGCATGAGATCTCTTCGTTTCCCTTTTTCAAAACAGGAAAAGAGCCACCGGGCTTTATTTGCGGAAGGTAAGCTGTAGCATTCAGCATTGTTGCGTTCATTAATAACCCCCAGTATCGTTAACGCTCTTGTTACTGTTATGCAACTTTCTGCCGGTATTTTGTATTTAAAGTTTCCGTTCCTCACGCAGTCCAACACAGACTTTGGGCGTTCGTGTAGTGCATTTAAAATGCCACCAAGAAACCTGCAAAAGCAAAAACCTCACTTCCCAGGAAACTTGTGATAATTTATTCTTGGCCGAAAAATTTCATTTTTTGTTTTGCCTCCGGAACATACGCCCAACTTTGTCTGAGAAAACGCGATCTTCCGTGGCTACCGATAGTGCCAGATTTTCTTTGGTTAATCATACGATGTGGGACTATAGCGTGTAAAAACGTTGACCGCGTGATTTAGCCACGGTTTTGCCTAGACGTGAGAAAAATTGCGTGTTGCTTCCTCTCTCTCTCCCCCTTCACTTCAACATTTGCGTGTGGATAAAAACCGTGGCAGTCAGCGTTAGAATCAGCAAAATATATCATTTCATTCCGAGTACATGCAGTGAAGGGTGAATTTTCGAGAATTTTGTGGCCTTGGCCGTAACTGGAAACGCACCTGCATACCCTAACTATCTTCTAAAAGCTCACTTTTCGATTCCAAGTAAGGATTTGAAAATTGTTTATAGTCAAAGGTGTTCAGAAAAATCTTGTCATCTTGTTTTCAAGATGAACAGGGTAAATATCTTTAAAAAATATGTCCATGTCGCTGAGCAAAAAATAAGACAGCACGATTGGCAAAGTAGCTAAGTGCCATTATTAGTGCCAGTTTACGCACATTTCATATGCGTGAAAACTTATTGTAATGCCATCAGGGCAAGGTTGGTGAGAGAAGGGAGGATGCGCTTAATGCGGTAAAAGCCTGCTTAACTATTGAGTAATAAAAGCACAAGTCATATACGACTCACTCACTCGGCTGAGCATATAGTGGAACGGCCAACCTGTCGTTTGAACCTGAATTATCGAGAAATGTAATCTCTTATATTTATTTTTTGAAACAGCAATATTTATAAACCTTTTCGTTTAAAGAAATCGAGTATTCTGTTTTCAAAAGATTTAATGATTAAGCCAAATAAATTTGACTTAGAACCCTGTGCATTCAACGTAGCTTTTTATATCTAATAATTCGAATTAAGGTGAAGACTTAGCCTATCCATGAATTCGTTCTACAGCACCCAGATCGGCCCTGATCGCTGGCGAGGTTTAGTTTGTGTCACACGGCATGGTGGGTGCAGTATCAGTGCCTGGCGCATGATTTACTTTATAGTGATAGCAGACTTTTGCGGCATCGACAACGCACTTTCCACATCACTCACCTGATGCCCGGTATCATTGCCAAGTCAACAAGACCGAAGCGATACTGTACGCATGTGGTTAGTGTGGCAAGGGATCGTACCTAGGCGTTCTACCACGAGCCATGCTCAACATTGTTTAGGAGTGGGCATACCTTATAGCCCCTGCCGTGCCCTGACCTAACCCGGCCATAGATTTCGTTAATTTTAGTAACAGGATAGGACGAGGATTGTGCTTTAATTAGCAAATTTATCATGATGATCTCAGTTGACAGAGATAAGTATGATAAAATGCTCATAATAAAGCAAATAAAGAGGCATGCTATGCGAAAATTTTGGTAGATTTTATAGATAGTTTGAAACTAAATAAAAAAAATACACTGCAGAGACTTGTCGGTTTGAATTCGGCAAAATGTCCCATAAGTGACAGTTTTTTACCAAATGGAACCACAGTGTTCGCAATAGTTGCGTTTTACTGCAGCCAAAGGAATTCTACTCACAATATGTATATGTACATAAAGTATAGTAAGGGTTCAGATCTTGGTAAGGAACAAAATGTTCCTTTGTTCCCTGAGACTCACTATAGTGTCCGCGCAGGCGGTGCATAGTGATTTTTAGGATAAGTTGAACGAAAGAGCCAGTGGTACAATGGTAGAGTATTGCGCTCAATGATTAAAATTCCAAGGCTCATATCCCGGTTTATCCACAGCTGAGTTTGAGTATGACTGATTAATGACAGCTAATGAGGCAGAAATGGCCATTCCGATCTCACTTTCGTTTGTCAGTTCCACTTCAATTATATATGTAAATGAGAAGAACGGGCGACCTCTGGAACCATAATTGTAGTTTCCTGATGCTTGAAAAGCAGATGAACTTCCGTCGTCAAAGGTTAGTGATGTACTGCACCTGAGCATATTGATAGGTGGCGATATACATAGGTAACAGACGTTATAAAGGTATCAGAAGGATGTTTTGGGCGGTTAGGGCCCATCGATCCTCGGGCTACTTGATGCGGAGATGAAAGTGACCGATTAGCGTCAGTATAAGGGCCGTTTTTCGTTTTTCGCTCATGTGCAGCTGTCTCCATTACGCATTTTATAAGGCGGAGGAAGGAGCTTGGGGGCGAAAAGGTATCCTCAGTCACCGTAGCACTGGATGCGAAGGAGGAAAAGGACGGTTAACTTTAGTCTTGAGGGCATCCGTCGCGCGTGTGATGCTGTTCACAGTACCTGCATCGGCCTCAGCTATCCTCCCTGCATTCTAGTCAGGTGGTGCGGCTCTGAGAGTGTCCGCCATGGCCACGAACATATACGGATTCGCGTTAGGCCTTCGTTCACGCTTGATACTTCGTTCGCTGAGCTAAATTCGGAGGGCTTCACAGGCTTTAGGAAGGACCACACAACAGTTGATTGAGGCTATCCCCATGAGCCAGGTATCGATTGCTTTCCTGACTATGCGGTCATTTCCTCGACCCAGATTTTCAGCATTTTGGAAGGTGAACATGTGTCCGGACTTGGCGCAGTATTCCGTCACCAGAGATAGTGGATGCATTATTCTTACGACTCGACGGGTGGCCCCTGGACTAGCCTCAGTCAGTCACATTCACCCCTGCACGAAACGGCACGATGCTTGATAGATCCTAATCACCCCAAACCTCCTTCCGCTACCTTCATAAACCCCTATTACCTATGTTTTTTCTCCCTTATATACTGTCAGGCGTGGTAACATACAAATCTTACCCCGTTTATAAGGCCCTGACAGAATTTAAAATATTTGCACGAATCAGTCGAATGGGCGATGTGCTTAACAGGAATGAGTGCGTTTACAAATTTTTGCTGTCATGTGACTTATTAGAAGTACTGCAAAGAGAACTTGTGAAACATTGACCATGCTAAGGGGGCTTCAAGAAGGAGCTATGACACCCCAATCCTCAGTCCAGCAGACAGAATTCTCCTGTCTACTGACAAACTTATAAGTCGGGATACTAGTGTGGTTTGATAGTTCAAAAGCGTATAAAAGGTACCCAATTTAAAAGCTAAGTTGAAGGAATGGTATTACAGTAGAATGCGGTTGCGGTGGTTGGTCATTCGTCCGCCTAGTCAACATACGCTTGTCACCGGCCAGTCTCCTGACGCGCACAGTCCATTCATCCCGTTACCAACTAGGTGAGAATTTGCATCAGGGCCGCAGTCCAAGGCAGTTGCTACAATCCTCTAAACCGAATTATTCTGTCAGTGGGAAGCATTTCAGGCGATGGCTTTTGGTGCATTATAACAATGCAAAAACGTTAGATTAATTTTGATAATGCAAACCTAGAATGGCCCACTCTCTTTTATTTCTGCTTCTTAGTACTGAACAGGGACGTCTTTGTCGGATAGTTGACTTTATCTAACGCAACGTAAAGTCCATGCCGTCTATTTTTGAGACCGACCAAGCCTCGTCTTACTACGATAACTGAAGTCCATTCTCATATTTCATAGATTTATCGAGTCAGTCATTACGTTTGGGGACTAAAGGGGAAAAGTTCCAGTTTGTTATATTTCAAGCTTTTTTTGTTTTACTTTTTAGATTGAGATAATACGCAGCCTTCATTGATAAGGATTTTGTACTTCATTTTAAATCTTCCAAAAATTAAGGAGATTTTATTGCTTTTTGGGGAGTGGGAAATAGTAATGCGGGAAATCCCTGCATATTTTTCGTTTCTTGTTTATATGACATAAAAATTATATTTGCAGATGCTGAAACTCTGAAAATGCCTTCTTATACGGTACTGTAACCATGTCGTCAGCTGACTCTGGAGCACTGAGCTCTGTGGGCTAAAAAGTCAGCATTTTTGCTTGAGAATCACCCGGCAAATTAATTTAACGGATTAAAATGATAACCAAAAAGCGAACCACGTGCATTCTGCCTAACAACAATTTTCAGTCAATTTGAACACATGAAGCTAATGACTCGCGAACGGATTTTATATCGTGCCAAAGCAGCTTTTCGGGACAATCGCACTGCGTGCTTATGAAAGTCTAAAGAAGTTGCGTTGGCGGCTTGCCACCGGCTACTCAATTTTTATCATCTTTTGAGCTAATTTCATCCAAAACTACGACACACTAATTCAAACCTTTTGAATTAGCTGTTTAATGTTGCCCGAAGTAGCTGTGTCTAAAATTTGGACACAAAATCGCTAGAAAATTGTCAGAAATTGCCCCATTGAACGTTTGCTGCTTCAAAGGGATCGTTTGCAGTACAGGCGAGGACTATGGCTTGCTGATTATGCGCCTTGGTGTAAATGTTGTCAGCCTTCATCTTACCCTGAGTTTGCAGGCTATTCACATTAATGAATAATAGAGTTAAGTAAAACAGATTTACACTTAATAGACAGCGTCATGTTTTTTTCAATAGTTTCGAGGGTATAAACGTCTCATGGGCTTTTGTTGAGTAATAATGGGAAAAAAAGTCTAGTTTTGAAGGATACTTAAAATCGTGTGCGATTTTGGAATAACTGCATTTAATTAACAAAAATACCGATTATCGGATTAAAATAAGCTTTTTAGACTACGAAAACTTATATTAGTTTTATTCTTAGAAGGGCGAGCCTAAAAGTATCCGAAAGTATAGGACAAACTGTTCTATTTCTTTGGTTAAAAGGGGTGATGCGCTGTCGGGTGTCCAAGTAACTATGGAAGACAATTCTGCTCTAAATTTAAATTTTTAGCTGTACCTTGTGCAGCTAAATGTTCCGCATTACCATTAAAGCAAATACAATGAAAGCCATTTAAAGGTTCCAATTAATGTTTTTTCTCAAAATTTATCAATTCTTAATTTCAAGTGCTGAAACATCAATTTTATCGATAGTCTGTGACTGTCCAAACGATTGTCTATCACAAAAAACTACACCAAACAAACAGCTTCTTCATACGTTATGATGGCTCGCAATTCGGGCTGGTCATCGTCTGTCGTACGAACTAATTGGTTTTTATTTTCTTCAATAGGCCAATAAAACAGCTGTAGTTATGAAGTCATGAATACCCCCAACGCCTTCTTGCCATCAACGGTCACTCAGCTCGGAAATGAGCTGCTTCATTTTGCCAACAACCACCGTATGGCGTGTCCCTAAAGGGTACTTAATGCGATATCTTTCAGCCGGTCCGGTCTGCGCTGCATATGAGGGTTATCAGCAGTTAGTTACTGCTGACAGCACAGTATCATTGGGCTGCTGGCACATGAAAAAGCTGCCAGCCAATTCTACCTCACACACTTCAATATAATAAAGGGTTTGGAAGTAGGCATTTGTTTCAAGGATTATGAAAAACTTCAATTGCTGTATTTTTTGCTCAGGTCAGCCATGTGTTTCACCTCTTCCATATGTAATTATCAATTAAGGGTGATTGAAGACTTACACGAGGTTTCCAGATTCTTGGGAAAATGGCGACCAATTTGGCAATTGCGAGTGAGGCCTCAACATGAAAGTTACAGACTTCTTTGTATAGAAGTCTAACCCAATGAGTACCATCCGTCAAAACTTTCACTGTGACTCTATTTTGCTGCCTAAACATAAAAGGCTGAATGCCTTTTCACATAATATTGCCAACTTAAACCCTACGTATTTTTTTTTCCAGCCGAATTGCATTTAGGCTCTAAAATACAAGTGGTGTGCCTTTTAAACAAGATTTGGTAATAATTAAATTTGAACGATTTCTTTTCAATCTTGTTCACTGATTTTTCTCCCGCCGTGAAAAGTTTTGGTTTGCCGCAGGTGTAAGAAGTTGGCATGCCCTTTTAAAAGACTAACTTTTTTCCTGTGGCATCAAATTCGTTTACCATATAGCTGCAAAGCATTTTATTAGTCTGGGTATTCTGTCAATAGTTGATTCTCCTCCAATCACAGCTTAGCCCCATCTTGTGCGGTGGGTGTCGGCACTCATAGAAGATAGATATATCGAAACAGTTGTGATTATTCCTTCCGAAAAGCAAGTTATTTCATCGCAGGGTAATTAGAAATATCTTATCATAGGGGTGCTAGTCAGCAAAAAAACCTGTGGTTATATCTTGAGTTTCCATCCTCAAATTGCGGGTTGAGTGATAAGAGGCAATCTAATAAACAAAATGTTTCTTGTTGTCTGCGCGTGGGCAGCGCTTTGTCAGTTTTTTATCATAACGTTTCTGACATTTATCTACATTCGGAGCGCACATACTTTGTAAGAGCGTTTGCACTACCCATGCACTATTTACATGGAGTAATAATTGATACCTCATCATATAATCTGATTTATATGCAACAGTTTTCCTTCTTTGCAAGCAGAATCAAGCAACCGGCGGCTATCAGACAATACGTTCACTTATTAGGCCTAAGCCTGTTAAAATGCTAAGTTTGGATAATATTCGCTGCCAAATTCAACAGTTTTAAGGAAAGACTTTGGTGCAAAATATCTAAATAAATAAGAGAAATAGAGTTCTTTGTACAACAGCATTTCCGTTTTGATTCATGTTTGTACGTATTTGTTTGCACAGAATAATTTGATAACGTCTAAGTCGGCCATTAAACGTCACCCTTGTAGGATTCATTTGTAGAGGAGACTGATATTTGTCTAGAGCAACGTGATCATTTCTCCTGATGATCTGACAACAGTTTACCGTAGCCAGTTTCTACGGGGTGTTTTGATGTGGATATTTAACAGAAAAAAGTTATGGTATTAGCTAAACACAGGGTTCTTTTTTTAATGTTTCCAATGCTTCAAATTCTTTCATTCTTTCATTTTTAATAAATATTAACAGAAATTGCGTAAGTAGTCCCAATATCTCAGAGATTTGGCTTCGTTCTGCATGCGTTTCATCTCTAAGAATACAGCTTCTGGAAAAAACATCGTGCAAACTTAAATTGGGATGAATGATGGGCTGTAAAATCTCCAAACGTGTCCCCCAGTGTAAACTAGAAAACTAGTGTTCATTCACTTGAACTAACATGTTGGACATTACGATGATGTAACCTCATATAATTATGACGTTGCATTTTAAATTTCCTTTGAGCTGATTAGTTAATGTCTCATAACTCTTGGTTATTGTTTAAAAGCTTGCGGCCCGGGCCTTTTATGGCAGTAGAATAGGACAGGCTTTGAAAGGACTCAGCCTTGAAGTATCTAATTTTCCCGTGAGTTGTTTTCAACGCCGACACTTCCTGCCTGTGTTTGCGATAGTTAAAAGTTTTGGCGAGACCTTTTTTATTCTCAAGTGCTTACTTCTTTCTATTTTTAGTCAATACTCAGTATTTTGACAGGTCAGGCTACGCGAGACTAGCAAGCACGCAGTTTGCAAGGAATCATTGCTCAAATCCTCCCAGAAAACGACTCTATCCAAAAAAGCGCAGCGCTTGTTCAGCTTACCCCATTCTTTCTTCCAGCAGCTCCACTGCCCTGGTCTCCTCTGTCCCACAGTCACAAGTTGCCTTGACAAACACTTTTCTTTCCTCGTCCTCTGTACCAAAGCCACCTGTCAAGATATTCCAGCAGTCTCAGTCTTCCATTTGTAGTGTGCAGTTATTGAATGCTCCAAACCCGCGAAATTTAAGTCGGCCGGATTGTGGACACATTAACTCCAACCAAGAATCCGCACCGTTTTACCACTAAAAGTCTTCCATTTTCACACACAGAAATCATACACTCCAAAAACTAGCCGTCAGGACAGACAGTTCCTCTTTTGTCTCAATTTGATGGCTCTGAATCCCACTGAACGGACAATATTTTTAAAAATAAAAAAATTCACTCAGTTCATGCGCCTGCATGACTGCGCAGCCCATGCTCAGTTAATTGTATACTTTTTGATTTCCTTTTACACCTACCGGAGGTAGCGTACCCAGTTGATGCCTTGCGTAATTTTACTGCATTATCTGGTAACATATGACTGTGTTTAAATGCTCAAAGTTTTTTCCGTCAGTGGATATGCATGTCCAGCGCAGTTTTAGATCTCTTTTTGCATCCTGTTCCAATGCAGGTATGTTGAATCATCCAGTTTATCTGCCATCTAAAGCAGTTAGACCAAAATAATGTGTTAGTGTTAAGGTGTTTCATTTGAGAAAAGGTTTGCTCCATAAAAGTTCTGAGAACTGCTAATCCGAAGCCCGTTCACACTCGACCGCATATATGAGATCTACTTAATAAACTCATTTTTTCTTTGCTATTCCTCTTTTATTATAGAATTAAATACGACATTACTATAGTTTTGTAACAGCAGAACAAATAAGTTTCATCAACGGACTAAGCATTGCTCCAATTAGGGCATAAAGTCTTTCGAGTAAGGGCGCAAGGCTCTAGTATGGAACACAATGATAGAATTTACTAAAATAAGCATAGAGAATAGAGGCAGCATATCTTTTTTCCCGAATGCCTATCCAATTTTCCACAGCGGTTAGAAATTTAGTGATACAGAAGCAGTTCGCATGAGAGGCGTGTTCTGTTTTGTCTATATAAAGTACATTTTGAAGTTTCTTTTCTTATCTGAAATGTTTCCATAATATTGCATCGAACAATATATCAAGGCGCGCTTCAAATTGCGGTTTAAATTTCTCGTCCTTCGTGGGAAATATTATTTTCGGGATTTCGGTTCACCTAGCCCTCTGGTGGACTTTCATTGTTAGCTATTGGATTCACTTTCGCAATAAATCCAGCCTCAGAAGACATGACAGGACATTAGTCAAAACGAGCATCATCTCCGTCACTGCCTTCTGTCAACAATTTTCCAGGATTCCAGCTCTCTGCAAACGGTTGAGTCATTTCAATAACCGATTTCATACAGTTGAACGCTTTATACATGTTGCATAGAGCTTTAATATCGTTTATCGTCAGTCTGATCTATTATGGGAGGCAAAAATAAACGTGTAGATCAGCTTGTAAAAGTAGCGGCGCGAGAGGGACTCGAACCCAAAACCTGTAGTTCGTCGGTATCAGTCGTTACCACCACACCATCTGCGTCGACTGTAGGCTCTAAGTTATATTCGTTTAAAAGCCCTAGTCGTAATTTCGAGGGCAGAAGTCGCAAGATTGATGTGACGAAATCACCTCCCGCTAAAAGTCTTTTGAGTTCAGTAGACTCAATTTACGAACACCAAGTTGAGCGTCTAATTAACTCCACCACGAGGGCACAGGATGACAGTAATCAAAATCGGTTATTAACAGTCAAAAAACAATCCACTTTACTATTTGATTCATTAACGGTCTGCTGTGAAAAAATGGTGACAGAAAAAAATTGAAACTATGCGCGATACAGCTTTGGAAGACGGGAAGGAATGTTCGCAAGTGCCTGCATTCGAAATCCCGACATCATCGCAATAAGGAAAAAAGTCACGCCACCGCCCGGATTCGAACCCTGGACCCCCCGCGTGGATGTCGAGCGCTTACCTCTCTTCGCCATCATGGGATGCTGCAAAGGTTTCCAAATTCCCTTACTAACTGCAGAAACTCGATCTAGAAGTTCTTTGAAATCTCCTCCTGCCAAGCGAACTAAAAGTCGTAAAAGTTTAAGGGATGGAGCTCATGAAGATGAAGCCTCCGTATCATATTTTACCCTTTTGAAAAAAATTATCAAACCTTGAGAAGGTGGTTAATAGTCTTAGAGAGGAGATGGAGGAGCTGAAATTTTTTTCTCGATTTCTCCCTCGTGAGGAGAAACCGGTGATGCGTGAACTTGAGCAGGGAAACCTAACGTACGAAGAAGCAACATCCCTCGCCGAAGTGTCTACGCACAAAAATGATCCGGCAGCCAAGGTGCTTGACGGAGTTGGTAGTCTGTCATGGACAGGGGAAATGGTAAACTCACTGGCTTCCCAGAGAACGAAGAAGCGCTCTCGGGCTCCCAAAAAAGGCCAACCAAGCCCAAGTGCTAATATAAGTTGGCTAAGCTTGAGCACGAACCAAACAAAAAGGGCGACTTCGCAGGCGAAAATGAACAGGAGCGCTGAAACTCGAAATGAATCTGTCCTAACAAACCCTAGAGAAGCAGAAGGGGACGACAGTCGGAAGGTAACTACCACTCGTATAAACTGCATAGTCATAAAGGGCATGACAGAAGGTACTGCCGATACCCAGAAATCAAGATAAGAAGAGGACAGGAAGTTATTTAAAGAATATCTGAAATTCCTCCTAAAGGGTGAGGAGAAAGTCGAAGTTCTAAAGGCATTCCGAATGGGCCGTATAACAGAATCAAAAGATGAACAACGCCAACCAAGACCGTTGAAGGCTGTTCTGAAGAGTGAGGCTGAGGTCCAGCTATTGTTAAACAGGAAACCAATACTTAGATACTCACACCCGACGGTTTTTTTTCAGCGGGATCTTTCCCCCGTGGAGCGGGAGAAATGGAGATTGCTAAAAGTAAAACTCCACAGGACATGCGAACTCGGCGGGAGCAATTGTCGAATTCTGAACGGGGAAATCGTCCATGTCCCGAAGTCACTCCTCTGGAGAAAGCCGAAAACACTTACAGCCTAGTCGGGATGGACAACAGTCCGTCTCCATCAGCACCGACAGTTCTCTGCTTGCAATCTCACGCAAGAGGCAACCACCTGCATAAAGTGGGGGCTAAGTCTAAATTGAGCTTTCTTTACACTAATGCCCAAAATCTTCCCTCAATAATTGATGAACTCAAGGCAGTACTTTCGGAGCGGAAACCTGATGTAGTTGCCATAACGGAAACATGGCTAAAAACCGAAATCACAGATTCGGAGATTTCGATTCCAGCAAACCAGCTTTTCCGCAAAGACCGCCAACACCGACAAGGAGGTGGGGTTGTCGTGTATGTCAGAAATGAAATCTCTGTTGTAGAAAGAGAACACACAGTAGCCCTGGAGTATGAGTCCGTCTGGTTAAAGATCAAGAAGGCGAATTCACAGAACCTTGAATTCCTGGCCGTTTACGGGCCACCAAACATTTTGAGTGGAGCCGACGACTCGCTCCTTGGTCTGGTGAAAAAAGCTGCTAGCCACCAGGAGGTTCTCATCATTGGTGACTTCAACGCCCCTGCAATTGAATGGAACAGCCTGACAGTTGAGGCGGCGTCAACTTCCTTTAGTTCCAACTTAATGGACCTCATGCTTGATCTATCTCTAGTTCAGAACGTTAAGGACATAACCAGATTTCGAGAAAACCAGCAGGCTACTTTTTGGGATTTCATTTTCACGAAGGATGACGTGCATTCAAGTGCTCCGCTCGGTAAGAGTGATGATACGACGCTTATGTGGGATAACTCACTCCATACTCAACGGCTGAAGAAAACGAAGGACCAGCCAAACATATGGAAGGCAGATCTCACTTCAATGAAGAGTGCACTATCGTCTGTGAATTGGGACTGCCTGCTCAAGGGGGATCCGGAGGAGGATTAAAGATCACTCAAGAGGGTTGCATTAGATCTGATTAAGCGCTTTTGTCCGGTGAAGGTACAAAAGACGACTAGTCGTCCTGCCTGGTTGAGGAGAGACCTTAACAGGCAACTGAAGAAGAAAAATAGAAAAATGGAAGTTATTCAGAAAAACTGGGTCGCCAGTACACCTCGAGGAATTCCGGCGCCAAGGAAATGCAGTAAAAAAATCAATTCGCCAGGCCAGGAAAAACTATGAATCAAGAATCCTCCAACAGGCCGTAGAAAAGCCCAAAATTCTGTTCCGCTATATTAACAGTAGATTAAAAACAAAGATCCTGTCGCAGTACTTAAGAATGATGATGGCGGAGAAGTCGTTGAGAATGACGAGAAAGCCGAGTACTGTAGCTGGTTCTTTGCCTCGGTATTCACTAGGGAAACTGAGCTTCATTTTGATAATGCCAACAGTGCTGTTGCAAACGCCGGTCCAGCACTTTATTCTCTACTATTTCCAACATCTGTAATTGAGAGGGAGCTGCAGAGTCTCAAAGAAGCAAAGTCATCCGGTCCAGACAATATACCAGCCAAGTTCTTGAAAGGATTGGCAAGCGAACTCTCTGGGCCCCTAGCACACATCTTTCGTTCTTCATTTGAACTAGGAAAACTGCCATCTGAATGGAAAATGGCAAATATTTACCCGATATACAAGGGCGGAACCCAAACGAAGGTCAACAATTACCGGCCCGTCAGCCTAACTTGCATTTGCTGTAAGGTGATGGAAACGATAATTCAGAAGACGACAATGGAGTTCTTGGAGGAGAACAACCTACTTTCAGGGCTCCAACACGGCTTCAGAAAGAACCATTATTGCCTTTCCAGCCTTCTACTCTCCACTGAGCAGTGGACTCGCGCACTAGATGAAGATGTTAAGGTTGACGTCATCTATACGAACTTCAAGAAGGCATTCGACAGCATCCCACATAAGCGTCTAATGTATAAATAGTCAGAAATTGGCATGAGAGGAAACCTGCTGGCATGGATCACAGATTTTCTCACAGGGCGATCGCAAACTGTGTGCATCGGTGACTCAAAGTCAAACCCTACATCTGTTCTAAGTGGCATCCCCCAAGGCTCTGTCTTAGGGCCCCTGCTCTTCCTCATCTATATCAACGACTGTGTCAACGACTTGGGTTGCAGCGCTATCATGTTTGCCAACGACGTCAAACTCTGGAGAGCCATCAGGTCTGACGCCGATAGGAAAGCGCTTCAAGAGAGTCTAAATCGACTTAGCTGCTGGTCTGCTCGTTGGCTTTTAAACTTCAACGTCAGTAAATGTGTTGTTTTAAGACTCCGTACCAGAAGGACTGATGAGGAGAACGATTCCTTCCAATACCTCCTCGATGGGCACCCGCTTTAAAATGTGAACGAACAAAAGGATCACGGTGTTCGCATAAATTCCTCACTAAAACCATCTACTCAGTGTGTAAAGGCAGCTAAACGCGCGACACAGGTGCTGTTTGCGATTAGGCGGGGATTCGTCAAAATTGACAAGGAGCTCTTCAGAAAAACCTACGGAGCGTTTGTTCGGTCCCACTTGGAGTATGCTGTCCAGGCCTGGCGTCCGTGGTTCAAGAAGGATTACCTGCACCTGGAGCGAGTGCAGGCGAGGGCTACGAAGATGGTCATTAATCTTGCTCATCTGCCTTATGAAGGCAGACTGACCGAACTTGATCTTTTCCCTCTCAATTATAGGCAACTCCGCGGGGACCTCATACAAACCTACCGTATTGTTAGAGGCCAAGACTGCGCCCTAGAATTTGATGATTTCTTCGAATTGGCTCGGACTGACCATCTGCGAGGTCATCCTTTTAAACTACAGAGGAAACCGGCCCGTATCGACGTTCGACGAAACGCCTTCTCTCAGAGGGTCATTGGAGCGTGGAACGGACTCCCGGAAGATGTGGTCCTCTCAGATACTGTTGAAATTTTCAAACACAAATTTGATTCTCATTTGCTGAGAAACTGTGGCAGATAAAATGAACAAAGTGTCAGTAGCAGCACCTTGCAACTGGCTCACACTTATCGCTGATGTTAAGCCTACGTTTGTACATTTGTATTATGTACTATTGTTACGGTGGTCCTATTGACGGCGCCAAAGATGTGCTTTACAAATAAACCTTATTATTATTATTATTATGCGATTTTGGTTATGAATAGGGAGCTCAAGGGCGAAAGCCTTCTTCACTTAATAAAGTGACTTAAAGTGACTTAAACATACTGAAAGGATTGACCCATGTCTGCGTATTCGAGCTATGAGCAACCTCTGAAAACAATGCCATTCTTTGGAATGATAGCGATTGCTCTAATACCCGTTGATGTACGTTCATCAGACCGGTAACGGAACTCATCTGCTCTGTTCTGCCTTGTACCTCAACAGAGGCCCTGACAGCCATAACAATTAGTTATAGGCAGATATTATTGCCGGCAAAGACAAGGGAGACTAGAATGACCATTTCTGGCTTATTTGCCGTCGTCAGTCAGTCGCAGCCGCACCCAAGTGGAACCCTACCGGTGCTTCAAACTCGAGGTCGTTTTGACCTGAGTCAGATGCCCCAACCATTGAGGCACGAGCTCGTTGTCTCGCTGCCTTATTTCAGAAGATATTGACACCTGACTGGGAATGGAACTCAAATGTTCCGCTCAGCCTTGGGCTCCGACCGGACAGTCAAGCTAGGTCCGAGTTTGCCAATTTCCACTCTTCTCTGATCTTGGTTAATTCAAATAAGCTAATTTGTGGGTCCAACTACACACTTTTTGTCAATCCTGATTCTTCCGTAAGGACTAGTTGTCGGGACGTGGAAAGTTTATCCTGCATCCCTCGTGCGCCACTCCGCTTTTCTGCCTCCCACATGGCAAAGTAGTTGCGACGCAAAGTTATTATACCTCAGACAACAAAAATTTTGGTTTTTGCGAAGTATCACCCAGCGGGTTGAGTAAATAAGATGCTCGGTGCTCCTGAACTAGCATCATGCATCAATTTCTCCGTCCTTCGAATTACCAGAGAATCTCGTTGCTGTTTGATTCATCTCCTATTGCCTGTGTCCGCTTTGCAGTCTTTGGTAGACACTCTTGTTTCTAACAACGTCAACGGCTTCATCGCATTCAAGGAAGATGAGCTCAGACACTTCCACGAAATATGTGCAGAGAAACAAGGACGATAGACTTCCGGTTAATGCCATACTTACCTGCGAATAAAGTTAGTAGGCGGAGTATTTAGGTAATAAGTAAACTTAATACTGTGTCGCTGCGTACGGTTACTTTAAGGCTGTACTTAAGAATGGGTTGAATTTTCTGTACCAAATCTGTACTTCTACGAAGTGTGTCACAAGCTTACACAAACGCCGCCGATATACAGTTATCTCCGGATGATTGCCTATAAACTTTGACGTTGTTCGTCGGACCGCTTCTTATTATACAAGTTTCATCATCTGAAATAAAAAGAAAGTTGGTCCACATGTTCCCCAGTTTGTGGTATTCTAGCTCAGATGATATTATCCTTTGCTCTTTCATTGGTGGCTTGCCTGTTCTTGCACTCTAATTTTACAGGAAACTACAATGCGTTTAAGGTTGAAAACCTGACCTACGAGTCCGTAAAGTAAAATACTCTACTACATTATTATTGCTTCAAGATGTGAACAAAGCGAACGCTGTTACACTGAAGACTGTTTTCTCCCCCCATTCCTATCTAGTGTCAAGTTGATGCCTTTCGCGGGAATATATTTGGTTGGTGCGCCAGAAGTGGCTACTGAGATTCTAGCTGAGTAGTGGTGGTTGCATCATGAAAGAACTACTGCGGCCTGAATTTCAGTCCACTAGTCAGCCACTTCACACGCATGCACACAAAAATTCGATTGTCATGCAAGGCGATGTTCACCAGGTTTCCCGCATCAGGGTAGGCGCAGAGGCAGTAGCTTATGCGTGGATTAGTTTATGATGATAATCAGCTTGTGCAACATCTACCATCCTCTCTTCTCCCTCACGAACCTAGACCCGGTGTTAAAACAGAAGACCGAATTTACGATCGAGCGCAGTAACTGTCATGAATCAGCAGTTAATTTCTTTGTGCCGCAGAACACAATTAGCACCAAATTGCATCAGGAACCGGTCTTCATCTTGCTTGAAACGTGTCTGTTCCGCGTCTCTGGTGGACGATGTCGGACAGGCTTGTGTGTGATGTTTGACTAGATTTGGTGATGAGATTTGGGCAGCGGTGTTTATTGTGGAATGTTTATGGCGTCATTTGTGGCCGAGTAGTTCCATGCAGTGACTGAATGCCTGAAGGCATTGTGGGTGGTTTAGACCAGTGCGACAGGTGGGTACTGTTGTTTCTGGCACTAATTCGCCAGTCACAGTTGGATTCGTAAGTGATGGTTCAGGCCGATGCGTGATGTGCATGTGCAATGGCATTGTGGACGGTATATATTTATAGTTGTTGCCTTGGTAGTCGAGGCAATGCTACCACTATTTAGGATGCTGAGGTTTTGGATTTTCTTTGGATGTATGAAACAGGTTAGACGTCTCGAAATTGCAGTAGACTCCGCTGTCGTGGATTCGCATTTAGCTGAGTAAGACTATGCAGAGACTTAATGCGTGAGGATAATTTTTTGCAGCTCAAGCGATAATTGCGGACGTATTGTGGAATATTAATCAGTCTATGATGAAAGGCAAGATATAAGTCTCCCAATGGTTACACGCCAGTAAAGTAGGAACCAAGGCTTTGGCACCTAAGGACACAACGGAATTCTTTCATGTTATTAAAAGGGCTGGTAAGATTGTAATGGAGCATATTTTAACTAAAAATAGAGATTTGTTTTATACCACTACAGTTTGTTGGTGTCGCTGTCACCAGCATACCTGCGTCTGTACGATGGATTCGCAAGTGACCGGTCAGACCGATGCATGATATGAAAGTGCGATTTCGATGGGAACATGCAGGGATCGGGTCCGCGTTACTGGTGGAGCCGACGATTGTGAAAGTTATGAAGGTTGTGGTGGATGACAGCATGTAGGCTGTCTTCCCATCGATAGTGAAATGGGAAGAATTCGTCGTGGTTGTCGTCAGCGCGGGCGTGTGTATATCGTTCGTAGAGGTATTCGTGGGCATTGGGGCATCGGGAGGCTGTCCGCCGATGACGGTTGGCGTCACCGTCGACGTGGTAGGGTTTTACGTATTTTAAGATGGGCGAAGAAGGTACCGAGTCGGTAGGGCATTGGATTTTCAGATGCTTGATTGGCCAATCCGTATGAGGCATATTCATTAACAACAAAGGTAGGATGAAAATGCCTGCCTATTGACGTTGTATGTGCGTAACAGATGAGAAGTGCCCTTTTTGCTTTTGCAACTCTCAAGAAACCATCATCACTACATTAAAATGTACTTACTCTTCAAAGGAAGAATTCTATGGCCTAACTGTTCGGATTCCTTTTAAAAACACCGCCAACGACAACAATAGGTAAAAATAGTGATCATTCAGCATGCATCGGATTCATTACTTTCCACAATTTCTGCATTTCTGTTGGTGATCAAAGATACTAAATTAGAAATTTGGCCATTAATAGACCCACTGAAAGGTGTTTTTATGCTCTACAAGTTTCATCTCATGGCACAAGTTTCAGCTTCAGCACATGGCCATGGATGAGTGCCTCTGATCTGCATGTAACGGAGAGTAAGGTCAACGTTTTCCTGGGCCTTATTTAAATATGCGAGCGCTCACCAAAACCTGTGCCAAATGCGGCTTCCGCTAGTTTCTTTGTGGATACATATATGTATATTTAAGGGTTATGGGCAAGAAATGCCCTTGAGGACCCTATAAGTGTAAAGCAAACAATGCTTTCCTTACAGCTAGTGTGCATTTGGTGGAGGACATATGATACCATGACAGAATTTCAATGAATTTTCCCGGAACAGAATAAAAACAGTCTAGAGCCAGAAAAATTGTTTACAATTCTAGTAGAAAATCGTGTTGTAAAAGTCACCTTTTTTCAACTAAAGTGACATCAAGCCTTCTTTTAAACCCCCCAATTGTGTCGGCGGAAACCATCTCGCCTGGAAGCAAGTTCCAAGGTCGGACCACGCGTTGACTGAAGATATATTTTTGAAGGTCTAATCGAGTGCGTTCGTTTGTGACCTTGTAAGGATAGCCACGTAGGTGAGTTGTGGTGGCAAATTCGAAGAAATTCTCCAATTTCAGGGCGGAACTGTGGCCCCGGATTATTTGGAATGACCAGGGTAGGCTGCACTGAACGTTCCTGTAAGACGAAGGAAAAAGGTCAAGTTTGATCAATCTCTCCTGATATGGTAAATCCCTGAGACCATCGACCATCCTTGTCGTTGAATATATTCAAGGTAACTTTTCGTTGTATAGTATTGCCTTCATTTAATATCTGAATGTTCACGATTCCCAGTCTGTGGAAGTAAACGCAGAGATGGAAGTGACATAAAACACATCGAAGATTCGTTTTATGATAGGCTGGAGCATTTAACTTTCCCGTGACGAAGTCGCGGTCGGGAGTTTGAGACGCTGAAACGCTCACCTAGACACCATTTAACTATTTCCCACTAACAGGAAGGCGATAACTTTTCGCCTGCACGCATGTGAACGACAATGGTTTAGGATTTTTATTGTATCGATGAATTTCTCAGCCACTATGTCACCAGTAGGTAGCCCAAAGTCGTTTGCCTCTATTTTCCCATATAAAATTGTTTTGAACTGAACTAAGCTTGAATGTGTTTGCAAGGTGCGCATAACGGTAAGTGAGCCACCCACCTCGATCGTCTTCAGCTAAGGCAACTGTTTGGGCTCCTGCCACATATTTGATGTGACAACTAAGGAGTTCAAAGGTGCAAGCCTTTTTTCCTTCCATTTTAATGACTGACTGAGTTCCTTTTTACGGCAATACTGTACCTGAATTCTTTCTCGCCTATAGTACTGAATAAATTTCCCGGGCAAAACTTTTTTGCCACTGACGCTCTGTAACAGAGCTGTTGACTAATTGCACCACTTATGCGTTCGCTTTTTCCATCTAAAGTTCTCTGTAATGATGACTTCAACTGTGAGAACAAAATGCAGCCAAATAAAAATCGCTTTGCAGACATCGGATAACCTTTTTTTCTCAGCTGCTTTCCGACCTCCAAATTTTCATCATCTATAAGTGCCATAAAACTGCAGTAGTCGCCGGTTATTAAGCCCACCTCGGGCCCAGACCAAATTGGGCTTAATAAGCGGCGGGTGCACTAACCGGAGAGTCCTAGTTCTTGATTAGCAAACGCAGGATAGACACTATACATTACATACGTACTCTATTATGTGTAGAGCTTGGTTATGTAAAAGAAAAGAATGTTGTTTGTCTGTATTTTAGGTAATAACAAAAAAATATTTGCGATACGTTTTAAAAAAGCGATCTAGTGTCAGTTGTTTGGAAGGAAACTTCACTCACAAGTGCACTTTGATGTCCCACTCTAGACATCAATATCAGGAGCAGCAACAACATTAGGGGTTTTAAAACCACCTTTTCGCCAGCAGTTCTCTATTGTGCTCTTCCTATGCTTATGTAACCGGTTGCGCATGCAGAGAGATGAGAATCTCACTCTATCCTGTTGTCAAACTGGGCTTTGTAGCCGGCGACTGGGCTTATTAACAGGTGGAGTTTGCTACGTGAAATTCCGTCCCAAGCTAATTTGGGTTTAATACGTGGCTGGGCCTATTAACCGAGGACGACTACTGGCGACTGCTGTATATGAATTTGGCCAGTGAAATCTGGCCCTCATTAGAAAGGGTGACTCAATTTATCTTGCTGCCTTGCAGGCTTTAAAGCACGACATTTAAGGCTTGCGCGCTAAACATTCATAATACCAAACAGTACACTGAATGACCATGCGAAAGGGTCCTAAACAGGTTATTGCGTGCATTGCGTTTACCTCAGTGCAGCGGTGACTCATTTAAGCTTTTCTATTGACCGGTGATAAGACGGGACAGAGTAACTATCGTGACATTGACCCCCCAACCACTGCGTCAAGTGTGCACACGCATATAATTATACGCGCTGCTCGTCGTTAGCAAATTAACTGCATTGCTAGAATGCAGGGGATAAACGACCATAAAAGGTGTGCATATGACCAGAGAGTACGATGCCTTAACTGTATGCCCAAGTAGGGTGTGATTCTGATTGCTGATTGATATGAAAGTGATTAGTATGGCATCACTTATTAATGAATAGGAATTTGTGGGGAATGAAAACAGGGTTGCGGTGAGAGCAAGGAAAGCGATCCTGATAGGCTTTAGGTGAGACTTCAAGGATTTTGAGAAGAAGGATAATCGAACAAAAAATCGTTGTTTTATTAGTCCGAGCTTTCGTGCTCTTGCAGAAGTCCATCGTCGGAGATGGGAAAAAACAGCAACAAACGAGTTGGCTAGTTTTGGCATGTACACAAAACAACGAAGGTTCCATTGGTAATCGCCTACGCTACCGTGTGATTGGAACGTACGATCACAATGTAGACAATTGGAGTGGTGGTGGTGGGTGAGCATCTATTTTACGTGGTCTACGAATATTTTCAACCAGAGCAAGGGAAAAAATAAGTTGCTATTTTATAGGCAAAACATTATGGAAATAAGTCAAAGGAAACTAGAATGAACACTTCTGTCTTATGAGCGATTATCAGCTAGTCAAGTGAGTGAAATCCGTTAGAAATTTCTTAGCACTAAGTTAGTCTTCCGATTGAAACTACAAGGTGTCCCAAAAACTTATACACATTCTACATAATTTTAAAATTGGTGTTAATCATAATTTTACTATTTCAAAAATGGAAAAATATTAACAATGATCATTTATTTGTTTACATCATTGAATGTTCCCAAAATATCGTCCATTTTGATCATGACACAGCTGCCAACCCGAGGCAATGAAATAACACACACCATAAAACAATCCCTTTTGTATTCGGGTGCATTCATTTTCAATGGCTTCACTGAATTCAGTCATTCCTGCAATAGTCAAAATGCAGTAAAAAACAATAAAATGGCCCTGTAAACACCAGCCCCACCTGGCCCCACCCGGCTGCCGGGGCTAGACAGGGCTAGGTGGGGCTGTGGCCCCATCACTGTTGGGGCTGCAAGTGTGGTTTTCAACCCGCCTGGCCCCACCTGCAGAAAAAATTTAGGCAGCGGGACCTCCTTTTAGTTTTCGTTAAACTCCTTCCAAATTTCATTTTTTCACGATAGAAACCCCGCTGACCCCCCACCCCACGACCACCCCCACACCCCGTGATCGCGACTTAAAAACACCCCGCACGGATTATTTTGTAAGAAGGCAGGGACAGTGTGTAGTACATCTGGAATGATTATTATAAGTAAAATGAATCTGTAAACATGTTTACATATTGTTGATTATGCATAATCAATAATTTACAAGTATATGTACAGTAAGTGCAGCTGTTACATCGAGGATCTCGCGCCAGTGGCTGGTGCCTAAAATAAAAGAAGAGCATATAAACCGTAAGGAATAAAGATAACACAGCTTCCTACATGTAAGAACTACGCAATTAAAATTCAAACAAAAATTAATTGAATTCACAAAACTTTGAAACAGCCTCATTAAAATTGCAAAAAACACTACAAATGGTGGCAGTCATTGATGAGTGTTATTTCCAGATGAAGAAGTTTGAAATTCTCCACACCTTTTCGCCTACGAGACTCCCGTCCAAAAATTATTGTTTATCGGCTTCCGAAGGCTACCACTTCCCCCCTGGAAGGCCCTTTGTTGAAACTATCACTGTTATTTCCGGCTGAACAAGTTTGAAATTCTCCACATCTCTTCTCCGAACTACAAAATGATTGTTTACACTTTCGAAGGCTGTCCTCCTTCCCCCCGGAGTGCTGGCCGCCCATGACTCACTCTAATGCACATGACTGAATACTGCCCTCCCCCGGTCTCGGCCCTTTGTTGACACTCACATTACGACCAGCTCGACGGCGGTGTCGACCCAGACGTCTGTTCCCCCCTTTTGACCCAGTGCCCGCGGCTGATCCGAGACCCACTCGTCAAGTCACCCCACCACAACTGTCTGTCAAGCGCTTGCATCGCCCCCTTTGCCAACAAAACATTATCTCTGTTCCCGTCCGTTCCCGCCCCCGTTTGCCGACAAAGCATTGTCTCTGTTCGCGTCTGTCCACCCTCCCCACCCTTGGACTAGTGCATTCAGACCAATGGGAGCCCCCAGGAACCGACTCCTGGGATCCTATAAAACCGGACACATACCCCTTTGACGGATTCCCTTTGCTGTTGACGTGGAATATCCATTGATAAGGTTTGTGTATTTATTTTGTACTATTTTCTCTTAATAGTACCGTACCACCTTGATAGTTGTTATCACTGGTTTGGCGTACGCGTGACTACTGGATACGGTCGAAGAAAGCAAAGGACGAAACAATCACATTACGCCTAGCGAATTTCAAGTCTCTCGAGCTTACGTGTTTTTAGTCTCTATCTCAGTATAGAAGACACGCTTCTTGGAAATTTTTCAAGCGTTGACTATATATTTCCAAAGTTTGGAATTTTCTACGTGGAAATCTGAATCCGGTCGCTCTGAAAAATTCCTCCGCTGTGAATTATCTCCAAAGTTTGGAAATGGCTTCTTGGACGTGTCGATTTTGTGAAAATCTCCTCTGTGCCACAAAAATCTGCACATCTCCGAATTTCACGCTGAGGCTGAGTCTTTATATCACTGTGTTGTTATATACCCTTATCCTAATATTGTCATAATAATTAGGATAAAAGTGACTCTCACGTTAGGATAAAAGTGACTCTCACGTTATTCCTAAGGAAATTGTTTAACCAAACACATTTCATTGTGTCTGTCAGGAACTCAATATTTTACTCTGACTTGCTGTAACCTGCTTGTCTCAGTAAACTTGCACTATCTGGCCAATCGATCTTCTCTCCGCCTCAGTCCTACGGGCTCTTGGGTTTGGCTTCCGACTTACTTGGCAATATCAGACGCAGGTCGTAACACAAAAAAAATCTTACATAGCATGGAGAGTTTAGATGCTACAAGTCCGTTAGCACAAAACGCTTCGCCTCCGCCTGATCGCGAACCCGGGTCACCAAATCTGGTTATTAGCGGTGTTAGCACCTCAGGCAGCCCGGCCACTTCGACACGGGCCCTTGACAACCATGTTAAGATACGACCAGAAAGTAACTGCCGATATGGCCACTTAGATAATTTTATAAATTCTCCACCTCCCGCCAAACGGCCAAGATGTCGACTACGTTTACCGACGTTAGACTGTGAGGACTTCGTCCTCCGCCAGGAGTTTTCGGAGATGAAGCAGGAACTTTACCACGAGGTAAATAAACTGAAACAAGAGATAGCCTATCTAAAATGCATATTTCTTATACAGTGGCTAAAACAGCCCTTGTCGGCCAAAAACTGGGGGTAAATAAAAGTACATATGCTCAGATAGCCTCAGCCGGTAAACCTGAAACTTGCATATCATCTGCCGAACCAAGTAAACCAGCGGGCGTCTCACTCGATCGCAAAGAAACTAAAATAAATCCGCAGTCTACTCCATCGTTACTCTGCTCAGGCAGCACTAACAATGATCTGCATTTGCGTCCTAGCGTCACATCGTTGCTTGATGCTGCACTACGAAGCGATGATACAGAGGTCGATAAGATCATGAAGCCAAAAAAGCATAGGGCTACAAAGGGTTAAAAGTCTAAATGGGCCAGGAATGCGCAGTCAGCTAACCCAAAAACCGGCACATCAGGACCCATCAAACCTTTAGTACCGGATACAGATGGCCGCTTGGTCGGAACTCGTGAGCTCGCAACAGATGCACCAGTGAGTCACAAGCAGAATATAGTTGTAAAAGGGGCTCTAGAGATAGCGTCAACAATTGCACAAGAACGAGTTGACGCTGATATTGACTTGGATTTGGACATGTCTGTCGACACGCCTGAAACCTGCATATCGGACCATGTGTCAAGCCCACAGGCTATACCATCGTCACTCGGCTTAAGCGACACTAGCGATTATCGGGATTTGCGTCCTAGCACCACATCGTTGCTCGACTCTGCACAAGAAAGCGATGACCAAGAGTTTGACAAGATCATAACTCAAAAGAGGCATAAGCCTAAGAAAGCCAAACGGTTCACGGGTTTGCATTCAGCTTACCCAATAGCCAGTACACCAAAACCGCGTGTACCGGATACAGTTGCTCCCTCGGCTGAAACACTTTAGCTTGCAACATATGCCCCATTGAGTCGCAAGCAGAAAATAGTTGTAAAGGGGGCCCCAGAGTCAGAGTCGTCAATTGCACAAGAACGAATTGACCATGAGCTGGGTCTTATGCGGGTGTACGCCAAACCGTTGCTAAAACCAGTCGAGTCTTTCCACATTCTTAAGGCATTTCGAATAGGGAAGGCTCCAACAGCTGCCAAATCAACTTCTCGGCCACGACCTCTAAAAGTTATTTTATAAACTGAAGCACAGGCGAAACTCTTGCTAGAGCGCAAACCATCCTTACGGAGTCTGCATTCGCAAGTTTTTTTTTCAGCCGGATTACGAGTTGAAAGAGCGGAGAAAGATGACACAGCTAATAATAGAGCTGGAAAAACGGAGAACCAATGGCGAGACAAATCTCAAAATAAGAGAGGGAAAAATAGTTCAGGTCAAAAGGATATCGCTCTGGTCGAAGCCGGTAACAGTGACGGCCTAGCTGTCTCGCCACCGAAACCTCAGACATGCCCTCTTAAATTGGTCGTTTTAAATGCCAGATCACTGATTCATAAAATGCCTCTGCTCCAGACTATGGTTTTCGTCAACCGCCCAGACATTGTTATGGTAACTGAGACATGGGCATCGGCCTCTGTAGCTGACTCAGAACTCTCTATTCTTGGCTATGAAGGCTTGAAGGATGAAGTGTACCTTCCTCTGTCTTTCCGTCGTAGGCTGCGTAAACTCTCTCGTCGTTTGCATCGGCAGAACGACACTTCCGTTCTGCCCTTGATCACACTGATCTTTGAGCAGGCTAAGAAGCTCTCCGAAGAAAAGCAGATAGCCGATGAGGCTCATTTCGCTGAAAACCCTTCCCTTAATGTTGCGAAACTCTTTTCGCGTACAGTAAAAGCGCAGAAGAAAACGCAACACCCTTACTTCAAGATGCTTTAGGAAACCCCATAGCTGACGCTAAGTTGACCGCCGATAGCTTCAATGCGTTCCTATCCAAAACTTTTAGTGAAAGCTCGTTCGCTGCACCTCCGGTTATCCAGGCTTGGATGGGTGCCATACTCGAAACCATAAGTTTTACCGTCTGGGATGTGACTGTAGCCATTCGTCGTTATCGCCAATCCTATAGTCCAGGACCAGATGGCGTCCCAGTTAGCCTTCTAAAAGCTGAAGCGAATGATATCTTTCCGTCTATTCTTTGTAAGGTATTTAATCTTGCTCTTGAGAGCGAAACCTTTCCTTCGTTGTGGAAGGAATCGCACATAATGCCTATTCGCAAGCATGGCCGATCGACATCATTCGACAACTTTAGGCCAATAAATACACTTCCCGCAGCATCGAAGATCTTGGAGACCTTAATCAAAGAAAAGATGATGCGTCACTTGACAGAGAACAACCTGCTCAGTACAGCTCAGCATGGCTTTCTCGAGAAACGATCTTGTGACACCTGCCAGCTCTCTTTCTTTGATTATATGCTGCAATCTAGAGACAGCGGTTTTGCCACTTATAGCGTCTATTTTGATTTTACTAAGGCCTTTGATCGGGTCGATCATAACCTCCTCCTTCTGAAACTGGCCTCCTTCGGCATAGGTAGCAAGCCTCTGAACTTTATATCTTCCTATTTGGATGCTCGCACACAACGAGTAAATATTTCCAATGTTATTTCCAACTTCACGCATGTGAGGAGTGGAGTTATACAGGGTAGTGTACTGGGTCCGCTCCTATTTTGCCTGTTTGTCAACGACGTTTCAGATTTTTTTCAGTATGGCAGACCCTTCATGTACGCTGATGATCTAAAAGTCGCTTATCGATATAAAC
>JAYGXS010000002.1:90231722-90429195 GCA_036362985.1 Ligula intestinalis
TATGCATACTGTGAGAAATGGCTGGTAATCCACAAAAATCACCATTGGAACCGACAATCATTCAACATAAGCTCCACGCTAACTGATTGCTCCGATCAACTGCTGTTCTGTTTCGCATACAAGTTTCGATACGCTAATTTTAAGGTCAATAAAGTCTCACATCAGGAAACTGCTTTTTCTGTTTTTTTTTCTGTAAAATATTTTCATATTCCCTCACTCGTTTAATTACAACAACTTATTCACCGGCTATTCAAGCCAGAGTGATCATCTGACTGACTTTGTGTGGACCAGTAAGTACCGCGACTATGAAGGAATTGTT
Source organism: Ligula intestinalis (assembly GCA_036362985.1). NCBI lineage: Eukaryota > Metazoa > Platyhelminthes > Cestoda > Diphyllobothriidea > Diphyllobothriidae > Ligula > Ligula intestinalis. The sequence continues at coordinate 90,232,042 of JAYGXS010000002.1, forward strand.
GAATTGCGACGAAACATCTATTAAAAATCTAAGAAATAGGTCTTTATCGTTGTCTCCTTGCGGATCTGCAGAAAAGAAGGCCGACAAACTGTCGACCAGTTCGCACAAAAATAGAGACATTTGGCATAAAATGGCCTTGCATCAAGGCAAATCCAGCATGGCTTCTCGGAGTAGGAGACTTTAAACTTTCGAACTTATTTGTATTAGGATATCATCAGAATTGGTAGAAATATCGTCTGCCCTATAAGAGCTCTCTGGCGACCCCATTCTCTGTTACTGTCGATATGTGTGACACTTTACTCTCAAGTTACTCGACCTATTCCCTTCCAGTTCGTCCCTTAGTAAGTGTTCCTTCCGTGGATACGATAACCACCCATTGCTTCCGGTTAAAAGTAACGTCAGGCCCGGAATAACTGCACTTAACTAGTTAGTATCTGCCGATAAATATTTGACTTGTTGAACGCAAGGTACGGTAACAATAAAGAATTCAAGAAGTTTGCTCAGAGTCGAAGAGTCTTCTTTTCCTTTGCACATCCGCCCATTTCCATCGCAGCATTGGCTGCTGTTACTGATTGCTATTCAAATGTCGTGGTTGAGCAACAAATCGGTACAGACAATCCCGCGAGTTGTATTTTGTCTACAATAGACCGTCGAAATACCTGGAAACTTAATAGATCTTACCCTGGAGTATCAATTTCCATCGCCACTAAACAACCGCATGTAAGTAAACAACCGCATGTAATGACATTTTCTAGCCTAGATTCAATACAAAGGTACGGTTTAAGGGAATGCGAACCTGTCGATCTCGCCAAAATTTTACGCCAATGTTCTGCTGGGCCATAACTGCGTTCGGTTCTGCAAGAGCGTTGACATTTCCTTTGATGGATGTAGGCCTACGTTCTAATCATGATCTGGGGCTTCTGTTTGCGTTTAGCCTCCGCGCCCCCTTTTCCTTATTGAACGCGAGACCAGGCTTAGTTTGCCCACACCATGTAGGTACAATAATGTTGCTGGAAGATTTATATTATGAGAAATTCATCGTCTTCTGTCTGATGGAATAGTTCAGCCCTTCTCAGTACCTTAGTGAGTATAAATACTAGTGGTAACTGACAAATACTTAAAAGCGGACACTTTTAAATTATATCCAAATGACCAAGAAATACCTTCCTCGGTGCCTACCCATCTCCTAGCATAGACGAAAAATGTTTGAAGAGGTTGCAAACTACAGTATCACGCGTGCCTAACCTCAGATAACTGTCTGGTCAGAAGAAGAGTCAGACAAAAAGTTCGAAGTTTGCTTGTCAACTGTTTGAATTTCGTTCGGTGTGATCGGCAGACTTGCATGTTTCCAACAAACTCTCCACGGCCTTACGCGTGAGCATCTGAAGGACAATTTTGTCTGCGTTGACAACACCACAATGCCTGGGAACGGCCGCACAGAACATGATTGAAAACTTCCAAAATTCGTCAATGTGACCGAGAGCTTTGGAATTGCCGTCGACAAGGCCAAAAGTATCACCACTGTCAAGGAAATCAAGTTTGCTATTTGTGAGGTGTCCTGGTGCAACTGCAACCCAGGTCCGTGGACTGGCTCCTCCGCATGACCTAAAGTCAGCAATGAATCACGGGATTGTTTGCGTACTATTCACAATGGGTATTCAATTTTCCAGATCATATTAATTTTCTCATTCACCTCAAAATCTTCCCTTCCATTAGAGGTAGTAGAAAAATTTGCAGCTCTTGAGGAAAAACTTGCGAAAGCTACCAACTTAACTACCTGCTAATGTTTCTTGCGAGTAATGGGTGACACCATACTATTTTTCCAAAAAAAGATACGCTGTAGTGGAATCCCTACGTACATTAAAGCACTTTATTCTCTCTAGTAATTCCGAACTCATTTTAGATCGGCATTCTGCTACCCTTATCTACGGTACATAGCAAAAGTTGCAAGCGAAGAATGACCTGATAAAACGCTGAAGGTTTGAGCCGTTTTCATTCGGATTCGCCATCGCTTACTGTCCTGATACACACAACCGAGCAGCGTATTCACTTTCTCGTACTTTTTCTACGCTTTTAATACCTGGTGTAAACCTAACGACATAAGTTACTCGGCCATCTTAGTGTCAGTGGGTCTCCAATGCCTGTTTTATTCGGGCTGACGAAAATGTCATCAAATGTTTATGTCAACTCCTCTCTACAGTCAATACCACTTAGTATACTTAGACAAAACGATAATCGTTTTTGTCGGAACTTCCACGACAGTAAGGGAGTGATAACTCGTGAAGCGATTGCGTGCAATTTGTCAAAGAAACAAGCAGATTAAATCATTGAACCTAACTTTTAATACTTCCGAAATCCAACGGTCTACCTTTTACGTCTCGGCTGTTGCTTCTACTCGATGACTTCCATCGCCAACAGCATATGCAAGTGTTGTCAAGAATGGAGGGTCTGAGCGAGTTTTGTCAAAGGAGAATGTTCGAAGTCTTAAATGCAGAGAAAAAGATTCGATCGCTGGGACGACACTTATCCTCCGTCGCGGAGCAGAAACAGGCCGGTTGTAAACTTTGACTGCGACCTGCGCCATATGTAGTACACGCAATGATGTCACAAAATAAAGGCTATTTTGGGAATCGCAGTCAAAATGTTAAATATAATTGAACTGTTGAGTTGTTGAATAAGCGCACACAAGCATGACTTTATTTCCGCGAAGATATTAGTCGTGCGTAGCTGTCTGCTTCCCGGTTCTGTTTGTAAACCTTGTTTCTATTCATCAAAAACGTCAACTACCACTTTTTATGGTCGGGCTCTATGCTGTTTAAACTATTTCGTGCTTCTCATAACTTCTCGCGGATCGACATATACTTCACCGCACCTAGTTAAGGTAAATCTTTACATCCGTTCGAAATACGGCCAGACAATCGCTGCGCATGTATTCACTGTCCCGTTCCATTTAACAATGTAATCAGCTTACTTCCAAAAAGAACTGCATGCGTTTCTAATGGTATCAACCCCCCTTCCCTCCAATCACGCCAGTAAGTGAGTACTGCCACGGTTTAATTAGGAGACGCTCAGACGGTGCTATATCTAAAGGGCGTGTTTGCTACCCAATCACATACACTCGTAAATCGGTAACTCCTCTGATTGACTTCACAACGGTCTTATACAAGATGAATTTAGGCGGGTGATTTAGGGTTACAGTATACACGTGCTGCTAAAGTCATACTTTTATCAGTCCGCAGTCCACAAACAGACAAACTGGTCTGTCCCATCCTTAATATGTTTCCATGGGCAACATTGTTATTTCCGCTGGATAAACGTAGTCGGGTCAGTCCGGATAGTTCTATTGTTGAACATTTTTCAAGTCATTTGGGAAACCCAGTTGTGATGCTGTAGTACTTGGAATTTTTGTGTGACCAGTCAAAGAGCTAACATTTCAGTTAAGAATATCTGTGGGAAAGTTGGGATCTGCGCAGCTGCATAGTGACAGACTTATCAAGGGTACGACATCTTCTGCGTCCCCCTTCTCTTATAATGTGGTTGTCCGTGCATCCGAAGAATTATCGAATAAATTATTTCCCGATAGAATTCCGTTCTTTTCACGTTTTCGCTGTCGTCAAAGGTTCACGACCAGGGAGCATCAACAGCATCAACACAACCAACGCGCCCCTCAGATAATAAAAAACTACCATAAATTCGCTGTCTTTGTGATCGGACTTCCAGTCCTGATCCTATCTGACCGCACAAATTACCAAATACAACATACACACAGTCAGGACACCATGGGCAAGCATTACTATTACCAGAGCATTGCTGACTCACCGAACAGTAAAGTATCAGGTCTTTTGACTCCTGTGGTTCTATTACTGGAGAACCATTACAGTTTCATTCTGCAATAACCGAGAGGCTCACCTTCACTTTGCATAGTCGGTACTGATCCCACCGTATTCGGGCCAAGCACACAAACAAAACCACGAAGGATCATATGTGGACCGATAGCGATGGGCGAAGCACCGTGTACGTGGATGTTTGCTGGTGTAACGCGGTAGGCACCGTCCTCTGGCCAACTCAATCAGTTTATCCTATGTCGTTCGCTTTACATAGTTTGACTCTATCTTATTTCTGGTAAGTAGCGGGTAGAGAAAAGTGGGAGATCGATCCATAGCGGTTGCAGCACAGATTACTGGTCCCATAGAGCGTCTTCCCGCCTTCTATTCAATTACGTGGGCCTAGCATATTTTCGACTGTTCAGATTAACCCTTTGTTTCCTTACTATAATGAGTTGCAAGTGCTTCGTTACTATAAGGGCATGCCAACAGTTGTGACTTGGAAGACTGTGAATGAACGAGGTAATTCATTCCTTCCATCTGCAGCAACTTCGTGCACAAATGCCTTTCAATTTAGGCGTTGTAGCTAACGCCCTGCTTTTAAGTCCGATGAGCCATAACTGTGTTTTGCCTCTTTCATCGCTGCACCCATTTTGTTAGCTGCAGCCTCATGAGTCATCCACTGCTTCACCATTTCGCTAGCGCACTCCAAGCTGTCCCCCATAGTTCTCCATGGTAAGCGGCGCATACCAACGGCGCGTCTCATCGACCGCGCGAATTTTTGGGTCGTGTGCTCCTTTCAACGGTCCTGGCAGTGGGAATGTTTTTACTTTGCTCAACTAACCAATCTACGCTAATACGTCCGAGGTTAGCTACTCAATAAACCCGCCCAGAAAGCGCCTGTTATCTAGGTCGTTTTAGCACGTAATCCAACGCGTCAGACATCCAAATTGCACTTCTTACCTAAAAGGCAGTGAAGCCTTGTCTCAAAATCCTTATTTAATAATTTGCTTTCGATTTCAGGGCACAGGCGTACTAAAGGCAGGATTTGCTGGTGATCAGACACCAAAATACCACTTCCCTAACTTGTAAGTCGCCATGTTATAAAACACAAACAAGACCTTCATGTTAGCGAAAATGCTAATATTCTAATTTCTCCTCCTCCTCCTCCTCCTCCTCCTCCTCCTCCTCCTCCTCCTCCTCCTCCTCCTCCTTCTCCTCCTCCTGCTCCTCCTCCTCCTCCTCCTCCTCCTCCTCCTCCTCCTCCTCCTCCTCCTCCTCCTCCTCCTCCTCCTCCTCTATTTCCTTGTTGTCTGCAGTTAACTTCAATTACAAAACTTCCATAGTGGGCAAGTTAATTGCCTGCTGTTGAGGCACTTTTATTAGCTACTCATACTTACTCACACTTGCTTGTTACTTTTCCTATTTGCTTCCTCATTAAGTATTGGTCGTCCGAAGCATGTGCGCGTTATGGCCGGCGCAATCGAGGGCGACGATTTCATTGGCCCACGAGCAGAAGAGCACCGCGGCCTGCTAAGCATTCGCTATCCCGTGGAACATGGCATCGTGCGTGATTGGTCCGACATGGAACGAATTTGGGCCTACCTTTATAGCAAAGACCAGCTGATGGTGAACAGTGAAGAGCATCCGGTGTTGTTGACAGAGGCCCCCCTTAACCCCAAACACAATCGGGAGAAAATGGCTGAATTGCTGTTCGAGACCTTTTGTGTTCCCGCGCTGTACATATCAATGCAAGCTGTGCTCAGTCTGTAAGTCGGCCTTCAGCATAAGTCCATATAACCTAAACTCTTCCTCAACTTCCATGTTCTTTCTTATTGTTTCCTTCTTTTTAGTGCTTATTTAGAAGCGTTGTATCCTCATGATCTTGCCCGACGTTATTTTGGGGACCTTGAATATGGGAAGCATTGCGGACTATTTTTGTTTGCATAAGTTATTTTTTTCTCTTCGCGACAAGTCCGTTTAGGTGTTCAGGGTAGAATCAAATCAGTAGGTTTTGTTCCGCCTCCAGGTAAGCGCAGTTCACTCCTTATTGTATGCCGTCGTTAGAAGCTCCTAACTAGGTAGCAGACCTCTTTTCCGAGCGAAGAATAGAGCATACAGATTGCCGACAGAAAACATGGTAACCGTAGTTAATTTATTTTTCAAACCCCATCCTCTAATGTTCACAAATAGGCTTCTTGGTGCTCTTTATTACTCAGTGATCCTCAAATAAATTCTGTTGTTTTCGGTATAATCCACTCATTTGTAGACCGACAAAGAATAGGGGTCGGACATGACCATTTCCAATTTAGCAGGCTTCATCAGCCAGCCATACCCCATCCTAGGTATTGCAGCACCAGAGGCTCGAATCCGCTACCGGTTTCTTAGAAGTCAACCAGCGTAATGATTGCGCCACGGGAGCATTGTCCTGTCGGTTTCGATCGAAAATGTTTACAATGGTGGACAGGCGCTCACCGTTGGGTTGCGAAATTCACGGGTCACGTTGTGACTTGGGGTCCACGCTCGAAACCCGCTAGCAGTCACTCAGCAGCTAGTGAACTAGAAGCTGAAAGTCGTGACCGACATGGACAAGGGAGACTGGAATAATAACGTCTGGTTTCTTAGCCGTCATCAAAACGGTTTGCGCTGGCATTCAACATTCCTCAGCCAGCAGAGTGTCTCGTTATTCGGTTTTAGTGGTGTTCTGCGGTAGAATTTGCCGCTATCCTAAAAGCCAATATTTTATCCGAATTAATTGGAATCCCAACTTTAAAATTAACCCTAGTTCCCTGAATAGGAGGGGGGAAGGTCACGACTGTTATGTCCTGTGGTTAATCGTTCATTGGCTTGTTATTATTGGGACCGTTCATTGGTACATGTATTCCTCAATCTACTTTCGTATGTTTCCCCAAGGTTTCCACCACCTCTTTGTTATAAAGTGTAACCTACGCGTACGGCAAATGCCTGCTTGGAGTAATTTCCCCATTAAGTGATGAACAGTTCATTTTTTTACAGTGCTGTTCATAGGCTAAGTTGTTGTAAATTGTTACGGCTGCGATCATACATGATCTAGTCGGCTCCGATATGTCCTGAATGGCGCCTCTCCGCGCGTGACGATCGGTGCCAACCGACCTAGACAGTTAAATTCATTCTCTTAGCCATCTCTGGAAGCGGAATAGCGAAGGTCCGAGAAACAATTCCATTTCCTGACGGACTGGGTCAAGCCAGGCTTTGAACTGACCCCCACTTTTATAAGAATGTTGAATCGAGGCCATTAACAGTGAGCTCGTGAGTTTGACGAGGAAGAACGTGTCCAAACCACCTTAGTCGTCTTTCTTGGATGGCCTGGAGGTATCCTTGCGATGTTGTCGCAGCGAGTGCGTTCTGTCTCATTTCAGACGAGGTCGTTGCATCTTACCGTGTTGGTGTGGCGTGTCTCTCTGAGGTCCGCCTACCTGGCACTGGCCACAAACTGCTGCAAGTACCAAGAACTGACTCTGCGTACCATCTCTACCACAGTGGTGTGTCCGACAACTCTGGACTGTATGGTGTCGCTATAGCTTTGGCCGATGAATTTCACTCGAGTCTGCTAGAGTGGGAGGCTGTCTCACCGCGGATCGCTTGGGTCCTTTGAAAAGTGCCCCAGTCAACGTTTCCATCATCTCGGTATATGCGCCTACTCTGGCTGCTGATGACAGCATAAAAGATGACTTCTACGGTGACCTCCAGCGAACAGTTGACCGCATCGCAAGAAGCGATCTACTCGTCATTGCCGGTGACTGGAACGCCCGACCTGGTGTGTGTGACGCTGGAACCCGTCATGTGCTAGGCAAATTTGCTGTCGGAGCGCAGTGTGCCAACGGTGAGCGCCTTGTCAACTTTGCATCGTCTAACCACCTCGTTGTGTCAAGCACCCGTTTTGATCATCCGCGCCACCACCTTGTCACTTGGTACTCAAATGACGGGCATACCCAGGCCCAAATAGATCACATCCTTGTCCGAGCACACTGGGCCAGCTCGGTCTTGGATTGTCGAGCCTACCGCGGTGCTGATACAGGAAACGCTCATGCATCGGACCATGTCCTACAGCAGGCAACCCTTCGCTTGCGTTTGAGAGCTATTCACAGACCCGACCACAGCGGATCGATGTTGCAAAGCTGAAGTCCTCTGCTAGCGACGCCTTCCACTTAGCACTCCAGAACCGTTTCGACGGCCTGTACCCTGACGCCCGAGCGGACCCAGAGCCCGCGTGGCAGTCTCTGAAGGCCGCGGTGCCAGAGCTGGCATACACCCATCTGGGCAAAACCCGACGGCGACATCGCGACTGGATCACTAGACCCACGCTTGAGTTAGCTGAGGAGGCCGGCCGAGCCAGACTCACTGGCTCCCCCACTTACAGAGAGCTGCGGCGCCAAACGACAAGGGCCATCCGAGCCGATAGGAACGCCTACTAAAGCGACTTTGCCACGGAAACGGAGCGAGCAGCTACCAGAGGTGACACCCACAAGCTCTACCGACTCTTAAAGCAGGCCAGCAGAGGTTCGGGGACCACCACCGAGACTTAACTGGATCGCAACGGTGCTGTAATCACTAAGATCGATGACCGGTTAGAGAGATGGCGCGAGCATTTCTGTGACCACCTTAACCATGATCCCCCTGTGATGTCTGACCTGTCGCCCAATGCGGACGATCCCCACCATCTGTATGAGTGCAACACAGAGCCACCCAGTGTAGAGGAAGTTGTCTCCATTCTCTTGAGGCTACGCAACAACAAGGCACCTGGTGAGGATGACCTCCCGCCGGAGCTCTTTAAATGTGCACCCGAGGTTATTGGGCCCTGGCTACAACAAATATTTGCCAAGATATGGGACAGCGAAGTTGTGCCCTCTGACTGGAGAAAAGCAGTGTTCCTCCCCTTGTTTAAAAAAGGTGACAAATGAGCGTGCAGAAATTACAGAGGCATTAGCCTTATCGATGTAGCGGCGAAAACATTCACGTCTCTTCTTCTCAAACGTTTCCAAACTGCGAGAGACCAGCGCACCCGCCCAAACCAGAGTGGATTTCGACCAGGTCGTGGCTGCACCGACCAGATCTTCAATCTCCGCCGTGTACTGGAACTGAGACGGGGTCACCAACAACCCACTGTTCTATGCTTCATCGACTTTGCTGCCGCATTTGACTCTGTTGATCGCAGTTCGCTGTGGAACATAATGAGGACGGACGGCCTACCACCTAAGCTTCTCAATCTCATGCAGGCATACTATCGTGGCACTTCCACACGGGTGAGGACGCAGAACGGTGACACGGAAGCCTTTAGCGTCAGGACGGGCGTCCGCCAAGGTTGTGCCCTTTCACCAACCCTGTTCAACTATGCGGTGGACTGGATCATGACCAAAGCACTGGATGAATTCCCGGGAGTGCAGTTTGATCGCTCGAAATGGGTGACTGAATTGGCGTATGCTGATGACGTCGTCCTCTTTGGCGACAACTGTAATGCAGTTCAGCAGGCGTTGGACAAGGTTAATGAGCGTGCCCGATCCATCGGATTACGCCTAAATGCGACTAAGACCCAAGTCATGCTCTCCTGTGTGCCCCCTACATCTGTCACTCCTATTGTTCTCGACGGCGCTTCTCTCGAAAAGGTCGACTCGTTTAGATACTTAGGCTCTTTGGTCACGGAAACGGGTCAAGGTGTCGACGAGGTTGTATCACGCGTCAACCGTGCCCGATCTGCCTTCTACCGACTGTGCGCTCCTCTATTGAATAGAAGGGAAATATCACTACGCACAAAGTCCCGTGTTTACCAAGCAGTGGTTCGATCTATCCTGCTCTATGGCGGAGAGACATGGCCTATGCGTGTTGAGGACATGAGGCGCTTTGAGGTGTTTGACAATGACTGCCTACGCCGCATCCTTCGTCACCGACGCGTCGACCGAATTCGCTGCTCTGATCTCCGCCGACGCTGTCACCTGGACGCTCTCCCTCCACTCCTGCTTCAGAGACGACTTCGGCTGTTCGGGCATGCGTCCCGGCGTGATGATGGTGAGCTGATTCGTGACCTGCTTGTGGCGACGCCTCCCCCCACCTGGCACAAACGTCGCGGCGGGCAGCTGAAAACTTGGACAGCAACGGTCAAGCAGGATCTGTCGTCAGTTTCCGGCCCATGCGTCTACGGCCTACGCCAGTGGAACCGTGAATGGATGGTGCTCTCGTGTGAACAGGCGCAAGATCGACGCGCCTGGACAGCTGTGCTTCATGATGCAGTCAACGTCAAAACTGATGCCGGCTCAACCCGCCCGAGGTGAATGCCGTTACAAGTACAAGTACAAGTAAGTAAGTTGCATCTTACGCGAACGGTGCTCCTCAGACAGTAGTGGCCCACCAGTTCCAGTTTTCTTTTATTAAAGTAGAACACACCGAACGGATGCACTGTGCATACGTCAGCAACCTCGCCCCAAGGTATTTGAAACTGTCCTTTTCTTCACGATGTCAGCCACTAATCTCGTGACGTGCGTTCCCTTGGGCTGGGATGCAGCATGAAAACACTTCCATCTTTTAGTGTTTATAAGTAAATCGTCCGATTTAACGACCTCGTTTACCCGTGAAATCATAAATGATAGATCATCAAAGGTGACATAATCGGGAATAGTCGAGATCAGTAAGCCGGCGTCCGGGTGCTAGTCCAATACCGTCTTCTTCACGCAGGATCTTCCCAAGAATCCGACAAACTTTGTCAAGAATTGCCTTAGACGTCGGGATCAAGCACAAAACCTTCCTCCCAACGATGTTACGTTGCCACGGAAATTTTATTCTCTACCCTACATGAATGGAGTATCTGAAACCATCTCTCGGCAACTAAGTCGCTTTGGCATCTCCGTTGCCCACAAGCCCGCAACCTCACTGCGCGCAAGCTTATGTTGAGTATAGGACGCTCTATCCATAGGACAACTAAGTAATGTCGTTTATCGTATACCGTGTGCTGGTTGCCCTTGCGTTTATATTGGCCAAACAGGGCGACGCCTTGAGACTCGCATCAACGAACACAAGTCAGCCGTTCGCCTACGGAACCATTTATCACTCGTATTTGCACACTCCATTGAGTGTGATCACCGCTTCAATTGGGATGCCACCGACGTGATCGCAATGGCTAATACGCGACAAGCGAGAGAATTACTTGAAGCTTGGCGCTCGAATCCGGGTAGTATAAACAGGCACGTAGAGCTTGACTCCCACTATACCGGGTTTCGTGCATGGTCTACTAATCTGGACACAGCCTGAAACAACAACTGGCTCTCTGTGCCCGGTCAAGTGGAATTTCTCTGACTCTTAACCAGCCCCCCTATCCCGAACACGTGGCCCATACTCCAAAGGCTAACACCCCTTCCCCTCACTAGCACAACCTATCGCCGTGGGTGTCACGTCACCATAACCCTTCCACCCAATCCCCCCTTCCCTCCCCCGTCCGTTGTAACCTCAGCCTCCAAAACCTCTAGTGCGACATTCCCAGCCGTCACTTTTAATTTAATCTGACGACGTACACGTGATACTTGTTCGAAAATTCACGAGTACAACTCGATTTTCCTAAGACCTTCTTTATTTTCAATCTGGTCAATGTTGTAGTTGAATAGAACGGGTGACAGGATATAGGTTAAATGGCTAAGCTCCTTTATTTCACTATTTATCGCTAAATATACTTCCAGGTTGGTGAAAAACGCCAGCCTGCAGTAAGCATCAAGTTTTATCCAAATCCAGTCTCACTATAGGATATAGTTTTGAGTACTGTTCACGCATTTTGATATTTTTGCGGTGATAAAGTATTATTCTTGCGGCCATTATAATTTATCTGGCCACATTTAATTAGTTGTCTTTTCTGTCCCCTGAAATTAAATCCAAGCTTATGACCTATTCCACTTCTGTCTCCACCAAGACAAAATGAAATTTATCGCACATTAAAAAAGTAAATGCATAGATTTTTGCGTCTCATCTTAATGCCTCATCTAACTTGCTTTAAAGTACAAGACTACCCGATCCGTACGTTTTCAACTATGATGATAAAAATAAAATTCTGTTGGGCTTTATAAGGGCCGTTAACCTAGTGACTGGGCTCACGTATAAATCGAAAGGCGAGATCGCACGATGTTAGTAAACCCCCGCGTGTTCGAAGGCCAAACCCTTGTGCGTCAACATTTTGTCTTCTCTATAGGATCGTCCCAATTGTTTTTCCCCTATCCTCATTCGTGTACGTTGTGAAGCCTTCACATCACAACCTCCAGTTCTATACTTGTCAGTTCTTACATCTGTAAACGATTCACATGGTCATTACTTTGTAGGATTGCTTTCGATCTGAAACCTTTTTGCACCTTCTGTCTTCCGGTTATAGGACATTTACTGTGCCTCCTCTTTGCTAGGTACTCCACCGGTCGAATCACGGGAGTCGTTCTTGACTCTGGTGACGGCGTGACCCATGCTGTGCCAATTTATGAGGGCTATGCTTTGCCCCACTCGATTGAACGAACGGACTTGGCCGGTCGTGATGTTACTCGCTACCTACGTCTGCTTCTGCGCAAGGAGGGAACCGACCTACACACGACTGCAGAGTTTGAGATCGTTCGTCAGATCAAGGTAGGCCCTTCCCAAGGCGGTGACATCACCTGCTTTCAAAATTTTCCGTTTTTCCCTTCATGTAGACGTCTGAACTTCACGAAACATGCACTTGCCAGCTCCTTACAAATACAATTACTACCAAGGAATTACAGAGGTGCCCGTAGAACGTCTTAGCCCATTCGTACGGATTACTCTTGTGTCAGCTTTCGCATATACAACTTTTGGTTTTATATACGGTGCTACCTGCATGCCCCGTCAACACTATAGGTGTTTTTGCATCAAACTCCAGGGAAAATAAGGTTAGAGTTAAGTTTAGGATTAAGACCCAGTTGTGAAAAATTCGAGGCCTCGGTGGGAGTAGAACCCACACTACAGGGAAGGCTTTTGCGCAGCGAACGCTCTACCATTGACCTACGAGGCTCACCGTGAGCCCTGAATTTAATCACTGTTGAATCTTTTTGGTTGCTTAGCTTTACTGCACGTATGGCATCCACCAATAAGGGCACAGTAAGCTGACTGTCAGGCAGGATTTATTAAGTAATCATCTAAGATCCACCGGATGGCCTATTAGGCTAACCTTGTTTGTTAGGGGTTTGACAGTCAGTTTCCTGCCATATATGCTGTAAAAGTGGACAGGCAAATCGACCCAAGTGTGATTAAATTAAGGGCTCACGGTGAGCCTGGTAGCTCAGTGGTAGAGCTTGGGCCGCGCAAAAGCCTTCCCTGCCGTGTGAGTTCGAATCCCACCAAGGCCGCGAATTTTTCACAATTCGGTCAAGCGAATTATTGTAATCTGCCAAACCCTAACAATTATGGTTTATGTTTCTTGTACGGTAAGTGTTTAGGGTAGGGTAAGAGGTAAGTTTAAGACTTTGGGTTAGGTTAACGGGGACCTTGACTGTTAGCTACTGCCGAGTCGGATGATACGTTTAATCGCAGTAGACTGGAATTAGCGCTAATAGAAGGTGACCCCCTAGGTGGATCTAGCAGTGGTTACCGGCCGTACAATAGGGCTACTCGTCATAGTCTATGTTCGCTGAAGAACATCAGACGATGTACCAGGTGCCCCGTTTATCATTGTTGACTGTGTCAACGTGGTCACCCTAACGCTCGTTCATTCCACGTCCGGTTTATATGCCTATCTGCTTTTCAAATTAGGACGGTACCTCAGTGCCCCTGAAACAAAGCTAGACCGCCAGCTACAACTGTTTGCCTCAAGATTGTAGTAATGTCTTTCCGTAACTTTGTTTATAACCGTATTGGCCTTACTTCTTCTAAGCCATCGGAACTGGTTTCACCTTCCTAGAGATGTTTACCCTATAAAGGTACTGGGACAAAGGCATTATCTTATACCGCAGATGATTGTTAGCTTCTTTGACTTAACTGACAAGTTTGATTTGACAAAAGCTTTCTGAAAAGCCCCGAGTCCCTCAAAGTTACACACATCCATTAATTCGCTAACACACGCATATATTTTGACAGACAGTATGAATGTCTAGCTTTTAACCTACGGGAGCCAAGGCGATAACTTTCGAGCCAGCAGTCATTGATCTGCAACTTGAGTTCACAAAGCGTCACCTCTGCGTGTTTCTCACATTAAGCATACTCGCAATGTTCGGTGGTTGATGCCTCTGAATCATACTACTACTTCACAGTCAAAGTTAATCCCCTAGGTTACTTTAGTCTTATATTCCGCCGGTCCGTTCACAAAATCATCCGCGATCCTATATGTTTCCAATTCTTTGGTCAACTGTGAAGAAAGGTTTCTATGTCAGAGCAGACTAAGATGTCATAAACCTGACAGTCATTGCTGTCTGAAAATGAACACTTACAGTAGTCACCGGTTATAAAGCCCACCTCGGACCCAAACCAAATTGGGCTTCATAACCGGTGACTACTGTATTAGGGAAGGCATAATTTTCATAATGCCAATGTACTGTTTCTCGTTGCTATGCCATTGTAATCTTTAGCTTCCGTTTTGCCTTCTGATTGCCTTTAAAAGACGCACTACCCATTTTGCTTATAGGAACGTGCCTGCTTCATCAGTCTGAGTCCTGGCAAAGTTGAAGCCGTGGATGCCCAGGCCTCCTATCCTCTACCCGATGGTTCCACGCTGGAGATTGGTCCTGCGAGGTTTAAGGCTCCGGAACTACTGTTCCGGCCTGATTTAATTGGAGAAGAATTCTTCGGCATCCACCAGGTAAACAGCGTGCTAAGGTGCACACTTTCTGTAACAGGCATCCTGTCTTGGTGAAATGCATAGTTAACAAGATAAACTAGCAAAAGATCGATTTTCAAGTTGTCAGGCATTCAGTCACGCTGCAAAATAAGTTTTGATGTACTCGTATGTATTGTAAAAATAACGTCGAATCTGACACGCCAATCCTCTGAGGTGCGTGAAAATGTCATTCGTCAATTTAGAAGCACGAATCTCTAGGAAAGTATCCAGTAAATGACGACTATTTCCAAAATGGCACCCTGAAGATAATATTCTTTGCTTTCATTTTTATAAAATATTTCATTGGTTCAGATTCCTGTTGCCTTCTAACCGCTTAATGAAGTCTCCTTAATCGCGCCATATTGGGCCGAAACGTTTTCGACTGGTTTACCTATTCCAGAGTTAAACGGGAGACCTTTCGACTGATTGTATTTCTTTTTGCGTCTGGAGCCTTCAGTTTTCGTTTCCGTTTTAGGAATTTTCCATTGCACACTTCGAAACGTTTGTTTTGCTGTCCTATAGCATGCGTAATCGCAGGCTTTCATACGTCTGCTTTCTCTCCGTGTTTTCGATTACTAGAGGTTGCCCCACTGGCGTCTGGAGTTCGACAAGGATACCCTATTTCCGCAGTTCTCTTGAACTTTTTTATCGACTGGGCGATACATCAACCAATTCTACCTGGTATTGGATGTTAAATGTGCCCTTTGTTCTGAGCTCCTGACCGGGGGTAGGCAGATGAAATTGCCGTACTTAGTAATTCCCCTCAGTCACTACAACAACCGCTGGACTGAATCACCAGCTTCGCTGCAACTGTTAGTCTTACGATAAATATACGGAAGACTACGTTTCTGACTACGCATCTTGGCACAGCACAACTACTATTTATCAGTGGTCAATCCATGGAAGAAGTTAGCTGTTTCCGCTACTTGGGCTCTAATATACTAGCCAACTGACAGGCCAAAGAAAAAAAATCAGGAACCGAATCGCGCAGGCTCGAAATACATGTAGGCTGCCAGCCAGTTCATACTGGTTTCGCTCAGACGCCAGCTTACTGTTAATATACAGAGCATTCATCCGACCGGTTTTAGTATATGTCTGCGAAACATGGCCAGTGAGAAAAGCAGACATTCTATCTCTCGAAGTCTGACCGTGGGTGTCTTCGACGCTTCTAGGAGTCTCCTGGCAGGATCGAATTTTCACTATTCAGCTATATCGCAGGTGTTCCAAACTTCCAAGCCTAGCACCATACATCCAGCATTGGCGATTAAAATGGTTTGGCCATGTGCTGCGCAAGCCAACGACGAACATCTGTAGATTGGTCGTGGATTCCTCTCGTATTGTAAACTGGAGCTACCGACATAGCGGTCAGCTAAGGACAGACATGGCTTAACACACCGTCAAGTCAGAAATCGAACGCATGGACCTCGTGACGGTCTACAGCTTGCGACAATAGAACAAGCACTGGGTTTAGATCTGTGAGGAGCTCGCTTCCGATCGCCGCCAATGGGTCGCCGCTATCCGTGACACTCGCGAAGCTGATTCCTCCAACAACAGGAGCTAATCGGGTCAAGTACAAGTCCAGGGCAATTCTGCCAGTTTGCCACACCATAACTTGGCGTCCTGGTAATATACGAGCGAGTAACATTAATACACCACCAAAGCGGTTGATGCTAGCTGCTCTACCCCTATTTTCAGATGCTTATCAACGTAGAATTAACTCGTATACTAGCTAACGTTAGACACAGTCAATGTGCAAACTTATGCAATGTTAACCATAATTTTCAGATATATTTTAGATTGGGATTGATTACTAAAGTAGAAGTGTAATATTTATTAGCTTGGAGCATAATCTCAAAACATCTCAGGCACACCAAAATGTCGGCATTTAAACGAACGGTTTTGGGCCTCCTGAATAGTAGTCAGTTGATACAAAACAACTTCTTCAGTAATATGCACATTTCCTATATAATTTATATGCCCTTGAAAATTAAAAAAGCGGAAGGAACATTCAATTTTCTTTTACTCATTTAATAGAAAACCACGTCTTCAAATATCTGCGCTCAAAGGGAGGCAATATTTTGGTTTTAAAGAAACTTCGGATTGGGAATTTTTTTAAGACTGTACAATGTACATTCAACTCGCATCGTATCAATTTGTTTGTTAATACTCCTCAGTGCAGTGCAGTCCACACCCATTGTTAAATTTTGTGAGCACTATAATATGTTATTCGTTGGTAAATGTTCCCTGCTCGTTAACAGAGCTCATTTATCCCACTCTGCCTTAAACTAATTCTCGAGCCCCACCAACAACCACAACTTTGAGCCCAACATCTACAAGAAACCTCCCGTGCATTACCTTCCCTGGCACACCTGTCATCCTGCAGGCCAGGACTTAACTCGGTTTCCTAATAACTACAAGTTTTTGGTTTCCGCGTGGCGGCCTGATTGGCTTGGTGTAGAGTGTTTCAAATATCTTACGTAGAGCACTTTGTAACTTATCCCCCTCCTAATTGTCGCCTATTCTGCTTCACGTCTGTGTACAGTAGTCGCCAAAAATCACGCAACATGTCGGGATATGCGAAAGATCGATACTCTTTCACTAGACGGTATTGACTCAGGTTGTAATACTGATTATCGTGCAGTCTATTCTGAAGTCATTTCAGTCATGGTAGGATGCGGGCTTTTTAACACGTTTTGTTCTGACCATTAAAAAACGTATGTATTGTAAAAACTGGCTCCTCAAGTAGTTTGCATTTTTATCATTTATTTTGACTGTCTTTATAACTTCAAATATAGTTTATGGTAAAACATGCACGAAAAAATTATTTCTTGTACTTGTTTGATAGCATATTACGCCTTCTTTCAATTTTATACTCAAGGAAAGGGTAACTTTCGGTTTGCAAAAAGTTGCTAAATTGCCGAATAATTTTCTAACCTAGTGACTGCTACACTCGAATTCAAGGTACAGTACTCGCCAGAATTCATGCAACATGCCGATATATGCGAAAAATTGATTCCCTTTCGCTTATTGACATCGAGTGAGGTTGCAATACTGATTATGGTGTAGTCTTTTCTCAAGTCATTTCAGTCATGATAAGGTGCCGGCTCTTTAACAAGCTTCGTTCTGACCACTAATAAAACGTATCTATTGTAAAAAGTAACGACTTAAATAGTATGCGTTTTTATCATTGATTTTGACTGCCTTTATAAATTCAATTATACTTTGTGGAAAACGTGCACGAAAAAAATTATTTCTTGTACTCATTTGGTAGCAAATTATTTCTTCCTTAAATTTTGTACTTAAAGAGAGAGTATCCTTCGGTTTGAAAAAAAGGTTCTAAATTGCGGAACAATTTTGAAACCTACTGACTGCTTCACTCGAATTCAAGGTTTACAAACTGCGTACCGTGTACATCTTGTTTAAGGAAAAAGTACATTTTTGTCTACAGTTTAAGGAAGAAATCAGATAATTTTCATAAAATATTGAAATCGATGCGGAACATATTTCATGCAGCATAGGCAGCATTAATAAATTGACGGATACGATGTATTATGAAAGAACACCTCACGATCGTTAAAAAGCTCATAATTAGAATGCTTTCAAAACCGAAGGATACCCTTTAAGTATAAAATTGAGAGAAGGCGTAATTTTCTATGAAACAATTACAAGCAATAACTTTTTCGTGCATGTTTTCCATAAAATATGTTTGAATTTATAAAGGCAGTCAAAATAAAGGATAAAACGGCATATTACAATAGATACGTTCATTAAAAAGCACGTTAAAAAGCCAACATCCTATCATGACTAACATGACTCCAGAATAGACTACACGATAATCAGTATCGCAACCTGAGTCAATGCCGATTAACGAAAGAGTATCCATCTTTTGCATATGTCGACATGATGCATGATCTTTGGCGACTACTAAAGGGTGTCCCAGAAGTAACTGACCCTTTTGATTTGCCAATAAAACTAAAACAATTAACGCTAGGATATTGAAACTTGTTTTAGTCGTTTCCATAACGCTCCATAGTGTATCAGGCGATAGTTGTCTTACTTCAGAACAAATATTGTTTTTAAGTTCTTGCAGCTTTGTTGGATTTGTTACATAAAACCTTGACTTCAGGTAGCCCCATAAGACGAAATCGCATAGAAGCAAATCTGGAGATTGAGGGGGCCAAGGAATGTTACCGAATCGTGAAATCAAATGATTTCGAAAGCACTCATTTAACAATGTCATCGTTTCTATTGCTGTATGGGCCGTGGCTCCATCCTATTAGAACCAAGTATTGCGTAGGCCATGTCTCTTAATTTCAGTACTTCGAAATTCGCTTATCATAGTTCGGTATCTTTCACCATTAACTGTTACTGTTGCGCCATCATTATTTTCAAAAAAGTATTGGCCAATCACATTGAAAGCAGCTATTCCGCACCACACCGTCACACGAAGAGAATGCAGCGGCCTTTCTTGAATTTCTCTTGGATTTTTATCGCACAAAATTCTAGAATTATGTCTTTTGAATAAGACAAGTTTCAATATCCTAGCGTTCAAAGTTTTCGTTTTATTAGCAAATCAAAATGGTCAGTTACTTCTGGCACACCCTGTATAAAATGAATGAGGCCTTGACGACCGCTTCCTCTGACTCCTTTAGCTATTTAACAATTTGGAAGTGCCCTGTCTGTCAACACCCGCCTGTGTTAGCCTAATCGATCGCGCGGCCTATTCCGCGCTCTCACGTGTGTTCATGTTCACACGTGCATGCGCGCATTGGCCGTTGACCCTGTGGTGTCGTTTGCTCGTGCCTTCACTTGACGCGGGGCAGGTAATGTGTAAGGTTGCTTGAGTTTCTGTGTGTGTGCATGCGTGCGTGTCTCTCTGTGTGTGCGGGTATGCGTAGGTGTGATTACAGTGGAATACACTGTGCCCCGTTTGCTATTTTTTTCAATGCCAGAACTCCTATTTTGTTATTCGTCCTTGCGGTCTCCTTTACGCCTGAACGAGCAGTTGTTCTGAGGTTATCGGTAAACCTGTTCCTGATTGGTCAAGGTTTTATTTTCATACGGAAGCGTCCGTTACACCTGCTGCTGTTTTTTTATTAGCAATACTCATATCTGGCTTTCAGCAGTCATGCTTTACGAAATAACTTACTTTCTACGCTCTGAGGTATGCAAAGTTGTCCCCCAGTCTGACCCATATTTGTCAACAACAAAGGAGTCAGAGCGAAATTTTGTTCAGATAAGTTAAACAGCATTCTCGTCTGTTAACTGAACGGAATGAAAGAAGGCGTTTACATTTAAAATGCAAACACCGTCTACCTGCACCGTCTTTTATCGAGAAATATGCTTTTTAAACTAGCATTGATGTTGTAATTTATCACATTAACAGCCCAGGTACTGACTAAAAGGCCTGGACAGTGTTTCGCCGATATTATACTGTTTGACACAGCTAAAAAGGAGTGTAACTCATCGCTGGGCAGGGTGAATTACAACATCAGTATGTAATACTACTGTCTACACGTTTGCAGTATGTGTATATTACGCGGTTATCCTACGGAAGCTAGTACGGTTCGGCCCAAATATGCACATCGAATTTTGGTCTATGCCTATAGACCTATGCCGAGAACAGAAATTAGTTTCTATAGGCATCAAAAAGCTGAACTTAGCTAAAATTATCACCGTGTCCTCGTTCAGGTTTTACTAGGTTGTCCTGTGCAACGGATCATGCACTCGATATTTCCTCACTTACTGTTTGATCTGCACTACGTGCCTGCGTGTAGAAGAACCATAGCTTAGGCCAAATGATGCGACAAATCGTTCATACAGATCAACTGCGCTAGTGCGTTTTCCTGCATGCTAATTCTGGTCGCCACCATCAGTAACTTGATTTCAAGGAACAAATTGCTAAGTTTGCTATCTGCTCAAGGTCATGTTGCCTGCCATCTTTCGCACATATATGTTTAGGTCGCATGACATCTGCTTATTGCTAAAAAGCGATATCTTGATCTTTTATGATCTTGCTTAGTTCCGACACTTTTGTCTAAACTGTGTATTTTCCCGCTTATTTAGTGTTCTGTTCTCAGTTGGGATCACTCAATACGGATATTTAATCAAAAAGCACTTTTTACATCCTATCTTCGAGAGTCTCTGTTTTTGAAGGGGTTAACAAATTTGTCTAAAGGGCTTGCTGTTGTTGCTGCTTTGCAGCTTTCGGGTAGAGTTTGTTGCACTTCTTACCTATAGAGTTAACTTTTACTGTCCCTTTACCATAGGTACTCGCCTACTCCATTCAAAAGTCTGACATGGACCTTCGACGCCTCATGTATGAAAACGTTGTTCTCTCAGGTGGATCGACCTTATTTAAGGGTACGTCTCAAGGCAGTTATTCAGTTGTATCGTTTTTAATATTTCTAAGTGTAATTCATGTCATATTTTAAGAGCGTGAATTGTGCCCTTTTAAGACGAGGGTTTTGGCATTTCCGTTATTACACAAATCGGCTAGTGTAGGTGTGATGTGTATCAATTTCTTCTGGTTGCAAAATGCAGTAGAGGGTATTCCGCGTCGCGTTTCGGTTGGGGATCTTACAGTTCAGGTAGACGCTCGCACCGTCACTGACAGTCAGTCCCACGGGCATAGGACCACTGCCCTAACTACTTCTGCGACTGGATATTCCCGACTTCGGTTCATTTGATATGAATCCGAAGCATAGGTCTGGGAGCCTTGTTGGAAGATCAACACACTCTAGTTCAAGCCTTACGGGCGCCAGCACAGGACATTAGGGGTATTACGGACGAATGCTAACTAAGAAGTTAGAAATGGCTACACCAGTGTCTCCGAATTCGTCGCTTAATCTCGTAGGCTGTTTGTGCCTGCTATGCTTTTTATTATTAGACTATTTTAGACTTCTAATAAGGTTTGGGTTTCGGATAGTCAGTAGTTGACAAATTAGTTGCCCCTACGGCACCATGCTACCGTTTGTAGTTGCGCATCTGGTCTGCAACTCTGTGCTGCTTCCATCAGTGTTGGCACTGTCTAAGGACCTATTATATCCCGGAGGTTCGATGATTACCGCATGTACTTGTGGACAGTAGCTGCCTTCTTCATGGCCTATCTCTTTTCGTTCAAAAAGCGAGTGCTTTATCTTAATTCAACTTAGCTTAAGTTTGTTGCCTCTCATCTAGTATCATTGCCGAAGTTATATATGATCAGATAACTTAAACTAGGTTGTAGCCCCCCTAAACGGTCGGAACTTAACACTTGCACTTAAAGCATCGCTGCCCAAGTTGATACTCTGCGTGTATTGTGTCTGAATGTAAAAGTGGGAGGGACTGTCTTCTTAAATGCATGCTCGAAATGAGGTGCTGGTCCCTTTCTTTCCAGGCTACGCTGTTTAGTCCATCTGGCTGCATAGAATTAACGTGAAGCCCCGGTATCTTAAACGGTGGTCGCTGATCTTTTGACCGAAATACTTGCTGAAGTGACGTACCCCATGAGATACGCCTTACCTGACGAAACAGTCTCCGGCTCATAAAATTTGCCAACAGCCATCGGGAAAACCCACACTTTTTAACATGGGATGTTCAGTTGCATGTAAAATCAAGAGTAGTTTTGAAGGGTATATTGCGTGAGATGGAAGTTTCGATTTTCTTAAGAAGAGCGGCAATTCTGGAGACGCGCTGATTTCTACCGATCCATGCAAACGACGAAATAACGTGAACAGTTGAACTACAGAAGAGGAAAATACGATCACTGGAACAAGAGTTTTTTTTTTGCTTGACGCACGCACCTGACCACGCGCGTCTGACCACGCACCGAAACCTTTTTGGGCACCCCTTTAAAATAAATATCCTCAGTAATCTGCATCAAGGCAGTTCGTCAACTGTGTGATGTCGGATTATGTTTTAAAACTGGCTTCATGCCAACCTGCTATAGGTTTTCGATTTGCTTTGGGGGGGGGGGGGTGGGTTTCGGTTGTTTTGACAGATAGTAGAAGGTCACACGTCAGAGTCAGGTGTCGCATAGGCCCATTTAGCTTAACGCACATACATATACACGAAGACTGTCGTGGCATCCTTACCAATCACACTCGTACAAGAAGCAAGCAGCGCGGTTCGCAGATGCCGGTAACGAAAAATGACGTATTCCATGCATGGGTGTTTGTGCGAAGCACGCGCTAGACGAACGTGCTGTAAGCCACGTCAGTCAGTCAGTGCGCTAGATCTCATTATTTCTAGTCGATTTGATCGTTGAATTATGCCAAAAAAGGAGAACAAGACGACACTAATCTGTAAATCCTACTTCGTGTTTTCTTTGTAACACTTTTAATCGTGTCTGGTGGTAATCTTATGGATTCTATATTGACTGCTGAAGAATTCCTGCGTGGGCAGTCAGTTTACTCTATCTGACTTGGTGGATTGAATACGTTGCGATAAGCTGAGCCAGTTAATTGATGTAAGTGTGATTAAACTCAGGGCTCCTATTGGGGCTTCGGAGCTCACTTGGCTAGAGCGTTGGTATTACTAAAGCTGGTGTGCTTTAAAATCCCACCGAAATCGCCAGTTATTTTTACAAATGGTTCAAATGAATTATCCGAAAACAGTGTTACGGTTGAAGTACGGAGACGATTATAATGCCAACAACTAACTACAGATTCCGTCTACCATACTTTGCAAACTATGCAAACGAAAATCATTTGCCCGGGAAGATCGTCCCTCGCAGAGTGTAGGCTCCGTAGAAGTCAAATGCCACACAACGACGTTAATGGTGATAAAATTTAACGACTGTTATCTTTCTTTGTACATAGATTTGAATTTAGTAAGTTGTGTTTTGCAACTGAGAGCAATTGTGCTATCAAATACGAAATTAAATTTAGGATCCCTTTATCTATATAAAAATTGTTTGAGCTAGCTGGAGAGTTCGGAATGCTAACCACATCTTTTGCTCATTAAAACGATAATCGTTGGCAATATTGGTTGGATTGTCTCAGCCTTTAGCGTGGTTTGGTCACTGTACTGTATTATATTTCTCGTAATCTTACTAGCTTTTCAAAACACTCATTGTATGTAGACAGTGTCTGGATTAATAAGCAAGAACTCGCAGCCTGGTTTTCATTTAGGACATTTTCAGCTTCCAATTGCATTTTCAATCTCTTCCAAAAGTTCAATTAGAGTGGCTCTGGGCTTTTTTCAGGTTTCGGCGCACGACTTGTTCTGGAAATGAAACGTCTGGCTCCGAAAGACGCTAAACTACGCATCTCCGCACCCCATGAACGTCTCTATTCAACGTGGATTGGTGGTTCAATCCTTGCCTCTTTGGACACCTTCAAGCGCATGTGGATCTCTAAACGCGAATACGAAAGCGAAGGTGCAAACATTCTGCATAGGAAGTTCCTGTGATAAAGCCAAACTTTGAGAGCACCGTCGGCACACCGCACTGCCTGTCCACTCGGTGCATTCTCTCTTTGTATTGTGCCCTTCGCTCTGGCGTGTTGTCCTCTGCCCTCTCCAAGACCACCTCTGGTTGGTCGTCCGCCCGTCTCTACAAGTCCTTTCATTATCATCATCATCATCACCTGTTTGCCTCTGTCGGAAGTGGGAGTAAAGTCAGAGTTGGTGTATTGTCTAAAAAGTCTCCTTATTTCAGTGTGTGTGCGTTCTATCCTTCCATCGCATTTTTAATACATCATGGTGAGGTCGAGGTAGTTTCGGAGAGGGCTATTATCTTTTTACGGCCGACATTCCCCCATAAAAGCTTAAACTCCTGAAACAGCCTTTCAGTGTTACCTCATATCTCTGCTCCCCCCGCCTCCCCCTTTTCCAACGCTGTCTCTGAACCCCACCCTGTTCTGAACTGCGATCGCCGTTTGCCACGACGGAGATTACGTTGTTTAACCTAAAAATTCGCCAGTCCTCTGCCCCCTCCACATGGTCCTCTTCATACCTTTATGTATTTTTCAAGCAAAAGAATAAATGATATTGGGGGGTTTAAGACGAGTATCTATCGGAGAGTCTTTACACAGGGCTTCGTTTTAGAACTACCATCCCTTGCAAATAGAAGCGAACATGCGAGTCCCAGAAAGTAATTGAGAAGAGAAGCATTCGATCACGGGGACAGCCATAGAATCTTCTTCTGCTTCTTACTAATATACCTGATGCTAACTGGAAGCTTATTAAGGTGCTTGGTTCCATGACACAACTCGAGCAACAATAGCTACTATATTGTGGTCCATGCGTTTTTTAGGAATTAATATGAATCATGTAAATAATCAAGTCTTGCGGTTGTCGTGTCTGGTGTAGTCGGCCTTAATGTCGCCCGGAGAGTTTGACTAAACCCTTCTTCCACTTCAGAAGTAGCAGATGCGATCGCTGGAACACGAAATTTATTTGTCTGGCATTTTGGATTCTGTTTTGAATCTGTCTTCGGGGATAACAACAGAAAAAGGCGATAAATGCGCAAGTTACGCAATATTTACAAGCCGTAGCCGCCGCGTTACAACATGCTTACTAAAATTAACCAATCTCATGGTCATCATTGGGGGTCATGGTCGATATTAAAATGGCTTTTTAGTCCGCTTCCGAGTCATTAATTACCGCGATATAATCATCTATGTTAGATATTGGTTTGATAATTACGCGAAAAGTGGGTTCGCTGTCATTGTTGATGGCGCTCGCGCTGCCTACGTGACTGATTCGTCTTCTCAGGCAAATTCGCAGTACGGAATATGGAAGCAGAAAATTGACTCAAGCAGCTCGCAGCGCTCGCGGTTGTCGCGTCTTGCGAGGATTTCTGTCTATTGAAACTTTAAAATATGGTCGGGTCCACATGTAGTTGGGTTTGCACACAGACAGGAGGCAATCATCAGACGCTGGGAAATGAGACTTGAAGTTGCACTGTTGCGGCAGGAAACCGATTTATCGTTTAGTGGATCTCGTGCAGTTGTGTAGAGAGCAACTACATCGAAGAAACCGGGAGATTATTCCCTAGACGCGAATGGCCGATCACGCAGCAGCGGTGAGGGGGAAGCCGCCAGCTCACCGACTGCAGCTCACTCGACGGAAGCCGACTCGCAGTCCATCAACAAGCGTAATGACTTCTCCGCCGCACATTTCGTACTGATAATTTGCCTGAGTACACGAGTCAGTCGCCATCAACCATTTCGATGGCAGCAAACCTAGTTCTCGCGTAATTATCAAACCAACATCGGATGAAATCGCGGCGCTTAATGAATCGGACTCAGTCTGCCAGGCCGTCATCGAATCAATCACGACTCTAGTCGATGATCGCGCGAATTATCAGTTTAGTAAGCATGTGGGCGCCATGGACTATAAATACTGTGTAAGCTACGCATTTTTCACCCGGTCCTGCGGTGGGCTCAAGCCAGCATCCTAAACAGCAGGCAAATACACTTCTTGTTTCAGCGATTGTAACTTCTACTTCTGGACTGCTTCTTGTAAGTCGTCTGTTTGCCTCTGTCAGGTTCCTTCCAGTGCCGAAGATCGGTTTTTTTAGATTCAATAACCACAGTGTTGCGCTAGTCTCTTCTCAACTCAGTCAGCGGCGTTTGATTAGCAGCAGCATTGCGGTTAATTGACAATTCGATTGTCTGAGAAAATATTTCGCAAAGCATATACTTGAGCAGCGATACTGTTATAACCTTGGGTGTGCCTGCGTCAACACTGGTTATATCCTCCATTTGCGTGTTAGGAAAGGAAGACAGACAGGATAGCAGATAAAAGTTTACTTACGCTGTTTCTCTGTGAGAATCAGCTCTTCTGTGTGTCCGGCAGCTTTTCCTGTGCCTGTCAGCAGCGTGCGTTCTGTCGCCGGTCTCGTCTTGGTAGCAGTCTATCGTCTAGAGTAACAGAGTCCCGTGTATCCAGCAGCTGAATCTCGTGCCCCCAGCTGCATAGTGCTGCCTCGTGTCGGTGGCAGCGTATTTGAGGACCAACGACCCTTTTTGGCCACCATTGGCTACTCTGCTAGTGGCCCATGCGAGCAGTCACCGTGTGGTGTCCTCAGTGTGGCACTTGGCGCGCGCACTTTGCTCCTGACCACGCGTGACCTCAGAACCCGACCGGCGGCTGTCCTTACGTGTCGGCCTTTGCAGGTCGCGTCCTTGTCCCGTTCTGCCTGCCTCCGCTGGCGTGTGCACTTCATTTCTTTTCTTGACCTCATGGCGGCCAGAGTGATGACTCGCGTGCTGGGCCATCCTAACAGATACCATGCACACTCCACTACCCTGCTGTGGAGCACACGGTGGACCCCATTGAAACCGACGGTCCGTCGAACTATCATCTGTATCTAACCTCTCTTCTTAATTGCAGACACAAGCATTGCTGGGTCGTGGTCACCAGGGCCGGGCAAATCGTGCTATATTTGTTCAATTGCTTAGAGGGATCCGGCTTCATTTATTGGTGAATAAAAAATTTATGGACTAACAATCATCTGAACACTCAGAGAAGGAGTGATTGTCTACGCGGATACCGGACGTTTTTGAGTCCATCTACTTACGACTCAAATTAAGCTATGCACCGGCAATCATTATGCTCTTATGTGAAGCTCCTGATGGACACTGTTATGTTTTACTGACCTACATTGATAACAATAGTAGTGCGAAGGACAATTCGTATGCGAGTCTGACTCATCTTAGATTCTAAAACTTAACCAAACGCACTGCCACAACTAGAATGCGTTCTTATGGCAGCGCTAGGTGTGAATACAGTTGTTCTGTCTATTTTCTGTTAAAAGCAGATAGAAAAATGGAAGAACACGGCGAAAAGCATACCTGCCTAATGCAGTTTTTTGTTCGTTGCCACTCGTTCATTGTAAAAACAAAGTGTTACTCCAACTTATTCTAAGTTATTTTAGTACTGAATGCAGTTTTTCTGTTCGTTGTCTGTTAAAAGCAGCTAGAATAGTTGAAGAGCACGTCGAAAAGCAGACCTGCCTTATGTGATTCGTTGTTCTTTCGTTGCCGTTTGTTCGTTGTGGCAACAAGGTGTCGCTCCAGATTATTCTATATTATTTTAGTACTGAATTCTACTAAGTAGGCAACATACGCATAGAAAAGTATTTCCCAGTTGATTGCTATGTGGCTTCTGCTGTCTAATAATAATAATAATAATATGTTTATTATGCCAGTTTACAGGCAACAGAAGTCCTTTCGTGTGTGAGCACTTATTACACTAACTGTACTTGTGCAGTCCTATAAATTTAATTATCCAGTCTCCTACTTGTATGAAATGAAAAGTAAGTTGGTTACACATCCAAGAAGGCCGAAAGTGCTTTGTATTCTTCTCATTGATTGGTTTTCCTTTTTTATTGTACAAGCAAGCTAAATAAAAAATAGGAGCATAACCAGTAGCCGCAGCGGTTTTGAACAACCTAAATGAATGAGGTCCTATTTTATTTTTTATCCTCTTGGTGTTCAGTGTTCACACGGGACAATATTTTTAGCTCTTTTTGTCCAAAATTTGGTGGAGGACGTAATGCCCAGTTTACGGCTTCTGCGAGAGGTATGGCTTATTTGCCTATCATTTTGCTTTATGCAGAGTCCTATGCTAGGACGCCCTGTGTGAATAGATTTAAAATATACCTGGAGAGGGTACGACCTGCCTGGCAAGTTTCTAAGCAATACTTTTGCACAAGATCCCCTTCTAATTAGGGAAAAAAAATTTGGAATAGTCAGTTACATAAAGCACTAATTGTGTCACAAATGTTCACTATAATCGAGGTTACTTGCCACTATTAGTCGGCTTAACATGGTCGTTAGTGTTGTAGGGGTAAGGCGGCTGTAGCTACGTAGTTCTGCCGTACTTGGCTAATTAACGTAACCAGTGAAAGTATGCTGGCGTTTATATTCACATGTCTCAAGGTTTTTTGTTTATCTTATTAGAAAAATATCCGATTTCTGAAAAAAAAACAATTTAATTATAACAGCGAATGTTTAGCTGAACGTTAATTTGCCTTTGGAGTAGAAAACAATTTTCCGTTTAGGCCAACACACGTTTTGACTGATGCACATTGCCAATTATTGCACCATTTTGCTGGCCTGGATATGCATCTGCGAGCAAGGCTAGCTGTTACGATCGTGTTTTCAGATGATTTTTTTACTAAAAGTACACCCTCAAGATCTTAAGAAAAAACTGAGACAACAGTAAAAAGTAGTTTCCCATGATAAACGGCCACATTTCTGACTAAATAAAAGTACGGTCGGGATCGCTTTCCTTATAAAATGCATACATGTATTCGTGGATATGGTAACCTGCCCATGAACTTTTAGGTTTTTTCACTCCTTACCAGTTGACTGAAGGCCGTGAACAAGGCCAAAGAGAAAAAGGTGATATGTAGATGCTAAAAATTTCAGGAAAAATAAAAACAAGGAAAATATTTTCACGTTTGAGGGCTATCTGCTGGCGGCCATCCTGTATAATTTTTAAGACAATACAGAGTTCGAAAACGCTGTTCGATGAGGTTAAGCATGACAAAGTTTTTGCTTCATTGTAGGAACCTCTGTGGACGTATTATTTGCCTCCTGACAGTCTCTGCCGATGGAAATAGAATAGTTATTTAATAAACATGAAGTTTGCCATTTTTTAATTTCATACACTGGTTAAATATTTAGACAGTGGATTTTCTTCAATTTTAAGGTAGTTTGCAAGGGTTCTATCCGCGGCGGTGCTCCCAGCATCCTCTAGGCTGCTTCTGATGTACTTTTCATCCTAAAATACCAAGCGTATGTCTGGTTATTCGATCGACCCAATTGTGGAAAATTCGCGGTCTCGGTGGCAGTTGGGCTCACACACCGCAGGGGGAGGCTTTTGCGCAGCCAACGCTTTAGCCAACTGAGCTACAAGGCTCACCGTGTGCCGTGAATTTAAACACGCATAAGTCTATCTGTTTGTCCAGCATTACTGCACCTATGGAATCCACCAATGCGGACGCAGTAAGCCGATTACCAGGCAGGATTCCCTAAGTATTCATCGAGGATACACCGGATGGACTACTAGGCTAGCCTTGATCGTTTAGAGTTTTGCCGATGTCAAACTTGGAGTATAATCCTCCAAATGCCCCCTTTGATGCTCTGCTGTGTTGGTGAATGCAGTGATAAGTTGGTTATGCCACAGACTCAAACAAACAGGCGTCTGCGCGCATTTTCATTTGTGTCACGAGACTGAGGGTTTTCGTACTATGCAAGTGTTTTTGCGGCGCCTAGCATTCAGACATTCAGAGATATTCGGACCTAGCACTTGGCCTTGAGCTGCCCTGCGTGGTGGGGGTAACTAGGCTAGAAGTAGCCATTCTAGCGTCCACTGGCTTGTCGCTAGCACCGACCTCTGATCAACTACTGTTCAGCAGATTGTCGCTTATGTATGATTTTTAATCCTCACTGTTCATTCAGAATTGAGATTTGTTTACTGATATTTTTTTGTAAATAAGTAGCTGCGACCGGGCGAAGTGCCATCAAGTTGAATTATAATTAGCTTTTACCATTCGAATGTAGAATAACAGGTATTTAACAAATATGCCGGTCTGATAGTAGACTACTGGGGAGCTTTTAGCAATATTGAGGTGAACTCAGCACCCTAAAACCGTAGTAAGCACATTATCATTACACAGTGATCTCTCAGAACAGCACTTTTCTAACGTGAGGTAGGATTATTTTTTTCCCCATATAGATGCGAAATCGCTTAACAGAGTGCAAGAATGCTTGTTGCAAAATTTCGGTAGTTGCCGAACATGTAACATCCACCCACGCTTAGACGTGCAGTACTTGACTTAGTAGGAGTCTTAAATGTCATATGATTAACGCAGTCTGTCATGGCTAGAATGCATTAAGCAAAAAGTCAGCTGCATGATCAGATTTCATGCGGAAGGGCATTCTCGCCAAGCACAGGTTTCGCTTCCAATTTTAGTGCCCCTGCATTTTGCCTCTGTTAATGTTTCCGAAAAAAGAACTTGTAGCAACAAATTCCCGCAGAGTTGGCATTTACTTACCCCCTACGGTTCAATATGCCAGAACGTAAAAGGCCCACATTGTTTTGGCAGTGTATGCTTCTTGCGGCAAATACTTTTCGCGAAGCCATTTGTTTTACAGGACATGCGTGCGTTACGTGGCGTGTTATTTTCCGGGTATTTTAAACTGTATGCATAACTACATCCTGTTCATCATATTAAAATTAAAAAAGAATAAAAAACGCTCGGAAGATGGCCTAAAAGTGCATGCAGTTCAACGGAAGTTCAGACAGAAAGAGCCACACGATCTAAGCCGGATGTTTTTTCAAACGCAGCTTTGCATATTAAAAGGTCCTGTGATATCATGTTAGGTTCAAAGCCCCCTATATTAGCCGAACTGTTGACTAATTTTCTTAAATAGTTATATCACAGGAGGTTAAGTAGTTTAAACCCTAGGAACTGCGATTTTCAGACCATGGCTACTTAGTAGAGAGGAGTATTGCAGGGGGTTAAGTGAGTAAAACCGTGCGATTGCAATCTTCAGACAATGGCTACTAAGAGCAGAAACGAAGTCTTTTAAGGTTAGAGTAGTAGGAAGAATGTATTGTGTACACAATGAGAGGAGAATAGATGAGAGTAGATTGATTCGGGAGAGCCCGTACGCTCAGGAGATCGACCGGATCCCAAGTGAGGTCTAAAAGTAGTGGAGCCAGAAGACAGAGAGAGGGAGAGCTTTTACTAGCTAGGTTGGCCTGGATATTTTGGGCAGAGAGGCAACTTGCGTTGGGCACGCGTGGAAGCTCCCCATTCGTGGCCTCATAGATGCGGGAACTATGATTGGCTGATCGAAACCTCGAGAAACTGCATCGTTAAGCCTTTGAGAAAGTGCACTTCGATGCAAGCTAGTCAGCCAGGCATGACCCGCTACAGGTACTCCCCCCGGAAACCATAACGAGGAAACTAAAAGAATCCAAGTGGAGGAAGAAAAGTTAAGTTAAGTGAGGAAGATACGTACCAAGATGAGGTTTCGAGAGGCGGGTTAGTGCGCCAGTACCGATTGGGAGGAGGAAGGGTCATCTCGCGTCCGCGTGGGCAACTGGGTCTGCGGTAGGAAGAAAGTTCTCGACTCCAAGTGCATCGGCATGTTGTAGGAGTTTGGGCATCTCAACTACGTGGGAGGGAGCCTGGTTGGCCGCGTTGAACTTCACTGGCAAATCAGTATGCTGTATCAGTATGAGTTGAACCAGAAAAATCGTTGGCAGTAGAAGGAAGGTTGGAAATTGAGAAGGAGATCTGGGTGCTGGCACTCATAAGGGGACATCTCTGTTGGATTGGGAAGTAACCATGACCTGGGCTGAATGGGGTACCGGCAGTAATTAGCGAATTCCAATCACCAAATACTTAGGGACAAGTCCGTTAATCGCCAAAGACGCAAGGAACTGCGTTGGGACTGGTCGGGAAGTCAGCAACTACGCAGGGAAGGCAGGCCACAGCAGAGGTTGTGAGTGGTTGAAGATCTCGACCTCGTTCACGACAGGATGTCGATGCAGAATGTCTCCATATCGTGGTCACATCCGATGACACAGGAGTAATTTAGTTGAAGATGAGGAAGGTCTGATAAGGATTGAGTTCATCCAGTTCAGAGGTTGAGTGTTCATCTCACGTTGGAATGTCACCAATATCGCTGGGGGTTAAGTGACTTAAACCGTGCAAATGCGATCTTCAGACCATGGCTACTAAGAGCAGAAACGAAGTCTTTAAAGGCCAGAGTAGTAAGAAGAATGTATTGTGTACACAAGGAGAGGAGAATAGATGAGAGTAGATTGCTTCGAGAGAGCCCGTACGCTCAGGAGATCAACTGGATACCAAGTGAGATCTAAAAGTTGTGGAGTCCGAAGACAGAGAGAGGGAGAGCTTTCATTGACTAGGGTGGCCTGGATATTTTGGGCAGAGAGGCAACTTGCGTCGGGCACGCGTGGAAGCTCCCCATTCGTGGCCTCATAGATGCGGGAACTATGATTGGCTGATCAAAACCTCGAGAAACTGCATTGTTAAGCCTTTGAGAAAGTGCACTTCGACGCGAGCTAGTCAGCCAGGCACGATCTGCTACAGAAGAAGTCGGTTGAGGGCAGAATAATAGGAACAGTTCATTGTGTTCACAAAGGAACGGCGAATTCATGAAGTGGATTTGGACTTCGGAGCACACATCATTCCGCTGGAGTACCGTGGTCCTAAGTGAGGTCTTGTGGCCGAGAGTGGGGAAAAAGGGACTTCTTCGAGTGGTGCTTGGGCAACAACGAGAACCTAGACGCACGTGTGTGTGTGTCCGAGTAGAAATAGGTCAAGTCGCTGCAGGTCAGCGTGACTGTAAGCGTTGTCCGAGGTATTGGATTACCTTGAGGCAGTTGGCCTTGAAAAATGACGCCAGACAAAGCAATGCAGGGCGTTGGACAACGGAGACCACTACAGTTATTAGTTTTCCAAAGGTATTCTTAACACGTAGGTGTTAAAGTAAATTGTGAAAGACAAGTTTGTTTGTTCTAAAAAAGACGTAGGCTCTGACCAAAGGGTATGTCAGTCACTACGTCCTCCGAGTAATCATACTTATCAGACTCTGGTTCAAAGTTTACTCATGCTTGGAACGAATGTCATGCTGGGCGGCTTCAACGGCTGTTCTTTAAAATTTCGACCGTTGGATCTGATGTAGGCTTCTATTGTTCGGCCACTTCCATCTGTGTAGAAATGGACAACAGTAAAAATTCCAAACGGTTAACAGGCTTCGAACAACAGAGCTAACATATGTTAGGTACATAAATGATAAAACGACGATTGAAATCTCAAACGTTTAAGTCATTAAAGCAGTTTCCATGCCCGTGTTGTTAAACTGAATTGAATGAGATTATTTTTGTTTCACGTTAACTCACGTTAAAAAATAGCTGACCACAAAATTAGTACATCTGCAAATTCCTTTTGACGAACCAGGCGGAAAAAGAAAAACGGAGAAACTTACAGAACGAATAATTAAGTACAAAGATTACACTAACATGTCCCGTCTTTTTGATAACAAACTGCATAAACAAACAGCTTTGTTACAGTCTTGCTGGTTAAAAAGAATTGGCTTCTAAATTCGTAATTATGCGTCCGAATTTCAGTTAAGCGGACAAACCAGTATGCCATGGTGTTAAAGCCAGCACATGAGTGATAGTTTTGCAGCCTGAAATCTACCATAAATTAAATTGCCCAGTTAAATGTTAACTTGGATGTACCTATGGACAAAACCTTGGGCAAAACAAGTTCACTCCCATCCTAAGACATCTTTCTATGCAACGGATCTGCGGGTCGTGATCGACGGCATGCCTACTACAATACACTTTTTTTTTAAATTGTAAAAATTCCGTGATTTAATGTAACGCAGCATAAATGGCCCACCAAATGCATACTAATTAACAAAATTAGTCATAAAAGAAAACACTGGAGTATCAACCTCCATAAATAGAATATGGTGAGTGCTGAAAGCAAAATGCGCAATTTTCGAAATACTGGTAATCACTCGTAAAACAACATTAAGCAGGTTTGCAAAACTGGCTATCATGCAGTCTAATTTAAAGCCTTTTGCGTCACGCCCGGATGCCGGTTGTATAATGAGCTTGTTTATGACCGTTTTAAAAGTAGATTCTGTAAACATAACTACTTAAATAGTATGCATTTTTATCATATATTTTGACTGCCTTTGTAAATTTAAATATATTTTCTAGGAAATATGCACGAAAATATTGTTTCTTGTACTGTTTTGGTAGGAATTTACACCTTCTTTTAATTTTAAACTTGAAGAAAGGAAAGGGTCGGTCCCCTGGCTACTGATTATCAGTGTCTCAATACAAGCGAACATCCGTGTCCCAGGAAGCAATTGAGAAGAAGAAGACTCGATCGCTGGGACAATATGTTTATTCGCCTGACGTTTCGATATCCGTCGCGGATTCGTCATCAGAGACATGAGTAGCAGAAAGGTTAAGTATGCACAGACGTTTGCAGTATTTATAGGACACAGTCATTACTGGCTTTCCTTGATGTCCTCGTTTGTCGAAAAGATTGTGGTGGTCTAAAGACTAAAGTATTCAGGAAAGCGACAAACACGATGCAAGTACTGAATTACAACAGCAACCACCCAATCAGCCACAAACGCAGTTGCGTAAAAACACTCTATCGGCGTGTTGAGACGCACTGCAGCGAAGAAGAAGACAAAGTTGCCGAGATAGAATACCTCCGACGGGTGTTCAGAGAAAATGGCTACCCGCGCAACTTTGTCAACCGGTGCTTGCGCAAACGAACTGGCCAACAAAAGCGCACCGACCCCAAGATTTGGCGTTCGATCCCGTATGTCAAAAACGTATCGGAAGCAGTCGGCCGCCTTCTCGCACCACTTGGAGTTGGAGTCGCACACAGGCCGGAGGCAACCATAAGGCGTCAGATAATGAAGCCGAAAGACCCACTGCCACGGCAAGAAACATCTGGGGCCGTCTACAGGATCTGGTGCAGTTGCGGTCAAAGCAACTATGTCGGAGAAACTGGCAGACTTCTCAAGACGCGAATTGCCGAACACGCGGCTGCAGTACGACGAAATGATGCCAATTCTCAAGTTGCGGCTCATTCGACGAGACCCGGCCACACCTTCAAATTTGATGAGGCCGAAATTCTCGCAAGAGGTGACAATCGGGTGAGCCGAGAACTACTTGAGTCATGGTTCACGGGCCCCCAATCCATCAACAAGTGCAACGATTTGCCCAATCCATATTCAATCCTGAGATTCAATGTGGCCAAAGCAAGCCGTCACTTGAGGAATGGGCAGGCCACCGCCTCATCGTACGCCAACACCGGGGAGCCCGACGGCCGAGCAATCATCATGCCCGAGCTCACCGCCCGTGACGAAAGTTCAACAGGTCAGAGCCCGCGTGCCGTCCAACAAGCAGTCCACGCACAAGAAGGCAATTAACGTTAATTGTCGCTGTATGCTTGCAGTAATGACTGTGTCCTATAAATACTGCAAACGTCTGTGCATACTTAACCTTTCTGCTACTCATGTCTCTGATGACGAATCCGCGACGGATATCGAAACGTCAGGCGAATAAACATATTGTCCCAGCGATCGAGTCTTCTTCTTATCAGTGTCTCGCAAATTGCGGCAATTTGCTTGCAGTACGTGCCATACTGTACGTGCTGGCACTAAATTCCAGGAATAGTGACTGTCCTGGTGTTCAAATCAAAACACTAATAGTGTTAGGTTTGATCTTCATGTTAATTCAAACACCAAATTTGGACTCAATCCTCGTGGCAGTCTTCTTAGAATTTATCGTGAAGTCACCCTTAATACATGGTTTCCTAAGCTCATGTCTTACAGTTGTGCAAGTTTTACTAAGAGGGTTTATGCGAACCTGCTAATTAACCTACTTCCTTCACCTGCTATTTTTGCCTTCAACGAGTTGGCGATTAATATAAAGGATTCACGCAATTGCCTAAGCTCTGCATATGCATTGAAGTTCATGTGTTTCAAGCCACAAATCTTGCAAAGTAGAGCAAATTACGCGGAGGAGTACCATGCTAATCAAATCGTATGCGAAAAGCAGTTATAATTTATAAAAGTAAGTTTGAGGATTGTTAGGTGACCGTATATTTACATTTAGGCGAACTGTGATCGAATACACGTTCTTAAATCTTATCTACGCACAGCTGGTTTAAACAGTAGACCTTGAATTTGAAAATCAGACTCTCTCACCAATATATATGGCTTGATAATTAATGGATTTTGAAACAGCTTGTCAATATTGCTTATAGAATAAATTAATTACACAATTTATTTGCTATCTGTAAACTCATAATATCCGCCATGGCTGGTGAAACAGTAAGAGGCGTCTAAAACGGCGGCGTGTCTGAATTTGCCCATCAATAAACTCTTAACTTAAGCTCCGTGCGGACAGACACTTTAAGTATAAAAAAATTAAACGCATTGAAGCAAAACTGGTAGCGGTAGACCAAAAGTTCAGAATGAACGCAGATGACAGTAGCTAAATAAATATAAGTGCCCATCAATGGTGTCCATTAATGACCAATCCCTACAACCTTAGCCAACACGCCGATCTCCACGTTTGCCGATCAGCGCCCACGTTAGATACTAATTTATTTGAGAAGAAGAAGACTCGATCGCTGGGACAATATGTTTATTTGCCTGATGGTTCGATATCCGTCGCGGATTCGTCATCAGAGACATGAGAAAAAGAAACCTGTTTCGGCAAATAATTGATTTTTTTACACGTTTAGACTTCAATTATTTTGCAGAGGTACTGGCCTGATGGAGATTTGCCGAAAACATGCTTGGCAAAACTGACTTTTCAAACTCAAACTGGAAATATTTGCAGAACTTAAACACAGAACAATCTACAGGTTTTCTGATCTCTATAATTTGGACGCTTTATTTTAAAGTCGACACCTTATAACCATCTAACGTTGTTTTCTTGAACTTTGAGAATAAGCGCTTCACTTGTCTGAACCTGCATATTTACTTGTCAGCATATTGTCAGAGAGGCTTTAAGCAACTGTATCGTAGTAATGGAAAGGTGGCGGAGCTCTCTGATTTGAACCTTAGAGTCCTATTTTTTGCTGGAAAAGTCCTCTTGATTCAATTCACATAGAAGAACTAAACAGGAATGCAAAACCTGTACACATTCACCATATTTTTTCATCCTTTCATTAAGACCAGAATTCGCAATTGAAAATAAGTATAAAGGCATCCAAAAACATTTTTCCCAAATACTCCATTCGCCCCGCAGATCTGTTTGCATACCAGCATTTTTTGCCACAGGTTCATATTTCTTTTTCTGTTGCTGGTTCTGACGAGGCGTGAGGGGGACGTTGCTTAACGTTTTTCGTGTGCACTTGCACATCAGCTTGGCGAAACTTTCCGAAGACAGCTGAAGGAGAGTTTTAAAGTAACCTAGTTTTTGAACTGACACTAAAAATACTTTGGGCATCGGCTTTTCCCAACTCGTAAATATCGGTTGCCCGCAAGCTTTATTTTCTCCTTTGACCGGAAACAAGAATTTTGATTTGCTCTTTTTTCTGACACAATTTAGCAGCATACTTTAAACAGATGTGAAGGAGACTACTAGGTTCCGCTTGCATCCATCGTAGATGCCATCATTATTGAACTGAGCAGGGGCTGTTCAGTGTTTATCATAACACATTGTCCACGACAAACTGCCCGCGAAACCATACCTTCTAGCGTTGGAGTAGAGGGGCTACACTGGATATGAGTGATGCTCAGATACACAGTCATTACCCCATTTGCCATCTATACAGTAGCTCACAAGAGGAAGCATCACTCTCGGCGGAATAGATTAATGGAAATGAAACAATGCCTACAGGAAGTAATATAATGGTTTTGGATGTATAACTAATCTCGCTGTCGGAAGAGCAATTCACTGTTTTATTCATGTAAATCTACGTCCAAATGAGCGTTTAGGCTTTTGTTATCAGTCAATGGTTATGTATCTTTGGCAAACCTTAGTTTTTTTTTTAGAACACACATTCCCTGCCAGAGAGTGCGGAGTGTATAAGAGCTGTGGTTTATTACCGAGTAGTCACGCAAACGTAATAGCCTGTCATTTGCAATGGTAAATGATATAGTGGTGGGTGTTCCCGGCATCCATGTGGACAGCTTCCTTCAGAAACTTTCTTTCTTATATCCGATGTGCAGCAGCCGGAAAGGTTACGAGGTGCCATTTGTACCCGCACAATGGGGATGAGGGGGGAAAGGTGGGGGCAACGGAGCGCGCAATATACGAAGCGTTGGATGGCCAAACAAATCAAAATTCATGTGTAAGGTCATAAAGCCCCCGAGGAATGCAACTGGCACAAGAACGATAACAACGGAGTGAACACTTACGGGGTAGGTAATGCATGCTGGCTTTCGTAATAAATGCACAGGTAAGGTGTTGCTACCCTTTTGATTTAAGGGGAAGGCGTCGTCACATGCTAATCATGGTAAATAGAGCTATGGAATTCACTTATGCTATTCAAATTGCCAAGTAACAGATTCCGTGAACAGGTAATACCACGCACTGACCGCTGCTAAGGGTGCATACCCCTTGCCTCGTTATAGTTAGTGGATAAGTTTAAAGCGGAAAACTTGTGTTAAGAAAAATTGTTTTTTTAGCTCCAAAGAAAATGCCTTCATAAGAAATGTTCACCAACTAAGACAGTCCAGAGGAAAATAATAAAATCGCTGGACCAGGAAGTGGATGGGTCGAACGTTTCCAATCTTTGCTCAGTTTTCAGAATTTCTACAACATGGATGAATTACCTTTCGTGTAAGAAAGAGTAAGAAACAGTCGAGGTCTTGCGAATATGGATACCTCTATGGCGTTTTCATGTAAAATGTTTGTGATATGTACCATAACATCGGTTTTATTTCAATTCCGAGATTGCTGATGTATTGATCGCCATTGCCATTTTCCAGGTTTACTAATTTAAAGCAACTGAAAATGACTACGCAGATATTAATTTTCAGTATTCTGTCATCAGAAAAGCGAAGATGTACTCGTATTTGCGGGTTTTGCTGAAAAAGTATCTCGAAGCATTGCAAAGCAGCTTCTGCTATTATATACAATTTAAGCCCTAGGGCAAATAAGCTACGATGTGAGACGATGGATTATGGTACTTGCCCATGTATCTTTCAACGAATTCAGACACGTTTTTAGTTTATGGAAGTGTTCACTAATTTCTAAGGTAGGATGCTTGGTCAGAAAAATCTGGTTATTTTGCTTTTTGTTTTAATTGCTGTTGCCCCATGCATCGATTTACCAACTGCTTTGCGTAATACTTTTTTCAGAATAGTTTCAATAGGTACTTGAGTTTGTTTTGATAAAGTTCGGTGCAAGAAATATATGTTATTTCTCGATTGAATAGGTTGTCAACAGTACTCCGCTCATGAACAACAGGGTGGTTGCTCTCGTAATGAAGGCTAGCATCTGCATAGGCCTTTTTGCGGTTTACCAATGTTTGAATCGTTCCGTCAGTACTCTGCTGTACGGGGACGTCAAGAAGTGGGAGTTAACTTTCAACTTCTTTTTTGAGCGTATACGTGATTTTTGGCATCGTTGAATAAATGATGTTGTGAAGTGTTTCCAGCTGGCCCCTTTTAACAATTACAAACATATCATGGACATAACATTCCCACAACTTGGGGTATACTAGTGGTAGGGCCATAGTTTCCAATTTTTGCATTAGGATTTCAGCCAATAAGCCCGCAATAGATGACCCCATCTATGCTCATTTAATCTCTTGATAGTATTGTTTTTGTCGGTATGTTTAAAATGCATCCTGTGTTGTACAAATTGCCCGCATGGGCGACGAAAATGTACTATAAGGTTTGTTTACGTTTTTCAAAGAATTTTTTTACGAAATATTATTTCCATGAAAAAATGCAATGTCAAAAAAAACTGGCTAGTTGTCATGAAAAAATTGAAAATTAAAAACT
The DNA here is from genome assembly GCA_036362985.1 of Ligula intestinalis. NCBI lineage: Eukaryota > Metazoa > Platyhelminthes > Cestoda > Diphyllobothriidea > Diphyllobothriidae > Ligula > Ligula intestinalis. The sequence goes on from JAYGXS010000002.1 coordinate 90,272,169, forward strand.
GAAAAGTATTATTTTTGCACTGAAAGGCATTTCAAGCATTTTAATGCACGCGTGAAGCATTTACTTCTTTCGGAAACAAGAGTGCAGTTAAGACTGCAGAACAAATCGGAACGGGGCTGAATTGACGTGACGTTGCATATATGCGTATTGAGTAGGAAAAAAACTCAAAAGCCAAGCTAAACCCTATAATTTGTACCATTTTAGTCTTACTACCAGACGAATCTACTGACTTAGAGGCCATCATGAGTAGAAAATGAATTTAAACTAGACGAGGTGAGAAGACTCGCAGCAAATTCAGTAAGGAAAGGCTACGAGTTGAATACAGTAAAGACAAAATTATGCAAATAGCCACCCGTTTGACTTTAACTGCCGACATGAATGTTTGAGACTTAAATGGTCAAAATCGAGGGGATTAACATCGGGGTAATGTTTGTGCTTAACACTAGTGAGACCTTCAAAAGTCATACATGCCCATCGACCTCAGGCGAAAATGCGCCGCCGTATGATGCAACCTAAAGACAGGCTGCCCCTAGCGAAACCTTTACAGCTGCCTACAAGGTACGCTGCAACTATCAAGACTGTAACTACGTAGGAGGAACAAGCCAAAAATTGCAGACCCGCCTACACGAATACAAACTGTCTGTGCAGAGACTAAAGCCAAACTCACAGCTTGAAGCACACATTGAAGAAACTGGCCACGACTTCACTATTCAAGGAGCAACCATCGCAGGCCGAATAAACTCAAAAGCTGAAGGGCAGGCGCTTGAGGCATGGGTCTCAGTTACCAATTCTATTATCAAGACGTCCCTGCGGCGTACAAAGTCCTACACCATTATGTAAGCGAAGGAAGAAACAAAGCCAAAACAAACTTCAGAATTGCAAAAGAAATGGACCCCACGACGAACCAGCCAGAAGAGGGGGTTTGATCACCGGGACCCTGTACCATGGAGACAAGGCATTGCACCAGTTACTGTTTATGATCCCGAAAGAGCACCGACTTCTCTTACAGTTCATTAGCAGAAACCACGATAATTGCCTCCCCACCTCCGTCTTTTTAGTTAATCTCTTTTACCCCTGGACGTTCTGATGACCGCTGGCAGCTGATTAGCCTATGAGCACTGTAATTACCCTTCCTATGGTTGCTACTTCTTATCGCTGAGGATGGACTCCTGTAAGAGTTCGAACGTTCAGGACAATAAATAAATTGACCTGGTGGTTGAAATGTCTTCTTCCTTGTCCAAGCAGATACCTGGAACACAACAGTTTTTATTTGTTCAAGGTAATGTAATAATAGAAAAAGAATTGCCTGCACAAGGACGTCTCATAGCCTAGGTAAAAATATGCGCTCTGCTTCCTTTTTAATATTGCAAATTTATCTGTTAATTAAGATTTAACGTGAAAATAGCTACTCAGGGAAGTGTGTTCAGAATCCAACAAAACGTCAGAAATCCGAAGAGTAATTGGCGAGCATACGTATACTTTCAATAAATTCTCATCAGGCCATTACATTTATATGGGAGGGGGGTAAAGCGTTTAAGGTAAAATTGTAGGCAAATTATGTTCAAAGTTACAGGTAAATTATTCCGGGGGTTAGAGTAGGTAGTAACAAGCGGCTAATTAAGCGGTAATTAGGGAGAAGGGGGGGATGGTGGTGGAAGAGGAGAAAAGAGGCTTGGGGAAATGCCGGTAGCTAGGTGACCGTTGGCAATGCTAAGCTTGGGGCTTGCAGCAGGTTCTTCTGCGCGCACAAAATTGGCTTCCTCAACCGGATAGCAGTTGCTTCTGCTGTTGCCAACAGTCGCTGGCCCAGTGACTTAGGGTAGCTTGGTGGGACCTTGTAGATCACCCTGAAGGCTTCGTTGGGGTCCACCTGATGTCTGGAATCCACCATTTTGTTCTGAAGACACAATTGAAGAGAAACTCAAGAAAATCCAGAACTTACTCCGTGAGAATGGATATCCTGAGAAATTAATTACCAAGAATATGGTTCCTAACGAAATGAAACCCACAACGCTCACTGTGGAGAAGAAAACATTATTTCTCAAAGTGCCCTTTCGAGGAGAGGCGACAGGTGAACTCCTGAAAAGATGCCTTGAGGATGCCGTGTCACGAACTTTCCCATCAGCGAGAGTTCGGGTACTATTCTTATCTAACCCAGTCTTCCATGGGGAAGGTAAGGACATGTTACCGACTCAGACCACCTCCATGTGTATCTACTCCTTTGCTTGCTCCTGTGGAGTAAGTTATATTAGGCCATCTAGCTACCGGCATTTCCCCAAGCCTCTTCTCTCCTCTTCCATCACCATCCCCCCCTTCTCCCTAATTACCGTTTAATTAGCCGCTTGTTACTACCCCACCCCCTAATCTATCCCCCAGAATAATTTGCCTGTAACGTTGAGCGTAATTTGCCTACAATTTTACCTTCAACGCTTTACCCCCCTCCCATATAAATGTAATGGCCTGATGAGAATTTATTGAAAGTGTACGTATGCTTGCCAATTACTCTTCGGATTTCTGTGATGGGAATTTTCGCAACCTTAAAAACGTTAGAGTTTGTATGTCAGAAAACCATTTTTAAAAATATAATTATTTACAGGCCATCACCTTAACGTTGAGTGGTGAGAAAACTATTAAGTTCGTAAACTTTGCACGGAGAAATACGCATATATGCCACATATACCTAGAAAAGAAAAATGCAAAATTATTTTAAGGCCTAACTGTTCAAAACAGCTAATTGTCACAAGATCTGTGCATGTAGTTGAGAGCCTATCAAAGTAATCAAATCACCAAAAATGGTCAAAACGGAAGGTTTTTCTACATCTCATAAGGTGAACTTATGGAACTGTGATGTATTGAAATGTAAAGTATAAAAGTAACTCGAATGAAATGTTTTCGTCGGCAATAACACTTCCTTTCACGGTATTTGCGATCACTTGCATTTCTGCTTTTATTAGATACATGCTATCACGCTTGTAAGTCGGTTCACTCTGTGGTAAAACAAATTGTGAAACACTAAACGAATTCGCAGTCAAGCATGAATTATGACTAGCAGCTGACTTAGATTTACTAGACGTCAATTCCCTCGGGGTGCTATTCCATAAATTTAAGAATGTGGGCCGCTCTCCGGAGATACTACCCGTGGGTTACGTAAAACATATCCCCCAGTCACCGTACAGGCTCAACTGTGACATTTATTTGCAAAATATACGAGAATGTCACAAAGGCTTTGTAGCATTTTTGTAGTGGGCTAAGCAAAGGCTTTTTAAACATTTTAGTTACTTAAAAACCAAATGCGACCGAATTGAAGTAAATTTTACTTGAAACGTCTAAGGATAACCAGGAAGTTGTAGGCATAGGTAGGGTGTAACACCAAATCAAAGCTTGCATGAAGGATTAACTTATCTGTTAGAGAACGCCTTCACACTTGTTTTCCGGGCAGTCAATGAAAAATCATTACATTGGTAAGCATGAGTGCCATATTTAAACTACAAAATGTTCTTACATATACTATTTATTTTTGTTATTTGGCTTATTTTACTGAGCGCCCTTACATCAACATAACGCCCAGACGTCCGTTTTCGTCGTTGGATGACATAGTTTTGAGGGACTTGGGTCTTCACTGAGTCCCACAGTGTATTTGACGTCTCAGACACTTAGTATCCTGAGGAATAGCCACGTTAATTTGCAATAAAATATTCAGAATAAAATAATGTTGACTCAGAACTATGGTGAAAATACATATTCAAACAGGAATCATGAAAATAAACATTTTCTCTTCTTCCCACAGCGTGATTAACGAAGCCCAGCTAGGGATGGTGAACTGGTTACTTGTAGGTAGTGTAAGCAGTGGTGGTCAGTTTTCACACAATTAGGGGGTTGGGCTCACAACGGAACGCTGCAGGCGCCTAGAATGACTAAGTGCTTTATGTAGATTAGCGCTGAATTAGCCCGTCAAGACGAGAAAGAGGGCATGACGGAGGACTTATCGAGACGCCGCTTTTTCACTGTGCACCATTTCAGTATAAAACTCTCACAGCAACATTTAAAGCGCATGCTGAAGTCGGAACAAGAAGTGAAGACAGTAATTACGCTACCTTAGCATCAAATCTACATATGTGTGGAAAGATTGTTGGTACTCACGTTGGTTTCTGTGGTAAGTGGGGGCCAGAAACGTGGTACCTTTACTGTGCAAAACAATAATTCACGTTTTAATTTATACCTTTCACACAAGAGGATGATTGTTGCAGTTAGAAAGATCGTTTGTTTGTTCTTCTTCGGATTGTGAACTTGTTAAGAAATAAATGCGTGTTAGGCGAACATCAAGTGACTTACATTGCATTCTCTGAGCAGAACAACGAAGTGAGCTAAGTACAGGTTTTACTATCATTTTGTAAAGACTATTACAGGGGGAGAGTTCTGCAATCCTGGAGTGGTCACCATGAAGAAAAACCAAAAAGTTACCTTCACTGCTGCATAAAGTCCATATCGTGATAACATTCTGCTAGTAGAACTCGCTGGAAATTAATAAGGCCTACAACCCTTCTACGACGATTTGCACGCTGTCCTATATTCTGTATCGTAAGCGAACCTCCTGACAGCTCCTTTTGACGTTGGCCTCTGGTTAGATAAAGCCTTTCTCACCTTGGGAAGCAAACTTCACTGGCACTTAGTATAAATATATTTATTTAGTCAGGAGTTTGCGGAAAATAAAATAAGATTGTCACAGCAATCATTTTTGGGCCTCAAATCCCAATAGTTGCAGTTTTAATCAATTTCGCCAGCTCTTGTAGTGCCAAAACGGACAGACAGAACTTTATTGCGTCAAATGGACGATGGCAACTTTACCTGCAGCAACGACCACAGGAAAAGAAGCATATGCGAATCTACAGAGGTTCGACCCGGTTATTGCCCGAAGTAGACGCACAGTTCACAAACATTTTTCAAAGCAACAGAGAGAGAGCTTTAGCGCAAATTGTAGTTATCACGCACCTGCTGTTAGTCACTGAATTTTCACGTCGAAATTCCTCATGTCAATATTAAGTGAAAGAAAATACAGTGACTGATTTTCGAGGCAATATTAACTATGGGGTTCTACACGAACAAGAACAGCTCAAGATGCACGGTCATCTGTCTGAATGCCTCGCTGACTGTATCATCTATTGAAATAGTTTCAGAATGATGGAATTTACTAGCTCATTTGCCGACATGGGCGACAGTATACAAACAACACTTCATGACACATACGCTGCTATTTTGCCTTATTGGTGGCACAGACTGTAGCCTCGTATCTTGCAATTGAGAAGAGTATTTGGCATACGAATATGCATAAATTCTCGTCAGGCCAATACATTTATATGGGCAGGTGTATAAGTTAAACAAGCGATCGATACTGTTCGTCTATTCTTAAAAGCAAGTCGTGGGAATCAGGGAAGGGGTCGATAAGAGAAGAGTGGTTACACAGGAAGGGCTTGGTGAAGCCTCTCTAGGGGAGAGTGCAGGGGGAGGGGATTGCACTTAACTTCCATTTCAAACGACCAACGTCGATCAGCGAGGAAAGCATCAACTTACTTACCTACGATGTCTGCGGGCACAATAAGGCAATAACACAGAGAATTCAAAGCTTCAACATGGAAACGGGTAAATCTACAAATACGGTGCCTTTTATTAAAATTATTGCCTCAGTTGCACAAGAGAGGAGACAAAAGTTCGAAATGAGGGGAAATTCGATAGCGCAATTGGGGTATACCTGCACAGATGGAGACGTAACCCACAAAACGGTGAGCGTCAATTGAGAAACTTGCTTCTTTTGAGTTGACCCAAGTGTGAAAAACTCTAGGCGTTTGGTGGCCCAAGCAAGATTTCCTAAGCAATCATCTAGAATCCACCAGATGATTGCTTAGGAAATTCTGCTTGGGCAGTCAACTTGCTCCCCTATTGGTAGATACCATATGAGCGAAAAGTCGAGCGGGTAATATCGATCCAAGTGTGATAAAACTCATGGCGTGAAGTGGGCGTTTGTAGCTTAGCGGTAGAGCATTAGCCTGCGGCAAAGGCTTTCTCTGATGCGCGGGTTCAAATCCCGCCAAACACTTCGAGTTTTTCACACTAAGGTCAACTCAAATTAAGCAAATCTGCCAAACCAACTTAATAAACTTGCTTCTGTAAATTGGCTTAGAAGATATTTGCTCGAAAATTGTTAATTTGTTTCAATTTCTACCTTGAGCAAAGACTATTTCCTGGGCAGTATTTTGAATTCAAAAGGGCTGCGGAACCACTGGCAAGCATTTTAGCAACTCACCAATCGCTGTGGTCTTACCAGAATTGAAAGTTTAGTCTCTCATACTTTCACTGACTTAACTGACGAAAAAAATTGTAAAGAAAATAGAGGCGTTCGGCAGAATTTGAACCCGCATAATAGACAAGGCTTTTCCCGGAAGCCAACGCTCTAAACACTTGAGCAAAACTGCCAACCTTCCTAATAATAAAATCAGCCGAGTTGTCATTCTGGTAGATTTAAGATGATTTCTTAGATAATCCTGCTTGGGAAGTCAGCTTGCTGTTCCGTGTTGGTGAATTCCATACGAGTGTTAAAGTTGGGCGGGTTATTTTGACCTAAATGTGATTTGATTCATGGCGCGAGATGGGGCGTTTGTAGCTCGAGTGTTTAGAGAGTTGGCTTCGAGTAAAGGCCTTCTCTACTATGCGGGTTTTAATCCGGCCAAACGCCTCGATTTTTTCAACAATTGGGTCAACTCAAGTTAACTGTAGGTGGAAATAGGGGTTTTGCGGGCGGAAAGAATGGTATAGAAATTAAAAGAAATTTGTAGAAATAAGTGTAAAGTGAAATAATGAAGTTGACAGTGTTTTACGCGGCCGCTGGAAATAAGTTTTTGCGCTTGTAGATTAAAGGTAATTGCGGGGATTTGCACCGCGAAATATACCAATTTACCTCCAGGGCGGCCAAGTTGGACCTCAGGTATGTTGAAGTAGACAACCTCCTCACCCCATTTCTCTCATTTAGGGAATTTGAAAAAACTTGTATTTTTATAATTGGGTTTTACCGCAATGCTTCAAACGACAGTAAAAATAAGTAAAATCTACAGACACATATCAACAACATATGTGAATTAAATAAAGCAAAAATGCACGCAGCAGTTATTTCAGTACATTCCGACCCCAAAACCCCCTTGTACCACTGTTTACCTAGGACAAAATCCTGGGACTAAGGGCCTAGGAGGTACAAAAGTAAAGCTTCTGTCATCAATACTATTATCTTGAAACGTGACTGACTCAAGTGATGATTTTGTTGATTATAATTGTAGCGAGGCGTCCTATCGGCATCAATGCATGCGCTCATGTACGCAGTTATTTGTCAGTTGGGTACATCGAGGGCACAGCTAGCTAATAGTCAGAGCGCAGAGGGTGTAGCCCTTCATGAGAGTTCATTAGTTATGTGATTGACTGTAATTAAGGATGTTCTGAGGTCCAAAAATCTTATCATACTGCAACTGCTGAGAGGCGCGCCAACTTTTACTTTGATATACGGTGTGAAACACGATTAGGTCGTTGCTAAATTCCCCGTAAGGTTTATGTCCTTCATCTGACGCCGATAGTGGTGAGTGAGTGATAATGGACAGCCATCAGAGTAGGACTCTCCAAATCACATTTAAAGGTAAAAATACTAGTGAAGATCTTTCTTAAGGCCACGATGGAAATAGACGTGGGAAGAAACTTAGATCTTGTGCTTATTATGTGGGAATTTACATCAGTCTATAGGTTATGTATTGGGTTCAAAAATGTTTAGACAGTAGCCTAGACAAAAAGGTAGCTTCTGGTGTTCTGTTATCTGTTCCCCTACTATTGCTGTGTTTGGCGTATACAACGTGATTAGCATATGCTACACGTTCTTGTAAATCCGAGAACGCCTCTTAACAAAACTTCAAATACATTTATAACGCTTTTGATTGAAAGCACGTAGCACGCATTCTTCAAAGCACACGCGTAAATGCATCAACCTGTCGGGTAATACCTAACATAGAATTATTTAAAAAATCATAATTGTGCATTAACTCAGAAATAGCGTAATAGTTCGCAAACAATTTGTCTATTTATTTGGTTTTGTGTAAATAAATTGTGCTAGACTCCTTATTTCGGTGCATTGGGTTGTCAGTCCGTTGCCAGAACATAGAAAATAATAAGAGAGCAAACGGATTTATCATCGAAGTACTGCCTCGCTTTAATTATTTATATCAATCAATAGTATTGACTCTCTCCTACAATCTATATTTTAATACGGAATGGGCATTGTATACATGTTTTCTATATATACAGTAGATGAAATATCTGATAAAAGGCTTAGGAGTGGTGGATTTAATACAAACACTAGGTCTTTTATGAAGTTTATTGGGTAAGCTTGAAGCGCAAAATGATGTTTACTAGAATTGAATTCCGTTCAGGTCAGCATAGTTGGATAAAATATAGGCGGAAACGGGTGAAATCCAACGTTTGTTGATAACCAAGGAATTTTCTATGCTATTAAGCACTGCGGAGAAAAGATTCATATTTGTACGTGCTGAAGTATAAAAAATCACAAAGAGCAGAAAAAGTTTAATTATATTTGTTCACTACAGAGAAATTTTTTTCCGTCCATGAAATTGAGGTTAATGTACTTACAAGCTGCAGGACTTAAGTCGAGAAAAACTTGATGAATCGAGTTAACAAATGTTTTCCCTACAAGTCTGTTAAGTTTCATGCCCTAAAGATAAGTAATCAACTTACAAGACACAAAAATATGTTTTACTTTGTCGAAATTAGTAGGCTTATTTGACTTTTGATGAACTACCTCGTAAACTACCTCGTAAACTACCTCGGAAACTTAGTCCTTCCAAATTTTATCAAAAGTATGGACGGAAATCAATAAATATCAAAACTCCAAACGGAAGAATTAGAAGATTAGCATGTTTAAAGATATTGAAGGATATTTGGGGTAACTCTCTTGTCCAATTAAAATCAAAGAACACTGTCCTGAAGTAAACGAATGTATCGAAAACTGCTCTGGTTGACGAAGGAATGTAAGTTCATTCATTTCCAGCACAATTTTTTCCTTTCAGTTTTAGGGAAGTCAAAAACCTCTCAAAATATGCCATTATGATCTTGAATTTCACTTTGAAAAACGTATCATACACAGATATTAGACTTCTAAATATCTTACTACAGCGCTTTTTAAGGAGGTTACTTGTTCAAGAAAGTTTTTAAATTAATCTTAGTCTTTTTAATTTTTGGCTTTTGTTGGGGAAATCAATTTTTCTCGACAATGAGTTGACATGTTTTGGCGATTCTTAAGTCATGACGCACACAGACAATCAAAGGAGGAATGTTTAAGAACTCATTATTAAGGTGATGCTGAAAAGATATTTCTTCTTTCTAAGTTTTTGGTAAATAGGTTGAACGACATCGGTATTTATGTACAAACAAAGCAAAAATGTGAAATTCGTTAAGTGTTTAGCAGCATTTCCAAAACAGCGTGCAGCTCGTCGCACTCGAACTCTCGAAATAATTTTTCTAAATATGTGACAAACGGAAAGTTCTTTCAACATGCACAAGACGGTATGAATTTAATTACAAGTACAACCATAATCTAACTTTTTAGTAAACAGCCAGCCTATCCGTGTGTGGCCGTCACTGTATTTTTATTTCGCTTACCAGCCGGGATGTGATTTTCATATAAAATCTTTTTGCAATAACCAACAGAAATTGAAACAAAGCACGCCAGAATCTTTTCATGCATTCAAAATGGGAATGTGTCCAAAAATTCATAATTTGGAAATAAATGTACTTAAAGTGACAGCATCCATTTCTCACACATTTAGTGCAAGTTTAAATGTAATTGGAAAACATTTAGTTTATAAATATTTTGTATTTGTACTTATTCTGTATTAAATTGCCATCCTTTTCTTTTCCCATGCCTTAAACACACTTTTATTTCACATTTCACGAGTAAATTTTCAGATTGCTATTTCTTGAGTTAGCAGATTTTTGTAAAAATTACACTTCTCTATGCTAGTAAATAGTAATTTCTCAACCAAACTCTGACTTTTATTACTGATAGTTCTAATTATATTGGTATGATAGTTTGGGGGCGCGTTGCGTGTGCTGATTTCCCGCAAAATGATATTCATTACGTCCTGCACCGTTTTTCATGAGAATGTGCACCTAGTCAAGTGTAATAGGGAGGCGAGCGGCCATGTACTCTGAGCCTACGACCTGGATTCATGCCCACAGACAAACAGCGAACACTAACGACTGTTTGCATAGCATGAAGAACTATCGATTAGAAGGCACACGTAACGATCACTCACGCGGCGTGAGGAATTATCGATCAGCTTGCACATGCGACGACCGTTAACACAGCGTGGGGAACTATCGATTAAAAGGCATACGTAACGACCACTCACGCAGTGTGAGGAACTATCGATCAGTGTGCACAGGTGACGACCGTTCACACAGCATGTGGAACTATCGATTACAAGGCATACGTAACGGCCGCTCACACAGCGTGGCAAACTATCGATAAGCGTCAAGTCAGAACAGCGATCATATGCTACCGGGTCAGGAGTATTCTCAAAGGCTAGAGCCTAATAGATAGGCTGTATTGGAGAACCAAATTATTCTTTGTCTCTGTACCTGCCTTACCAACCAGAGGTGGACGCTCCCTAAGTGTCCTTTAAATCAGCCCAGATGACATTTCGGACGCACGTAAGCTCATCTTTCCAATTTTTATGCTTGTTAAACATATAGGATGCATGTGAGCTATTGATACAATGATAGGAATCTATTACTAAAATATACCATCCACTGGTCTTAGTAAGTAAGATAAATAGTATAAGCACTCTTAGCAGTGATGGGTTACCTGTAGCAGCAGTATCCTAGCCCAAACTTCGTCAAATGTGTCAATAGCAATTAAGTTGCTATTCTACCTACACAATTCTAATCTAACTTACCTTAAAATCTACCTAGCTGTAACGTCATTTCTCAGTTTAGACCCAACTGTACCTCGTATTTTTACGCAGTCGTGTCTGGTTTAGCAGCTACTAAAGGTAAGTATTTATTCGGAATAGCTTTAACTCACCTTTATACTCCCTGCTAGGATCAAGAGGATATGAGCGCACGTTCTGTAAAGTCCAACCTACAGATAGATACTGTAGTAGGCCTAAATGAAAGTCTATAGACGCCAAAAACTGCACATCAAAAGGGCATGGTAGGACTTGTGCATTATTAGCCAAATGCTAATCACTTTATCGCACATATATTGTTAGTGCAAACTGGGTGCTACTTCTTAACAAGCACACACAGGCAGTACTTATAGTGTGATATATACTGTTCTAAGCATGCATGCGTAATAGAAACTCACACTTTAAGTATAGGCACGTACTCGTAGCAGCAGTATCTAAGTCCGTATAGCTCGATGGATAGAGTTGAGAGTGCGGAAACCAAAGCAAAGTCACTTGTGCTCAGTACCCCAAGCATGTTTCCAGATTAAACCCAGATTCGCACTCCTTGTTAAGACCATGGGAGTATGAGACCCAGTGCTTACTTTAAACCAGCGTCAATTCTCACAAATTTTAGTGTAAGTCTCGGCTAAAGTTATAGTCAGTGGAAGTAGAAACAGCAGTAGCCGTATCAGTCTCGGCCTTCTCGGGCCTGCCTTCACACCTACAACTCTCTATGTGTTATCACATTTTAACAATAGAGGCTATGTTTGGTTATGTTAACTGTAAGCCATGAGTGTGGGAACTCATGCCTTTACGGCTTTGATGCACCTTCAGGACAATTTTAATTAAACTTCGGAAAAACCAAGAAATATATCAGAAAAATCCAGTTTTAAACCGCAACGGAACAAGCAGGTACAAAAAACAAAAATTTGATATGAAGTGCAGTCAGTCTTCTTCCTGTCGGAAGTAATGCATCATAAAGAACTATCTGCGGACTTTATTAAGTCAATTTAGCCCTAATTGAACTGAAAATTTAAATTCATTCTAGACATCGTTTTTGTCCGTTTAGCACGCCAGCTATAAAAATACTTAGGAAATTCGAGAGCGTCAGCTGACTGGAGTCGTGTGACATTTAATCATCTTAAAATGGTCTTTAGCAAAGTTCAGAAAAGTCATTATGAAAATTGGGCCAATCCTATGCAGTTCGCTGCTATTTGACAGTTCCTAAGGCTGTGATTTTTCTACAAAATTGCGAAAATTAATGGCAGAATTTTATGGAATGTTTCATAGTTTCTGCTGCGCAGTCTGCTCGTCTGCTGAGTCCCACCACAGTAGCAAAGTCCGTAACATTATTTAATACTATTTTTAATAAAAAAGCAAAAAGTCAATGTATAACAGCTGATGTTTGTTATAAAGGATTCCTAGCTGTGTCTGCTCATATATGCTTCGAAAATAGGCTGCGTTTTTGGCAGAGGATCGACAGTGTTTAACTTAAGTGAAAGAGAAGGGTGCTTTGCATGTATTTACTTTGATCAGGCAAATCCGTCATCTTTCGTCCCAACCACCTTGGCAGGTTAATAAATAGATAGTCGATTGCGTGCGCCAAATTTAAAAACTGATAACATGCTTAACATTTTTTGGATGTTATCTAAAAATCCCAGAGGAGAAGGTCTCATTATCATTTTATATCTATAATAGCATCTAGTCCTGAACATGGGTTAGTGTTACCGTGTGCTGAGCTGACGGTTTATTAACGCCAACAAGGTTTATGCCCACTTATATACCCAACACAAAACTGTAGGTCCTTCCTAATAAAACAAGATGCTCTACATTCAAAAAAATATCGAAGCGGGATTTAAAAACACGAGTATTTATAGCACTAAATGACTTTGCCACGTTTGTAGAATGCCTGATTTTATTTTGCCAAATGCTGTAAAAATACACAAAATAGAAGCGAAAAGTTGGCGTCGAATTCTATGAGCCTTTTGAAATTGACACCTTTAAATTGAGATCAATTATTTACTGGGGATGATCCAATTGCGGGGTTTCGTGCCTCAGGTACTAGGATAAAATGACCGAACTTATTCTAGCACTCTATCCACTTGAAATTCTGGCCTGAATAGGTGTCGGTAGATTTAGAATATTAGCATAGTCACATTCAATTGATGAATTCTGATCTATTTGGATCGCTAAATGGAAGTGTGTGTGGCTTTTATGTATTAACATATAAAAATAACCACCACCCACTCGTTAATCGATTTCTCCTGCCTACATACTATGCAGTTGCAAATAGGATAAATAACAACATCGCACCTGTAGGCCCTAATTGTATTCTGTAGGTTGTTTGGAAGAAACAGCTATTGCATGTGAAAACAATAAAATTATTTACGATGTGTTAGCGCATTAAAGAAAAGCAGACACATCTCGGCTCATTTCCCATTGCTTATGTTTATTGCACTACGGATTTTTGTGATAATAAATATAACGATACGCAAAAGCATTCGAGAAAAAGCACAAATCCGCTCCTTTATTAGACTAAGACTTTTCATATCGTCAAAAATTATGCAAGCCAAACGTTCTGCATTTTGTAAGCACGTGTGGAAACGCAGTTTTTGGTTGTCATGTTAATTAGAGCTCATTGATATTTCCAGGGCATGGTTTAGTTACGACCAGATAGAAGGCATGAATAAGACATCTGCTGCCACCGCAGCAGTTAGTTGAGTAAATTGTTCTTTTTCTTTGTTAAAATGGTTATTCTTAAAAGTAACTACACATTGTTTTGGTGACATACAAATTGCAAGAGGTGTATCAGCTTTTCTGGAATTTTAAAATGCTCATTTAGGATGGGCTTTTCAAATAGTAATGCTTTCGTTAATTTCCACATTTTAATCTGTAATTCAGAGATATTTAAGTACAGGAAAAGTGGATGAAAATGATTATTTAAAAATGTTTTTGACCCAATGAACTTGTTGGAATAGAAAAACAGGAATTAAGCTTTCGTTTTCGAATAATACACTATATTTATTAGCGACACAATTCACGCTGAATCAAAAAGGAAACATAAAGTGTGGCGACCAAAATGAATCAACCTTTCCTCGGCGGCCACTTCCACCTATGGGATTCTTGATGTAAGCTGCGCTCGCATGATCAGGCGCAATGGCGTGTTGGATGAATCATCAGTTGCATTTTGATAAGGTGCATTTTATATATCAAACAATTCATAAATGAATGCTTGTAACTACATATCACTACATGTAAATGTTGGATTTTTGATGGCCTTTTCAGTGATTAGTCAGAGATGCGTGCAATCAGAGCAGTGCTTTAAAAATGGCATAATTTGTGGAGTGTACAAGCTGGTAAGCACGTTTTAATATTCACCTAGCTGGTCAAAGTATTAGAACAGATCCTGATTTGTTATAAGTTTAAATATGTCTGCGATGAAAAGACCTTAAAATTAATGAAAAACGAATTCCAGCCCTCATTGGCATTTGCATTTAACAAAAGTACTTTTATAAATCCAAAGTCCTCCGTACAGTGCAAATTTGATTTTCTGATGCTAAAAAATGGCATCTTTTAACTTATAATGTATTTTACTCTTAAATTTAATATCAATCACAAAATAAGTCCTTATCAACACAAAACTTTTAAGGCATTTTGTATGGCCAAATATAGCTGTGAATGTTTTTAAAATTCCGTTTGCTGTAAAAATATGAAATCTCGGCTTGCAAAGGCCATTTATTATAGTTGACACGAAATACTTGTGACATTCAATATGCTGGGTAGAACAAATTGCACACGTTGCTTTGATGACTAAGCCTTAGCAAAAGGGCACCAATGTGGGATAGTTTGTTTTTCCCTCCCTTCATTTTACTGGCCATTCTGCAGATCTAGTGCCCGATGTATCTTCTAAGACAAATGAAAATTTTGTAGCGCATGGGATATGCAAGGAAGAAAGCTTTGGCCTCCAGAAAGTTAAAAACAAAAGGGCAGAGCTAATACCTGCCAGCTTTTTGTAGTATAAAACCCCCTTTAATTGCATTTATATAAACTTGTACTGTCGTTACTCGGAGTGTAAATTATCAAAGCATAGTTAATTTGTTTGCTCTCAATTATCTGGACAATTAAGTTGACATGTTTTGTGCTTTGCGCTCCAATTCGGTGTTTTAAATCGCAAAAACGAGTCGGTATTTAAAGAAAAAAGTGTTTGAATCAAAGGGCTTATTTACAAGAAGGTAGAAGTAAATTACGAGAGCTCACTGATTTACACATGCCTTACAGCAAAACGTTAAGTGTTTGGTCAGGCTTAACTGCGCAGGGCTCTACAGTCAACTCCATATATATCAATTTTCTGCGTTCTACTCACACGAATAGGTTTTTTAACAATTGACAGCTCATCCTATTTATCCATGTTTGCTCTTTTATAGTTTTTGATGCCCTTTTAGAGGCATATTTGATTGGTCTAACTGGCATCAGCAATCATTTACACGTTTTTGGAAATAGTTTTCCTTCTTTTCAACTGTTTTATTTCACACAATTATGGCTTCGGTGTAGCAGTGCGGTCGACAGGTCAGCAACTACGCGGGCTATGGCATAAAGCTTGTTCTGATGCAGCCAATGTCAATCTTATTGACTTCATTGCAGTCTGGAGTGCATGCTTGTAAAAAACCGGAACAACGACACAAGAGAAGCGCTTCCATTTACAACGTGTTACCTTTTTACTAAAAAACGCTTTGAAAAATAAGGAAAAACCTTCTGGAGAACAGACAATGTCAACTAAGTTCTACCTTTGTCTGCTGACAGAAGAAGATTAGCCAGCGTAATCAGTCGAAAGGAGTACAGTGTTAGAGGCTCGGGTCTAATTATCGATGCAGATTGCTTGCAGACCAGCATTTGATTTACAAACCGAAACAATAGCCTGTCATTTGAAAAAAATTACTAAGAGTGTTCAAGAGCCAAAATTCGACCAGGAGGACTAAACTGCGCCGATTGAACCAAACGGATACTGCCCTGGATCGATTCTATGGTCAACCAAATTAACATAAACCAACTGTTCGACTTCGACAAATTGTCGACCTAAAAGATGTGCCACGCCCATATTTCAGCACTTCAAAAATGAAACTTCTCAAAAAAAACTGTGACTCCCTCTGACAATTTGCCTTCACGATTCGCTGTAGACTGCTAAGGCCGGAAAATTCAATTGGAATAAATAAAGATTACTTTGGGCGTACATTTGTTAATCACAATGAGCCCAGTGATTTGGGTGCAAGAAGTCTTACACCGGAAACTTGAGGAGTTATACGACAAAAACCAGAGTCCAGTCAAAATTGAACACATTATGAACATATTTTCAGAAGTTTATCGAAAAGCCTCCTTACCCTTGTGGGGGATATTTATGTGGTGGCCATTGGGACTGCAATGAACTATACAATCTTCGTGCACTGGCAGAACTGGCCCTGCAAATACTTGGAAAGCTTACATTAACCCAGCGGCCGTTGTTACATTGAGCAAACGCTAGTCAGCAGCAGCCATCGGCAGAAATTAATTATAAATATCTCAAATCAGCATTAACAGACATAGGATTCAACAGCGAAGTAGAAAAGCAAAAGCAGCTTCACGGTATGCAAAGTTCCAATGGTGAAATGATATATATGTCCTCCGTCTAGGTGAGCAATAACACGCTACCGCTACAATTTTATAGTTACCATTTGATAGCTCACAAAAGGGGCTGTATAAGAACATGGTTAAATAAATGCAGTTAGAACCGAAACCCGGACGAATAATCATAGGAAGTCCGATAACTCTGCGACCAAGGTACGCGTAATGGCCACCCAAATTCGTTAACTAACCCAGGCTCACATGTCGCAGCTCCCTGAGGACATAAGCAAAAAGCACCTGGATATTCTATGCACTGCCATACGCCATAGGCTACGTGCGCATAATGGCAGGACTAGGTCCCGAAATTGCGCACCAATCCGAAGTTGTCATGCGCAACACAATCCTGAAGGTCAAGAAGAAGAAACTGCCAGTCAGCAATCTGGTGTAGTATCATATTCGGTGCCAAAACCAACTTCATAATTTCACAGATCAAAGTAAGTGCATGTTCAGATGAAACACACACGAGCATGAGCTGACCTTGCGTAGGGGTGATGGAGAATGACAAGCGGTTGCCCACACCTACGACATGGCTCGAAACATTAAGTTAACAGAAAAGATGATAATCACGCATGCCTCAAGCAAACCCTGCCGCGAATTAACTAAAGGCTGGGCCGTTGAGCAGCATTCAGCCAATCAACATAACAAACTGGCTCTAAAATTCAGTCACACCCAGGCTAGCATTACTGGTCTTTGGGTGGCTCCTTCACAGTATAACGTTTGCGTATTTTTTTGCTACTTTTCCTGCTGACTAAAGACTCCATTAAGCATGGAAAAACGGGTGAATAAAGAAATACTTGTGGTTATTGGATAGCCTTTACTAAATGAATCAACGTGTAATACGAACAGAGCACAGAATTCAGATGCTCTACGGCTCTTTTGTAGAGCTTTGAACTAGTAAGCTAGACTGCTTAGTTCTTTTGGCGCAAAGTGGATATGTGGATGCAGCTATCAACCAGTTGTAGGTCATTGAATTATCACGCAGTAATAAAAATGTATTGCCAATAGTAGACCAAATTCGAGTTCCAGGAAGCAGTTCAGAGGAAGAAGGTGCAATCGCTGGAACAAGAGTTTTTATTTGCCTGATATTTCAGATTCCCTCGGGAATTTTTAATCATAGTTGCTAATAACAAGGTCATGGTCATGCGCACATGGGATGGAGACCTGCACAGGCTACACAGTATTTATAGTTGATAGTGGGCATCGACGTGTGTGAGATAATTGCTCACTTCTGTAGCCACCACTTGGGTCTTAATTGATGCGATACTGGCTTGACACTGCGCGCTCGACTCACTAATTGCCACAATTGCCTAGTCAGCGTCGGATGCGGGCCTGATAATTGCGTCAAAATTATGCCAGCTGTCGTCAGGGGCGCGAATGGCCGAGCATGCAGCTTCAGTGAAGAAGAAAGATGCCAACTCCCAGGTTGCAGCTCACTCGACGGGACCCGGCCATATTCTCAATTTTAACGCAGCCAAAATCCTCTCAAGAGGTGACAAGTGCGTGAGCCGCTAGCTGCTGGAGTCAGTGTTCGAAAGTCTTTAGTCCATAAGGTGTACTGAGAAGTTTCCTGAGCAAGAGAATCAGTCATGCGGGAAGGGCCGGACGCAACAACAACTCTGACGACAGCGGGCATAATTGTCAGGCCATTATCAGTCCCGCGTCTGACGCTGACATGGCAATTTTGGCAATTATTGAGTCAAATTCGCAGTGTCAAGCCAGTACCGCATCAATTAAGACCTACGTGGTGGCTACAGAAGTGATAAATTATCACACACACGCGGATGACCACTAAGAACTATAAATAGCGTGCAGCCTGTGCATGAACCCAGCCCATCTGCGCATGACCATGACCTCGTTATTATCGTAATCTATGATTAAGGATTCCCGAGGGAATCTGAAACGTCAGGCAAATAAAAACTCTTGTTCTAGCGATCGCATCTTCCTCAGAAAACAATCAATGTTTGCCTTAAAATAAGTCATTCGAATTGGCATAATAGCTGCGTCACTCCTACGTCTGTATTTCTGCCAAGCACCAGTTAAAAAAAATAAAATTTAGCTTCCTATTGTAAACTTTATTTTTGGAGAAGTGATCAGTATTTCGTGAGCGACTTAAACAAGAAACTGAATTGCAGTTTTCAATGACACAACAAAAATCTTAACCTGAAACTAAGTTGCTGGAGATACTGAGGCTACAGATAAATGCACGTATGATCCAGGTGTAAGGCAGTACGAGAGGAATCAGCTAAAATACTTCTGTCATCTTGCCTAAAGCAGTCTGCATGTTTAAAATAATGCTGAATGGATACGATAAAATGGAAGTTAATCCATTTAATAGAACTCGGATATGCAAGATGTGACACCTTCAGAGATAGAAGAAGAGCATCACTTTGTGTCCTTTCCGTCTATCAGGGCTTTGAGTTGATCTTTTTGGAGCATCGAGGTTACTTTCCGTATAGCGCATTTTAAACTGCAGAGGGTAATGTCTGGCAGCCTAATTCTGTGATTTCAAAAGCAGACACCCAGTTCACTCAGACAAAAATGTTGGCATACATAGAAATCGAAACAGTCGAAACTACGACAACTTTGCTTTGAATTTGGGCTTCTTTTGAAGAGTCATTAAGTTTAGACATGAAGCCGTATGGTTAATTGTGTTCTAGCGTTTCAAGTTTCAGATATGGCTAACAGGCAAGGAAAGCATTAAATGAAAATAAAGTAGCCCAATATAGGTGGTACGTGTTGTTGAAAAGGAATAACACGAGCTTCATTTACACGATACTAAGACATTTGAACAAGGCGATCACGAGACTAGCAGACCTAGTTAGTTTTATACAATTTTGCAACCACTTATTCAACTGCAAATGGTCATTACCTCTCAATAGAATAAAGAAACAGTCCGATTAAGTATCGACCTCGAAGGATCAAACTGGATTTGTGAACAGAGTAGAAGAAATCCGGTTCAGATGTGGGTGCGTGTGAGTTGGTAGAGGAAAAAGGTAGTTATCATAACAATGTAGGTAATGTAACACTTAAAACGTGTCAAGCGTGATCAACGGGGAGAGAGCAAGGGGCAGGAGAGCAGTCAGTCATAAGGGAAAGGGAGGAGGCGTGAATGAGAATGCATTTATCGATCGTTACCATGGCAATGCGAGATTGATCACATGATCCAACTGCTTACAGTGTTTTGGTTTTCTTCTCCGTATTTCAGTGGCTTTCTCAAATCGTAGGAGACGCCAGATCGTCACCAGCTGTACGACCTTAAATGCAGTTTGATGTGGTGTGAAAAGGCAAAAGTTCTTTAGTTGTTCTAACTGAAATACCAGTATTGACGCTTATGTAAAACAACTGAAATGCGATATACGTTTTTTAGTTGTTAATCGAAGCCTGCGCTGGATAACGTTACACATATTATCACCCTTGAAAAGGAGGAAGTTATTCACTGGCTTTTTGGTGCACGTCTACGAGTTATAGCTCCTACTATATTTTTTAAAATCAATTTTCAGTCTTCTAGGTCGATACTTAATTGGACAGTTTTTTAAAAATCTTGTTAATAGTCGTTTAACATTTGCCATTGAATAGGACGTCACAAAATTGTATGACACCGAGTTTGGTGATATTTGCCATGTTCATAATCCTTAAAAGACACTAAATAGCGCCAGAAGATGACAAATGAACTGTGACACAGACAGTACGGTAAGCAATGGGGTCTGTATCAGTGCACAATATTTACTGGTTGCCTTCAGCACTTTTGGTGTAGCAGGATCGGCAGCTCTTCTGATTGGTCCGTGAAATCTGACGCCACATTTAAGCCAGCGTTATGAGAACAAGGCCAGCTTGTTATATTATACGCAAAAATGGCGCTTGGAATGTATGTGCTCCTGTTTTATTTCGCAGTTATCTGCGAGAGCGCACCACAGTACCAGTCTAGGAATAACAGGTTAGTATGACAGTTTTCTTGTTCTATAATTCATAAAAGTTAAAGATACAAAAAGTTCGTCTTTATTTTGAAGCCATATGAACAGGAAGTCTATGACTAGCTTATCCAGAAACACTCTCCGTACAAATCTCTCATGCATATTTTGGGTGTGCATACCTTCTAAACTATTAATCTACGTATATATTTTACGTTTAGGCACCATTGTTAAAAAGTTTACGCATCTGTCCATATCTTCAAACGATAGGTATTTACGACATATGCTTTGAAAATGGATTTGTTTACCGTCAGCATAATGAACTTTCTGGACTAATGTTCATTTATTTTGAACTTTATCTTCTCTGAAATCGTTGTAAGCAGTTAAAATCTGGCTTAAATACAGAAAATAACAAACTGGAAATTGGCAAATGCAATGCGCCTAGCCTAGGCAATCACCAATGGTTACGCCACTCCACTCGATATGCAATATTTAAACGTTATTTTTTAAGTCGCTTACCATTTACTTTTGGTGTTATTTAGCTAGAATATAAATTTTTTTGATCCGCCATATTAGCAATACTTGGCCTCAGTAATTTGGGCGGTTTCTTGTTGCTTAAGCAAGCGTGAATAGCAATAGTATGGAAGGGGCCAATATTCTTTCAAACAAATGATCGTTTCTTCACTTTTTTACGATCCAGGAAGCTTACTATCAGCGTGCTAAAATGACTTAGCTTGTTTTAAAGCAATCAGTACTTACAAACTTCAGCCCCTAACGTCCGCTCTCAAATACACAAGGATATTAAATGAGCAAAGGGCATCTGTTTAAAGAATGAAACAGGTTCAGACACTCGAATGAATTTTGGGAATGCATACGTATGACGACGAGTCTTTATTTGATGGAGTGGTGAGCTGCATCACTGCTTGTCCATTTCAATGTATATATCTTAGTCAAACTCCTAAGAAATGCCTGTCAGCATATTTAAGATAGGGCATGAAACCACAATTAAAACCTTACTGCATGGATTTTGAACATTACTAGTAGAGCAAAATGAAGTGTCAGTCATTCTAATAGATCAGTCAGAGCTCATCTTGTGAATTGCTGCCGTTGGCAGCTACTACTTCCTGGTACCCGTAAAAAACCTTCAAATGGCCCTGTCATTTAAAGTGTTGATCCTGCTTTTTCCTGTTCAGACTTACCTAAATTCACTTATGCTTGCCAGAAATAATGGAAAAGCTTTGTGTCTCATGAAAATTTGTGTAGAAGTTCAATGTTCGACTTGCACTAGAGAAGGAGAAGTTCACGATTTTTTTCATTTAAACTATAATCAACCTCTAAAAAAATTGGTATTGGAGTTATATAATATATATTTTTAAAATGAATAGTATTGCCAATTTGATTCAAACTAGCATGACAAAACGGATGCGTGTAGCATTTTTACCGGGCTGAATCTGGATCTACCCATGTAAACTTTGAACTTTACAAGAACTGCTGCCTACTTAAACTTAAAATCCATCCAACATGCCTTGTTACAATTTTACGTTGAACATAAGTAAATCAGTACATATATAAATCAAATTGGACAAAGCTTTAAAAAGCCATGCATGAACTTTTAATTGAGTGTTTACTTGAGCAAAATATCTTTGACCGTTTTTCACAGAATAACACTCTTAAACGAAATATATATTTTCAAAGGCTTCAGTTCCTTAAAGTTAGACCCATTATTAAAGGCACTATCAGAAAGTAAACCAAATGCGCTAAATGATACAGAATCATTGGAGTACCTCAAGAGTACACATCAAGGATTTCTGCATGGGGACGATCAAGGGAGAGTTAATGGAAAATCTTTTACCTTTGGTATGCTGTTCAGCCATTCTTAATGTTAAACGTGCTTCATATTACCTTTTTCGGTGACTGTTCATTTTACTTAAGATTCTTTCTAGAAAACGATTCTCTTTAGCAGCTCAAATCGCCCACGTCCAAAGGCATATTGGAAACAGGTCATTTCAGGACCATTCGGACTACTGATACGGCTAAGAATAGCGGAATCCGAAAAGATTGTTAATAAATATTGTCTTTAGTTCCCTAGACTTTAAATGCAGATTTGAAGCACAATAAGTCAGTTGAGGTATAATTTATTAGTCAAATTAAAAAAACATGTGTATTTGGCTGTTTTTATGTGCTACCCTGTTACAACAAGCTTACGCATACAGAACGCTGGATCATACTTTAACCTCTGAGTTCAAGTTTATGTTAGTGGTTGCTGAGTAAGGGCAGACTAAGGGTAGATTTGCGAATAGATCACCGTGTTTTTACTAAGGTGCATGGATTCATCAACCTTTCATACCCTTCTTGTTGTCAGCATTCAGAACTGACGCCAAAGTGCACGATGCACACTATGCAAGTTCGAATAGGTCAAACATTTGGAAAAGCAAAGTGTGCAAGCTTACAGTGCTTTATGTTTACAATTTCGATCAAATACAGTAAAGAGTTACCTATAACTAGGAAATTAACGATTTCATTTTTGCTCAGGTGCAAAGGGGAATGCCTTATAAAAAAGCCTGAACCCCATCAGCAATCCAGTTTTTTTGAAAGAAGCCTGGGCTACTATGTAAATGTAAAATTTACTACACTCAAAAGAAAAGTCCACGTACTTAAAAATGATAAAATTCATGCATCAATTGCAGGCATGCTAAGTGCAATTCAATTAAAAAAATACAACGCGCTCTTTTATTTACGAATTTTAACTCGTGCTGCGACTTAAAATTGATCAAGCATTGATAATTGCATACAGTTTCGCTATTATGCTGATTTTTTATAATCTGGGTATTCGTAGGTCATATTTTGTCCCACAAAGCATACGCTATAGTTCGAAAATTGAAACAGAATATCTGAAGATTTACAACCACTCTGTTTTACTTACTTTAATATTTCACAGCTTCGGAAAAACAGCTTCCATACTTAATTGGCAGGATAATTTGAATTGCATGCCCCTGAAAGTGTTTAGGTTGTAGGATTACATTGGATTTTTGCCTAAAATTGTTAAGGTCCATGCTGTGTTTGCTATTCTTTTTTTCTAAATACCATTTGAGAAAATTGTAAACTAACGTATAAACAGAGAAAGAATCGGAGTTCCTTTTGCTTTTTATGATAAGAGTATAAAAAGTGACTCTCTTAGTCGGAAACGTGCCACGTATTTTCAAACAATTGGACTCACATTTCAAGAAAAAAGATACCAAGTTTATTCGACTTAGATTCTTCTTCCCATTTCCATGTGTTTGTTTCGATTTAAAAGAAAAAAACAAAGAAAAACTGTTTAATTTACCAACTTGCTTACAAAAGGTCTAATTTACCAGTTTTTACTTCTCAAAAAGTAACTTTATTGAGATACTTCCAACTTGGATTAGCTTGCATAATTTACAGTTAAATTACTTATAATAGTTTTTCTCGGGGTAACTTCAGTTCATATTCTTCTTTCTCTGTGTACTTTAGGTTTTTGCTAGACCATCTACTTACTTTTGGTTTTCTAAATGTGGTGTGTTTCTAAGTTTAGTGCTCTCGTACGGAATCAGCGGTCCAGCCTCAAAACAACTAGCAGTTTATAAAATGCGGTATGAATGCTATTTAACGCGAAACATGCCAGTGTCACGTTGAGATACTCCTTGCAACATTAATTGAGTGAAATGCGATCGATTACCAGCGTCTGCTGTATGCCAAAATGCGACTGCGGCAGTCAAAGCGTGACTCAGCCTTACACGTGCCGCATAGCTTACTACCCGTGAAAATGGTGACACCTTCTACATCAAAGATCTTCCTTTCACGGTGGTAGTGGCATAAACTTGATAAGAAGCCTCAAACAAAATTGTCAGTTAATCAAAGGATTACACAATACCTGAATTGTAAAAAGCACGTATAGAATCAACCGGTTTAAGGGATACCTAAAATGTGCAAGTTCACCCTTCAAGGCACATGATCATTATTGCAGGTGCGATGCATGTCAAGGGCAGTTTACCGTTGCATAGTGCACAATTAATTGCTAAATTTTCACCGGGACTCTTCAAAAACACCTTGCAAAAACTAGACTGCGCATAGTAGTTAATGAGTTTGTCATATGGTTACTAGTTAAGCCAAGGCTGCGAATCACGGGTCTATGCTGCAGTGCACAGCTACTTTTTCATACGTATCGTCGTGTAAATGAAGTTAAGTGTTCTACTGTGACCATCTGTAAAATACGTTCCAAATTCACGTGAAAACATTTAAAAGCTGTTCTCAGTTCAATAGTAAAAGCGGCTTGCTAAATAATTTTAAAAGAGAAAACCACCAGAAAAGTATAATTTCAAGGCAGTTTAATTATTTGCGGCTATAATGCCTGGGAAAATATTAGCTACAAAACATTTGGGACAAGTGGAAATTTTTGTATCGTCCTTCTCTTCAAGGAAGTTACTGGTTTTAATTAATATGCTGTGGAAATTTTACAAAACGTTTTGTACTAAAGAAAATAATTAAACTTAAGAATGAATTCACACAGCAAATATTTATTATGAGCTTTCTTTTTGTATGAGCAATTTGGATATTGTAGAGAAAATAAAATATCCCAAAATGATGAGGGGTTTGGCACATTTGCTTAATTCGGTTGACCCAATTATGAAGAATGCTCTGCCTCGGTTAAAGTCGAACCCACATTGTAGGGAAAGCGTTTTAGCAGCCAACGCTCTGCCACTGAGATATGAAGCTCACCATGAGCCTTAAATTTAATCATACTTGGATCAATTTTACCCGCCCAACTTACTGCTCATATGATTGCTAAGGAAATCTTGTCTGGGCAGGCAGCTTGCTGGTCTGTAATGTGGATTCCTTGCAAGCGGTAAGCTGCATGGCTTAAATTGATCCACGTGGGAATACATGTTGTATGGATAGTGCCTTCCTAGCGTTAATAAATATAAATCGAAAATTCAAGGTGTGCTGTGCCCCAAATAGCTCAATAGTGAAACGTTAGCAGCGCGAAGCCTTCCTTGCTGCGTAATTTCGGCTCCCACCGACGCCACGAAATATCCGCAGTTGGGTCCAATGGTCTTCCAAAATGTAACTCATCCCTTAATCAAATAGTTTGTTCGCCGATTTTTTTCTAAGGCTAACTTTATTGTTGAATGTTACTACCGATATTCATGTTATCACTTGCTGCGGAAACCAATCATCTAGATGAATGCTTTTTAGGACCAGTGGTATGCAGTGGTCCATTGCATCAGAAAATAATGAACCTGGAAGTGACTCAGTGCCATTTGTTTCACTTTTGCCGACACAGAGTAGCTAAAAAATTAATGAGTAAATCTAAACTCTTTAGGCATCCCCAGGTCAAAAGAATTACCATGTAATATATATGCATTACAACGCCCATTTAAAAGCGTGTATAAATGAAGTGGTCACCATAGACCATGCAATTTTAATAAATTTGTATAAATTTGATAATAACTCCCATACCAGTGTGAGCGTTTTTAAGAAAACACAGAAATAATCATGAACAGCATTAGGCATATTAAGTACTTAAAAGAACTATAGGAATCACTAAGTATTCGTAAAGGAAAGTACAATTTTCTCGATAATCTCGTAATTCTAGAGGTGTTAAAAAGATATTGTGTTACGTTAAAAACTTGAAACAACTACCTTCTTTACAATGAAAGAATTTTTTGTTTGTCAAAATATTCTTAAAACCTTATTTTTACCGGTTAAGTATTAATTGAATGTCATCAAAAAAGAGCGTCATCTTTTTTCCCGCTTTTCTCTATTTCAATTGATCAATTCATAAATTGTGCATCTGTACGACTTTTACACCAAAACCTTTAAAATTAGGTAAAAATAAGAGTATTTACCGAAAGAAAGTGTTTTTAGATATCAGTTCTTAGGAAAATAACCATGTTGATCATTTGTAGAAATGCCTTGAAACAGCAAACCACATTGTCGAGAGTGAATCGTGTCAGCAGTAGAACTCTGTAACTTCTATTCCTAAGATTATTAAAAGGCGTTTTATTAAAGGTTACCTCTTCAAAATTGCTTTTTTTTAGATCTTCGGCTGACGAACTTCTGCGTATATAAAATTTTTTCAACGTAATGTTACAATGAAATTCGAAAATTTGAGAATTTATTTATGTTTTCTGAAGATAAATTATTCAATTTGACTTGAGATAATAGAACTTTATTTTCTCTGCATAGTGGCATGCTTTCCGCTTGAGAAGATTTATTCCACTTTCAGATATATACTGGCAAATTTAAAAAAATGGCCATATACAGTGCCATTTTACAAAATACTCATTATTCTTTCGTCCATTCCGTTTCTTAATAAAGAAAAAGCGGATTGCAATGTGTACAAAAAATATGTTTCTCTGCGACTTAAATTTAAAACGCACTTATTTGTATTTAATAAATGAGAACATGTCAGACATTTGGCTTTTATTACAGAACCTTTTAAGGTTCATTGCTGCATTCAAAAAACACTGCTTTTATTTCATTTTGTGCAAAAAAAAACTACCAGAAAAGCTTTATATAATTTCCTCAAAACAACTGTTCAATGTAACGACAAACAAATTTGGTTCCATAAACTTGGTTTCACTTCAATCTGTATTTTAATATAAACCATTTCTGTTCTGGGAGGGATATCTTCAACACCAATTTTGCTTATTTTGGTGTTCATTCTTAGTATCAGCAACATTATTGTACAGTTTGACTCTCTCTTTCATAATAGCATAGGAAATTCCTTCCATATGAGACTATTTCCGATTTCCCCAAAACAAACGGTTATTTTTTAATAAAGCCAACTAAAATGACGATTTAACAAAGCAAATGCTTTCGCAAAATTCAAAAAACTGAATGAATCACAAAAATGTTTTCAAATATATGCTAAAATCTTCAGCCAAATTTTGTTATAAGCATTACATGGTCGTTGGCGGCTACTGTACGTTAAAAGGTCAGCTATTTGAAGCTTTTCTAAATTAGCATGCACTCGTAAAAACTATCTTTATACACAGGTCAGTGAAAAAACCATGATATGAACGAATGTGTAACACTTATAATAGATAAACTATGGAGGCTTGTTTTACATTCCTTAGCCATACAGACGGTTGCGAGGTGTTTATGTTAAATATTGCATAATACGCCAAATATGCGAAGATATGCGTCTTTGTTTTTTTGTGAATATGCACGTGAACGAAGCGGATGTAAGTTCCCTTAACTCAAAGTCTGAAATGGAGTTCAAAAGTTTTGTCTATGCTTCCCATCATAAAGTCCACCACTGGTTTAAATATAAGATTTGGTACAAGCACAAGATGAACTAAGTCAATGAAAAATTACCTTCTTTTAGTTCATTATTTAATGCTCATAAATTTTTGAAATCGCAGTCCATGTCATCAAGTACATTATTTAATAAATACCTCAAGTTTGATATGAGCTCTATCATATTTTTAAGGAAAACCATTAAAATAAAGCTGTTGCCGTAAACATTCTCCCAAAGGTTGCTTCTTTTCAAATAATAACGGCTAATATACCGTTTGTTTATCCATATCAATACAAAACCTTATTTCCGTGAATGACTTCAATTAAGTTTGTCTTTAATTAATGTGGTCTTTTCAAAAATGAACATACTTGAATTATTTTACTTCATGAAAACATATCCATACATTAAATATCTCCATAAATAACGGCCAATAGAAACTAAGAGGGTTTTGAGGGTTCATGAACAACTTAATAAAAGTACGATTGTTATTTGCGTACCCAAAACAAACTCGCTTAACTTCATGCTTTCTGTTAATCAGACTTTTGTTTTTTCGTATTATCCAATGGAGCAAACTGTACATAACACGCACCTTAGAGAGCAAAATGTCTATTATTTCCGTATCGGTGTGCGCATTGCATGCATGCAAGTAAAATGAATGAATCGTAATCAATGTAGAGTTATTCAAAACACTAATAAATAAACACGAATCAAAGTAATGGGTAACATTTTAAACTATTGTTGCGCAAAATTGCGTATGCGTATTTATATGAGTGACACGTTTCCATAAAAAAAACTTTGGCAGTATTCTTAACTACGGATTTGCAAACTGAAGCACCTTGTTTACCACAATTGGGAGTTGGATCAAAATAATCACAAAGGCTGCAGTTTCCATTAAATTTTTATATAAGCCTACATTTTCAATCGGAAGGATTCTAGTTAACTGAATAGTTGTGACCTGTCTACTTATGTTAAAAAAATTATTTGTAAGCAAACAAACGTGTTCAATTTAATTGCGTTTAATGGGGGCAAACTGTCAAAACAAGTATTTTATTTTTAAATGGCTACTGTGCTCTTTAACTACAGAAATGTCTGCGGAGAATATCGTGGATTTTCCGTGTGTTGCGATGGATGGGCCCACAGTCTTGACGGAACATGTACCACTGGCAAGTTATAGTCAATTCTTGTACTTAAAACATAAAATTAGCTGTCAGACTACTGAATGCAAATACCTTTTCCCAGAAAATACTTTGGAATGTTCATTTACCGCAAACAGCTGTTGTGTTCATTACTTATCACAATAGTATACATTCAAAAATAACAACAGCTTAATAGTTTTATGAACGTAATCGAAAAATCGTCGCATTTTACTGTGTAGCACGTTACTAGTTTATTGATTGAAAAGGTGGACATTTTCGCAATGTTAAAGGATGACTGAACATGGAGAAATCATAGCAGTGTTCCTAACGAGCTTTTGAATAATGATCTAATCCTCTTAATGACAATGAAGGCATGTAGTTTATGTTCTATCGCCGCATATCTGTGGTGCATGTGTTGACTGGGAATAGAAGTGCGTGGTCTTTCTTGGAGAGGTGGACGCATGACGAAAATTCTGAATCTGCTTTTTTTTAATGCCCAGTGACTGATGCTGGCAGTTGCACTCTACGCCGTGGGAAAGGAAGTTAAGGAATGTGGTTTTCGTTCAAAAATAACCCAGTTTTAGGAAAGCTTATCTGTGCATACTTCCAAATAACATGCACATGTAGCTTGCGACTTAATATAAGGCCAAAAAATTACCATTTTCAGGATAAATTTCTGATAATACTCCTTAAGAGACGACGAATTAAAATCGATTTTTATTTGTAAATATCAAACAAAGAATAAGAAGGTGCGAAAAACATTAAATTCCATGCTAAAAGCACGAGATATATTGAAAGTAAAGATTAATGGCCTTTGCGATGATATCCCAATAAAGGAAGGGAATTACTCACGCTGGAAGGTATATCCCTGAATTCACTAGTCCAGATATTTTATTCCGGTCCGTAGGAATGCGCAAACATAGGGCAGAAAGTAACGTCAAATATTGGCTCCATCATTCTATTAATTATTTTGCATTAAAGAGCGTCTTTAATTTAGAATTGATATACTGTTATTCATGGTAGCTCTTCAACGATACTTCAAGTAATGAATTACTGGTGGCAAGTCAGCCTTAGGAGCTCTCTTGATTATCTTTCATGTAAGGGTACGCGAGTGCTGGTTTAAAAATATCAAATAAAATTAAGTCTATCTTACGATTCTTTCTGTTTAATACCTGTGTTATTATTAACTGGCATTTTACAAGATTCTTCTCGGATAAGTTAAAATTATTTCCACCCTTCTACCTTAAAGCCATCTGCGAAGGGAACTGTGGTGAATATGGACGATGTATTAGGCCAAATCAGTGTCTTTGTGCAAACAAATCGATTCGTCCCAATTGCATGGATGATTATTACGACGAATTCCTAGCAGATGAGCCAGGTAAGTTAAAAATTTACGTTGGCTGCCTATGGGTTTGATTGCAGGTGTTCGAATCCAAGTGTTTTGCTTTTGTCGCTTTAAACGATATGAGAAGTCATATCTGATGAAATCCGCAGAATAGCACAACCCATTTTCGTTTGGATAAGAGACCTATGGATTATCTCAGAATTCTAAGCGATGACTATAGCAAAGAGTACCAGTTCACCACAGGTTTTCAGCGCGGTAAAGTACATACAGTGGTAGTAAAAACTAACATCCGGCGACGATTATGCACGAGAAAAAAGATTTATTTACCCGATACACTTCGTTAAGCCTTGCATATGTCGTTTGCCTCAGCACGTACACGCAGGGTCAGTTCAATGCAGCTTTAATTGATTGCGAGGTTTATTTAGAGAAAATCCATCGATCCATGTACATGGCACCCTTACGAGTTTCTAAACAAACATGCATAACAAAATGCACATCAATTTATTTTTTAAGCGTATAAGGAAGCAACCATCAAGAAATCCGAAATTTGGGAAGGAAATACGAATTTATGTCTATGTTTTTGTTCCAAGGACACCTTTAAAACCACAGCAGCAAAGTCGGAAATTCTAAGGAATTGCTCAGTTCATCAAAAATTGCTTACTTTTCAGAAACGATCGTAAGTTCAGTTGTCACGTAAAACGCCAAAATGATAGCATTTTTAACCAATTTTCTGAAAGTTGCAAATATACTACAATTCACTATACTTTTTCATGTAAAACACCAAGTTTCAAAACGAACTTCGTTAAACAGGACGTACGCAATAATGCATTCACGAAAATGGAAATCCCAAAAATAAGCAACTTGTTTCACTCCTATTAGATTTTAATTCCAGGTATTGCAAACATCATAAGGACTCTGATAACTTATGAAAAAAGCCCTGTTCAGTGGTCGTAGAATGTCTGATTTCAAGTAGTCGACCGTTTCATCTTGCCAAATGATAGCCACAATAATGAGGACTTGCAGGTTTATACTAAAGGGTGTTGAGAGTTGGAGATATAGTCCGCTGTCCAGGTTAAAACAGATTGCAAAACGGGTGTATTTTAAGAACAAATGCAATGTGTTCAATTACATGACAAACAAGACCTGAAACAAAAGTCCTTATTTTAAAAAGTTTACTTTACTTCCAATGGCAGTTAACTGTCTTATGCTAGATGATAACATGATTATAACCTCATACAGAGAAAAATAAATTAATACTGTTACTTACATATGACTTGAAGGAAAGCGCGAACGTACAGTCATAAAAAACATAATTTGGTCAGTTTTAGGCTTAATGTTATCATAATCTCCAGTGACAAAACAAAGGCAGTGTTTAAGAGAAGTACACAAATATTATTTTTGATGCAATATTTTGTTTTAACTGCTAAAAAACTCCCCAAGTTACGTTTTGGCATGCTTAAAGTATAAAAGTAGAACCATTACTATATGGGTCATTGATTAAAAAAATAATTATGGAAGCTACTATATAATTAAATAAAGTGAGATTGCATCGTCATGGTGCCTTACAGTTTTGCGAACAAAAGTTTTAAATGTAGAAGAAGCCATTCATTTGATAAAAAGGGCGATTTAAGGCATCTTACTATACACAGTATTTGGTCATGTAGCCATAGGTTTCTTAGCACAAGACATCTGCCGGCGTTGACGGCTTCCCTTATATTAATGTCTTACCAGGGGCACGTGCATCTATGCCATCAGATATGGCCTTCGATAATCATCAGCAAAAAGACATGGGTTGACTATAGATAGTGGACTCTGATGCAAGCTCACTTGAAACGTGATAGTGGTAGTTAATACAATAGCGTTGTGATGGATAGGAAGACGCTTACATCGGAATGGTCACAAGCAGTGTACGATACAAAAGTTATGATGCATCACGTGAGCCATGTAGGGGTATCCACAGAATGCCAATTTGTTTTTAAACTGATACTAACACCAGTTTGCTATTGCAGCGAATATTGTGCGGGCAATAGTAAGCACTTTATTTAACGGCCAGCTGAAATTAACCGAGTCCTCATACCTGAAGTTATCTTTAATGTCTTATACTTACGTCGACGCAAGAAGAAAACAGAGAGCATTCCCCTCATATGCCACTAAGCGCTGGAGAGGACTGTTAACTCGTCAAAATTTATCGACGTTTATCAATAGAAAAGTCTTTCAACAAACGCTCAAATGAATACGCGGACGTTGAATAAACGAACGGAATGAATCATGAAAGCCTACTGACGCGTATGCCTTTAGGTGCAAATACTGCAACTGAAACTATAAGTCAATTAGTAGGCATACAGCTGAGGATGGAAGAGGGAAAAACACACGGTCCAAACACAGCGACCTTTAGAATAGTTTGCAAAGTGACTTCCATTCAAAACAAGTCAGGCTCTTAAAAGATCACCTAAATTTGAAATCTGTTGCGTATTTAAATTAAAAACACATTCAGAAGCGCCGCCTACCATGGATTAGAATCGTGACCATAAAGCCTTTTCTGTTTTCTCTTTATCAGAGGGATAAGGCAGAGTAATAAATTGAAATTGGACGATTCTACTTTTTTAAATACCTTATATGTTTAACGTAGTGTTTCTGTTGCAGCATGTATTGCTCAAGTTGTCGTCTTCTTTGTAACACGAAAAAAAAACAAATAATACTGTAAGTAAGAGACTTCCACTGAATAAATACGTGAAGAAAGAATTATAAAATCTGAATTCAAATAAACTTTCACCAATATTTTATCCTTGAGGACAAATATTTGACAAGTTTTTTTGCTCACCAGCTGATACAATTATACAACCAACTTGAATGACTTGTAAACTCAAAATACCAATGTTGCGCAAAAGATAGGGTCAACAGGGGCAAGCTAATTTCATAGTCTATGAGAACTGTACAAATTTCCACCCAACTTGGATACAGTTATTAATTTACTTTTGAAGCAAATGTGTAATACAGCATGCAGCACGTATAGTGATATGCCTAGTATATTAGAAGTCAGTTTTTGGCAAACAATTGTTTTCAGCAACTCTTCATCAGACCAAACATTTGCAAGGGAAATTGACGCTGTACATAACAATAAAAGTTTGAATAGGTAGAAAAATCAATAACTATCTAACACGGGCGCTAATTGGCCAACGCGGACAATGTCAGTTTGCGCATGCAGGCCATGTCAGCGTGTTGGTTGAGGGATTGTCGCTTGTAGGTAGGGGCGAAATCCTATCGCCACCTGGTGTCGGTTTAGGCCATGGAAGTGACAGAGCTTGTGTCAGAGTCTTCTGACAACACAGCACTGGATTTTCTAGCCTTATAGCCACTGCTTCGGCTGTTGCAAGCAGTACACTAAAACAGTTCTATCGGCGGAGACGCATGATACTGTCGTCTCTGTCATTGTAGCAGTAGCATCACATGAGCTTTACCTGGTTTTTTTCTGTCTGCCTAAGCCGGCTAACATAACTTTGTATTTGATAAACGGCAAGGCTGTCAGCTTTGACATTTGTTACGCCGACAAAAAATGACTGCAAATCAATGTTTGCTAGTTATATCCGCGTAGATAATGTTTATGTTAGAGCGGACACATTTCTAATGCATAAGGACTTATTTTAAACATCCGGCACGTTTTCAATCTAGCGCAAATGACACTGTGTTCACAGTCAGCTCTATAGAAATTCAACAGAATTCTGTATATACAAAGGTGACTTTTGCTTAATGTGTTCTGATTAACTTTGATTTAGCCTTGCGCAAAAAATGCAATGAAAATATTGAATCAGTTGGCAGTTATATTGCCCTCTTAAATATGTTAATGACATGCGGGAACATTGGTTGCTCCCACTGAGGTAGGTAGAACAACCTAGGTTACAAAACCGCTCTACTGGACGAGTGAAACGCCAAATAAAGCAGAAAACATGTGTAAAAATAAGTGGTTTATTGACTACTCAGACAAAAGGCCTTCAATATGATGTCTCGAAGAAAGAGTCACGGGTTTGCGGCTTATTTGTTTGTGACGTGCAACAAACGAGAAAATAGCCATATTCGTAATTGCCTCATAATGCTTTCAAAAGATTGGCGATATAATTTCACGTAAAATTAAAAGAATTACATTACTAAGTATGCAGTTTCGATTGTAAGATTCTAATATATTGCTTTACTTACAATCTTAAACGAAAATATGCCTTGGTACCAGGAAGCCAAATATTTGTTTGAATGGCTGACCGCATTGTTTACATAAGCACAGTGAATTCTGAGGAATATAAAACAGGATATCTGAGGTCTCTGGCATGGAAGGTGCTTTCCAGGCAGCCATTGTTTTGTAAGCACGCGTGTTTCAGTAAAATAACTC
Source organism: Ligula intestinalis (assembly GCA_036362985.1). NCBI lineage: Eukaryota > Metazoa > Platyhelminthes > Cestoda > Diphyllobothriidea > Diphyllobothriidae > Ligula > Ligula intestinalis. The sequence goes on from JAYGXS010000002.1 coordinate 90,306,846, forward strand.
ACTGTAGCAGCCAGTGAGAAACCGAGTGCAAAAGGGATATATTTCTAGTACTATCAGCGACCAAAAGTAATTTATCGCTCCTCACACTTCCTAATGCATAAACTTTAACTAAATGCCATCCTTTGCAATTTAAAAGATGAGCCAACGTAAAAAGGGGGCTTTCGCCAACCTTGATCAAGAATGTTAGTATGATCAGTCCAAGTTCAATAGTGGGCAGCAATGCAGTCCTATCGAACGATGACCTGAAAAACGTAGTGAATATTATCCCGTATAATAAAGCGTTGTGAAGAAAATGCGAACTATCATCATTGTATTCCATACCATAAACTTTCTCACTTAACCCAACATTAGAAAAAGACTATAGAAAGTTAGGTTAAACGTTGTGTTAACATTTTTTCCTCTGTCGTTTCCCCTGTTGATCATTATCTGCCAGAGAACGGGAAATAACTTAGTATTTATGAGGTATATAGTGCCATAGTTTCATACACTTAGTAAATTTATTGAAGCCATCAAGACAAGTTACAAATTCTAATAAAGATAAGGTAAAAAAGTTATTGTAAGTTGAAAATCCTGTTTACAATTGGCGACCATTATTTGGTGATAAGGATATGTATCAGGCAGTACTTAACTTAAAACGTTCATATGTCAAATGTCATCATTCCGCTGGTACAGATCGGTTAAGGCTTAATGGTCAACATTAACTCCAAAGTAGTGCGAAAGCTATAAAGAAGCCTGATTATTTCAGTTAACACTTTCAGTCACTTATTTGAACAGCGGAATGATGGAAGATTTTGGGGTCAAATAAGGCCCAACTGTTCTGGAATGAATTTAAGATTCACCTACGCAGGGTGTAATTAGAAGAGTTCTGTTAAACTGCAAATAAAGCCTCTAGAGTCTCCATATATTTTACCAACGACCTCTGTTTTCTTCCAGAAGACACTTAATCAGCATGCATATACGGCTATTTATAAGTCTTTGTGTTGCTTGAATGGCATCACCTAATGAATTTCATTTTGTCCTTTTTCTCAGAAACTGGCCTCATCTTAAAATGTTTTTTTTCTTTTCAAATCTGTATTTTCAGCTTACTGTGACAAGCTTTTTTAGTTAAAAAATGTTAACGTTAGATTTCTTACAGAAAAACATGAGCTTGTACAATGTCAGGTTTCATATGTATGTACACGGCTTAAGTCCTTCTTCTTCAGCGCACTTTGCACCGCTAAGGTTCAACATCTTCCTCGTCTTTTGCGAAATCTTCTCAGTCAATTTAGCCCTTTAAGCCTATTTTACTAGGCGCCGACTGATGGTTTACTGAAGTCCGCATACAAAAACAATCTAAAAGATTCAGTTGTTATCTGCTAATCTAATTACCTCTTAATATTACAGTTCGGTGTCCGGACAACTGTAACGGGCGTGGTAGCTGCGTTGGCGGGCGATGTGCCTGTGAATACGGTTACGAAGGCAATTCTTGTGAAAGTAAGTTCTAAGGCTGCAGCATAGAAACATTTTTTACTGTTTTGATGATCTATTTATCTAATCGTCTAAACTTTATATGTATGAATTCGGGTTAAAATTTATAAAGGTTCTCATTTCTTAACATGATAACTGGAATTTAAATGGACACTTATGGCTTGAGATATACATTGCAGCAGCTTGTGCCTAGAGGAAGATTAGTTCATAGTAGATAAGATTGATATCTTAGGTATAGGCAAATTATTTATTTAAAATGAACTTTTTGCGTAAGAATACTACGTATTGAATAAATTTGGAGTCTTGTTCCCCAGTTCGCCTTCAGACAAATGATAGTTGTACAAAAACAGCTCAAAACAATGACTACCTGACAGTTCTATTTTGATTAAAAGTGTAAGTAGATAAACATCACCTGCATCGAATGATGCGGACATTGGGGAAAATAGTCGTTACACGTATTTAATCATGTGGTTGATGGAGACTGTTTGTGCTTCCAGCTGATAGCGAGGGATTTTAATTGACATCTACATTGATCTGCTTCTTAATAGATGCCTCGGTTGAATGCATTGCCACTATGAGTTCGCGGCTCTTACAAGTTGGGCTAGTGTCAACAATTTGTACTTGCTCCCATGCAAATATGTGTCCTGATTCCAGGGCTCGGATAGATGGTCTCATTTATTCACCACTAAATAGTGTTTCTATATACGCGTGGAAAGAGATTTCTCAGTTTGTACACAATAGACTGCATCACAAATAGAACAGGATATTTTGTAGATGACCTCTATCTTGTTTAAATGGTCAATGAAATATTAACTTGATGGGCCACAAACAACCCAAACTGTTAACCTCACAAATTACCCCATTGATTCGCTGGTATCCAAGCTATTGCTCAATAGCAGCTTAACACATGCAAATGCAAAATTGACCTTTTATTTACCGATTCATATCGCACAGTCATTGTGCTGTGCTGCAAGCATGATAAAAATATTTCTTTTTCATTCGAATGTTTACTGGCCCCATCATCGGAAGAACAGTGATCCCCTGGTTTGCATATAGCTGTAGTTCATATTCAAGATGAAGTCAATATAAGACAACAATGCTTTTAAGATTCTTTGGAAAAAGTAGCAGATAATAATAGACATATTTCACTTGCACTTGAGCTGAGGGACTGCATACTAATCAGCTTATATTGATTGGCTTATGTTCACAAACTGATAGCCGCTTGCTATTTTTCAAAGACTACGATCGCAACCAGAATCAACCTTGCCTGATTTTTTTTGCATTTACTCCACCTTTCTTAAAACAAAATGTTGCTAAAAGGTTCATGAACGTTTGAGGCTTTGGATTGAAAATACAAACTATTTCGTTAATTTGCTCTTGCATCGCTCACTTATCTGCCAAATATCGTTTTTGCACATTATCACGTTTTATCTTGAGTAAAATAAATTGACATCGTGCACTTCATTTAATGCATGAAAACTGTTATATTTTAGTGTTCTGTGTCGGCGGCCTTTTTATCTGTTCTTAAGGAATAATTTTAGTCAAATATATATTTTTATTTCAAACAAAAGATGGCACAGAGTTGACGTAAGCTCAATAGAAACCCTCCAATTCTACTCTAAACTTCTAACATAATGAGATAAATCTTCTAGACAAAACGTCGGGCGACTGCAATGGACATTTTCAACTTATTATTAACCGACAACAACCAGCCATACTCAAATTCAGGTGCATTTGAGGTAGGAACATGCGCCTTATTCTTAAGAATACGTACGATCTAACTATAGAGCCACGGTCTCGAGTTCCTACCAAATTAGAGCAGAAATATTTGCATAATTAGATAAACACGAACTGACTGTATCGGGATGCCCTCGTCTCGTTGTTTTCAAGGACTCACTTCTGAGCCCCACTAGCAATAATTCAGCGGCTAGCATATGTGAGTGGAGTCATTACCTACAAATCCAAGAAAACTGCAATAATTACTTCTTACTTATCATCTGATATCAGCCTGCCATTCCCTACACGATATTTTGACTGTCGTGTTCGACGATATCAACTAAGGGCTACAGAAAATTAAAGCACGCAGTGACTGTAGCCAACAATTAAAAATATAGTGAAGGCAAACTGTTCGGGTCTATCCCACTCTCTGACTACTCCAACACCTAATTCCTGTTCTCAAGACGAAGACAAGCATGCCGAAAAAAGTGCAGGAGGCGCAGACGGCTGGTGCGACAAACACTCAACACGCGTATAGGCAGCACATCTTGCTAGGTATGCTTCCGAAAAGGAGCGCCATAAAGGATACACTATGAACAAGCCATTATATCTGATTCTCAGCCCACAGGAAGCCGCACCACAAAACAAGACACACTGGACAGATTGCAATGTCCGAGGTAACCCGCCAGCTGGCAACCCTTCAAGTCGCGGCTTTTAGCGCATCGCGATAGATTCAAGCGCGACCGATTTATTATAGTGAGAAATCTTCATTATAATGAGGAAGGAAGTATGCCGAGGTGGTCTCTACTCTCTTCTTCGCCATAGCAACAGGCAACCACCTAGCTGTTGGCCACCTGAGCCAGAATGGGCGCCTGAGTTGGGATGGGCAATTGCTTAAGTACCAGAGTACACGCCTATATTACTGGTCACGGTGCGACTGCGAAGGGAAATGGAGTACAAACAAGAACTCAACGATATAACCGGGCAGGAAAGTTGCGTAAGTGCTTCATGAGCCCTTTTTTGAAAAGGCTGTAGCAGCATTTTTTGGATAAGTGAAGTAAATTGCATTCCGAGCTGATATGATGAAAAGAAAGAAGATTTTCGGAAAATCGAGTGGTACTTGTAAACTTTCGAACAAGTATCACGTGTTCGTTGTCAGACTAAATTAAAAATCAGGGCTGGGAATGAAGCACTAGAGGTTTTGAAGGCAGAGGTTACAACGGACGGGGGAGGGAAGGGGGGATTGGATGGAAGGGTTATGGTGACGTGACACCCACGGCGATAGGTTGTGCTAGTGAGGGGAGGGGGGTGTTAGCGTTTGGACTATGTGCCACATGTTCGGGGCAAGGGGGGGCTGGTTAAGCGTCAGAGAAATTCCACTTGACCGGGCACAGAGAGCCAGTTGATGTTTCAGGCTGTGTTCAGATTAGTAGACCATGCACGAAACCCGGTATAGTGTGAGTCAAGCTCTACGTGCCTGTTTATACTAGCTGGATTCGAGTGCCAAGCTTCAAGGAATTCTCTCGCTTGTCGCGTATTAGCCATTGCGATCACGTCGGTGGCATCCCAATTAAAGCAATGATCATACTCAATGAAGTGCGCAAATACGAGTGATAAATGGTTCCGTAGGCAAATGGCTGACTTGTGTTCGTTGATGCGAGTCTCAAGGCGTTGGCCTGTTTGGCCAATATAAACGCAAGGGCAACCAGCACACGGTTTACGATAAATGACGTAACTTAGTTGTTCCTCGGGAAGAGCGTCCTTTACTCGACATAAGCTTGCGCGCAGTGAGTTTGCGGGCTTGTGGGGAACGGATATGCCAAAGCAAATTAGTTGCCAAGCGATGGTTTCAGATACTCCATTCATGTAGGGAATGTAATGTAATGGCAATGTAACATCGTTGGGAGGAAGGTTTTGTGCTTGATCCCGACGTCTAAGGCAATTCTTGACAAAGCTTGTCGGATATCCATTGGCCCATTTGCAACGGCATTTTTAGTATCCACGTAACTGTATCTTACATGAACTCAAAGACAAGCATACTTAAAGACCTCTTTCCTAGAAAAAAGCAGTATTTTTTAAATAGATGTATCATCTGAGGAAATTAAATGCCTTTTTAACATCAGCAACGATACTTTACTTTAATGCCTACAGAATAATATGTGAACTTTTTAAATTTAAAGTTGAAATGCAAGGACCTTGCTTTACGACCGTGAAGAGAGGCACTTGTCAGAACCCTCTTAGTGCCGCAGGAAACAAGTCCGTTGAAATAACGAAAGCTCTTTGCTGTGGAAGCGTCGGCGCAGCTTGGGGAAAGTCATGCAAGGTGTGCAGCCGATCTCACTGCGGGCAAGGATTCACTACGAAGGGACGGGAGTGTGTCGGTAAGAAAGCACTTTCGGGTACTGTAGTTGACACCACTCTGCTTTTTGCATAAACTTCTATTGTTTTCCATGTGAACTAAAACCACGGGTAAGCAACGGAATTGATTGCAACCAATAATTATTGCGAGAACTTATCACGCTTGACTTCTTACTGAATGGGACAGATTACAAACAAAAAGGCCTCAATCGAGTTGAATTTGCACAAGCAAAACAAGGCAAAATCAAATACGGCAATGTCTAGTGCACAAAGTCTAAAGAATGAAAATAGTGATTTAAAATTATATAAACGGAACAAGACTTTGCAATGTAAATAAATTGCATAAAGCAAACAAGTGAGGATTTCCAAAGTATGCTGGTACTCTCTGCGTGGATCAGATGTTTCCCTCCGTTCGTACGGTGCTGCCGGCGAAAGCAGTTTTGAGTTATTCCTGCTAGAAAACGCACACCGAATGCACTTTTATGTTAAGGACACTCAGCACTATCCAAGTGCTGTTGATTGACAGAAGGAAGAAGTTCATTCTTCAGCCTTTAAGCCGAAATAGTGAAATACTTAACTGCTCTGCTGCCATTGGCAGTTGTGTACACCTTCCGTATGTGCTCTCGCAAGTCAATTTTAGCAATGTCAAATCATAAGCACAAGCAGATGTGGTGCGCGTTATTAAGCCATCATAACCTTTGAATAAGTGCAATACTAACAGCACTGTGCATGACATTGACTTTGCTACCGTCACATATGGTTAAGGATTCCTGACGGAATCCGAAACTTCAGTAAAATAAAACTCTTGTCTCAGTGATTGCATCCTCTTCTTCTGAACTTATGGTTCTGATAAATATTATTAGCTCATTTAAAAATCTTTTCCCTTGTGCATCATTGCTGCTGCTTCGTAGTATTTCAAATGTTTTAAAAGGAAATATATATACATTGTAACAGGTTGGTTCTGCGATGGCCGCTTGGCCAGTTTTAGGATTCTGTTTTTGCTGCATGTTTGGAGTAAACGTTCTGAGTAACAAAGAAAAGCCACGTTGGTTTGATGTTGTCAAGTTCCGCAGCTAGCTTCTAATAAAGAAGGTGTTTTAGGCACAGGGTCTAGATAAGGTTACGTTTTCGTTGTGGAGCTCAAAATGCCCACCTACTCTGTGCATTTTTATTCACACGCCTACGGAAGACCGACTTCTTGCAGATATTCTTCTCCTGTCTGAATTTAAAAGCGTTCATGGAAAATAGAATTTTGCCCAACCAATTTTACATCAAAAATGTACTAGTTTTTAAATAGTTTGTTTTCACTGTAGCTGGCAAGCCATTGCAACATTTATCAGTTATGTTAAAATTTGCCGTTTTTGCATTTTGAAAAACTAGCTCGTTACTTGTCGGAGAAATTGCCAATGTGAGGAAAATTCTTTCCGTCATCGTATTCACCATCGGAGATCAAAATAACATTTGGTTATCCTAAAACCTAGCTATTTGCAACGCGTACTTTCCATTTTAGACATAAACGAGTGCAATCTGCCGGGAATATGCCAAGGCGGCGTCTGTAAAAATACGAAGGGGTCGTTTGTGTAAGTTGAAAATGTGGTTCTTGTAAACACACACGAAGCGAGTCTTTCTTAATGCAGATCGAAATTACACAAACGTCAGTGATCTGCTATTTAATCGATTGGCTTATGATAAACACAGAGACATAGTGGTTTTAAAGCACCTCGTAGTTTAAATTTGGCTCTTTTCTTAACTTAGTACGTTTGTAAATTTTACAAGCAAGCTAAAGCCTTTTAAAAGTGTCTTTAGAATTCTTGTGGAGACAAGACATCTGAAGATGTATGCTTACAGCATGTTCCATTACTTTAAAATTGATGCGTAAATATTTCTTTTGTTTTAGGTGCGAATGCCCTTATGGCTACTACTATGATGCGGCCACACTGAAGTGCATACGTACGCAAAGTAAGACATCATGTTTGTGGTACCCCACAATTACCATTTGTACAAGTTGTTGGATTTGTATAATGATTATGGCCACGCACTGTAAAGAATTTATTAGCCAAAGATTGGCATTTATTCCAAGAATATTTTTTTTTGTAGCACGTAGTACTCTTCAAGGCGCGAACAACCACATTTATAATGGAATCTCAGTAGGGAACTTGCGCACGCCAGTGGGAGGAATGCGTTGCTTTTTGAAGGATATGCACGTTATTTGTAAAAAAAGGTTAAATGATTTAAATGTAGCAAGCATTCATATATCCTGCACTGCGGCATGCTAAACAAACAGTAGTCCAGCTAATATTCAAGTTTTTTTCCCCATATTTGGTTATTGCGCATATCTGGTTAGACTAGTATTTTGGAATTTAAACATTTTGGGTCAAATAATTGCCTACTTGCCTTCCCCAATGAAGGCAGTGGCGTAAATTCCCTCTGTCTAATATAAGCCAGCAATCAAAATATTAAAGCGCAGCTCATACAGGTCAGTTGCACATCGCCCCCTGTCAGGAAAGACAGCAACGTTATCGATAGCTTGTGAAAAATTAACAAACATTCCGTTAATTGTTGAATATAACATTTTCTTAATAACACTGAAATCATACAAACTTAACTCTTATACACTATGGAAGACGATGCTGGCTTAGTCTTCCTCCATCCTTGTGTGTAAAATTGCTTGAGTGACGCGTGTTTCCCAAGTGAAGTTTTAACAGCTGTCCACTCTAAGAGAAGGCCAAAAGTTTCCTCCTTGTGCCGGTTATACATGAAATGCCGATTCAGTCGTTTGTAAAATACATAAGTATGAATGCTTATCAAACGAACGCTTGCAAACTCAAGAAGGCCCTATATTTGCATGTAGGCATGAATCTCTTCAAATAAGCTTAAAATCTCACTGTTGTTAATCTGAGGATGCTCCTTTTCAGAAAGTTTGTCCACGAGTTATAGAAAGCATAATCAGAAAGACGTGCAACGTTGTTATGCTTTTTTTGGGCGAAAACGTAAGATTTTGGTTATGGATTTTACAAACCAGTCAAAACATAAACTAAAGGAGCCGTATATTTCTGAATAACCAACTTACTAATTATATTTGGTACAAAGCTAACACATTATCCCTCTATTACATCTACTACAATCAATAAATTAACTAATTCCATTTCATAATATATTTTGGGTTATAAACGTTAAATATAGTGTATTGTGACTGCGGAGTCTAGATACGTTTTTTCGACAGACGTGAGTTTTGATGAAAGTTTTACCATTTATAATTTGTTACTGGTGACTCCGTTGAATACAAAAGTTGCTGATCTTTGGTGCGTGTTGTATCTTTAAGACTATATTAATACAAAAATGCCTCTAAAGCAAACGATATTTTTGTTCCGCATATTTTGCAACTTTGATAAACTGTTCGAGCCGAGCAAAGTTATTGCGCATACCTTTTTATGGTGTACTTCCAGATGCTTGCGAACAAAATAAAAATGCGTGCAAGCCCGGTGGTGCTTGCGTGCCTGAAAACAACGGTGGGTACCGGTGCCATTGCGACGAAGGATATATTGCAGTAGACAATGGAAGAAGGTGTAAGTTCTTCTTTGCCAGTGGTTAAACAGAAAAGCCTTGCCAATTTAAGCATTTCTAGATGAACTTTTTGCCTGATGTGAAGCTCGTATGAACAATCTCGACAGTTGTTCGAACGGCGTTGTATACTCATCACTGAACTAGTAACTTCACGTGCTTGGCAAAAGATTAAATGTGCACTTATCTCAACAGACCCAAAACTTTGTTCTCAACGCTTAATAGACAAAAGAAACATCGCCATTGCCAGAATGACAGATATTCCTAATTAATATTTACCGTACGTACTTACGGGATTTTTTAATGAAATAATTTTATGCTTAACGTATATCCAATAAAAAAACGCTTAGATTTTAATCATGGTGTCAAAGTCAAATGCCTTTAAATTAAATCATTCTTTAACTGTGGCATCACGTCAGAATTCCAATCAATGATAAAAGTAGCTGGTGGCATTTTTTGAAAAAAAATAAGAATACATTGGCAAAAACTGTTTAGAAGGGCTAATTTGCAAATAAACTAATGCAAATCAGTTAATCGCCTTTTACTTCTCAAAACGTTGCCGTCCAGGTATATCTCAAGCAATAATGTGCCATATTTTGGATGAGAGCTATGGGAAGGTGTCCACCCTAGACATGGGCGTGAAGATAAAAGCACCAAGTTTAAGTTTAAATACACGTTTTTAAGCGGTTCTAATTATAGGCAATTTAGCGCAAAAAAGCTGCGTAGCTAAAACTATTTAGGAAATATTTTTCTGACTGTTATGATAATAATAGAAATTTAAGAAGACATGGGCTCAGTACTAATAGGATGTAGAGCAGTAAATTACCCTTTAGAAAGAAAAAGTGTGATTTTTTGTCCGCAATAATCTTGCCTAACCACCGTGGTTATGTGTCTGGTATGTTAGATATATACGTATAAGGAAATTGCTTGCTATTATTTTATGGAGATATGACCGAACCAGCAGTCACATTTTCATGAAAAGTAGTTATAAAAGAATGCGTGTTTTTTCCTGTAAGGCTGTCGCCATCGATTTTAGAACAGTTCTTTTGTGAATTTTTCCTTTCTTTTCTTACAGCGTGCAGTTGCCTGTACGACAAACTTTCAAATAAGTAAAAACCCCAAAAAACGAGACTTATGCATTTTCTTCTTATAACATTTACAACGGCAGAATTGGCCATACCAACATTCTAAAAACTTTGCTGCTTAAGTCAATGTCCAAAAACATATCAATATTTTGCAGCTAATTTCATTCCACATTTGCAGAACAATTTCCAAAGAGAACAGCGTAGCAAACTTCTCCTTACTCGTAAAAAATACAGAAGATAAGCGCTCCTCTTCTATAATTAATGATTTTCTGAAAGAAATGGAATACAGTATTTCTTTGAGAGTTTTCGCTACCTTCGAGATCAGCAATAATACGAAATACGTATTCACACTTTCTGAATTGTTCCCTTTTCACCTCAGTTTGTTCAGGCTCTATCGATAACCACACAATTCGCTCCCAACTGCAGACGTTTGAAGTGACATGGCATTCAACCCCCTACGTTAACGTTATCAAAAGACCTGTGGCATCTAAAGACCACACATGAAGAGGCCACACACAAGTGCTGCAATCGCGCGGTGGTGGACATTGCCGATTTTCGGAAAGATTTCCGATATCTCCTTCAAAGATAGGAAAGGCACAATTTTATATGTGCGTTCATAATCATGTGTCCTAATTGAGCAAGAAAGGATCTAGTTTAGCGCCGTAGACACTAAATCGGCTGTCCTTGTGGTACAAATATCACGAGGCAGTCGGGCAAGGATTGCCTCTGTTTCCGGAGGAGTTGTCCCAGTGGCCAACCCAACAGTCCAGGTAACAGAAGCCTGCGACAATATATACTCGCCACAGCACAAAACATATTTGCACATACGTGCTTCCACGGCGCGTAGGTACTCTTATCAATCTGCTCGCTAACAGTAGATCCGGATGGATGGACTTCCTGGAACTGCATATCCGTAAGCCATCTTGGCGTGCATTACGGGAAGAAGATAAAGGCAAGAAGAAGATGTGGAGAAAACCATTCTACCTGCAGCAGCCTGAAACATGCGATGCATAAAAGCCTTCTCGGATTCGGTTACTGGAATGCTGCTACCAAGTGATGCGGCCAAAGCATTCGCTTTTATAAAAGTAAAGCTGTTAATCGTCTAGTCATTATAATATGAGCATGGGTAATTCATAAAAAACTGACACGCACTGAACATGGAAGACAGCAGCTCGGTTACTCCTATCAACCTTGTTTAAGCATATGTTGCGTAAAAACTCATGAGATGAAGGAAGGGGGAGGGCAGTCGGTGCCTTAGACTTCAAATCATAATTTCGTGACCTTAAATAAGGATGTCAGATAATATCCAAATTTGGATACCCACAGCTCACACTGCAAAGAGGGAAAAAGTGAACTGAGTACCCTTCGACTATTGTGGCCGGCGATGTCCAACTTGTGCACGGACTGACAAAATGACAGGGCTATTTTCAGCATTTACCGCACTTTTCAGGACCAAGGTCAGTTTTAAAACGAAACCAAGGAAACTGCAGGCAGGAACAGCTGGCGTGGCATGAATTTGCATCAAGGCCTGTCAACCAGCTGTCTAGTCTTTGCCTAATAGTAGCAGTAACAATAATCCTGATTACAAATTTTTTTAATGGATTTCAACACAAAGGGTTCAGGAGATTAGCGAATGGAAATCAATCGTCTTAAAATCGGTGTTGAAATTACCGTACCGCTTTTTGAGTCAGTAGTTTTCCAATCTAAGGCCTTCTTAGAGTAAGGGAAGTATGGGAACCTGCATACAGTCTGGATGTAGCTGTTAAAGTCGTGCTTGATGTTCATGGGGGGAGGGGGGGGAAAGTGTTGGTTACCGGACGAGTTGCATAGAGTTTTCGGGGGCGAGGAAGAAGACATGGACAAGCTTTTGCCGCTTTTTAATCACGAGGTTGCCCCATATATATGAACACAACCGTCGGCTATATAAAAGAGAAACTTTTCGTGTTGTTCTTGACGAACATCGCATTAAGTTATCTGTGTTCAAATTTTGCAAGCGTACTAAGTCTTCTTACACCATTTGTGCGATTGAATGTGGGAAAAAAGGCAGACGTTGCAGCATTGGAATTAAAAGTCGGGCTTAAATCGGTATGCAATAGGTAGATTGTAGCCTTTGGTACAAACATACTAGTAAAGAGTTCTGTGTAATTTGATAAAAAGGAGTCAAGATTCGAAAAGCATAAACTGCACACATTCAGTTCAGTCATGTCCAGAAAAGTGTGCTTGTCCAACTCCTCTGACAAAGTGGATATGATTGTATCGGGAGTGTCTACCTTCTTCAAAATCCGAAAACCACCTGTCACGTTTGTACATTTAAAAGTTGCAAAAATTCCCACTGAATAGTTCGAAAGATAAATTTGCTAGCGTACGTTCCCTTTCGATAAATCATTTTCAGGTGTGAGACTTTTTTATCGTACTTTAGTACATTAACTATGCCGGTTGGTAGAAAAAATTGCGCTGTTGGTAGCATCGGGTGGAGACAAAATTGCAGTCAACAACCTGATTATCGATGGGGGGAGAGAATGGCGGACGAGATGGATAATAAGCTGTGGACAATTAAATTTTTGGCGTTTGGTCACGGTAATTGTGGTGCCGGGTCTTTCTGAACGCACAGCATTGGCTTCGTAGCCTGAGGACAGCTGCTTCTGTCGTAGCCATATGGCTTTGTCCAATACATTCAAAATAGCTTGAGAACACCTTATAGATTACATGGAAAGCCTCTCTGGCATCAACACGGTGATCTGTTACTATCATGAGCGCTAGAATTGAACTGTAAATACCATTTATTTGGTCCTCCAATAAATACACCTAAAGATGTTGTCGTACGCTTTTGGACAAATGCAGGCTCCTGCGAGCACTATATTCTGCTCCAATTTGTCAAGTGTACCTACTAAAATATAAGCGTGACCGAAGAAAACGTAGATGTTTCTGCGAAGAAACCCTGTTAGTACAGTTAACAATTGAATTTTTAGCAACTGAAAATCAAACGTAATTTCTATAAAGAATGGTGTGTGAGGACTGAAACATCCGGAATATCACTTAACCTTTTTCAGATAAATTATAAAGTAATTTTTCTTATATATATCTCAATATACTGATACAATATACCTATACATATATCTTAATTGCTACTGGAAGAGAATATGCGAGTTCCAGGATCCAGTTCAGAAAGAGAAGAAGGTGCGATCACTAGAACAAGCGTTTTATTTGCCTGAAGTTTCACTTACGATTGAGGATTTCCAAGGAAATCCGAAACCTCAGGCAAATAAAACTCTTGTTTCAATGATTGCATCTTATTCTATTGCTGTGTCTTAATTATTGCCTTATTTTGGAGAAGCATGCCTGTGCAGTCATTAACAGCTAAAAAAACGTCTGCTTCTGTCCGCAGCCTAATAAACGGGGCTGCTGTGACTGGCACTGTTAAAATAATAAACTGGCAGTATTCTATGGAAGATTTAACTTCAGCGTTTGGTACGTTCAACGCCTGACTACTTTGTCCTTTGTGTTCGTCAGCTCAAAAAATACCAGTCATCTCTTCGAGTGACAAGCGCTTCTATCTTATAATATTTATCTCGTGAGCTTTCTTATAAACTATGGCAACAATAAGGGAGAAAGCATCGCACCCGTGTGATTTGACCTCTTTATAGCAGCAGGAACAGTTCCACATGGTAAAGTCTGTTAAATAATGAACTTAACGTTACCATGGCTTAATTCCTAGCCCTACAGAGATTGATGATTTGGCCTCGGGAGGCAAGTGGTAAAGAAACCACCCACAATGCAGGTTACTTGACGTTATATTCAACGAAAATTTATTATAACTGTAAGGTTATTGTTCACCAAAGACTTGGGATAGGCGTTGTAGCAAACTGCTGGTTTTGAATTTGGCTTAGCCCTTTTTTGATATTGCTTATGGCTCACTGTATTGCAGGCACGGCTTTGCTACTTTTGTAAACTTTCTTGAGGCAATGTTAACGTACATAAACATTTGATAGGAGAAGTTTTTTTCTAATAACGCGCAAATGAAAATCGGAATCAAGTCAAGAATATCGTAAAAACGCGTTCGTTGCTGCCAATAATCTTCATCCAATGGCCTTGATGGATAACTTTTTAATCAGGGTAGAAATGGGTGCATTCAAAATAAGGTCATATTTGGTAAGGCTCGAGGCTAATTTTATGCATGCAGACAGGCAGTACGTCTGCAGAGCAGAGACGTTAGCTATATAAACCCCGTAGACTAGACAGAATTTGAGAAGATCGCGGTCCGGGAAGGCCAATCAGTGAAGAGGGGTTATAACTCGTTGAGGAACTTCCACTGACCGCTATTGGAACTCGCTTGTCTCCTATCCCGACGGCAAATAATCCAAAAATGGCCATTCCAGTCTTCCATGTTCTTGCTGTTGGCACTATCTGCCTAGAATGCTGATCACTACGGCTGCTGTCAATGACCGAGGTATGAGGCACAAGGCAGAGCGGGACAAGTGAGTTCCATAAGCGGTCGGTGAACATTAATAACTGCGTTCGTACCTTAATTGAAAAGATAATATGGTCATGGCTCAATGGGTACGGCTTTGGACTCTGATTTGAAATGTTGCGAGTTTGAGCTTCGGTTTTTGCAACATTTAGGGTTGAGTTCGACTGTCTGACGATGGACATTAAGCCAGAAATGGCCACTCAAGTCTGCTTTGTCTTTTCCAGTAATAATATTTGCCAAGAGATATTGCAATAACGCAGTCGCGACGACAAGTTGTCACATGTCACAAACTGTCTAACCACAAGTGCAATAAAATGTCCAGCACATCCAACAAAATTTGTCCAGCAGCATTATTGTTCATCAATTAGAGCTAATTCGGTGTTAATAAATTAAAAATGAATTTCGTTAACATGCGAAATCATAAATAAAGTAAATCTACTAGTTTACTGAAAATTAAGGAGAATTATAATTCTCAGTTATCCATGTGTCACCAATAATTACATTACCTACTGTAAAATATAGACTCCAGTCACAATAAAAATGCCTGTCCTTTCTTCATCCGAATTGTTTGTCAACTTGAAAAGTGGTCGGCATAGTTGTATTAGAGACATATCTGAGGAAGTTACATTCGAAAGCATCATCTGTACCCATGTTAGCACTTCTTATCTGAGGGAAAATGCTTCAATTTACTAACTATGTTACTAAATACACTTCTGGGACTTCAAATGGTGTCATAGGTGACTTACGGTTCACTTATTGTATATGCCATATCTTCTTGAACAACGCCTATCAATGGTGCATGTTATAAACATCAAATTAAGCCCTTGTAACATGCAGGCTGCTCATTCTACATCCAGGAGTGTTATAGCACTAAAAATGAACGAATATTCTAAACGAAAGGCACTGTTGGGTTTGCAGCTTAATTTTATAAGTTAAGAAATAATTTGTCTAATCAAAGCCAGTATATGATGAAACTTACCTTATTTCTGCCTAATATAATTGTTTATAGTAAGGGATATTTTGGTACTGACATGCAATGCATATTTGACAATTTTTCTGCGTACCGAACTGTTACGTTTCAGACCCAAATAAAAAAAACCAAATTTTCCTACAAAGGAATAACATTTGGAAAATGTCAGCAAAATTATCCTGTTTTTCCTGCGGTTAACAGAGTTTTCTAGGCTTTTTCCTAGTTTATTTGATTAATACGACTGATTTACGATCTGGTAGGTGTACTGAAATGTTTATGCAGCTTGCAGGTGTATAGGTCAGCTGCTGGCTTCAATGTACGAACCATACCTACTGTAAATGGTAATGAGAGATTAACCTTAAACAATCCAAAGAACTGTATATTGAATTTCACTTGCTCAAGAATAGTTATAAACGTTTTTTATATCATAGAATTTTAATGCTCATTTGAGAAATCAGATGCCAAAAATACTCGAAAATGGCTCTCAAAATGGTGTGTTCACAGAGGAAGTTTTCTCAGGTATAGTTACCTTGGCTGACGTCAAAGGCTTTGATAAAAATAAGACCCAATCGAAAAAAGTAAACGCTTCTCTTAAATTAATGTCTGTGTTCAATATATTTCTCAATAAATCACAATTTTTTTTTCTATCCAATTTCCTAAACACTCTTTCCGCTGAACGATCAATTTGTTTTCTGATAATCCCAAGAGATTATTCAAAAGAACATTGAATGAGGATTAGTTTTTGCACGCGGCAATCGAAAAGTAACCTTGATTCCCTCTAGACCATTTTGTTTCATCTTGCCCTATTCTACGCAACAGTATATTGTTACTAAGCATTCAGAGACTGGCAAGTCTAAGAGTTAAAATATAATCTAGGGTTTCATTTTACGCTTTCCTGGCTGCCAATTTCTCTAAGCGTTCAAATCCACTATGCAAAATTCAAGTCACCACGTAAGTAACAAAAGTAACAAAATGTCGCAGGTTATCGACATGGGTATATTTAAAATCGCACTTCTGGGAGTGGTAAACTAACGAACAATCAGCAGAACTAGTAACTGCGTTTTGTAGTACAAAAAGTCAGAAAATTAAAAATATGCTTTAAGAGATAACCTTTCTTTGGAAAAGCAACGTTGCTTTTTGAAAAAAAAACATCATTTGAATTAAATGGTGAGGATTCTATTTTTGTTTCGGATTCAGAACGGATCAATTTCAATGTCACTTTCGTATACTTGTTTTCTTTTATGGGACTTTGCAGATGTACAGTTTATTTTAAACGCTGATATGAATTTACATGTGACAACTTGGATACCCGACAATGCCAGCTTTTGTCAAAAGTTTGATCTGTTTTGCCTCCATAAAACTGCACTCCTTTCAGAAAAAGAATACCTAAGCCTCAAACCAATTCAAAAAGCAAACAAATGCCATATTAATAACTACGTTTTTGATCACAATACTGTGTAATTTAGTCTATTTACTTGATTCTGCCAGTTTTGCAACTCGAGACTTGCGAACGGAGATTTTTTTACGAAATTTTTATTGCAGCTGGCAGAGCATATAATACATAGAAAGTAGCTGCAGAAATTATTCAAGTGCTACCTGAGTCAACCGCTAATATTGGTTGGTCGCACAAGACGCAAAAGTACACTGTATTCATGTCCGTTTGTACTAAAACTCCATAAGATAGAGATTCCAATCCTCGTCAGAGCAACGGCGATCCAAGGAATTCATAATATATTGTGCCAGACATAATCTGGGGATGGAGAGTGATGCAACACCGTTGCAATGTCAATGAAACCGATAAATATGCATTAAGACGTTATAGTGCCCTGCGTTACGATGCTGCATTGAGACATAAGGAGTAATTAACGGTAACTCTGCTCTTTCTGTAATTAAACTCGACCTATTTGAAGGTCTTTCTTACTAAGGTTACTTTCAATGCCCAATGTTAAATGAGAATATTAAAGCATCCCACTAAAGCTCTGATCTACATAAGTCGACAATTTCATGGCAACCAAACATGCAATACGCATGTTCAGACGTAGAAAGGTTTACGTAAAGTAAATATACTATCGCTTTCACTTTAAACCTTACAAGTCCAAGGAAGGCACTATGCAAGCTAATGGTTCAAAAACACATTTACGTCCATAACAATTTGCATTGATCATTTCCTGCCACACAGAGGTTTGAAGTGTATTTCTCAGATTTAAAACATAATTTTATTTACCTGACGTTGCCTGAGTTTTGCCTGACTGTGGAGCCCTACAAAGTAAATTGTTTAGGGAAGCAACCAACACTATGCAAATCCTGAACTATAACAGCAACCACCCAATTGGTCGCAAACGCTGCTACGTAAGAGCGCTTTACTGGTGCGTTGAGACGCATTGCAGCGAAGTGGAAGACGAAGTTGCTGAATTACAACAGCTCTGACGGGTGCTGAGAGCAAATGATTACCCATCCAATTTTGTTAACGAGTGCACACGAAAATGAGAGAAGAAGCCATATCACACTGGCCCAGAAGTTTGGCGAGCTCTTCCGTACGTGAAGGATGTATCAGAAGCAGTCAGCCCCCTACGCACCCCGTTAGGAGTCGGAATTGCGCACAGACCAAAGGCAACCATCAGGCGCTGGGTCGTGAGACCAAAGACCCACTGCCACGGCGGGAAACAGCCGAAGTCGTCGTTCGAATCTGGTGCAGTTGTGGACAAAGCAACTATGTCAGAAAACCGAAAGACTATTCTGGTTGCGAATGGCCGAGCATGCAGCGGCGGTAAGAAAAAAAGGCGCCAACTCACAGGTTGCAGTTCATTCGACGGGATCCGGCAATATTTTAAATTTTGACGAGGCCGAAATCCTCGCAACAGGCGACAACCGCGTGAGCCGCGAGCTGCTGGAGTCATCGTTTTCAGGCCCTAAGTCCATTGACAAGCGCAATGGTTTGGCGTTCCCATCTCGTGTACTGAGAAGTTTCCTGAGCAAAAGAATCAGTCATGTGGGAAGGGCTGGGTGCAGCATCAACCGTGACGACACCGGACGTAATTGTCACGCGATTATCAGGCCCGCATCCGACGCTGACATAACAATTATTGAGTCGAACGCAAAGTGTCAAGGCAGTTCCGCATAAATTAAGACCCAAGCGGTTGCAACAGAAGTGGACGATGATCATACACACGTGGATGACCACTAAGAACTATATATAACATGCACCCTGTGCATGTCTCCACCCTATCTGCGCATTATCATGACTATGTCATCATTACCTAAGATTTAGCATCCCTGAGGGAATTTGAAACGCAAGGCACATAAAATTCTTGTTCCAGTGATTGCATCTTCTTCTTCTAAACTGTTTCTGGAACTCGCATATTTTCTGTTATTGGCAACCGCTTTTTGTGCGATGCGCTCCGATCGGCTAGGTGAACATTCCTCGTGGTTTTTGTCAATAAAGTTAACTTTAGTACCAATAAAATCATTAAAACGATACGATACTATTCTTTTTTTCGATTAAACTGACGATATGAATAAGGTATATTTGTTATTTCCACGCGCAGTTCTCTTACCTTAACATTTAATTGCTAGTCTAAAATAATCATCATGCTTTTTCTCGTTAAAAGGTGAGTTAAAAATTGTGGCCCTGAACTACTGCGAAATATTCAAGGGAATTTTGTGCAAGAACGGCGAGTGCGTTCCTAATGGACGGAGCTATGAATGCCGCTGCAATCCTGGATATTCTGCCAGCAGTGACAGAAGACAATGTCTAAGTAAGTTACAACATAACACTAAATCCTGAAAGAAGGCAAAATGCACAACAAACCTCAAATAGATAAGAACCTTTAAACTGAGCAAAAAATACATTCGAAATCAAAGCATTGACACAGATATTTTACATAATACAAAGAGAGTAAGTACAGTTACAAAGCGCAGATAAAAAATTGAAAAAAATATCTGTATTGAAATAATAAACCAAAAAGCAACGCAATGCTTGGAAAATTTGCAAATTTTACTATTTTGAGCACACAGGAAGCTTTAAAGCAGCAATGAAAGAATGCACCTAGCTTCCGACTGGGGAGTCCATATCCACTAAAAAAGGTGGCTGTAAATAAAGCCCTTATTTCTACATGATTTTTTAAATGTTTCAAAAATAACGTTTAATGCCTTGATCTTATTTAAAATAAATGTTACCTGCTTAAGCATTATAAAAATAAAGTTGCATAATCAGAATCTTGTCATATAATTCTTTGATTTTTCTTCACAATGAAGGGTTCGGCTCACATATGTGTCTCTTACCTTTTGAAAAGTTTTTTCAAGTGTAAAATTCAGTTTGGAAATATGAGCCTCCTTACCTCCTCAAAAAGTTATGGCAAAAATGAAGTTGACCTTTGCAAATAATATTTTCAGAATGGAAAAGGTGATTAATCAAAGTATTGGAGTCAACATCCAGCATTAGAGTCGAGATCCAGAGTCGACATCAAGTCGATATTCATAAACAGAAGCTCAAAATATCGATCATAATCCAAGAGGCAGTTGGTAGCTTGCAGATTTTGCATGCGTCACCGTATGCTGGCAGAATTTCAAAAATGCATATAAGCTTTAAGAGCTAAGACGAAGCGAATTAATTTTACTGTGTTTTCAAGAAAAATAATAATTCACCTTTAACTATGTTCCATAAAGCAAATATGACAGACGCAAAAACGTTTTGTGCCGTATTCTACAAAGCTGCTTCCTGCAACGTTAAAAAGAAAATAAACACATTTTAGAGTTTTTACTTCTAGAAATGTTGTAAGTTTAGGGAAGACGACGACATTTTTAGACCATTTTTGTAGATTTAAGAAATCATTATCGATTTTTTTCAATAGTGCCCAAGCAACGAACAGCAGCTTTAGGGGCAATTGACTTCGATTTTGGTGCCAAGTCCATTCTGCTTCACTAATATAATGAAAATATAAACAGAAAGAAAAGTGTTTAACCCCAAACCGTTTGGAGATGAGCACTCACCAATTGCTAACGGAAATAATTCTTCCCCTTCTGCCTTAGTAGCTCAATTTCGAGTCCCACCAGCAACAATGCAGCAACTCAAACGGCTTATTCAATTTAATGATGTGTTTAATTTTGAATATTAAACAAAAATAGATATTGGTTTCTGTGAAAAAGGGTAGGATGACGTTTTTCGAGAATAAAGCCTTTATCCAAGTTTTAATGCATGTTAATAACCTGAAAATTTAACCAATTTGCATGTCTTTGAATGTGAGTTTGGTAAGACAATTCTAAATTTGCATGCAAATGTAAGAGGCTAGGCTGGTTAAGCTTATTGTTGAATTTCATGGTACTTAAAAAGTCATTAGCTTGACAGAATAACATAGATCATACATTGCGTGTAGAAACATAGTTTTATTTAGTAATTTGCATTAAACAGCAACAACTGTCTGGTCATCACGATTTACTTGTTGGGGAAACTATTATAGCTCAACTGCGGAAGAACTAAATGCTTTTCGTTTTATTCTCACGAGTGTCTGTACAGAGTTTTTTGAACTGTGATTCTAGCAATCTGCCTTTCCATAAAACATGTCAGTGCTAAAGTGCATTGCTGTCTTGTTCAGATAATATATTATTCAGCGTTAACGGTTGCTAAAAGTTTACTATTCGGCTACTTCAACAATCTACGTGCATATTCTGCAGGTTTAATATGCTTTTTCCGTTATTGGATAGGTAAATACCTCTTTCGCATTTGGAGACCCGAAAAAATACTTTCTTGTAATGCTGGGAGGGAAAATTCATTTTAATTCAAACGTTTTAGATTTATAAATAAAAATAGCCTCCCACTGCTCTGCATATCTTCAGATATGTTTGCATTTATTGAAGGAAAAATAAAAACTGCTAAAGTCGGCAATATTTGCTGATTTCGTTTTATTACTCGTGGCTACTTCCGTTAAAATGCTCATTTTTTATGAAAACGCAATATTATTGAAAATGCCACCAATGTAAAGTTTTAAAAAATCTTCCAAGTGTTCGTATGGGCATCACAAATTATATTATTTCGAAAAATGAAAATACAATAAGTCGACTGACTGAAGTTATATGTGCTGTTTTGACATGTAAAGAAATGTTTTCCCAAATATATGTTTTTTATGTTGCACAGTTGCAGTCTGTATTTTTACGCAATAAAGCACGACATATTCGCAAACGCTGAGAATTTCTCGATGGCTCACGACAGTTCGGCCATTGCTCTCGTCTACGATCTTCAACGAGCTGAAGGAGACGCGGTGACTGTGGCTGAATTACAGTGAAGGTAGTGTCTCCAGATCCACCCACTGCGTCACCACTACCACGCCTGTACAAAACGTCAAGGTATAATTAAAAAAAGACCGGAGATGGGGAAGGGCGTGGACGCTGTGCAGGAACACACTCCAAAACGCGCCATAACAACGTCACCTTGCTAAGTAGGCTCTCGTGTGCATAGCAGCGCCATTAAGGCCACATTACAGCTCGACTCTCAATACGTCAGCCAGCCACTCCGCACAATAAGGCACACACTGAGCTGACTGCAGTGTCCGAGTTATCCCGTCAGTTGGAAATCCCCAAACCACGGCGTTAAACGCACCGTGATAGCCTTAAGTACATAATAATGATCATAGTTATGAAAAAATTAGCTGAGGGCGAACTTTTTTCTGTAACTCATCGCCTGGCTGATCGAATCCGTGGGGTAAAATGGGTGCATTGACTGACGGGGCCAGTCAACTGATCTGTACGCGTCACGTCACCACCTGGCCCCCTTGACACATACTACGAATCGCGTAAGTGGGGGATTAAAAGGAGCCAGCGCCCCTTGACCTAATTCACAACACAAATACAGCTAGAAAAAATAAAAACCAACCGGCAGTTTTAATTAAAGAGCGCGTAAGCATTTCCTAGACAGATGTTGAAGCAAAAAGAGCAAAATCAAGCAGGATTGGATACACGGCTATGGCCTACTGATTCAGGCGCTACGCCCGTATCGATTTTACATCCTCACGAAAATAGTTCATCGATGTCGCAATTGTTTGACCACGCGTCTCACGATGACCTGGATAACCGGCATCGACATGTTGCACTGTCTCTTTTCCTTAGAATGTATTTAAATTCAACCTCTATGTGCACATTTCTAGTTAGTTTCAATTCACTGATTTTATAAAGTCTGTTTATGGCAAATCTTCGTGAGTTATTGTTAAAAATATAAAAAAATAAACTATTTTAGCAGCAGTCATAACCACTGAAATAAGTATAATGAGCCCTGTCTACAGTATTGTCGGTAGTTGGTGTTCACTTTCCCCTCAATTAGCGTCGGCATTTTCCGACTTGTTTTTTTGTCCACTTGGATGAGAGGGGTGCAACAACATACAGCGTACGAACTGCCACATATACAAATTCTGACTGCCACGCTCCCCGTGTTTTTATTGTCAACAGTAATTTTAGGTTTTAAAGATTGCACTGCTGGAGTGACTCTGACTGGAGTTCGTTATATAAACTGCGCTCCTTTCCTAAGAGTTTTAGTTCCTATAAGGAAAGGGTCTGTACACAACTGTCATTATTGATTAACCGAGATATTTAGCAAAAATAGGCCAAATTGCCGAAAAAAACATACCGGTCATGAAATATCGATGCGCAACAAATTTACCGTACACATTCAGGCACATATAACATAGCCTGCAGCAATATGATTCGAATATGGTAGCTGCTAGTTTATAAATGCCCGGAATGTCGTTAATAAGAAAATTCTTTTCTGCCAATCGAGTTTTTTTTGCCAGCTGTTATTTGAGAACTTCTATCCAACTTTTGTCTTATTTAATTCTAATGATTTGCTTCCAGATATATGAGTAGCTAGATGGCTTTGGAACTTAACTGGTTTCCTCGGATGATAAAATGATAAATAAATCGCCGAGTTTTCATATTCTTAGGCAGCACACGCAAAAAGAACCAAAACCCTCTTGCATATTTGCTGACCCTAATGATCTTTAGTGCACCCAGCAGTCATAAAAAAAAACAATTTTTTTCGTTTACGGCCATTTTACATCGTGAACGTGAGCAAATAATTTATTATTACTACTTATATTTCCGGTAAACGTTTGTAGAGAAGGCGTCAAGGCTCTGTCCGAAACGTTATTTGAATATTTGCGCACATGTCCACCAGCTTCTATGAAATAAGAGATTACTATTTACAAAAGACATTCAACAGTAATTGGGAATGAAATGATCTGCCAGATTACCTTTAAGCAACTGTTTGCTATGTTTTCATGATAGATATTTATTTTTTCGCATATCTATTTCATAATATCAGGGATACCATAAAACAAGCATCCAGTATAAAAAAACACATTTATCTGAAGCCTTTCTTCCCCGGTACAAATTTAAAACACGCATATACGGCGGGATTTAATGGCGACAATACAGTTGGTGACAGCTTCTCAGCTGAAACTAGTCGCTGCATGAGAATGATAACGAGAAGAACATGCAACCGTTTGAAATTTCGCAGAATGTAGGACATAACAGCGAGGGTCATAGTTCAGTTTAAATAATGATCAGGAAAAAAACACCGCACTAATCAACGTATGGCAAAGAAGGGTGGGTGGGGATCGATGGAAACTAAACGAAAATCACTTGAAAATTAAAACTTAGTAACCAATTACCAGGGTAATTGGAGGTTGACTACATGGTCAAGCTGCTATCATAGGTCAGGTTTTGTTCGTCGCAGGTAGGCAGCTTCCAAGTAACGCAAGGTTCGAATGAAGCTGCTTACATAGACGAGAGAAAACTGAGCTATGCAAGCCGCTTGAACATGTGGTCAACCTCCAAGTACCCTAGTAATTGGTTACTTAGTTTAAATTCCCAAGTGATTTTCGTTTACGTTCCCTCAACCCCCACACTCGTTCCGTCCCATACATTGATAAGTGCAGTGTCCTTTACCTGACCATTATCTAAACCAAACTATGACCCTTGCTGTTATTTTATCCATTCTGCGAAATTTCAAACGGTTGCACGTTTTCCTCTTTATCATTCTCATGCAGCGACAAGATGCAGCTGAGAAGCTGTCACCAATTTTATTGTCGCCATTAAATTCTACCGTATATGCATTTTTTAAACTGCATTTATATTGCTAGACGTATACTTTCCGTTGTAAATAGGCCATAAGAATGAGAACGCTCCTTTACATGATTCCAGCGAGGACAAATGTATTCTTTTCTGTGCATATTCCGAATAACTTCTCTAGAAAATAGCCCTAGCTAAAATCTAAAGCATAGCCTTAATATAAAAACGATCCATTGCCTAATTCCTTACCATACACTTAAGTTTAAACTCAATCTGGGCATTTAGCACTGATTTCACTGCCTTTCTTACGCCTTATATTGAACCAAACCATAGCCATAAACTGGACGTTATTGTCACCAGGCTTTGGTGAAAGATTTGCTCATCAATGTTTAAAGCTAGCAATGACAATTTGAAGTAAATGGTACTGGAGCCAAAATAGCAGCAAAAAGACGGCGCATGCGCTAGTATTTTAATTATTAATCGCTTAATTTAATGCTAAACGTGAATGACAATCGCTTACAGAGGTAAACGTTCAGGTGTGGTTAACCATTCCCCATGTTAAACAAGAACCACTTTTGGCATTAAATCTTTCGTACGCATAGCTTTGGCAAAAAGAGCACAAACTGTGATACAGAATTAGGCAAATCCAAACACGAGTAAGACAATCGGTTATCCAGCGCGTTCGGTTGGCTCTTCAAATCGGTCACTTTAAGCTTAACTTAAACAATTGCCATGTCAAAGACGATTTTACATAGTTTTAAGCTTCAGAAGTTCTACTCTGACCCATCGCTTATTCTACCGGATGAGGCTTTTCGAATTTTTTGTTTTAAGTTTAATTTTGAAATTATCTCATTGATGAAAGTTGCCAACTTAGCGGGAGTTCGGTACTGTTGTCTAAAAAGGTTGGTTCTACTTCCGTACAATTTGTTCTACCAACTTACGATTAAGTAAGTCGAGTTTTATTTTTTGGCTAGCGGGCGGTCTTTCCTAATCAGAGATCGCATGGTTATTGTCAGCACTGAAAGTTTTATCAGAGGCATTCTAATTGTTTTGCTTTACAGTTGCCAAAATTCTCATAAAACTTTTCAGAAGATAAATCGGCAAACATCCGTTTGTTTTCGAAAAACTCTCGTCAGGCCTTTTCATTTACATAGCAATTAAATAAATAAACTATGTTGGTTGGTGGACAGATGTAGCGTTGTTGTTTACGGGGTCGGTGGGGGAGGAAAGGGGTGGTGGAGGGTTAGGAGAAGTTGAGGTCAAAATTTAATTGTCTAGACAAAACGTGCGTGGGTGGATTTGAAACTTGTTTGTTTCTGCGGGTTACCATTTCCGAGGCCAGTGATCCACCGTGTGTGGTCGTGCTAGCTTAATTCGCGGCCTCGCGACGCAATTCTTTTGGGCTAACAGGACCGGTCGGCGTTGCCTGATGGCGGCCGCCTCTGCCGTAGCCAACAGACGGTGTCCAAGGAATTTATAATAGCTTGAAGGCACCTTGTAGATCCATCAAAAGCCCTTTTTCGCATCCATGGCATGGTCTGAGTCTACCAGATGCGCTAGAATGGAACTGTTTTTACCCTTACGTTGGGTCTTCCCAAACAATGCTGGAATGTGCTCGTACTCTTTTGGACAATTACCGGCTCGTGCGGCCAATATATCCTACCCACAGGAGTAGGTCAATGAATATATGCACACAAAGGTGGTCTGGACTGGCAGATTATCCTTGCTTTCCCTGAATAGGATGGGAGTAGTCGAGAACAATACATAGGCGTTGGCTGTTGGGAAAGTGATTGCTAAAGCTTGACTCAGGCGCCTCCCTAGAAGCTCGCTTGGTCAGCCCTCATGGGCTAAAGTAGTTTACGCGACCGCACACGGCGGGTCACTGGCCTACGAAACGGGCCCCCACATAAACAACGAAGTCCAAAACCCAACCACGTACACCTTATAACCTGTCTTAGACGCCGGTCCGTCTAGGCAATGACATTTTGACCACAACTTGCCTCCCCCACCGACCCTGGCAACAACAACACTCAATCTGTCCACCAATCAGCATAGTTTATTGATTTCATTACCATATACATGTAAAGTTCTGACGAGAATTAATAGAAAACAAACGTATGTTTGTCAATTTATCTTCTTAACTTTTTTATGCGTTCATGATCCTTTTCGTGCATGGTTCTTACATATAAATTTTCTCTATATTTCACTAGATGATAATTCCATATGAATAAAAAGCCAAATTGATAAATATTGGTGCACGATTAGAATAAGCGCTGTTTATTTTGCCAAATACATTAAACGGTTAAAAATTTCACGCAAGTCAGTTTTTGCTGTTTTATGATTTCGAACGTATTCAAAATAGCTCAACATATTTGGAGGTTGTTGGAGCATGTTATAAAACGTTTTCATTATTTCTCATTTGCAGTGAACACTGATATCTGCTCAAGGTATAAGAATAGCCTATGCAAAAATGGAAAATGCATCCCCGTTGGCCGTTACTTTCAATGCAAGTGTGATCGGGGTTATATTCTGTCAGATAGTGGAACAGCATGTCTTGGTGAGTGGTACATAATTTATCTTATTGGTACGTATTCTACTTATTTACATAAAGTAAGCAGAAATATTTAAATTAAATTGAAATGTGCTAATTTTCTTCATTTTCTATTACATAGACCGTTGTCAACAGCTAGGATCAGCAGCATGCGGAAACGGCATCTGCATACCAAAACCTTTTGCGGATTATGAGTGCGTATGTCTTGGTGGATATGAACAGACCTATGACAAGAGAGCCTGCAAGCCAGTCGTCCCCAATAGTGAAGGTATAGCAGGGTTTAAGCTACATATAAATCATTATAAATTGTGCCTTTTTACAAGTTCACAATAGGAAACCAGCAGGACGTCTTAATTAAGTTATTTAACTAACCAACAAACAAAGTTTTGTCAGGTAGGATTTTATAGAAATTCACTATGTCACTATGTTCATTCATTAAAGTCGAACTGAACTGCTACGCCAGTTTGAGCTGTTAGAGCGGCTTAGTCGTATCATTTTACGCATCTTATCGTGATGTGATAGTAAGTCTTAAAAATTTCCACATAATTTATGTCTATTTATACATTAGTAAGCCCCTTTACTAGATGCCGAAGTGAAAGGAAACTATGTTTGTAAGGAGGCTGTTCATTAACTTTCCTATACAGCCTTCCTTGGTTCATTGGGAAGGAAAAAGGGTATTTGCAGATATTTTTAGAAATGCGAACTGATAATTATTGCGTTAAATTCTTTTTTAATTGCAAAGATTGTTTTCAAAGTTCTTGTGGGGCAGAGATAATTGCCACACCTAAAATTTGCGGAAAATGCACAAGATTGGATGAAAGCGTGCGTACAAGCAACTCTTTGATTGTTTCTTAGCCACCGCTTGTACTTAAATATTGAGCGATATACCTAAAATACTATTGATCAAGAACAATCCCCATACATCAGGGATCAAGGCAAGGGCAAAACCAGAAAACTATGTACGTCCCGCAGACTGAAATATAATACAGTTTAAACAACTCACTAGAATCTAAAAGTTTGAAATCAACATGCAAAAAGGAGCATTGCTAAATCAACTAAATGCGTGCCCCTTTCAATTAATGCGGTTAAACGTGTTCTAGTAAAAGTGAAAAAATGGGCATGTAGGCTTGGGTACACCTCGAGGCTTTAACTGATGAACAAACGTGATAATACAGTATGGTGAGTGTTGCACGCAACACCGTCCAAGTCATACGAAAAGCCCTGTAGCACGCAGGGTATTTATGCCACGGACGCACAATTGATACTACGCTAAAGGAGCAATACATTGGAAGCAAAAAGCAAAGTTGCATGTATAAAGTATCATTTATTAAACAAGAACTTATAATTTTTATCAAAAAATGTGAATTTTAAAGAAGGAATGTTCGAAGAGTCAATTTTTCAAGTCCTCGTATAAGTGACCAAGATGTAGAAAAAAGTCCAAAATATTGAAAGTAAATACATGCGTAAAATAGTAATAATTTGTGGATTTTCCTTAGCGTTCAAAACAGTTCGACTTAGAGGGCATGGATAGAACCAAGTTGTCAATGGTTGTATGGTTTATATACATATTAAGCACGAATTCAAAATTTGGCTCTATTAGTAGATGTTTATTTGGCTTTAGCCAGTTTTTTCCTGATCAGACGGATACATATTGTTAAGATTAAGGTCCAAAGAGTCATTAGGAAAAAATGCTCCGCAGGCTGCAGGCCGAAAGACAGCTTGTCGTCAAATTTGATTTTAGTCGTAAGGTTAATTATGACCATACCTTCGTTGATCGGTAAACAGGGGCGTTACCTTGCACCGTAACGGTGTTCATCAGACGTCTGTGAATGTTGGGAAAACCGAGGATATCCTTTGCTATGCCAACAAAGTTATGGCACTTTATGGTGCCTTTAGGCAACCGCCAAATCGTTCACTCTCCGAAGTTTATGACCACACAAAACATTTGGTGACGAAAATTCTTTAAAGTTGGCGCGATGCTGTATATTTTCTGGTAACGTTCTTCGCGCATATTACAGTTTGTGTCGATTTTGGCGGTTTGTCTAAGAAAAAGATTTCATTGCAAAAGTAAATTCTATTCCAATATGAAAGCCTACGACAAATATATACCTGAACAAAGAGAGAGAGCGTTCTTTAATTAGTTTTTTACTTAAATTTAGGAATATCTTATCTGTTTGCAGAAGAGAGCTACATTCTTGCATTCATTTTATAATTATATACCAAAACAACATTGACAAATGTTACCTTTGAATGGCCATAACGGACACATAATAGTACTTTTTACTATTTGATGAATAAAACCATCACTTTGCGTTGACAGTTTTTGCCAATACATTTTACGTATGGGCGCTGTACTAGAGCTAATCATTCTCGAGATTGTGGCCCTACTTATATGAAACACATTAACTAACGACACATGCGACGTCAGAAAGAAAATGCTTTGATATCGAAAAATCACGACGCAACACAGAAAAATGAAAGCAGATCGCGGGTTCTGTTGATATATCAAGTTATCGCTCACAGGTGATGGAAAGCTTAAACAGCTCATCACTGTAAATTTATATTTGCTTTTTACGGCGTAAAACTACACGTATTAGCAAATAAGACATTTTGAAAATCAAATTTGTCCTTGTTTCTGAAAGAAAATGTTTTCCATACACTTGGCATCCATTCCATCTATAAGATAGAAATTTCTTCCAACATAAACTTATTCACGCCTTTAACAAAAACTAGTGCCCAGTTCGCTCTTAAACATAACTAAGAGGGCTATTTTCCGAACTAAAGCCTATTTTATGATTACATCTACTCATTTGATCAAAATAACCTGGAAATGCATATGCTAAACTACAAAGTTAAATTATATCATGAAATTTGCCTGCAGGACAGGCCATACTATAAGTACTTGATTGAAAATGCAAATCGGAATGACTATAACAATTATTTGTTTGATTGTTCTATCGTCGTAACCAAGGGCAACCACCACTGCCCCTTGTAGGGCTACGAGTGAACGGGGGGGGGGGGTTTTAAAGAACAGCAGAATTTCGTCGCATGTTTACAAATTCAACATGTTGCAAGTGCAGTACAAATTCAAGACACAAAGACATAGCCCACCTGTGCGCGCCACTCATGACTACCTTCCTGATTCTAATCAGAAATAGGGCGTTTTGAAGATACTATTGGTTAAATTTGCTTAAACCCTGCGGCCTCTCCCTCAAAGTGCACAATGGGCATTTAGTGCACTGAGCTAACCACTATTTTAAATGCACAACGCCATATCAAAGAAACCGACAATGTTAACAGTCTATGCAATTTAATGAAATGTTATGTAGTCATAGGTTTAAATGTATCTCCCGCAATGCACATATACAAATATTCCTTATTTTCCGATTTACTAAATATCACGTCTTATTTGACGTTTTTACGAATATTATAATTTTCATTTAAAAAAATATTTTTCAAATAATTAAGAATCCCGTCTGTTATTTTACTTGCATTTACTTCCCGAAAAAAAGGAGATGCAATTTTAAGAATGCAAAGAAAATCTCAGAAGATAAATTGGGGAAAATATATATTTTTTGATAATTTTTGCCTTTAAATGTTTATGGTATGTAAATATAAAAACTATGTGGGAAAAAAAACCAAAACCCTCTCTCAACGATTACTAGGACGTTAATCAGGTTCATTTGATAGATGTGGATCATTTTGCAGCCACTAAAAACACTATTAATAAGTGTTGAGTTGACCCAATTATTGAGCCCAAGCAGCATGAAATGCCTTTGTGCAATGCGTTTTGGACGTATAAACACCGGTTTTAAAGATCCTTTTAACAGAACACGTTTAACGAAGACAAAACCTGTTGCCAAACATTCATAGGCTAGCAAATGTGCAGGGATTAATCTAATAAAATATATTCAAATTCATTAGCACATCAAAAATTGGCAGTTAACGGAAAACTATACTCACTGTTATTTAGTAATTGTTAATTCTTGCAGTTTTTCTGAAGACGACTGAAAATAAACTTTTTACCAATCCCGCGTCCTGGCATAACATGAAAATATTTATGCGTCCTCATGCTGAAGTATATATTTTGGTCAGCCTATGCTAAGTTTAAACCATCATAGAGAGTTGGTGAAGTTCATCACATGCATTTCGCAAGCGAATTGGGAGAAAGGGCGTCGTTAGCTGTCATAAATTACGGCATGGGCGCACAGCGTTCAATATTTATTTGGATATGTGACTTTCTGGATTGGGCTTTTGAGGAAAGATTTTCAAGCGTACGTGTGTTTTTTGGAGAGCAAAGATTTGTTTTTCAATATTTGGTCTCTGTTATTTGAAAGGGAATTATAAATATCAAGTCAGACAGACGTAGGGCTTAAAATAAAAAAAAACAGATCGAAACTACGTTCACATATACGATAAATTCTCTCGGGTGTATTAAGTTGTGATGTTCGCAGTTTCGGCGATACGTTTAATATTTTGTAAGGTAAAAGGCGCTTTGATCATGCTCACATTACAGCGAAGATGACGACTTCCAATACTTACGAAGACAGGGTGTCCCACAAGTGACTGACCCTTTTGATTTGCCGATAAAATGAAAATTATTAACGCTAGGATATTAGAGCTTGTTTTATTCGAAAGAAAAATCTTTTATGCTTAACTACAACTATGTTTGAGTCTAATGTCTTTGAAATGATGACCATAGTTGTTTTAACAAATGGGGGTTCGTTTCTTTGTCGTTTCCATAACGATCCTTAGTGTTTTAGGCAATATTTGTCTTATTTTGGAACGAATGTTGTTTTTAAGTCCTTGAAGATTTGTTGGATTTGTTAAATAAACCTTTAACTTCAGGAAGCCCCATAAGGCGAAATCGTATGTGGTCAAATCGGGAGATTGAGGGGACCAAGGAATGTGACGAAATCTTAAAAATTAAATGAATTGGAAAGCACTCATTCAACAATGTCATCGTTTCTCTTGCTGTAAGGGCCGTGACTTTATCCCGTTGAAACCAAGTATTGCGTAGGCAATGGTTCTCAATTTCAGGAAACTAAAATTTTTGCTAATCATAGTTCAGTATCTTTCACTTTTAACTGTTACTGTTCACCATCGTTATTTTCAAAAAAGGATGTACCAATTACATTGAAATCAGTTATTCCGCACCACACCATCATGCAAAGAGAATGCAGCGGTCTTTCTTGAATTCCTCTTGGATTTTCATCGCACCAAATGTATGACAGGGTTTTCTTTCTAATAAAACAAGTTTAAATATCCAAGCGCTAATAGTTTTTGCAACTGAAAAATGTCGGTTATTTCTGGGACACCCTGTACAAGGCTGAAGTTGTTTCTCATTGTTCAATTGCACATGGATTTTGAATATTTCTACCATGCTTACTGATTCAATGTCTAGCACCATTAAGAAGCAGAACAGATTTCCAACTAAAACTTGAACTTATACTGTAATCACTTAGTGTGCGCTTACTCATTAAGACATGGCAGGCACTTGTCTTCTATCGTGGCAATGTGGCCAATGTATTGCAGCAACATTTGCCTTGTCACAGCTTTGGCTTTGAGAAAACCGTTTTTATCTAGGGTTTCGGTATTTGGGTTAAGCATCATCACTGCAGTTTCAGTAATTCCTTGAAATACTCGATATCATAAATATGCAGTGTTGTTGTCATTGCTCCAGGCATAAACGTAGTTAAATAAATGACAGGTTACATATGTTTATTATGTTTTTATGCTTACACGGACTCAAAATCGAATTGTTCGGCCATTACTTCCCAGAATAGTGATTTGATTGTTGATCTTAGTGTTTTTTTTAGCGTTTAATTCTTGGACACGCGAGTGTGTATATAAATACGATGTAAGGCCTAGTAACACTACTAATCTATCCCTTGTGGTCAGTATGCGATGCCGGCTGATATGTGATCTCAGTTTAGTGTATGCAAATTTTCAGTCCACAGATTGGCAATTTGGGGCAAAGATGTCAACGTACCATCGTAAACACGATTCTCGTTCATGTACAGCCACCAGTTTAATATAGGTCGTGCAAATTGTTTCTGTTTTCAATCGAAGACTTATGCATTACCTGACAGTCAGCAGTTGTCTTACGTCTAGCAGAAGAAAGGTATTGTCAGACAGCTAGGCTTTGTTTTACAATGGTATATAGCATGCTTTAACTCCTTTTGAACCATGAAAAGCACCAAAACTCACATAGGCTGATTATTCTACTTCAGCAGGAGTTTATGATTTTTGAGTCAGCAAAGGTTTTACTTGCCCCTCAGTTCGGCAGTCCTGTCTTATTCTCTGTATGTATCTTATGTGACAGTCAGCTTTTTCGCTGTTGCGTGTCAGTTTTACCTGTAGTTTGCGCGAGGTGACGCTACCGCGGTCTGTGCAAAAAACACCAGCAACAGCGGCATTTTTTCATCATCATCATCATCATCATCATCATCATCATCATCATCATCATCATCATTATCATTATCATCATCATCATCATCATCATCATCATCAGCATCATCATCATCATCATCATCATCATCTGAAGTCCTGTCATTTCCAATAGACTGAGAAGCAGGAGGGTTAATCTTTACTTCCAAGTAATAACACAACTTTCGTTTGTTCCCAAGGGCACCAAGGAAGTGAATTTTTGATTGGCATCAAAGCCATCGCCATCAACTTGGTAATGTTGAAATTTTTGAGACGAAGCAGACGCGATTGCTGTGACAATAAATTTGTTCGCCTAAAATATAGGATTTTCTCTGTAAGTACTAATAACAGACCGTAGCGAATGCCATTATTTTAATCAATGCTTGTTATTTTCCATTTTAATGTGAGCTCCGTATAATGAAGTGAATTTTCCTATTTTGAAAAGTGATAACAATCGTAAGCACTATGTTCGTGACTATAAGTGATTTGTTTTTTCACTCAAATAAGCATATGTTGCACTATCGTCCACATTCTTCCACCTGTACACACAATTTTACAGATTGAGAAAAATAAGCTGTGTCGATCACCGGAATCTTAGTTTATTAGTCAGAGCTTTCGAGCTCTTGTGGGAGTCTATTGTCAGAGATCAAATCGTTAACGAAGACGAGCAAGATGTTTTAGGGAAATGTGCCAACTAACCGTCATAAGAGACGTGGAGGGAAGAGAGAGGGGACATATAAATCACCAGTTCAGTGAGTCTGGAGATAGATGTACAGGGCTATATATGCAAACGCCAGCTGGATACATCGGTTAACTGGGTTGACATCCGTCGCCGACGTTGCAATCAAGTCTTGGCCCGTCTCGCTGCCAGCATGGGCAATTATCCTCGCAGCTGCGAAGTTGAATTCGTAACCCATCTCGTACGTAGTGGGCCGTCACTTGCCATAATGCTTCACCTCGTCGAACAGCCAGCTTATTTTTGTGGCTGCGCGAACCCAGCATGCGTCCAGTCTGTCCCGTATAATTTATGAGGCAGATTTGACATGGTATGGGATATACTATGTATGACCGCTAACTGGGATTTAAACTATCCTTGGCTCTCATGATCCGGCTGTGCATTCTTACCTTATCAGGGCCGAGAAAGCCAGGTTCTGGATTAAGCAAAGTGTTTGACAGAACTAACCAGGTAGTCAACATCTATAGAAAACGCCTTTTACCTACCGTATTGGGCTGTTCATGAAACAGGTTGACAGTGCTGACCTCTAGTCTACAGCTAATGAAAATATCAAAGAGCCTGCGTTCCGCAAAACTCATAAAAAGCATACTCCTGTCCTGCGAGGCGAACCGAATCATTTCGTCAGATAATAACCTCCTAGTGATTATAGCTCGTCTTTGTTAATTTTATGTGCGTGAGTTTATTTTTGTATAGGAGGGGCTGCACACCAAGCGCCTTAGAACTAGAGTCCACTGAGGCACTCTTCTAACTTTTCCTCTAATGCACTCTACCATCGTCAGTGGCTGTTGGTCATCTGGCGTGTAGACAGAACTAAATTGGCCCACCAAAACTTAACCAGCGAATGCGTACTAAAAGAGCACCAGAATTCTGTATTTTGCATAAATGAACCCTTCTCTGTATCCCTACTGTGATATAACTTGCATCTCGTGTAGGTGCAGTGTAATTGTCGTATGGCACTTTGAAAAATTACGCATAACATGTAGAAACGCTTTGAATGACGGTAAAACAGAAGGCGTTTAGTCTTGCGAAGGAAAAGAAATGGAACAAAAATGTCAAATGGTCTACCTTTGGAGACTATCTTCTGTCAGTAGAAACAAATATGTGATTTTTAGGAAGCAGTGAAGAAGAAGACGATGGGATTACTTTAAAAAGGGATTCATTTGCCTGATGTTTCGGATCCTTTCGAAACTTCTTTCATTATAGGTAGCCATACAGACATGCATACATTAGGGTAATATATGCACACACATTGGCCGCATCCCACACTAACAACGAAATCACGGCAAAAGCCGACTCGAAGACGATCTGCCAAGCAATCGCCGCACCAATTACGACCACCAGGGGTATTAAGATGAAGTGACAGTTAAAGAACGCATGACTCAGAGCATTCTACAGTAACCTATGATTAAGGATTCTTGACAGCATCCGAACCGCCAGGCAAATATTATTCCTGCTTTAGAAATTGCATCGTCTACTTCTGAACCGTCTCTTACCTTTCAGGCTTGTGACGATTAAACCTTCTCCTTAAAATGCATTCGTCTAACCCAGCACTTTTTTCATGCATCTTTGTATGAACGAACTATATCGCTTTCTTACATACCTGCAAACAGAGACCTAAAGCTAACTTTAGTTTTAGTATGCACTTAATTCGATAAATTCACTGTCAGCTGTTATTTTCTGTGAACAATGGCAGTAGGTTTTACTAGCAAATGTGTTCCATTTTATGTTTCAGGAATATTAAACAATTCGCAATTATTTTGCATAATCCAATCACACTAGGCAGGAGATCCATAGTAACAACTTTATTTAATTTTGTAATATTGCCACACACTACATTATTACGTTTCACTTTCCAATGTCAAGAACAGCATACGATTTATGACTTATATGAAACCAGGAACAGCTGTTTACCTCTTCTAGGGTACATCTTGCTTGGAGTCTTTTTTGTTAAAACCAAAAACTCTGGACGAAAATGCTGAAAAGATAGACATCTAAAGTTCTACCCCAACATACCATTAAGATTGGTTGTCAAGTTCAGGGTTCCTATGAAATTTTATTTATTGAATAAAAGTGAATACCCGTCCCATTGGTTAAAATTAATCTGTGCAAGAAAAGTAAAATAGTGCAAATCACTTTTTACTTTGGCCAGTTTTTTTATCATAAATATTTTATCCCTAGGTCCGGCGGGACCGCGCACTTTGAAATAATATGGCAAAAAAGGTGCTTTTGGAAGTCCATGATCGCTCAAAAGCGACCAATTGTTATCGTAAAAATGTTTTAAGATGAGTTGGCGTTGGAGACTGAAAGTCTCAAAAAAACATTTTATACACTGACAATCGGCTTCGAGGCTCTTATTATGGCCTCCTTGTGACGCTAGAGTGACATTTGCGACGCTTGCATTTTGGTAGGAACAGCCCTTAGCGCCTGACTATGATCTGCTGCAGGTTCGAATTGTGTACCTTAATTCTGTAAACGTGCAATACGTAAGTTGAATGGACTCAAGTACCTGTCGTTTTAGGTACTTTGTGTCAAAATAATGATTGTATTGCATGATATGCTATCCAATATTTTATAAATAACGTTTCATGAGTTCTATTAAGACACACACCAGTTTGAACACTCTTAATGTTTATAAAAAGTTACCACAAAGAGACAGCTCTAAAGGATAAACTTAAAAAACAATTTGAACTCGCTAGTAAGTCTGTGTATTCTAAGCAATGCAGTAAGCTAGGTG
Source organism: Ligula intestinalis (assembly GCA_036362985.1). Classification (NCBI taxonomy): domain Eukaryota; kingdom Metazoa; phylum Platyhelminthes; class Cestoda; order Diphyllobothriidea; family Diphyllobothriidae; genus Ligula; species Ligula intestinalis. Next base: position 90,343,975 of record JAYGXS010000002.1, read on the forward strand.
GATTCATTTAAAAAACTGTGATTAAAATTGCAGTTCCCAGTGGAGGCTTCGTGAATAAATTGGCTACATTTTTGTCTATTCTTAGGCCTTTCCCATGCCGGAAAATGTTCTTAACGCAGCGTAGCCGTTAATTATTTCACAAGTGATTCAAATGAAGTATTTAAATCTTTCAAGACTACCTTTTCCGGAAATTATAATCGAACTTATTTCACACAACAGAATGGCTTCACGGTGTCACACCTATAAAAAATTTAATAAAATTATGTTTGCATGAAGGCGAAGACTAAATTTCAGTGTCAGGATTTTGGATAAGATATGGAAAATTAAGGCGAGTATTTACCACTTTATGTGATTCTTTGTCGTTTTGCTTTCCGCATTCTGTACGTCACATAGATATGCATTGTTGCTGCATAATTATCAACTTTATTAGGAATTTTCTGAAGATGCAGTTTTTTGCCCGTACTACAAATAGTTAAGGATACCCCTGCATATGGTTTGAAATATTGCTGTGGATTCTAAATAAAATATTTTATTTTACGAGTGGTAAAAGTACAGGCTCAAATATTACTTTGTTATTCCGTCCAACATGATTCCTAATTAAATTCTTCCCGCACATATTGTACTCCTGTTGGCTGTTTTAAACGGGCGTCACTTTAATTATTCGAAATTTCAGTTCATGGCTTGAGCTAGCTTGGTCAGGAACGAGGGATTAATGTGCATTGTTTAAGTTGTTTATGGAAAGTTTGCGGGTTTTTACTGCTTTGACCAACCACCTGCATAAGGCCATTTTTCTGGATAAAATTCGCTTCGTTTGTCGTTATGAATTTCAATTTTTATCCTATAAAACAAAAAGGCATTGTCTTTGTGAAGAGAAAAAGAACATTAAAACACTATTTTGAAAAATAAAAGCACTATTATATGCACGACAGAAATAAAGTATAAATATATGGTTGATTTCCTGGTTTGCTCGGAAGACCCTGAACATTTCTGGTCTTTTTATGAACGATGCGATTGATAACCATGCCTTTTAGCGGCACGTCCATCATTCGACTTATTCAAGTTTCGGCTATGTTTCTGTTGTATATAACAGGTGAAGGGCCAGTGCATGGGATAAAACAAAGAACGTGAACTCACGGAGGGAATCGTACGTATAAAGTCAGAGGTAAATAAAAATGGGCTTGGCCCGCAAAAAACGTCTGAATCGTTGCGATACAGGACAGACTAGATTTACAAACAAAACTTCGAGGAATATAAGCCTTTGAATTCACACACTAGGTAATTGTTAACCGTGAGCTAATAATCCGCTTAACCATGCGTGCCTTCTATAACGAAACTTAAGGAGACTCCTCTCTATGGAACATGTCAGTCCCATAGGTAAATAAAACAGTTCATTGAACTGAAACTCCCCAAAGGCAATGGTGTTTTGTCTGTACATCAGATTTATCTTAACAAAATTAGTCAAAAGCCTTAAAAAAACTTGCATGACCACAAGGTACGTGTGTAGCAAATATGAAGTAGATAAGCAAATATTTGTCTTTTTTTACTTTTTTGAAGGGAAGAAATGTTTTTAAACTTATGCATCGATCTGTTTCAAGTTTAAGAATGGTTAAAGTTATATCCCATCGCATGGCTGTATGATTTCTTTATTATATCTGAAACACATTTGTGTAACTTAAGCAGACCGTGGAATCAGCTGGGATCAACGGAGACCGATTTCAAGAACGCAGTCTGATTATCCTTGGGGTAGGTTTGCACAAGGTAGATTATATTGTTTCATGAGACTTCTTAATTTTATATAATTTTTTAAACATGCGATATCGTGCGCCAAGTACTGCACACAATTAAGAAATTTCACCTTCGCAATATTGCTACAGCAACAACGCTTACAAAATGTTCAAAAAAGAAACACTGTAATCTTAAGAATCTAAACTTTTCAGAAGACTGTAATGCGCGTGAGATCTGAGCGGCTGTGCGTTGCCAAATTTGATTATACATTACGTAAATTTAAAAATTAAGTCTTATCTGGATTATCAAAAATTGCAGGAGACTTCAGAAAGTTATGCTTTATTTATCAGCAAGAGAGTGAATCTTGAGTAGAAGACGACTTGATCACTGGTACAATGATGACTGATTCCACAGCTGCAATAATGTTGGCCGCGTGAGCATCAGGCGTGTTGAATGGGACTTCACGCTGTTCAACCCGTTTTTGATCCGTCGCCAGTTTTATCGACGACAGGTTGTGCAACAGTTTGTTGTGTCTAGATGATGCTGGATTTTGCAGTTTGCGAAATTGGTTCTGTAGGGCTGCTTCATGAATGGCTTGTTTTTCGCATCGATCGATATATTTTCTTCTCAATTACTTCCCGGGACTCGCATGTTCGCTTGTATTGTAGTGAACCTTGTCGACAATACAAGCGAATATGTGAGTTCTAGAAAATAAATTCAGAATCCAGTGATCGGGTCGTCTTCTCCCAGTGAACCTTTTTTACACAGTTTGCGATTTTATATAGGTGCTGATTTATTGGGTTGAGCTAGAGCAGCAAAAGTGTTGATAAATACCCACCTTTATCCCCTTTATCAAATTTAAGACTCTCGAACGGACCAAGGAACTGGTCAAATGGATCCTAGTTCTCTTTTTGCTGCTTGTGACGATCCAGCTATTAGACGCCGATGTTCAGGTGGCACATGCATAAATTTGGAAGCTGGAAAATACCGATGTGAATGCACTTCTAGGTACTTTGCAATACAAGGTGGTCAACGATGCGTCAGAAGATACAGTGGAAGGTACGAATATTAAAAATATGCCAAAGCATATATCTACAACTTAAATTATGAAAGCTATTTTTGTCTTAATATACGAATAGCAGATTATTATATTTTCTGTAAAACAATATGTAATGCGTTTTAACTTCTTGGAAACCGTTTTCAGGAGGAAGTTATAATAAATGCATGATGTTTTTATCCAGCCTTGGCTTAATTACGTTATTTTTAAAATATTTTGGCAAAATTGATTTTAAAGTGCCCCTCCAGATATCTATTCCTCTGCCCAACTGCTTAAACCTTTCGGTGGTCAAAACTTTAATTCTTGGATAGTCAGCGTAAAAATTATATAAAATGTTGACAGAATTGATCAAAATTTTTAATTAAATAAGATTATGTTTGTTTAAATATGCTAAGTAGAGTAGAATTCAATCAACACAAGCTTTTATTGTGTACAATACGAATTCTTATCAAGATAACTTTGAAATTATATAGGCAGAATTTAATAGAAATGGGAATTAATCCTCATATAGGTGGAATTTAACGAATAGAAATGGAAACTGATCCTCATATAGGTGGAATTTAATGAAAAAGTTTAAAGTGAGGCTACTGACAGTTAAATTTAGTTTATTCTACGTAGAGGTCAACGGAATTTTTGCGGCGTCTACAATAAATCTTGGTGACATATTTTACAGGATAGGATTATTAATCCTTTTATGTTAGAATATTTGGCTGAGTTTTCCACTTTTAGTAACTTTTACCTTAATTTTTATTATAGTTAATAAATCCTTTAATTATTCTCATTATGTGCATATTCGCATGCGTAGTACGAGAAGTCAAAAGTATTGGGCAATAGAGTAATGTCAAGTGTGCCAACCAAATCCTTCAACTTTGCATTCTTACGAATGGTTAGAAGAACTGAACCCATTATTTTCACTTTTAATTCTTGTGCCCTATTAAGAGGCATAAGAATACAAGGAAGGTAAGACGCCAACTCCGGTTACTAGCCGAGTACTAGCGTAATATTTAAACCTATGAATCTTCACCTGACGTTCGATTAAAAGTTAAAAAAAATCAAATAATATATGGACGCAGATTCATCTTTTAAAACACTTGATCCAATTTAGAATTAATACTGTTGACTTATTCACCTAAGCACGTTTAAGCAAAGTGCAGCTTTACACTTTGCGTTTCATAACCGCTCATGAGACCCTGGATAGAGCTTGCAATCTGTTGCAGCAGTATCGTATGAAATGTTTGTATATCTTAGTTACCACTGGTGTGTGCTCACATTCAAATGCTTTAGACGACAGTAAGACGGCATGATACCGTCAACTTCCAAATTTATTATTCTATTAAACACGTACGTCACAAGTAGTGCAATGTTTTGTAGTTGACTGGGTGGTCAGTTGACAGCCACGGTCATTTTCCCATGGTCCCGCAGTTGCTTTCAACTAGGCCGACGAAATCTGTGTCGGCAACTGTGAAGAGATGATTTACTTGGCTAATATAATTGTCACGTAATACTCCGCATCTGATGTCAGACCAATTTAGTTGATACGCTTTTATCTTCAACTATGTCGATTTACTGTTTTTTCAAATGAGGGCATGATTTAAGCCACTATATTTAGGTAAGTAGATAGCCGTTTTTTTAATGCGAAGGTGATGACTTAAGTGAACATATATAGACAGACGGCAACACGTGATACGGTAGCGTCTGATTCAACTACTTGAACTGGGAGAATGGTCTCAGCGTAACATAACTTGCATAGAAGCATAATTCAATACGGTTAAACTATGGATCAGTAGCTGAAGGGAAGCCCATAACTCTAACCTTTCGTGTGTAAGACAACTAAAGGGTGTCCACAAAGTCCGGGTTCATAGAAAATTTTTATATTTTATTTATTTATGTTATTTTTGTTGGGATGGCAAAGTCCCATGATTAGTCAACAACTCTAAGGCTCTCAGCGCAGCTGCAGTCCAAAGTCCCACGCCGTGGATTGACAACGTGTCAATTATTTTCGATTTTCCGTTCTATCTGATTGGACCATAAATACTGACGCCTCTTTGCTACGCGCACTGAATAAATAACCTTGAGCTTTTTTCTGTGACTAAAAAAGCACTCTTGCATTGAATTGTGCATTGCAAGTAATGTAAATCATACTAAAAATATAATTGATTTACATTATACTTCAATAAAAATTGTTTTTATTCTAACAGTATGTATTAATCCCCTATGTACCCACACTTTGTGGACACTCTGTAGATCTCAGTCCCATCTGAAAATAGGTCGTTTTGTGGGTATTCTCGATAACGTCCTATGTTCCGACGGTGCGTTCGGTTTTCGATTAATTAAGCGTTAAACACTAAGACGCCCGCTTCCGTTTTGAAATTTTCCAATCCCTGCTATGCACAATTCGATGTTTTTCAGACGATTTATTACAGATAAGTAATGCAAAATCGATTTAATTGTTGCCATGCATTTTAATCAAAACACATTGTCTTTAAATGTTACAAGCTAGTAAAAATCAGAACATATTTGAGTAAATTTTACACAAGAGGAAAAATTGCATGCAGCAGGCAAGACGTAATGTTTAAAAGTATTGAAGACTTAAAAACCGAAATGGCCAGAGTCTCGAAATAACAGAGGTAACATCCGAATAAAAATCAAACTTATGCAGGATGTCTAAAGGCGCAACTGTGTTTTCTAAGCTGTAGCAGACGCTGTTTTAAGATTTGACTAAAACATGGAAAAAGGAATCCTTCCTAAAGCTATGGCCACCTTTTGGTTAATTTCGATAAATGATGGCATTAATCTTCACTAACCTTAATCCTAACACGAAAAATAGCTAAAAGCTCAAAGTGTATCATAATACCCATGGAATATGGTCAAGGCTGTATATATCTTGTAAGGGTGCTCCCATTTCGCAGAGTCAGGATCACGTGTCACATCTTTTAGATCAGGTGATATATTTGAAATTCGCTTTATCTGGAAAAGCCTGACCAAGAGTACACTTGGTAAAACCTAATTAAGTTTGATTTCAATTCGAAAAGCCCAATACACATTTTGGAGCATGTAAACGGTTTTTTAATAAACACGTCTTAGTGCAGTAAATGTGCAGTACACAAAATTCATGTTAAAATGAAGTAAAATAGCTTTCAAAATGATAACTTAGTATCGTACAGACAAAGAAGAGTTCGGACAACTAAACAAAGCAAACCTGCCAAAATCCCCTCAATAATAAAGTCAACCTGGGATCATTCTGTTGGACTCTAAATGCTAGCTTAAGCAATCCTGGTTGAGCAGTCCAATTGCTGTTCCGTATTGGTGGATACCATAAGAGCGGTAAAGTCGGGCGGGTTAAACCAGTACATGCGTGAATAAATATCCGGCGCATGATGTGACATCGTAGCTCAATTGGTAGATCGTTGACTGCGCAAAAGCCGTCACAGCTATGTGGGTTTGGCTCACGCAAACGCCGCGATTTTTTTCCCAATTGGTTCAACTTAAATAAAATTTATCCTTTAACCTTGAATTTTACCTTGTAGTTTCTTAATGCCTTTTCCGTAATTTGGGTGATCAAAACGGCAGATATTGGATGAGTTTGAACTTAAAATTGCACTAAAAATGATGCATTCATCCGAGAAATACGACGATAAGAGCATTACTTGAACATTTGTAGTTACATAACAAAATATTTTAAAGATTAACGCTTACCCATGTTTTCCTATAATAATTTGAACGTTTTTACTTACCAAACATGAAAATTTTATTTTTTTGCTGAGTTTTATATTTGCTATCCTGAAAGAAGCGGCCTGCTAAGCTACGACAAGTGCCTCACCCTTCACTCATTTGAGTATCTGTTAAGCAACTTTAGAGGAGCTTCATTTAGATATTTCGCTTGATAACTTGGTGGGAATTAATAGAAAAAAAATTTCATGAGCTCTAAAGAGTGCTGATATTTCTAAAGTATAATGGTTCCAACATTTTAACTACGCAAGAAAGAATTGATAGGTAGGCTGATTCAACGGGTTTAATAAACCCCTCCCTCGACAAATATACTTTTCCTTGCTAAAAAGGTTCATAAAGTACCAATTTTACATACGAACATTATATAATTGGCGGTTGAGGAAGTTTCCAGTCAAAATGTAAGTAAGTAAGATAGCCATCGTATCAAATTGTCGTTGCCGCAAAAGTATCTCAGTGCACCAATAAGAGCAAGCAACCTTGTTCTATACCCGTCCAATCACGTTTTAAGTAGAAATGCTGTGTAATGTATTTTTTTCTTTTTTTAATTATATAGGAGATTTAATAGAGCGTATGGCTAAGACGTGGACCATCGCTTCACTAAATTCATCAGGATAGCTTCAATGCGATATTTATCTCTGTACATCCAATTCGCTCTCACTGAAATCATCGCATCTGCATCCGATGTTTCACAATGCAAACAAGATATCATCCCTAGGTTTTATCATTTATGCTCCCCTGCTTGACTAAGGACTATCATTTTTTTCCAAGAACATGCGTACATTTTCTTTCAGATCTGCTATTTTCCACAATGGCATTTACTGTTAGCTTTGCCATGGCTTGTTCCGAACTTTGGATTTTACTGCATGTCGTTCGATGTACTTTTTTATCATCGCATCTTACCATAAGTACTTAGGACCGGCAGAGCTCAACCTGAGAAACTCTTGCCAGTCCTTTCTAACAGGACAAATATTTGCTTAAGTGTACATGTATCTCAACTTTCTTCTGGTCATGGTGCTCTGTGAAAAAAAGTGTTCCTTCTTCTTGTCTACCGTTAACATATTGTTTAAGAACAAAAGCGTCAAAATATTCTGCATAACTGCCAAATAAAACTGCGAAGTAACCTGATATTCATTAAAAAAAGAAGTTAACGAAACCTTAAACCCAAGCACAATGCTATTTCAATACTTATTAATGCAGCGAGCCATTTCTAAAGTAAAGCATGAGGAGTTTGCCGAGTAGTCAATGTTAAAAATAATTATACCAGTTAAATATTGTGCGGCTTATTACGTTGAGAAACAGTAAGCTAAAGACATTGTAAACAGACTACCGGAAAACTGATGTTCTGATGTAAATAAATCCAGTAAATTATATATATTTTTATAATAATTCAGCTAAAACAACCAACGTTCTGAAAATGGAAACATCTTAATAGGTTATTGAGATATTTAGGAGATTGCAGTGTAATTTATTTTTTGGCATAGCTAACCCACCAGTAACTAAGTCAGTGCACAGCATTACGCTTTTATAGAACAACGAATTCAATTATTTATCATTCATTAACTTACAGTGATAGCCTATGATTGATTTTCGTAGTTTGTTACACTAAGAAAGGAACAATCATTATTTTTTTGGTTATTATCATCCCAAAAAAAAGTGCTCTCTTATGGCTGCTCATACTTGAGGCAAGACGAATATTTCTTTCAAATCTACGAAACCCGCAAGGTTGCATGCATTACCTAAAAAATCTTCAACAAATGGAAGGAGATGATATGAATGCTTGACACGCATTTCATTATGTAGACACTGAATTTAAAAACAGGGTGTCTGAGGTTAACATTAATTATCATCTTAAAATAAACATTAGGCTATTAATCTAATGCCAAAAATGTTCAAGCCAACATACATCAGTTTTGACTTATATATTCCACAATTTGTGCTTGGAACATAATGTACCTTCTGCTTGCATTATTCTTATTTAAAATTTTAAAGCTGTCGTTGTATAAAACAAGAGCTTAAAGCGGACGTCTTGGGCTGAATATGATGCATTTGGGTGATTGGAAAAGGAAAGGAAAGGAAGGCAATTTAACTATCACCTTTGGTATTTTATTAATAAGTCTATCGTGACATTTGCATGATCATCTAAGTAATGCAAAATTAGGAAAATTGAGAAACAAGGCAGAATATTTAGCTTAAAACGTAGGTAATAAAAACGATAGTTTGAAAGATTTCGTCAAGGAACAAAATTACCGAAAACACACAAAGTAAACTGCGATATGGTAACTAAGTGGTCATCAATCATCTGGTATACCAAAATTTAAGCAAAATACTGTGAATTAATTTCAAGAACATCTAAAAAGTATGAATGAAAGTAAATTCGGAATTAAATTGCATAGGCAGTTAGCTGGAGAAAAGGACTGATTATATGCCTCAGCTTGCTGACGTTGTGTGACATATGCACCACTTGTTCCTTCGCAGCAGCTCAGTATATTAAAATACCTAACGACATCACAAGCTTCTGAATGTGATTTAATTCTAACTTTGGATGCATACATACATTAATATGAGGCATTTACCATGTCAAAGACTTATGCTTTCTTAAAAATTGCATTTTGGTTATGCACAATAAAACGAAAAAAAAACATTATTTTTTTTCCCGAGCAAACCTTGTATAATTTTTGCAATGGTAAGTTCTTGCTAGTAAATATTTCGAGACTCCATATTCCAAACATGTGTCAGGAGACCAGTATTAGTTTGTGTAACGCTCATCACGGAAAACAACTCATATATTTACTGAGCTATTGAAACCCTTACTCTATTATTATATGCTTCGAGGTATGATTTTCTGAAGCAACCAAACAGGCGTTTTTCCGTTTGCCACTGCTAAATGCTTTTGGGCAATAAGTGAATTAATGGAAGTATTTTCTTTAAACTCTCATTACCTTCTCAATGTCCTAGTCTCTTCGCTGACTTTACTGCTCAACTCCTATTTACTTTGGCGGTCAGCTTTGCAGAATATTGAAACTTCCTCCAATAACGCTTGCTTTCATGCCTATATGCAACTGACTTTAACACGCACAATTATTCGGGGTCCAGATATCATATCGTGTTCATCAGCCCTGCAAGAGAAGAAGAATAGGGGGGAAGTGCAAGGACCGCATTGTTTTTGCGCTGACGTCTCAAAAGCTTACTCGCTTCGATCGCCAGAATACCGAGCTTACTCTTCAATGGGCCTTGAGTAAAACCACCTCGCCGCCGATCTTGTGAAATACCCGTATTTCCTGCACGTGGGTTCGCCGCTGGTTGGCTCGGACGTGTTTGCTGTTGACCAATGGCGGGTCCGCGTCTCCTTTCTGCCCTGCGCCACTATCGTGGGTGCCGCGGCGCCGTTCTCCTTTCTGCCAGGTGGTTGATCGATCGGCCGTTGGTTTTTGCTCGCAGCACTGCCGGCTTTTTCGTTTGGGTGCGTGAGAAAGCATGCCGTGCCGTTCGGAAAATTCTCTGTTGCCGCCGCCTTCTTTGTGGGTGTTAGCTGTTGGCCCTGCATGGCTTGGTCATCGGCCTTCCTCTCGTCAGGCCGTGGATCGTCCACTCCCCTCTCGGCTGCAGGTTGTCGGCTTTCTGTGTCGTCACTCTCCCGCCTTGACGCCCCGTTCTGTGCGGGCGAGTCTTGCGCGGATGGCTTGGTAGGCGGGGTTTAACTCGATGGTTCTGCTGAGTCTGCCAGACGACGACCAGCTTTCGAGCACTAGTCTAGCAATCTAATCACTGGTCCTTTTGATCACCCTTGCCTTCTCGAAGACAAAAACGTGCTTCCGCTGCTGCACATGACCGTAGACCATATATATAGATATATCATAGGCAATGCAGGCACGAGCATTCAAATACCTAAGTGGCGAAAATATCAGGAACCCTTGGTAGCGTCACTGAAAAATAATACTCATAAGGTAAACCTTCACATCTGAACCTTTTTTTTCTAAAAACTCACTCTTCTTGAGAAAATAATGCAAAATTTGCCATGAGGGAGGCTTGAACCCAAAACCGCTCAACACAAGACCGCGACTTAAACCACTGCGCTATCGCAGCACGCTGTAAGGGGCAATCGAAAAGATTGACTAATTGGGTGTGATCAACGCACACAGAAAAACGATGCGATGGCTATCACATTTTAGCCTCTATGTACAGTAAACTTGAAGGAAAAATTACAAATATGAAAAAAACTCCTCCAGCAGACCATCGCTGCAATGAAAAAACTGACAGTTTCAATGCATACGCATGAACCACCTAAAGAACAATAGAGGATGCCTACACCCAAAGTACAGGCCGCAACGGTTGACCACTTAGAAACCGGTGAGGCAGCTTCAGACAGTTCCAACGACCAAGCAGTCTTACCACCCAGTCCGAGCTCCAGGCCACTGCAGCAAAAATGGCCAAAACTGCAGCTAATGCCCACGATACTGACAGAATCGTGAATAAAGTCTTATTGTATAGGGGTGAAATTATGCTATTTCAGACCACTCAAACGACCAGGGCGATCCAGGCTTGGTTTCTTTTAACGATGTTCTGAGTGATCTGTTCCCGCCAGGTTAAGAATTTAAAATTCTGAATTCATTTTGCATCGGAAAAAGGCCGGCAGATACTGCAGATATGCCGCGACCCAGACCGCTAAAAAGTATACTTAAAAACAAGAATCATGTCCAGCTTACCTTTTCTAAAAAAACTAACCAACGTCAGGCGCATAAAGAGGTTTCCGAATGAATGAAAACGTTCGCGTTCCAGGTATGGATAAGGCAGAAGACTTGTCGGGCACCGGATCAGAGGTTTTTTTTCAACCGGACTATTTTACATAGGAGCGGCTAAAACGCCGGAAACTAGTAGCGAAATTACAGTCAAGGATCAAGAATGGCAAGGCAGGCCTGAAAACCTTCAACAACAAGGTACTTTAAAGGAAAAAATATCAAACAAGTCTGTAATACTTCAAACAATGGTCAGGACATGACTGACCTAACCGGATTACACCGTACAATGAAACTAATGTGCATGTACACCAATGCACAAAGCCAACTCTCCAAATAAGATAAGCTTAAGATTATTATGTGCTTACTGGAACCAGACGTTGTCTGCACAACAGAAACATGGGTGTCCACGAAGGTAGGTGATCAGGAATTTGCTCTTCCCGGGCTTCAAGTGTTCCGAAAAGATAGAGTCGGGCGTCAAGGTGAGTTTGTGCTCATCTATGTTAGACACGGCCTGCTCTAGTCCGACAAATCCAAAAACCTTGCGGGAAATATAGAGGCAATATGGCTCACCTTTAGAACGCTTGAGTCACAAACCCTTGACATCATGGCAATCTACCATTTACCGTCGAGCTACCAACAGTCAGACACTAGATTGAAAGAAGGAGTCGAGGAATTTGCTAGGAGATCCGATTTCGCGATCATGGGAGACTTTAACGCTCCCCATATCGACTGGAACGTGAGTGCTGCACCAGGCTCAGAAGTAAGTTTCGATCAAAGACTCCTGCGCACAGTTCAAGAATCTTTTCTTTCGCAACCCATCCTATATCCAACCTGACTACGCAAAGGGCAAAAAGCCAATTGCTTAGACCTAGTACTCGCCAAAGCGCCTGACGGCGTGGACGTCGTTAATTGTTTACCACCTCTCGGAAAAACTCATCACGTAGTGCTACAGTGGGAGTATTCACTCTTCTCTGTGTCCAATCCTAGTGCGGTAACCAGACGCAACATCTGGAGTGAGGACTTTACACAAATGAAAACCACAGTGAACAGAATAGACTGGAATGAAGTATTTACCGGTTGCGTTCTGGATGATTGGTCGGTATTCAAAGCCGTATTACGCGGGCTTATTACCGATTTCTGTCCTATCATGATAAAGAAAGTAACAAATAGGCCTCAATGGCTAACGCACATGCTTAAGAGATAAGTAAACTGAAAACGAAGGTTGTGGCAAACCTATCTCAGAGAGCGGGCCCCCGAATTGCAAAATAAGTATAAGGCGCAGAGAAACAAGGTTAAAAGCCCGATACGAAATAGTCGCCAAAACTAAGAGAGCAATCTAATAAACCATGCAGTAGGAAACTCAAAGCTTTTCTACAGCTACGTTCGACAATGCACTCCAAATAGAGACCCCATCCCTCTGTTAAAAACAGACGACGGTGTAGAAGTTTGCGAGCGTAACGAAAGGCGGAACAGCTAACCTGTGTCTTTCAATCGGTCTTTACGAGAGAGGCTTAGTTCACCGCTGTAAACTTCAATGTGGGCGAGATCCAGACATAAGAGTCAGTTGCACTCACAGAGGCTACTGTTCTGTGAGAACTTCTTCAGCTCAACGAAGCGAAGTCGTCAGGTCCGGATGAAATACCTGCAAAGCTATTGAAAGAGCTAGCCATAGAGTTGGCAGTACCCCTGTCCTTACTCTTCGAGCTTCTCTTAATACTGGACAAGTACCACTCGATTGGAAGGCAGCGTGAATCTTACCCATCCAAAAAAGTGGGAGTCGGGTGACCAAAAATAACTACAGACCAGTCAGCCTAACCTCAATATCCTGCAAGGGCATGAAACTCATAGTCGATCGCGAGCTTATGCACTTTTTGGAGCAACACTAACTTCTTTCTGACAAGCAGCGCGGATTCCGCAGGAAAAGATCCTGCTTGACCAATCTGCTCTATTGTCTAAAACAATGGACCCAAGCGCTCGGTGAAGGGAACACAGTGCATACAGTCTTCGTAGACTTCAAGAAGGCGTTTGACACTGCGCCTCATCAACGTCTCTTTTACAAGCTCAGCCATATAGGGGTAAGGAGCAACCTTTTACAGTGGATCGCAAACTTATTAACTGGTCGTACCCAGGCAGTATTTATTGGCGCACAGCGGTCGGCGGTGGAAGCAGTTGAGAGCGGGGTTCCACAGGGATCTGTTTTTGGCCCTATCCTCTTCCTTATATATATTGATGACTGCATAAACGTACTAGACTGCATAATCGTAATGGTGGAAGTTCAGACGCAACCAAGACGATGAATTAAATCTTCAGGCAAATTTGCATCGACTGGAGCATTGGTCGACCCTTTGGCTCATGTGGCCAAATGCAAATAAATGAGATTCGGTAGAATTAGCACTACGCCTCGGAGGGTGTTTTTTACCTGAATCACACGCTACTGATAGATGTGGAGGCTCAGAAGCACCTGGGGATGTGGTTCACGCCTTCACTGAAGCCATCACTCCACTGCCTGAAGGTGGCTTAATCCGCAATGTCGAGCTTGTATCTAATCAAGCGCGCCTTTGCTGTGTTTGATAAAGTTATATTTAGCAAGGACTTCAGCACGTTAGCGCGACCCTAACTGGAATTTTCCATCCAAGCCTGGAGACCTTGGACAGCCAGATACCGACAAAATAAGTACGAGGCCAACGGAACCTCCCTTATGGGACCCACTTGGACTACAGGCAGTTACGCTGGGACCTGATCTAGGCATTTCGCATACTGGGTGGTCAGGATAGCTGTCTCCAAACAAATGACTTCTTTGAGCAGGCCACTACCTCTAGGCTGCAAGGACACCCTCTCAAATTACGTGTGACTGGGGTAAAACTTTCACCCAGGAAAATTATTTTTCTCTAAGAGGGTAATCCAGGCATGGAATGCCCTTCCTGCGGATATTGTCGTTTCTCCATCTGTGGAGGTTTTTAACACGAAACTGTACCACTATAATGAGTACCGTCGCAATTGAGTGCTCTGATCCAAACACTGAAGTGCTATAAATGCTATAAATAAATATTTATAGTAATCTTTAAGTGGTCTTTTTATTATTTAATCAAAATTCGTTTTAAGTCGTGCTTAGCCACCCGACGTCTCTGCTCACTATCCGAACTACGCTGATCGCGTCTAAGGTCGCATCTACCGCACCTATGGTTCTCGGCCACGCGGCTCTGTCCTGCCTTTTTTCGTATCAACCTAAAAACTGACTGCTGGCGACGTTCAAGTGACTCTGAGATCTCGTCCTCGTATGGCCCTTCGGATTTAGATATTACTCGCCATGGACCCCATGGCTGCAGCCAACATTCAAAGAAGCATCCTGGTCCTATCATTCACATAATTTTCCCCACGTGCGACATTTTTTATCCTAAAAACCTCAAATGACATTCCATTTTTAAAAATGAGCCTTGGGAGTTGTTTCACTTTCTGCTCTTCCTGCCCAGCTATACTGCTGGCTCGTATTAACTGACATCACTGCATGTGAAAGTATTACTTGAAACAAGCGAGCAGTCGTCTACAACTGTGTCAACGACTTCTTTGAAAGTTTCAGCTGTGCCGATGCCTTTTCTTCAATACTACGTAACAAGAGGGAGTTTAAAGGCCTTTGCCTATATTTCCTTTGATAAAATTGACTTGACCAACTTGAGCCGTGCAAGTACACAATATATGGAGCCTAAAAGCATATGCTCTTTTGTTGTTCAAAACCACATACGATTGTTTTCACATAATATTTAAGTTGCATGCAAAATCACGCAATTAAGCTAATAATTTCGATGGATATTAAATATGGTTTGGCGTAAATTTAGTGATATTTGCAATTCGAAGCGGCCACAATATTATGCATATATGCATTAATAACGCGTTCATCACCTTTCAGAAAAGGAAAATTAACATCACGGTAACGCTCATGGACCAAGGTAAGTTAATACTGATCGTAGGCAACTCTTATGTCTTCCGCTTCCACAGTGCTGAGGGGGGCCGTTCCTATTAACCATGTTTAGCTTGGCCATATCAACAAGCACTATTTTAAGCGCTTGAGGACTAACGTTTAGATGAATTCGCAAATAAGCATGATGGCCGCACAAAGATACAGAAGTCGTAGTATGTGGTTACCAAGCAACCAAACGTGTACCATAATTATCATCTACCAGAGTCCCAACAATGGTCCCTTGCAGTGAAATAATTGCCTGTTATTTCCCTTTCCTTCCCTTATGTACCCTGCTGATATAGGTACTGGAAATTATTCCTTGACCGCGTTTTGGCCTGTCTAAGTGGGCAATTAAAAAAACTATTTCAGCACTTAATTCTAAAGAGAAAACTGTTGAGATTGCTCACGGACTGCAGACAGGAGAACTATCAAGGCAGAGTGGAACGATTGCTCGGTGAACGTTTACCTACGAAAACTAGCATTCTGAAGTTTGCCCTTCGCTACGGAAAATTGGCACAGGGTTTCAATAATATAATTGACGCAGTGGACGGTTCCTGCAAATGCGTTAGTTGACAGCGATAATAGACTTGCACAGAGGCTTCGCCATTCTGTCTTGCTCCCCAAACGAGCATGTTATCAGTAAGGGTTCAGAAGTACACAGATGGATCGGACGCAGGTTTTCCATTATTTTGAGAGCTGACGTTTAGAGCTTGCCACCACCAACCCACATGACAGTTCTGCAATACAACTAATGCCTGTCGTAAACTAATCCAGCCATTTACCGCCAGGGATGTTTTAGAAACACAAACCGTCATTGAAAAAGTTTGAAGCTGACATTTTATTACCCCTCTGGTGGATTTCGGGCGCATAAATACCACTGCAAACCTTATTTGCATATTTCGAACAGGGGAATACCATACTCGTATGGAACCCTACACTTTATCGTCAATTGCTGAAAACCGAAAGTATTATTCTACTAATGTACTCACGTATAGGCCGTAGACCGTCAGCTACCACAACAGATTGCAAATAGGTATTTGTGAAGTCTTGCTCCAAGGTGTCTTGCCAACTTCTCAGCATACCTTGCATCCTATGCTAAAAAAGGTTCAATTTTTTAGCCGTCGGTAGTGGTTTTCTGAATGTTTTGCGTCTTTAAGTTTAACTCCATTTTAAATCAGCTCAAATAATAACAAATGCTAAGACTCTCTGTGTCACTTTCACGTGTTGGACAGACAATTTCAAGGCGAAAAGATAGCTCTAGCATCGTTTTTTTGAGGATTAATGTCCTGTTTTTGCAACTGGTGGCCTCAAATTGGGCGTGCAAGGTATTCGTTATTCCCCCCGTCGATTGCCCCACAAAAGTTTATGGATTTACATTGGTATGACTGCAAAAACAATAGCTCTTCTCAGGTAGTAAGTCAGACACGCTTCATGCATGATGCATTTAAGGATGCAACTTTTCAGTATGCACTAACAGCTACTTTTTGCCGATTTTAGTTAATACAAAACATTTGAATTTAAAATTTGTCCTTATTTCAAGTGGCGTTGGCCAAAATCAGGTGAAGTTAAAAATCAATAGGAGTAAAAAGAACTGGAAATTATTGACTGCAGGTATTAAATGAGAAAAAACGAATCTTATTTCATGTCGAATTTGGTGTTTATTAATATTATTAGTACGTGGTTACAATAATTTAATTTGGAATACGCCTTTTACAAGGTAATGTTTGATTCTGTACCCTGCTTCATTGTGGTACATAAATGCTGCATGACACTGTGCATGTGGCGTACGTGGACGTTCCCCGTGTGTCTAGTGGTGGGATTGAAGGGTAATAATGTGTGGGAAAGCTATTTTATGATCAAGCAGGCACACGATAGTTCGATGGTTTAGTTGGCCGATACTCACGACGAGCTTCAAAGAGTTGAAACGCGGTGACAACGACTGATCATTGTGAAGGCAAACACGCTGGGTCTACTCCACTCTCGGACCACCGCCACACCAGAAACTGGTAGTAAGACAGAGTTAAGAAGGCCGGAAATACGAGAGGGCGCAGATGGCTGGGCGAAAAACACTGAAAACACGTACCAGCAGCACATCTCGATAGGTATGCTCCCGATAGGGAGCACTATAAAGACCACTTTAAGATGGAGCCATTGAAATGGACGCCGAGCCTGCGGACAGCTACCCTACATAACAAGACACGCTGGATTGACTACGGTTTTCGAGCCCAACAGTGAGGAAGAAAACCCGCCGAGGGCCGACCTCACTCTCCCTCCCACCGCCCGCAACAGGTAACCACTTAGCTGTCGACCACCTGGGGTAAAAGCAGATATACGCAGCATGTACCACACGTTCATCTTCTTCACGGATCATCTGGTTCTAGTGAGAGAGTACTTCCAGGATGACCGGGATTAACTAGCCAGCATTATGCTAGCCCATATGTGCGCATTGCAACCCCAACTGCGTGTACTGGACATTCTTATGGATGACTTGTGTTTAGCATCAATGAGACTGGTACGATTAAAAGGATACGAATAAAGCATACGGGCTGAGTAGCAACATTCAATGTTTTCCCGTCAGCGGAGAACCTCCTTAACCGCAACATGTAGTTTGCCGATAGAAATATACATATATATGTACATACTCAGTTGAGGCAGATTTATGGTTCTTAAGAATTTGCTGATCTGCCTTGTGGATTGATATCTCAATCATTCATTTTGTTTTGCTCCCTTAATGACCCTGGTGGTTCTCTTGGCCTGTAAACGTGCCATACTGATTGACCGAAAATGCAGCACCTGCCTACGCGTGCCAAAGACGACCTGTTTGTAAATTCATGGACTAAAATAGACCACATGTTTGCTGCCGGAAAGAAGTTTTCTGTAACGGAGGGTGTTGTGTGGTTAGGGAAGTGTTTTATGGATGTGTGAGCTGGTCTAGGGAAGTGTGTACGTATTTTGACTACTTACCGTAATCATCCGTAGAGGCGTAGGTGCATTAATTAAGCAAATGGCCCGAAAGCGTATGCAGTAATATGTGTAAAACGGATGTAAAAAAGATGCTGTTAGTAGCTTCGCAAGTAAACGGCCCATAAGATGCACGATAAAAGTATGCGGGCGTTTTGGTGTGTCCAACCGTTCTGGGGAATTGATGTTCATTCTGAACGTAAGGGACAAAATGAGTGCTGATGGCAATTGAGGAGTTGAGCGCTTTTAGTGATCTACAATGTGAGACGAGATAGATCCATGCACCGAATACCTTTTAACGTCGTCGATATTATGAATGGAAATGGGTGCCGGAGTTGCTGATCAGCATCACCTGAGACTTTTGAACAAATCATACTTATTTGGCAATGGAAATTTGGTTGGCTGCCTCAGTCCACGTCGCTTTAGTTCAGGCCTAAAGTTACTAAGCAAGGTTACCCCAAGTCTCCCAATTTATTTGGAACTTTCAATGGTTTTAACCAAGATGTTATTTGAAGTTTGTTTTTGCCTTCTTGCTGATAAAACTCCCCGTAAACATCGTCATAAAAGAGGCATTAGGTTGCTTGCTCGACATCCCATCGTTTATGCCAGCCATATAAGCGAAATTAGTTTTTATTTTAGCATGATTTAGGTACTTGAAATTCAGCTTCATTCTAGAATTTACGTGTCTACCAAACAGCCTTTCTTCCTGAGCTTCAGTACTTCTGAGAAGGGTTCACGTTGTAAAGGGTGGATTTCCTCGTATTTTTCTGAAGATCAGAGTGTACAGTATGAGCGCTATGGAAATCTAGAGCTGTGTTTTCGGATGGAAACCTTGAGGACTCGATTTCAAGATTTCTAGTCAAACTTAAGGCCTTGGTTTTCTATTCAATATTTTATTTGAAAATTGCACAACACATTTATCTGTATTTTTTCAGTAAAACCAGCAAATATATCTTTCTGGTAAGATCTGTATGTATCGTTGATTTATACATTTCCATGGCTGTGTACTCGTTATAAATTCTGTGTAAAGTCTCAAATAGGTGCTACAGCAGTACGAAAAGAGTTACGATTATCGTTGACACAACGTGGAAAAAGTTGCGCGATTTGTAGAAAATGCTTCATCTACTCACGTATCACTGTAAATATCTGCCACATCTTTATTGCCCAAAATAAAGAAACGATAACGTTTTCTGGAAACACATAGGAAGTATTACTTTGTAGCCAGTTGGACATGTTAGCAATGTCAAATTTTGCGAAAATTAAATGCTGAAGTGAGCGATTTTCTGATTTAACTCTTAAATGAATTTAAAGATATTGGCATTAACCACAGTGTCAAACTAAAGTATAAATATATTGATGATATGTACCTGCATTTCGGAGCTGATCTCTTTTTTTCACTTCCTCAAGAGGTGCTTGGTTACAAATTTAAGCAGTTATGCGGACTTTAACAATCTAAACGTATGCGGTACGTTTAACCAAGAAGTTTAGGGTTAAAGCTAAAACAAATCAATCGGAATACTGGAAAGTGGAAAACGTAAATCGCTCTCCGATCGAAGACTTGCTTATGCTTATTTAGGCTTATCCGTCTCCACTAGTTCTGCTGTTAATTTTGCTGCAAATGTTGAGCGTAGCCTATTTTTGTGTACATAGGAAAAATTTCCATGAATAGGTTTTCAAAAGTTTGATAGTTTCTTTGCACCTTGTGGCAAATTGTGACCTGTGAGACCGACTTAAAATGAATAATTATTGTTACAGTGGTGTTTATACCAAACCATGGTTGCTTTTTTAGCGCCATATGTAACAGAATATAGGTTCCAGTCAATCTTATAAATATCAGGTAGTACTTTAGTGGCTACTACCAAATAATCCAATGTGCATGGTAATTTTAAACCTTTATTTTTGTATATTGGGAGGAACGTTTAATCAAGAGCTTTAAAGGACAGATCGAGAACACATCTTAAAATTTTTATTAAATCTTGATAAAATGCATACCACAGACTAAGAGCACCCACTTCTTTTAATTTTGTTCAGGCATAACCTATAATGGAGAAACTAAAAGATATTTTTCAAATACGGAATACCTCCTCTATGCATGTTTATAAAACAGTTTTCTATGTATTTCCTAAAAGTATGATTCACTTGTTTTCATTTTCTTTTTATTTTAATAATATTTTTGGGTTTTTGGTAAACAAAATCATTTGATAATTATTTTGTTGAAGCATATCTTGTTAAAAATTGACTTCTGTTCTTTTTCAAGATAGCTTAACAATCAACGAGTAAGACTTTACGCGAGTTAAGAACATCAAAAGATCACAGTCTGGAATACCACGTGCAGTGTTGAGCTAGCTGTCTGCAATCATACGCGGTGAAGATAGTGCATTTGCCAACTTACAGTAAGAGTAAGAATGTGACAAAAGAATTTCAAAAAGATGGAAAAACTCTAGTGGCTTTAAAGAACAATACGGAAAAGCATTGCTAGATTTTGTGATACGAGGGTTCTGTCGTTATATTTGTGGCATATGAAGTTGCGGCCATGTTTACGCAAAGGAAGATAACAAGCGCAGTCTGTTGGCAGTGCATTAAGGAACATACTTTAAAGAGGTTGAAAATCACGCATGCGCTTAATGATGGTTCTGGAGACAAAACTTAAAGCCAAACCTTTAAAGAGTATAGAACTGGGCAGGAATAATGGCTTGAGATACAAAATAGGTGCTTGCTACTTTTTTTCACTATTGTAGGTTACGTTTTATTCCATGTTACAATTACCCTTGCTCAGAGCAAACACATATGTCGAGAATGCAAGTAAGGCGAACGATTTTTTTCTATCAATTCATTATCAAACAGTACAAATATATAAGGGAGGATAAAATTAATGAAACTTTTATGCTAACCAATCATAAGTTAACCGGGGAGGAGGGGAAAGTTAGATGTAAAGGGATCAAGGGGATCATATTCTAGTCTTTATTGGGGAGAACGTTCATTCGCCTAAGTTCACTTCCTGAATGCTTACATAGGTATCATCGCTGAACTTTAACAATGTTAGAATACGTATTTGATGCAAAACAGTTTTGGTAAATACGTCGCAATAAATTCATCTGAGATCCCTGCTCGAAATTTTATTTCAAAAGTGATTAAATTTGACCTAGTGTAGATAATCAACGCAGTATTTCACGCATTATTGCAATCTTGCATAAGCCTAATGTTTTCAAAGTGCAACTTAAGCAATGGTTATCAGAAAAAAACAAAAGATTTTACTTACTTACAGTTTTCTTTCTATTCGGTTACAATATTTATACTTGTAGTGGTTTTGGGTGTAAAAATGACGTTCAATAAATAAATCAGCAAAAAACTATTGTTTGTCCAACAGGTTACAACTGGTCTCATACAAGCAAACACTTAGTTTTACTTCCAACGGAGGCATTGTATTAACTGTATTTCATAACTGACAGTGCGGCCTTGAAGATAAACATTCACTCTATTTTATAAAATGTGCGCAAACTTTGTTGTAAATATTTAGTTGGTGCACTGAACAGATGCGTGGGTGTTCATTGCAGTGTGAAATTTCCCACAGGCCGATATTCAGCGACTACGAAGGCTGTTCAAGGCCAACAATTCGCCAGCTACGGAATTTTGTTGAACTAAGTCAGTTGTTTCGATTAAGGTTGTCTTATTAGTGCATTCAACTGAGATCATGATGAAGCATACACTTTTTGCAATAATTGTACAAAAACTTAAATTTACTCATCATATCACCCAAAAATGCTGTGTCCCTAACTCTTGTCATAGCAGTTGACTTGGATGTGATGCAGTCTAAAGACCCAAAATCCAAAAAAGAGAAACAATCTACTGCACACAGAATGCATTGCAGCTGTACAGGGGACAGACGCGTCAGAGATTCTGGCTGTGGACGGATAATGCTTTGAATGAGACCCAATATTGTAGTAAAGATCCCAGTCAGCCCAAAGGACAACATTTAAATTAAGCGTCATCGAATATTTATGTGCACACTTTCGTCAGATGTTTGAATAGATGCATCAGGCCTGATCATACCAGGATTGCCCACATTATCCTATCTACTCCTTATCCATTTTTGCAAACGAACTCAAAAATTAACAATGAGCGGTGAAATTTGTCATGGTCACTTTTTATTGCACCGGGTTGAAAAATTGAACGCATACAGCTGGCTTTTAAGTTCGGCAAAACAAATGGGCACAAGCTAATATAAAGCCGTGATTAATGTGTTCAGAAAAAAAATAGAAGAGGTGTTATTCATTTGATCCTTCAAATAAAAATATTTGAAGTGTAGTTAATAAAGGGAAAGGGAGTATATCGCATAAGGTAGATGACGACAACTTAATGGGAGCACTTTTTAAATGTTCTGAAACCTGTATCAGGTTATAAACAACGGTTATATTTGCTTATTTTCTGATACATTTTCTATGGCCAATCGTTTCAGATTTTAGGCTTTGGTCATTTTTATCCGAAGCTTATCCATCGTGGGTCATTAAGTAATTGAACTGATGGTGATAGCTACACATTTAATCTCTTCTTCGCACGTGTGTAGAACACTCAGGAGTAATTTGACGCCATTTTATACCCTATGGCCTTGCTGCGAATGAGCAATCGGAGTCCAGCAGCGCATTTATTGGCTCACTTCTATTTTCAGAAGCCACAGTCATTACTCTTTCGTCGCATTTGATGTATATTAAGCAAATACAGTTGCGTGTGGAAGTTTTTTTTACCGAATTAAAACCCTGTACTCCAGTGGCAGTAAACTAAGTGCACGCCGATACTTATTTAATATGCTCCTCTGATAGGAATGTCTCGATATATTTACCGAACAAGTTCGTTAAAGATGTGCAAAGATTCCCAATTTGCCGAAAGCAGTCACAAAAATTTGTTCATAGTGTTAAGTACGTTTGAATGTTAAACTCGGTTAGGAGTCGGTTTCGGTATTGGTTGAGATTATACCACCTTGTATAGATAATTCTCTTTTTGACAATAGCCCAGGAGTATTTAGGCTAGTATATAAATCTCGAGACTTCTTAATTGCTTCGTTAAACCTCGCCTTATAGCCTGTGAAGAAATATCATGAGGCATATATAAGTAGTAATATAAGAGAAAAAAAAGCATGCTCGTTTACGAGCCAGTCCACCTTCATAATGCCCAATTGAGTGAGTCCGATAGATAGTGTGCATCTATTTGACGTTGACGAAAAATATGCATATCCTCAAGTTATAAAACCCTCTCCTGTCACTACAATATTTGAGTTTCGAATAATCAGATGACGTATATAGCCCTAAACTTTTCTCTCCTTGTGTTACCGTGCGAAAAGATGTCATTTGCTATGGTGATTTTATTATGCACAGATGTTCGTGACATCTCTTCCGGAGAGTGCTTCCAAAATACCACCAAAAGCTCATTATGACTTTGATAACCTGATATAAAATTGAATTTTCCTGCTTCTCGTTAATGACCTAAAACACTAAAAAAAGACGTTAGAACTTACCGCTTGATATACAGAACTGACATCCTGACGTAATTTGATTAACCTTAAAGCTGTCTGCTCATATTGGTTCCTTATCAGTGATTCATATTGCCTCCACTTCAGAGGGAAATTGGCATGCGCACGAGTTTACAGTAATAACTTATTATCATTTATGCCTAAAGTAAACTAAGTGGCCAAGATACATACGAAGTGTGTTTATTGTTGACTTTAGGCTCTTTTTAATTTCAGCTGGCGGATGCCTCCAAGGGCCAAACATTCCTTCATAGTATTTCCTGCCTATGCTTCGACTGAATATACTACCGATATTAACTGTATCGTAGTTCAGTTAAAAAAACTTAAGTAAAACAGTTTTGTGGGGTTTGGCTAATGCGCTAATCAGTGCAGCCATCACGATAGTCATTGACTTTGGACGAAGCGCGTCGAAGACTCTCTTAGGCATCTTAACATGTTTAAAACGAAGACCTGACGTTACTGTTCTACAGCAAGAACCTTTTCAAAGCCATAATTCTTGTACATGCGAACCAGTGGAGTCCAGCATATTTTAAGAATCGCGCTTTTATTCATACAGACCACGAATGCAGAAATTTAAGCAAATAACAGGCACATGATGTAGTTAGCAATCATTGAAACTGAGCATCTGTGTTGTGGGTACTTGCTAAAAGGTCGGATTCTGGGTCACCTTTTTGACACGGCCCTAACATGCGCTACAGAAATTTTAAAAAATGGAATTGTTTTTCTAGATGTTCTTTTGAAAAGACAAGAGGATAGTACAATACGACGCTGGATAGTAGGAAATGTAACCTGGACTTGGCAAAACCTTAGTTTTAACAGTTTGGTTTCCTTTAATCTCATAGGAAATATCATCCAGGGATTGGCAGCCAGAAGCCGAAAACAAGTAGCTTGTCACAAGATCTGTCGTTGAAATGGCATAAAAGAAAGATTTATTCATAAGACTGCCCTTTTTAGGAGAAGCAGCAAGTTGACTGGTAAAGCGACGTCTAGGAGCAGCAGTCAAATATGCCTTCTCGGCGGCAAACCTACGCATATTCTTCCCCAAATCCCCTTATTCTACCGTTCCAGGCCACATTAATGTTCATTTAATCCTTCACTTGCTCCTATCGAGCGGGATAAATTGGCGGAACAACGCTAGCATATACCAGCCTGGCTCCTCGCACACTTGATCGATACGAACCGCCAAGTTAACGCAAGAGAGGCCTTTCAAGTCATTAACCAGGCACCAACACACTACTATAAACACCTGCGCAAACGGGTGCTTGACTCAGCCGAAGCAGTGCCAATCAATTTAGCACAGCCCAGTCTCTGCTGTGAAAAGCCAATGGTAGCCATAGTTTGCTTACCTTCACCACATTCACGATTGTATCTCACGCCACACAAACCCAAACTATGGGAAACCACGCACGCCGAATGCGAGTACATCCTTACTCCATCTTACCTGCTCACCGGACTCAAAGTCCTCAAAACACTGGCGCCAGTATGTATGAGACGAGGGAACACTGCAGTAACTAATTACACGCGTCTCTTCTCCCGCGGAACATTTAAACTGTACATATAACTAACCATTTTAGTCCACGCAATGGTATTGGCCTGATCACGCATTGCTGAAAACATGTGTTGGCCGAAATGAGTTCTCAATTACAAAATGGGAATATTGGC
The DNA here is from genome assembly GCA_036362985.1 of Ligula intestinalis. Lineage (NCBI taxonomy): Eukaryota > Metazoa > Platyhelminthes > Cestoda > Diphyllobothriidea > Diphyllobothriidae > Ligula > Ligula intestinalis. The sequence continues at coordinate 90,369,321 of JAYGXS010000002.1, forward strand.
AAAACTTTGATCTCCGTCAGGCGCGGATTCTAACAAGCCACTAGAAAACCTTAATACAGAAGAGAACTCGCCTAGCCACAGTGTAGAAAGGTAAGAATTGTACCACATGTTTCACAAATACCCGAGGCAGGACCATGTCAATTACGGCATTTTTAGGCGGCACATAGGTATAAAAATAATTTATACATAAAAAATAATGCATTTTTACTAAACGAGAGGCAAAGGTGGAAATATTAAATAAATGCGCCAGATTTTCAAGGTCAAAGCGCATTGTTAGTCGTTTGTTTCAATTCGCATTTGGGTATATTTGGGACTTTATATTCAATAAAGCTGTTTAGAAGAAGAAAACTCAATCGCTAGGACAGAACGTTTATTCGCCTGACGTTTCAACTTCCGTCGCAGACCAGTTTCTGCTTCTGTTTCCTTTTCATGTCCTTGAAGATGAGTCCGCAACGAATGTGGAAACGGCAGGTGAATAAACGCCTCGTCCCGGCGATCGAGTTGTCTTCTCAATTGCTTCCTGGGACTTGCATGTTCGCTTATATAAAACTGTTCCTCCAAATTCGAAGAAAAACAGTTCACACCGCAACTGAATTAACGGCTAACTTCTTCAAAAATTGACTCAATATAGAACAATGATGAATCAAACACAAGTAAAATCATCCTATTTCGATTAAAACCATGCCCAGAGCGCCTATGGATGACGCCAATATAGAGGAAAATTTCCAAAGGTTGCGATCCAAGCTCCATTACGTCATAAATGGATATATTGAAAAGATGAAAAACCAGTTAATTTGGCCAAAACGAATCACACACACCAAGTCAACTCAATTTCATTTGGTGGTAATATATTTCTACATGATACAGGATTTCTTACAAGATGACCGATCAGACGAAAAACTTCTAGTACAAATTGAAAGAGAAATGAAGAATAAAATGCGCGAACTTTTGGTGGCTAACTCAAAATGGATCAGCCTTTGTCTATCATGCGTCATTGATTATCTGAATAGCCTCTGAGGCCACGCCCGCCGGCGAAATTGGCTCTGAGGTTGGTGTCACCACCGCCTCGGGGAAAAGAGGTGTAGACTTGCACATCATCAGAGCACCTTTGTCTTTTCTGGAATTGTTATCCTTCTCGAAACATGCGTCAGCACTGCGTGAAGGGGCAAACCAGCTATAAGTGCGTCCCTTGGAGGCCATATCAGGGGTCTGTGTGGCCTCTTTCGGCCTTGAGTGCGTTTGTGGCAGATAAGAACGTCTATGACGCTTCTGTCGCTCCCTATCCCAGTAGAGGTATGCCTCACTTTCGTCATCCGTGTGTTCTCCGAAAACGCCACCACGCTGGAAGAGTTTTGATACGCTACTCAGTGTCAAGCTTCGATGACTGGAACGCTTGCGTCCGTCTAGCTTGGGAACAGTGAGAAAGCGATTGATACCCTCCTTCTCCGTACTGCCACTGTCTTCTTCCACAGTTTCCAGTTTTTCCGATGAGGTTGTGCCGGTTTTGCTCTTTCGCGGCCTGCCGATAACCCAACGCAGCTTGGTTCGCGAACTCGGCAAATCCTCATTGCTGTTTAAATCCGGGTTTTTGCCATCATTTGAGGTGTCTGATTCGTCCGTGGTAACCACAGAGCTTACTATCTCCTTCACCAAACTCAAATCCGCCTTTAAGTCTTCACGTGAGCTCACAATTGCCGGGTTTTGGCCAATTTTACTGAGCCTTTCGGCTGCAACGGACTCCATCGTTCGTCGCATCAGGGGATAGCTGTTGAGCACGGCAACGAAACTGTCTCGGTCCAGAGAGTAGAGATTTGAGTAGCTGACTGCGCGCACGCTGGCCACTCGCTTGGCATTAGTGAGCAGACAAATTTCTAAAAAAAAGAAAATTTAGTTGTTTCAGAGTGCAAGGAAGCAATATGCACCGAAATACTTTTATCTTAAATGTGGACTCAAAAATGGCCGATGATCTCCAGTGAGCAGTGGCAGGTTCGAATAGTTTCAACTGCGCGCATGAATTGACGTTGTTTAAAAAAACCGGAAGTGCGTGCTTCACCGATCTAGCATCGTTGCATGCCGCAGCAGCGTAGGAGGTGGGCACATTAGCATGTTCTATACGTAGTATGTTACCTTAACCCAATCTATCGTGTGAATTTGTTAAATTTTCAAGGAAATTAAAGCATGAAGCTGTTCTTAATTCCTCGGAACAAACCTTTTCAGGCTTGTTCCTTAGTTAATCATTCGACAAAGGCTGCGTGAAAAATGGATTTCATGTGGTGTGCTGTGGACCCAGCGCTGATTCGAAATCCTTGTATGTGTGTTTTGGAGCGGCAAATGATCGGTGAATCAAGCGGGTCTGACTTTTTAGTAAACACTTGTGCCGCCGGTATGAAAATTATTATTAACTGTCTGTTGACAGTTTACACAGCAGCTTTCCTAAAGTACTGGATGTCGAACTAAGTCCGCATATGTGCGATTGATTCGAAAAAAATATTTAAGTGGCTTGTCATTCGATTATCGTTGAGGCGTACGTCAAGACATTTCAGTCAGCGCAGAACGCCGGTTTTCAAACGAGCTTCTTTGTAGATCGCTAAAAAACTACATGTTATTCAAATAGATGATACTTAAACGAAATCAATCTCCTTCTCGGGCATGCGTGGACATATTTTTTCTGGTAATAATTTGGTAGAAAAATGCACATCATAAAATGTTTTACACTCAAATGCATGATTTTTAGTTTAAGAAAATATTGTTGCAATAGTCAGTTCTCAAAAGCTTAGAAATATTAGGCTGCGTGTCATGCGTTTACTTAAACCATCTTCGATAAGCAACGGATGAAGACTCAGCCACAACTACTGAAGAGAATTTATCGAAGTGGAACGATGCTAGTCAATGTAGCGTGGAGCGTTAAATTTTCAATGAAGAGAGAGAACTGTGCACTAACGGAATTGTTATTTTCGCACTGGTCCCAAGGGATGGGAGAATGAAGTAAAAGTTACTGAAACGTGCCAGCAGAAATAGCTTATTTATTGAATTAGGCCGATCTACTGATATAGTGAAAAAGAAAACATCGCATTTACGTGCAGTAGCGTGATTTGTAATGCTCACACTTGAAAACACTAGCCAATGAGGTCACTTTTATGCAAAACCTCTCTTGTTTTTTTATATTTTTGTCATGCGTTCTGAATGTTCAACAGTAATATTACGTTTTATATGACTACAAACTTATGAATATTATAATTTGATTCAAAATATCGTACCTTTAAAGACTATAGAGGTTTGGTAAAAGACTTCGATTTTGTTTTCAACGTTAATTAAAATAAAAAATAAATACGGGTATTAATTTGGAAAACTGTCGATAGGTAACGATTTATTCCTATCTTCTGATCGAAATACATCTGATTTTTTACTTTGTATATGAAATGCTTCTTGTTTTATAATTTTTGATTCCTCAGCTTCCTCAATTCAGAATAAATAAACTTATTTGTATAAATCTTTTGTAAAATTGGCTGAATTTGTTAATTAGTAATTCGGACAATAGAACAGAAATGGTTTTATAGGCGTTGATAAGTTTGATATATAATTAAGAGTTAAGACTCTCGTGCAAAATTTTAGATGCCAGTAGATTTTTCTTAGTTCAGCAACTGCATTTTAAATTTGAGCAAATTAGATAATAAAGTAAGATAGCTGATTCAGTAATGCAAAGCGAATGCAAGCATGCTTATTTCTGAATAATTCTTGATTAAATTTTCTTTTTGACATTTTATGGGCAGTAAATCTGACTAATCAGCCTTTTTTGCTTACATAATGAATAAACTTATTTTAACCAGTCGTGAAGAAGCCAACGTCGTGGCGCGTAAACCAGGGTGTCATTACAAAACTGATCTTATCAATTACTCCAGGTAACCTTCCTTAGTAAAATGGGACAGCTTTTCAATTCTGCTGCGCTACCCCAGATAGATTTTTTATAAAGGCAGTTATTACTCACTCGTAACGTGCCGAAAATGCGTTGACGAGCCTTAAGGACTATGTAGCAATTTAAGTCCTGTATTTTCCTAATTTTAAAAAATCCAAATTGACATTGAGGAGTCGGTGGTATGACGAGACTTGAAGTGTGCAATAGTGCATACCATATAAATATGTGATTTTCTGTATATATCTGACGATCTTACATTCAAGCGATATTTACATTTTAGGAAGGTTACTCACAATTTGAATTAATTTATAAAAAAGCACGCGGCATTTTGAACATTAAATTCGTCTTATCTACCAGAGCAGGAATACACTTTACTACAGCAGTGCAAGACTATTAGAAGATTTAACTGCAATATAATGCGCTCAGACATGTTAGATATTCTGAAACGCTCATAGCAAATATTTCAAATAAATATCTTTACACTTTAATATTTTTTACTATCTATCGTTTTCTATGTATCATACACAAGGAAGTAGTCTCTGAATAACAGTCCCCAGTAGTAGCAACACACCACACAGCTTTGTTCGTTTCCTTTACTTTGAACGATCATGGAAGATTTTTCACCTGGTTTACTCATGGCATGTGTTTTCCCAACTATATTTTCAAATATTTTGGCAACAAAAGTATCATTTACAGACTTGGGAGTCTTAATATTAAAATTAATTTAGTCTATTACTAACACATTTGGGAAGGGAATTGCTAAGTTAACAGAAACATACACATTTAAATACAGGCCACCAACAAAATGGTTATTGATGTAAACTTCGCTACTTATTTCCTGCCAAGTGCCTGCTTAGCATGGATAAAGAAGAAAATGTATCGAGCACCGTATCAATTGGTTTATTGTCTTGAGCTTTCGAACTTTTACAGGACTCCATCTTCAGAGATAGGAAGCAGAAACCAAAAGGAGGGTAATTATAGTGACCAAAGGCCAATAAACTGTCAATCGTCGTCAAGGGAAAAGAAAGATCAACTAAAATGATGGGGATCGGGGAGGCAATTATATTGGTAAACGCTAATTTACTGTCAATGAAGACGACTTTCGTTCGGGGTCATGAACAGTAATAGGAGTAATGCCTTGTCCTTAGGGTAGAGTGTCCCGGTGATCCTGCCTCCTCTTCTGGCCTGTTCGAAGCGAGTTCCTTTTCATTTGCAATTCTGACGTTAGGCTTGGCCTTATACCGTCATTTGCCTACATAATGGCTACAGAGAGGTTTTGATATCTGTTGATGGAATCGGCATCCGACTACCATGCTTCAATTGTCGGCCTTCCGGCTTTTGAGTTTCCGCGGCCTATGATGGTTGTTCCTTGAATGTCGAAGTTGTGGCCAGTTTCCCCAATGCGTGCTGCAGCTGCGTGTTAGGATCTAGTCTGTGAGCCGCCCGTTTGTGTTCGTGTGGGCATGTCTGCAATTTTTGGCCTGTTTCTCCTAAGTAATTAAAGTCTCTGTTGTTGCAACGTATCTTGGTGACAACTGCAGAGGTGTTGGTAGGGAGCAGTCTGCCTTTAGGTTGCATCACACGGTGGTGTATTGTTGCCTTATGTCGATTGGCTATGCCTAGTCCAGCAGGTTTTAACAGTCGTGAGACTGCTTCAGAGGCTCCTTTTATGTTGGGAATGTCCCACCAGATGTCGGGTTGTTGTTGCATCGGCCGTCGTTTGTTCACTCGGCGCCTGCTGCGTTTGATAAATGACATCGGGTATCCATTGGCTTGTAAGAGTTCATAAAGGTGTTGTTGTTCAACTCTTCTGTCCGCAGGAGTGCTACAGTGTGTTTAAACTCTTTTGAAAAGAGTACGACCGCAACTTCTTTTGTGACACATGGGGTGATTGCTGTTGAAGTGTAGCACTTGGTTTGTGTCGGTGGTCTTTCTGAATACTGTAATTTGTAGTATTCCAGTTGTACACCATCGCACAAGGTCATCGAGGAAGGGTAGTTGACTGTTTCTCTCAGCTTCCAGCGAGAATTGTTTGGTTGGATTTTTTTCAAGGAGTTCAGGTCATTCATACTACAGTGATGATCGCTTGCATTTTTTTTTTATAGATCCATTTAGTCTGAGCTGCCATTTGTCTTAAATACTGTCAGTTCTTTATTAAGAGCACTTGGCACAAGTGTCCTTACAGAACTTGGGAAGGCTTGGGTACGTATTTCCGTGTTTTAATTTATTTTGTGAAGAAGATAAACGAGCAACTACGACCACTTATACGACGGCCTATCATCAAAAAGATGAACAGGGCAAAAATATCTGAAAAGTCCAACGTTGTGCCTTAAAATTCAAATTGTCTCTGCATCGACATAAGACGGCAAATGTGTGCTGATTGCATGCTCTCCTACACGTTTTACTTCCGTTTCTTTTCTCTTCTTCGTTCAGTCCCCTTCTCCTATCTCCTTCGCTGACAATAAGCCAACTTTCGTTGTTTGAATGGCCCGAGAACGGAGAAATATTGTTACCCCACCGAGACCTGAAATAACCCTCATATGTGAAAGGGTATTCTTAAGGATGCTCATTTAATATGCGCGTATGAACCACGAAAGTGCATTTGCTGCACATTCCATCTCCTACCTTCATATGTGTTTGAGTACAAAAATGCCCGTGAGACATGGACTAAAGTGGTGTTTACCCTGTTGAATTTGCCTTATTCATTATTGACCACAAAAGCAATTCAAGAATTATGGGATTTTCTGCAAAAATATATAAAAAGTGTTTCACAGAATCAAAAATGCCTATTTAAAATCCATCCATGGATTTTAAATATGATTCCTCATAAAAAGGGGAAGCTTTTTGTCGTGTCTATCAAACATTAGCAAATGCTTTTGCCAAAGGCTTTTGTTATTATAACTTGAGTGTGGGATGTCGCATATGGTTGCTTTAGTGCTGATTGCTATTCTTGCTTTTCATCCTGGTCAGCTAATGGATTTTACCATTGATGCAAATCAAATGCGCCAATGTTCAAAGGCGAATGAGCTGCCGACTCAAATTCCCTTATTGATACACCTTCGACACAAGTGATCTATGCAGGTAACAGAACAGTGGCTTGAGCCGAACTATAATGACTACGTATTTTAAATGTTGCGGGGTTTATTTGGAGGCCGCCTTATTCAGGAACATGGCTGACCGAATAAGGGCAAAATACCACTGAACTATGTATTTATTCACAATTTCGTGCTTTTAGCTCAAATTCCATCTGGTTAGATAAACAACTAAATAGCAAGCTTTCAGATGCATCCTAGACTATGACATGCAAAACGATGTTATTTTACTTAGTGTTATTCAGAAAACGCAACATTAACTAATCCCGTTTAATATGATTAAATATCTGGCATATTACGAGATAGTTATTATGACCTATGAACAACATCCATCTAACAAATTTTGAAGATATAGTATGAATTTTCTGAAAAAAAAGTAAAATTTTATTTTTATCATCCAATTTAGTAAGTTTTTTGCTCAATAATTTGGCGATCGAGTCAAGCGACCTCGGAAAATCCATACATAAATTTGCTTTGACTAAAAACAACGAAGGTCCCAAAATTGCAATTAAAGTTGAGCAGATAATACAAGTTGCTCGTGACATCTGATAGAACCTTGGTAAGAAGATGCACATTTAAATGGAAATGAGCAAATTGAAGTCCCTTTATTTTATAGTATGAATGTCCGCATAATCGTGTTTATATAAATCAAAAAGCTCCTAACCTTTCAACTTATGAGCCCGAAAGTGTGAAAACGAAAGACTCGTAAACTATTAATTGATTTCTTTTCACTGTTATATTTCGAAAAATGACAGCTCAATTGCTGCGTGTTTTTAAATTGTCGTTCGAGGTATATTTACGTTTCCTTGATATTTAGGTTAAATTCAAACAATGTTATGTCGTTTCATATAAACTGGAAGGCATGCGTCCTAACAAATATAATTTCAGAGACAAACGTCACTTGGCAAAATAAGTTAATTTATGCAGTAAATTTTCGACGCTGAATTCTCAGGTAATCTTCAGGCTTGCAAAAAATATGCAAGTGCGTTTTTTGCCCATTCTTTCCAAGTCTGCTGACGACCTGGAGATCCACGTGCTACCTCTTCGATTGCCTAGCCAACCCTACGTACCTTATACGTGAGAACCTATGGCTCCACCTGGCCAGAGTCGCTGAATTCCTTCATCTTTCTTAAAAATTAATACCATTTATTTCTGACAAACTAGGTTAAAGGAGTACGTAAGTACAAAAATCAACAACCTGGGGATCCATTGTCGAAAATATGCTGAGTAACTATGCAATTTCTAAAAAGATAATTTCCTTGAAGTATTTTAAGCCCTAAATAAAATACAATCGGTTGGTGGTTGTTTATTATCCTATAAAGAATGGTATTAAATACTACATATTCATGAGTTCAAACTATGTCTCTTTTATAACAAATATATGTTGAAATACTTTATGCTTACCTCCAAAATATGAACCATCTGATAGCGTTGTTGCCACTTCGCCTTCTTTTGTGATAATATCAACCATACCTTCTTGAATAAAGTACATTTTTGTTCCAATTGTTCCTTCCTTTATAATCAGATCGCCCGGTTGAAAAACTTCAAATTTTAAGTTGGTGACCACCTCCGACACAAAGTCTGGATCCGCATACGTAAAAAAAGGTACAGCGGCAACCAGCTCCCGGCAATTGTAATTGATTATTTGCTGAAGTAGAAAGGAGAAAGTAATCGCTTAAAAATTTGCAAAACATGATTTTCTCTGGCATTGTAGACATTAAGGACCTTCCTATTCTCACTTGTAACTTAGAAGATTAGATAAATTGATAGCTATACAGTCTTACTTAAAGTGTTTCTTATTCACTCAAATAACTCACCCATTGGCAATCGTTTTTGAAGCTTTCACTTAATATTATGATTTAATTTGGCATTCTCTCACTGTGAAGCGTTCCCTATTTATTTTTTAAAAAAAGAGTTGGACAAGAGTGGGATGAATAATAATACATTGTTTATTCCTCATTTCCTGTTATGAATAGAATAATTTTAACCTTTATAACACATATTTGTTTACTTTTCTTCACGCAACGGACATGTTTTGGCTTCCGTTGATGGGCTGTAAAATATTTTCTAGGCAAAGTGGGGGTTTACTCAATGATGGACAGTTGATTGTTATTCTGCTTTAGGATTTTTTCAAGTAACGAAAACAAAAATTTCGCTTTTGAAAAGAGAACACAAAAACAGCCGTGTATCTGTGTTCTTTTTAACGTTTATTTTTTTCCTACTAAAAACTCAGCAACATTTCCTGCCCACTTAAAACCGTCTCCCTACTTAATTGTTAGAATTGACGTGCAAAACTCTCTATCATATAGTTAAAGATTAGACATACCATATTTTTTAAATATTTTTAGAAAATGGTAGTCTCATTTATAAATATAAGAAAATGAACGGCGTTTTAAAAAGTGTTTTAATATTATTTTATTCCTTACTAAGACAAAGTCGAGAATTCTACTCTTTACAGTTCGAGGTAGTATCAGTTTCATCACTCAATGTTTTGGACCCGCCAAGTTTAGTTCTGTAAGGTAATATTTTGTTATCCCCCAATACATTTGACAACCGGTTGTCAACACGAGAGGATAAGTAAGTAAGTGCAACAGACACTTTGTTGAAGAAATGTATTTTGCTAGTTTGACAAAATTGACTAGATAATATATGTGAAAGTGAAACTCCAATTACGTAAATTATCCGTTAGGGCACCGAGTCCGTTTTCTAAATGGCACGTCATTCAAAATTTAGTCTATCAAACTGCATCCGTTCACTGATTTTCTAAAGTCAACCGAGGGTCCACGCCCTGGCAGCAAGGCTCAAGTGCCATTGCATGCAAACACATAGACCGTCAACTCGTCAACTGATCGGAAAATCAAAAATCAAAATGAACGTTGTGCGAGTAGATCACTGGTTAACTGAAATGCTCATATACGGAAGTGCTCATCATTCAAAGCTTCACTAAATTAACTTGATTTTAATAATGGCCTAAAATCTGCACACATTCTCAAATAGAAAGACAGTCATTGTATAAACTATAACCAAAGCTCTCCACTGCAAATACAATTTTTACCAATCGACTTTTCACAAAAAAAGGTATTACTGTTGATATGTTTTTTTTAAGTCTTTTGATAATAACACTGTTTTATATATTAAACTCGTTTCTTGATTCAATTTAAAATATATAGAAAGCAGGAACCCGAAATTGCATTGCAGAAAAACTAGGTAAGCTAGACAAACATATGTCAATTTGATTGTAATAAAGATATATTTTAGTAATGATAGGTTGAGCGTCAGCACTCACGCAAGTTAAAACGTGAGTATTTTGATAGTTCTTCAATTCAAAATGGGCTCTTATGCCTGAAGTAAAACAAAGCAGATTTACTTAAACGTATTTGCAGATGCAAATGCGGACGAAAATATTTTCTATACCAAGTACCAACTTGAAGATATTTACAGCAGAATGCCATTAAAATCGTACTATGCACGACTATATTTTACATGAATTTCAGCACGGGAATTTATATAAAAGCTTGAACATTTCTCAATCATTCCGTTTTACTTAACTACAATTAGTCAATTGCTGCATAAACTTTTCGACATAGATGCGACAGGGAACAAAGGACGCATTAAAATTCGTTATCTTCAACGGTATAATTTAGATATTCAGACATACTTGTAGTTAGTTATCAGAAAATTCTGTGAAGTCCCACAATTACCGTTTTATTCCCCGCGGCCCAAATTACGGAAACTGCTTAAACTGTGCAGTATTCACTGTCAGGCATTCTTTCACACTTATTTAAAAGATGTTATAGCAATTACAAACAGGACCATACCCCCGCTTATATCCACTTATTCTTCCCGCATTCCTTTTGTTACACACACAGTTTTAGTTGATTCGCTTACAGGAAAAGTGTTAACATAGTAAAACATTATCCATAAACAAAATATTTTCGCTTATTTATCTTCAAAACTTTTTTCGTATGCAAAATAGAAAGATATCTCATTATAGATCATCATTTCGTTTAGGCATATTAAATTGCGTCCTTTTTACATTTTTAAAGTGACGCATGTGCTTGTTAAACATTTATACGAGGAAAATTAATAAATCAAGGGTTTTAAATTTAAAACAGATGTATATTATATCAAATTCAACTAACTCTTATGTACATGTTTACATAGTATTTGGATTTCTTTAATAGCTTTTTGAATTTTAACCTTGCCTTTTTTCCAAACATTTTGACACCTGAATTAATCCATGCCAATTGTAAATTGTAAAAAATATTATTGAACAATTGGGTCTCATCTTTAGCGACAAAATGAAAAGCCCTATTTTAGCATTATTAAGCAATAACTCAGTGTAAAACAGAAGCCCACATGGAATGGTCACATGATCATACACCTTTGTCGATACCATTTTTGATATTTATCGCATAGTCACCACTCCTTAATTCCCAGATAATTTGCATAGTAAAGAGCGGCAGAAAAGACAATACTTGGCATACATGGTTTGCAACGATTATATCTATTAAATTGCCTGAAGAGGGAATTCACTCTCGTACTTACCAAAAGACATTGCGGAGTAGAGAATGGTCATATGTAGTCAATCAAAGTTACTTTTAGGTAACAGATTATAAAGTATGATAGTTGCGTGCATGACAATATACACAGTTCCTTAGTTCCTTGTTCAGGGTATTACTCTGCCTAGGCTTAATAATTCTGTTTTTGCGCATAACTTTTGGTTTCAAAAATGACTGATAAGTGCTGTGAGAGCTGGAAAAATCTAACGCTCAGAGCCACGACCACGACCATGATACTGAATGCATCCCAAACATACTTTGTTTTCTCCAGTGCATTGGTAAATGCAGTTGGTGTCAAAAGAACCGTTTTACTGTACGCGGGGGAGGGGGCAGTCGCTGTTGGCAGACGGCGTAAAAATTATCTTGCGATTGAACCATATACTGCTCCACATGAAAATGCAAGCATCCATGCAGTCCTCTGACACCAAAGGTAGGAGCTTTGCTACCTGGTATTTGCGACAGCTTTTCCGTCAGCATCGGCTTACGATTATCTGTTTGTAAAATCTTAATCGGCTAGACCAGCGGTTCCCTTAAATGGGCAAAAGAAGGCCTTCGCACACACAGATAGAAGTATATTAAATCTGTGATTCGTGGGCTGGTTGCGTAGCACAAGTAGGTGCATATGAACTAGACACTATTCCTATCTTGTTAACTGTCCAAATGCTGTCAGACTGGAATGATTTAGAGTCCATATATTATTATTTCGTGCGATAAGCATGCTTACTTCATATCAATCAAACTGCTTAACGTGTCTGTCGTGCTCGACACAGCGATACAGTGAGATACAGTGGGTCAGCCGCCTTTAAAAGGCCATCAATTCGTGTTGGAGGCGAGTAAAAGGTAACATGCGCAATAATTCTCACTTTTTGCTTGCACGGAGGCGAATGCGAATTGCAATTCACTTACGAAGAATAATGTCTACGTATTCAATATACTGAGCAATTTAGCTCCACAACCATTATCTTGCTATGTTACGCGAGATTAGTAAGATCAAAAAGGCTGCAATTCTTCTGCAACGCAAATATGAGTTGATTTAAAATTTGATAGGAAAGATTTTTGGGGAAATAGGAAAAAACGTTTTCGTAAATTGTCGATAGTGGTACGCCATGTCGTCTTCGGACGTAAGAGGAATGTGAAATGCAGTGCGCATCCTTAAAAATGTGCCAGAAATCGAGTGTTTTTTTGGTGTACATTGAATCCAAATCAACGTGCCTGTTGATGCATGATTCATCAGAATAAATGGCCTCCAAAATGTCTCGGCCTTTCTTATGTAGGCAGGACCTACTATGCGAGTTTGGTCCCATGCAAACGTGTGCCCACTTCCTCGCAAATGCATGGCTAATTTTTGGAGGCCATTGATTCTGACGAATCATGCACCAACATAAACACTGATTTGGATTCAATGAACACCAATTTTAAAAATGTCTGGAAAAAGCACCAGTCAAGAAAGCATCATATTTACCATGGATGACGAATTATTATCGATTTTTGGCACCTTTTAAGGTGTGGTGTGCCAGTATCAGAATTTACAATAAAGTTTTTTCCTGTTTTCTCAAGAAACTTTTCAATCAAATTATATTTCTTGGGTAAACATTTTCAAATTCATATGAAGTAAGTAAAAATTGCTATTTTGCTGAAAAAACTAGATATCGGGGCTTCTCACAGTCAGATTATAGTGTAAAAGCCTACAATATATATGGGTATGAATTAGATACAACACTTACATTTATGTATAAACAATGAGTCAAAATGTAATCTGCACAAATCTGTTACTTTATAACATGGCTTGTCTATGCAACAGAGTCATTTCCATTTTCTATTATTTGTTCCAGACAACAGCTGCTCTGAAGTCCAGGTTTATTTCAAAATTTAGATGATTGACGAGCTAAGTGCCATTTCTCCGTCAAAAGACTGCCATCGGCTACTGATGTTGACAAAAAAATATTGTGTTCAACGTCAAAATCACAAATAGGAATTCATATAAGCTGAAACAATAACATAAGGTTCACTTTTTATAAAATATATTCGTGTCTGAAGAGCAGCTTGAGAGGAAGCCCTTGTATATAACTGTTCAACGCTTGAGGGAATAAACGAACAAAGTTGCCTGAACCACTGAGTATTTATTTGTAATTTATGCAGATCGTTACGCATTGCAGTAATGTATATTATTTTTATCCAGATTACTTATGAGTAAAAGCAGGTGTCGTGAGCGTCTTCAGAATGTATTGGTTAACTTCATGATCATGATAAGATAACTGTTATTTCTTGAACTGCATTTCATACCCGAGTAATACCGAGATCCCACACGAAGTGATGGTGTATTGCCTTTCATTGTGACGATAACCCACCAACGTATTTCACTTCTGTTCAGCTGCTAGTTGAGATACCAAGCATGAATGAAAACCGTGCTGTACTTGCCAAAAAATTCAGTTACGTCTGCTTTTGTTTAAATAATCTGAAAATGTACAATAGTTTATTAATCGGAATGTTAAATGTTTCAAGCAGTGTGCACACTCCGGCTTTTACAAATGTTTTTGACAGGCACCCAGTGGTTGTATGCATGACCAACTCATGGAAAAACGAGAAAATAATGCGCCCATTGCTCACAAACTGCAAAGCACTCGTCAAGTACCCTCCTGAATATATTTGGGAACTTAATTTATTGGTAAAGGCACGTTTGTCATTAATCCGTATTGCTTAGTGCATCTAAAGTGTGATTTTAATTGTGTAATCAACCATGGCGCGTCTCAATGTATTTACGCAGATCCACCCGCCATTTTCTTCAAAAAAGAATGAATTATAGCTGATGAACTTCAAGGTGTAAATGAATTGGTTGATTAATGCAGTACTATCAATCCATTCATGGTCACTGCTTATTTCACGGCATGATACATTGCTAAATTAGGCAGAAAATTATTTCAGGGATGGCCGAAAGCTGTAAAAATTAATTCAACTGCCAAACAAATTTGTTCTGTCTTTGCTGTAGTCTCGTAAATTATTCGTGTTGTTTAAAAATTAGCCTGAGTGGACCTTCTATGCTGATGAAAGATCAGCAAGTCAGTTTGTATGAATTGATGACTTAAGCCTTAATCTAATGTTTTGGAAATAATTGCCACGGCTTTATTTGAAGGGTTCTCCAGGTAAATCATGCATAATACTTAAATCGGTAGATTTAAAATCTTTACACTTTTATACCTTATCTTAAAGCAGCCATGAAATAGTGAGGTGAATAAATTTCTAAATGGAACGCCGGATCATCTGTTTTAACAAACAATGAATTTTCACGTTGTTATCCATGCTTGCGTGTAGCAGTTACGCTCATACAAAGAGAAAATCTTTATATTTGCTATGGTACACAAAAAAGTGCTGCTTTTACACAATTAAGCGTGCCGAAAATAACATCATTTTGATGTGTTATTTGGAACCGCGAGAAAACAAGAAACGTTAGCCAAAATTTTAGATTATCAAGTAATTGGAAATCAGGGCCCTCAGCAGGAGCTTTTATAAATCAACCCTCCCAGAAGGACTAAGGCAAATCATTTTTGATTGCTTTAAAACTTGTAAAACACAGTTGAAACATTTCAACTGCCAGACATTTTTAGGTCACTGTTTTTATATCAGCCTCGGTTCTGCTTATCTACATCAAACTATTTTAGGAATATTTAAAACTTGTACACAAAAATAAAATACCGGCAAAGGAGCTCAATAAATGCAAAGTTGTCTTTGCAGGGCGCCGTTTATTTTTGAAGGCGGATAATGCTATCAAAAAACATCAATCTGTGTTTCACGCGTATTATATATTTTGTTTGTTTTGATTTTAAAACTGCAAGGTTTATGCGTTTAACAGTTTGAAGTGACCAAGAGTTCTTTATATTTCATTGAGTAGGGAAAAACGATGTTCGGTAACACAAGCGATTGCTTTCATTTTTTGCATGGGGTTCATTTTAATTTAGCGTTCAGGTCAAAAAAACTCACGGATAATTTAAAAAAGTGCAAAACCTTAACGAAAAAGAGTAGAGAGTGTTAAAAAAAACAAGATTACATGCTTGTGCATTAGCGGCTATTCAGTATGCAAAACAAACCAAAAATATATCATCTTTTACACAAAATCATTGACTAATAATTGCGTACAGTGATATGGCTCACTTTTTGAGAACATCATGACGAGGTTTATAGAAAGGAGCAAGGAAAACTAAATAATAAACGCTAAGACACATCATGTGCTTTATAATCGTCATCATGAGTTTTGGAGTGCCTAATGCTTGCGAGATATTGAATGATGTTTCACTGCACTAAGCTTTACACCGTTCCTTCTAACATCATTGTTATTCTTCTTTTCAATTAAACAGCTGGTAACCTTACCTGACCATTATAATTACTTGAGTATAATTAGAGGTTGAGTTTGGCTATATACGCAAATGTTTGTGATAAAACATAGTTCTCAGGTTTTTATTTAGTGAATTATTTTGGGTTTATCGATAAGTTGCTTACCCGTGTGAATGCTTAGAAATGTCCCTCAAAGCGGGCTTTGTAAACGTTCTTTAAGATAAAAACGCTATAGATTATGGGCTACGGAAATGGCCTTTGTGTTAACTAGGATAAAATTAAACTATATTTTCTCGATCGCTACACAGCTAGACTTTAATTTTAGATAAAAAGAATTTTTGACAAAAATGTGTTTTGTCAAGCACAATGAATCCACTCAAGAATTTATTGCTCCAGTCATTCAGGATTTGGCCTGTCAGCGTTTTGTTAAGTCCAACTGAAATAAAAAACAAATAAACCTACTTTTTTGCTTAAGGTATATGACATTTTCATCTGTGTATACATCTTGAAGGTAGTTGGAAGGATGTGGACGAAAAGGGAAAACAGTGTTGGAGCAAAGTTATTTTCAGCAGCTCGGAAGGTTTACGCTTTTTGCATTTTTCTACTAAGTACATCGGAATTAAAAACGCAGCAGCCGCACGCAAATTCAACTTTGACTATTGAGAATACTGACGAAGCAGGGTCTGACGTGGCTTTACTAACTGGCTACGCGAACCCTCCATGACCCACTCAAAATCTTTTATCTCTAAAATTATCAAAATGCCGGGGACGGTACATAAATTTTAGAATCCTAATGACGATATCTGCCACACTGTGTCCCCTTATGCTCTAGTACCTAGTGCCAACCTTACCGGTAGAAAGTTTGGACGCCCTATCTGACGAATCTAGATAGTGCGTCTACGCGTTTGACTTGTTCCTAGACCACAGATAATGTCCCAGATTTTAAATAAAGAGCTAGGGAGGACTTTTGGACACTAACTACTTACAGTAGCATAGGAGCTTAGTGTGCTCTAGTAGAATATCATTTTATGCAGAAGGGTTTAAGATCTATCCTTTCCAGAAACAAAAGACCTGGTTTTCAGTTGATAAAAATCCTATGAAGGAAAGTTTAACCGATCACACTGTTTTCTTAAACTAGGAGCGATTGCAGTTTCAGACAAGATTTCTGGCGAATGCTTGAATTATTTTTTTCACAAAGTACACACAAATATGCTTTGATCTACTTTGTTTTATCGTTTTGAGCTATTGGAACCCAAAAAATTCATACATTTTATCATGTACTTGAAAGTTGACAGCAGTCTTAAAAAAAGATAAGAATTTTGCAATTATATGTAGTTTCCGCCAATGCGAAGTTTGAAAACGGACCAGACAGACGATTAAAAGTTTTCGTGAATACTATGTTATCAATATGCGTAAAATATGAGGACCAGATAAAATCTTCTTATCATCCTCTCCGCAAGAGGATGAAGAAGAGAAGATTTCTCGGACCTAGGTGCATTTTGGCTGACCTTCTAGAACCGCGCTCACTTCCATCGTCAGAGCGTAGTGTCTGTACTCCTCTTTGCGTCAGATGAATTTTTCCAACCATTAGCTTTGCTTAATGCCCATGTGTCCATCGATTGCACCGATCGATTTCTGGACACCTTCATGAGCTCTGTCAAGTTATTTTTGTCTCCTAAGCGTTTCCACCCTTGTTGCTCGTGGCTGCCAGTTGTCGGCCCTGCTTATCTCTCTCCGCTCGACCTTTTGCTCCGTTCTATGCTGATATTAGCTTTTTGTGGAGTGCTTGTTAGGCAGGATGAATTTCCATGGCTAATAGTCGCACAAATTTATCTGATGTGAACAGGACTACAGACACCACTCACTGACGATGGAAGCAAGCACGCTTTTAAAACGTCAGCTGAAATACAATTTGGTCCAAAAAATCGTCTCTTTTTCTTCATTCTCTTTCGGGGATGATATAAGGAATAGCTTAGTTAAGCTTTGCTTCTCTATTTTGCGTTAGACATCTTATAATAGACCCTAAAGTTAACCCAATATAGTACAAATTGCATTTAGTAAATGTTCACGGAAAGAGCCAGTAATCGCTATCCTAGGGTGCCTTTCTTTGCCAGAATACTTCTTTAGCATAGTGCACATTGCTCTAATAAAAAGAAAAAAAAGTATTTGATTTCCTTTTTAACCAAACTGTACCATTTATTTTTAAATAATTAAAAATGGTTTACCTATACCATTTTCTCTTTGGTGCTATCATGTAAAAAGGTATCATGCAAACATTTTTGCCAGTGGAATATCTAATGAGAGACTGTTTCTGGTTCACTGAAAGACATTTAAAATCATTCAGTTGATCCGCTTTTGCGCAAAAATATATCAGTTTAGGGAGTTAGACTTTATTTTATTTTTTAAGGGTCACTGACTATATGGTCTAGTGATGCTAGAATTTCAGCACGTACGGGAGATGATATAGGGCCAATTTTGGTGTAAAATAACTGCTTACTGTTTGACCCATTTGAACAAATATGTTAAGTAGAAATACAAACGCACTGCCATATATTGCTTTCAAAGGCTGCCTTGGTAAGCAAGCTACAAATTTTCGTAGGCTTCAAATTTTCTCTTGCAATAGGATATCAGCTAATTGTCACCAACGGGTGGCATTTCCGAAGATGTCACCGCTAAATTTCACGCGCAGGCTGCTGATTTTGAACTGGCGCACACACGATACTGTGTTCATCGCAAACGATGAATTCCACCTCGTTCTTCATAGGATTTACCTAGCTCCACGGAGTAAACTTATATTTAGGTAGGGCAACACAAATTCTACGGCACTTACGCCTCCTTGACCTACACTCTCTCGATGACAAGACACTGTTGAGAACATTGACGAAGCAGGGGCTGACATAGCTTTACCAACTGGCTACGCGAACCCTTCACGACCCACTCAAAATCGTTTATCGCTAAAATTATCAAAATGCTGGGGATGACACATAAACTTTAGCACCCTCATGACGATATCTGCCGCACTATGTCCCCACATGCTCTAGTACCCCATGCCAACTAAACCGGTAGAAAATTTGGACGCCCTATCTGACGAGCCCAGATAGTGCGTCTACGCGTTTGCCTTATACCTACAACACTAATAATGTCCCACATTTTAAAATAAAGAGCTAGGAAGGCGCTTATGGACTTTTACATCTTACATAAGCATAGGATCTTAGTGAAAATGTACACATTGAAAATGCATTCTCCTCCAGCACATGGCTTACTTAATCTCAACATTTAATGTGCACATATTCATTTTTATGCACATAAATTAGTTTAACGGGAGCGCCGAGCCATCAGGTTTACCTAGCTTGACTGCAACCTCTCACCCGACTTTGATTTTATCAGTTCACTGTACAAGTCTGTTAGCCAGCTGATGCTGAAACTGGTTTTTTGCCGTCACCCCTATGGCTTCTTACGTCACTGAACTGTTTGTGTACCCGATTGCCACTTGCAGTTCATGAGGTGTTGAGATCAGTGGTTGAGACATGGGAAACTTAACAGACTAGGGTGTAGGTTCGAGGCCCAGGGAATTGAACATGTGAAGTCGGCATGGCGGGTAAATAGCAGCTTGTAAGCCAGAAGGGACCCTGAGAGTCTATTTTGTCTTATGTGCAGTTGTGTGGTAAGATGTTCCCAAAGGAATTAAAAGAAGACGTGAGAAGTTCAAAAATCAAATCTCCCGGATCTATTGGTAACTTTCTTATTTCAATCGATGGATTACCGCGGTTTCTGCTTCTGGTGGTTTCTCCTTCTCCAGCTCGTTTAAGAGATAAAGAATGCAGTACTTTACGTTATTATGGAATCTATCCGCATATAAAAATAAACAGTGAATTTCCTATTCCTTTAATTGTCAATCCGAACACCACACATAAGTCATGTTTTCTATTTCCTATAATGCAGCTCATCACGCCGGCTATGGGCTACACTACAAGAGTGTTTTTTCAACACGTTCCTCCTGCATACTAGTCTCAAGCATACACTGTAAGCGACAAGCTACTCACGTAGAATATAGTGTGTTTATTATTTTCTATGCCCTTGGAAATTTGAATATATCCTGCAGACGAGATGCACGCAAATGTATTTCTTTAACACGTTTGGTCGTTAATTACACTTTCAGTAAATTTTATATTTATCGATTAGTAATTGTCATCTTTTCGCTCTTAACAGAACACGAAATCACTGAGAATAGAATGAGGTTGACTTCAATACGTATATGGACAAGTGCATGATTGTTAAAAGCCATATCAGACCGTGCTTTAATGTTATATATGTTGAGGCGCAATGGAGGAAAAAGGTAGCATAAACGTGAGTAATCTTTGCACTTAAAAACCACTTCGACGTTAAACTTGTCATAGTCTAATGAACTAGTAATTAAAGTAGTAAAATAATATAAATATTACCAGGGCAGTTAAGTCACTGCTATTTAAAATGAGGCGCTTATTAGTTACAAGTGTTGTCAATATTCAAACTTTGTTAGTATTTGGCCTAAACCGCACATACGCATGACAAGTCAGTTATCCAGACAATTGCTTATGATGATCTGTGAAAATAAGCCTCTGTATGGAACACATAAAGCAGCAAGCACACTTCTAAACAAATGGTAATAAGACAAAATACTGCCTCCTTTATAAATAACAAGTTTATTTTTACAAAAACGGCAAAAAATTAAAATATCAAGTCTGGTAAAGACATAGACGTAATTTATCCTGACATAAATCTTACGGAACCTGATCAAAAACTGATTCCAAATTTAAAATGTTTGTGTTAAACACTCAAGTGGCTTCTTGATGCCATATGATCTTTTGTAATGCAAGGTTCATTTAACAATCCAAATGAAACCTGTAATTTGGAATGCAAATCAGAGGATTAACCTTCAAATTTGAAATATAAAAATAACCATACTTCAATGTTGTACGATAGAAAACGCTGAAATTTTAATTCTGCAGTGAGAAAAGCTACAATTCCACAAATATTTTTATTGTACAATTGAGAATTCATGTTGACAAACATTTGTTTTCGACAACTCATCAGCAGGCGCGATAAGAGGCAAAACCACGATGATTAATTAAACTCCTACCCCCTACCCCGCGAACCATTTAAGAACGACACTACCTATGACTTACCATTTTTGTCCTTGCATTTTACTGGCTCACTGACGAATTGCCAAAAAAATATGTTTGACAACACAAAACCCACAGCTGAATTTGGCGTTTCCTTTTGAGAGAAATAGTAATTAGATGTAACCTGTTTGTTTACTCATAGTAACATTTTGATGGCAGCATGATGAGGCGATGCAAGCTATTGAAATAAATAACAACTTACTTCTCTCAAACACTCAGATAGCTCGGCCAAAATCTGGGCCTCATCGAACATTTTTCTTTGATATCTGTGTTCATAGTAGTCTGCTATTCGCTGCCGTAGTGCACGAGGTAGCTTCCGGTATGCCATGTACTCCTCGACTTGCTTGAACTGAAACCAATCGTACGATAAATACGGATTAAATTAGGTTAAAATCAATTTTGAATATGCAAGTCGAATGCACTTTGTTGTTAAGGGAGGCTTTTGTGCCAAAACCAGGTGTCTACCTCTTCGAATTATGAAAAAGGGTTCCTCGACTCCCCAACTTCATGTACATTTGAGATTAACATGATACTAAGCCTATGTACTTTTATTGAATTCAAGGCATTAAAATTAAAAGGCAGCACACGTAAGCAAATAATTTGGAATAATTTGGAACTGAAAAATCACAGGAACAACCACAAATGCATAACTTATTGTAACGTCGATTTGTACAGTAAGTAATAAAGTGAGCTATAATTATGCAACAAAACGCACCAGTTCAAGGTTGGCTTGTTTGAACGGTAGGCTTAAGTAGTGAATTCGACATCAAGGTTAAAGTATTTGCGTAGCAGTTCAAATTTGACTGAAAACACGAAAATTCCAACCATATTTCTTAGTTGATGAAATTAATTTGAAAAATTAAAAATTTCAATTAATAGTGGAAAACACTCTGGAATGAAGAGTGAATTCCAGATGACCGACACACCTGACGTTTATGACGGGTAAAACGGCTTAACTTAATTATGATGTTAGATGTAGCCACTATTTTGTCTATGAGTAGGCTAATATAGACCGAAATGTGTGTTTCATAAACCAACCGGCATCAGACATTTAATAACATTATGCTTTAAGACAGCTTTATGAAGAAAAAAATGTTTTTTTAAACATGTGCTTTGTTCCAAACA
Source organism: Ligula intestinalis (assembly GCA_036362985.1). Lineage (NCBI taxonomy): Eukaryota > Metazoa > Platyhelminthes > Cestoda > Diphyllobothriidea > Diphyllobothriidae > Ligula > Ligula intestinalis. The sequence goes on from JAYGXS010000002.1 coordinate 90,391,501, forward strand.
CAAGTCATCAGTTTGTGATATTAATACATTTGCTTCAAGTGCAATCTTTACCTGAAAGTTAAAGACACCATTTATATTGAAATATTAGGGATAAGGTCTAACGTTTGTGAAAAGTGGAGTATAAAAGAGCAAAATGAATTCATTTTCATTTATTTTCCACCTCATATCACAAAAGAGAGCTTGCTTGATTTTATCAAGGACTCAATTTAGCAGGAATAATATATGCTAACTGAGTAATTGCACGTAGCTGGCCTATTCCAAGATAATTTAAAAGAAATCCGGAAGTGTTTTCGATAAAACAGGGAAATTTGTTGTGAATTTTTGCAGCTATTTATCATACACTGACGACATGATCAGTAAACTGTCATTAATTTGGTAGCAGCAATGTTTTTACCGGTGTAAGGTGTAGTTAAAACAATTAAGTAAGTATTAGGTATAAACATATTCAATTTAAACTTGAAATTTTATTCATTTAGGTCTTCTCAATTTGCATAGTTTACGAAGCTAGATCCTTTAATTCAACAAAACTTTCCAATTTATAAACATGTTTGGGTCCAATCTTGCTTTTCATTTCCGTCTGCGGTTATCTGACTCCACTTCCATGGCTGAAGTTTGGGAGCCCTGGACAGCGCCTTAGAATAAGGGAAATATGGATTGAGTATGTCTGGCCCTTCCCGAATATATAGCTGGAAATAGCCATTATGTTTAATCTTTACTTTGTGGGCAAAATGAGTATCTTTAATTATTATTTTCGGAAATTCAACTATGGACTGCAGTTGTGATACGCACGGTTAGTACCGTGAGAGTGCTGCAATGTACGATTTATTATGGGAAGCATAGCATGGTCTGCTAGAAATTCAAATTAAAAACGATTCAGAAAAGTAAAACCACATGAGCATAACTAGTGTGAGTGTAATCAGTGATAAAAATATATGACGAAGATTTTGCGCTTTCCCGACATTTTTGCCGCTGCCGATCGAAAATATGCAGGCAAAAACTCCTGCAGTCTGCCCTAAGTGACGCATCTTGGCATTATACTTTATGCTGTATTCTCTCGGCCTCAGTCATCTATTCTTGTAGAAAATCCGTTCAAATATGTGTGAAGACTTCCCAAAATAGGCAAGTTAATATATTTGAGATAAAACACTCAAAAGTTAAAAGTTCACAGGGCATCAATGGATGCCATATCCAAAATCCAAAATGAATTTGTCCGTATACTGATATGATCTTTGGAGAAATATATATTCACCTGATATGATGCTGTCATTCGCAAATTTACCAGCAGAGATTTAATCACAGAGAAATCAGATGGGCAGGATTGACAGCAACTTAAAGCACTTTCGTTGTATGATATGTGCTCAGTCGCCTACGCAACTGACTGTTCACCCAGATTTGCTTAGCAGAGTCCATTGTAGATATGCTATTGGGTTGGCAACATTGATAACCAGTTTTGTTACCAAAATATATGTCTTTCTCCTATCAACGGGGTATTTAAAGGCAGCAATAATATGCTTACAAAGGGGTCGTAACATGCTTATTTTAAACCTTTCGAATTAATGTGCATATCAGTTTGGATTTCGTATAAATAGACCCAAATTTAGTTGAAATATGTTCCTTACGTCTATATTATATATTTTATTTCTACATATTCGACTATTTTGATTTCTGCCATTTATTTCCTTAGACCTTTATACTTCTGTATTTACTAATAAAAATTTTGTAGTCCACATTGCGCGATTTTAATTACACTTCTAAAACTTGTGCATCATCGATTCCAGTAGCTGCAAGAGCAACAGGTTGTTATACTATCGGTAATGTATAATGTTGCTTACATCAAAGAACAGAGAGTAAAGGGTGTGAAAAACAACAAAGGCATTTCAAGAAATTATTTGCGCTTACTCGCAAAAATTCAGTCAGGTAACACTAGAGTGTCGTCTAGAGACGGACCAATCTACTTGCGTGAAAAATCAAGGGCAAACATTTATTTATTTGACGAGCCTATTTTATCACCTCGGAATGCACTCCATCTTATATTTTCAGCAAATGATTTGCTTATATTATAAGAAAATATAACCTACTTTAATTATATGAGAAAACTAGATATACTATTTTCGATTGTATTTTGCTACAAACCTTCTCTTAAGCATAATATAAATGCATAATTTTTTTCTAATGTGAAGTATATGTGTTCTTTAAGGTATATTTTTAGCGTACTGTGATCCTAACATCATGGGTTTTTTCCTTAATCTATGTTCAATTAAACATTTTTTTTAAATGCCCTCTTTTATGTTTTTTTATCTGCGATCGCATTTCTTAGAAACGAAGTTTATTGCCCACGCTTTCGGAACGATGAAAACAGCATTTGGCCATTAAATATTACTAGTTATTTTAGTCTTCGAATTCCAATGATCTCTTAGGAATGCATTGGCATCCTCTTAAACACCCAGCCAGCATTACGCTAAGTAACATTTTACCTGTGTTTGGCAAAGTTTGCGACAAACACAAAAGTGCACATCACCCACTACTCCTAAAATTGAATACGAGTAAAAAGTGTAGTAAAATTAAGTCGACCTTAGTGGTATGTATTGAGAGTTAATTTCAAGGATTTTTTTACATGAAATATTCCTCGTAATGTTTTTGCGCTATATTAGGTCTAACTGTGCTACAGGATCTCCTTAACGGCCACGTATATAAATCATCGTGGCAAAGTATTTACGCTCTAGTAAGATGGTGACATGTCTGTTACCCCTACGTGCCTCGCAACATTTTTAATGCTGCTCTTAAAATATTTCCTTTGTTTAAAAAGCATCTATCAGCAAAAATGTTTGCATTGACAAACTAGCTTAGGCATTACCTGATATATACCCCTATTTTCAGAAGGTAATGATGAATTGTATGATCATATAGCTTTCAAATGTTTTTAGTTTTGCGCACTATCGGCTGTCAAAGGCTTTCTATGTTTAAAAAAGTCGCAAACTTTGAGACTGATAAAATTTTTGCTCAGCATATCACTCAATTCGTTAACTGAAACTAATAGAAATTGTTCGATAGGAGCTTAATAGTGTTCATCGGAACTTGAGAGTTCTCTTCTTCTGGTTCCACAATAATACTCTGAATTACACAGTTAGACAAACTAACGTATATTTCCATAATCCAACAGCTTTTGTCCTCTTAGTTATGAGTGTGCGACGCTGACGCCACTTGAGCAATATTTGATTGGATTTGTTGCTTTTAATTTTTGCTCTGTCAAACTGACTCTGATATATCTCTTAAATTGAACTTGCTTTGTCTAAATAATGTTTTGTATGTTTTTTACACTGCGTTTATAAACCACCCTCTCTTAGCCCGATTTTAGAAAAAGTACGTATGTGGCGAATGTGGCTACGCTAAGCTCACTACAATCAATTCGGATGCAGTGTGAGCTCCTCTACCTACAAAGATATTTAAATGGCCGTGTAAAAATATATGAGTTTAAAGAGCAGTTAAACCTAAATATTTAAATATAATAAATTTTCTGTTAAGCCATCAAGTTTTGAGCAAACATGCACCACATAAACTCATTTCACGAACTCCACGCAGACCATGTGTTCATTAATTGTCATCACGAAACCAATGCATGTAAGTACACGCATAAGTAAACAAACAAGTATGGGCAGCCGATATAATTTCCAACTTTGCTAATTAAGATGAGAACAGAAGCATGGTGATTTTTAAAAAAAATAGAAATTCTAGTAAGAATTTATATTAACTGCAAATCTAGCGCAATATGCACTAGTTGCTAAGTTTTTCTGATGATTTACTTTTCGAAGCATAAGTTCTAAACAATAAAAACATACAACTGATGGCATAATTATATTTATCTCCCATCCTTATCAATATATTTAACTGTAATATAGAATAAAGATACGAAATATTGCATTAAATTGTTCAAATCCGTTCAATGAGATAAATAATAACTTAAAAATACTTCAAATAGACAAGACGCAATGGTTTCTTCTCCAAAATATGGATAGCTTATCACAAAGTAGGCAATAATATCTGGCGTAAAAAGCACAACCTCTAGAATCCATGCAAAGGATTCAGAATGTGAATTTGTAACGTAAAACAACAGTCACCAAAGTCTGAATTTCAAATCATTTTAGTCAAATCTTCGAAGGTTTACCAGTCTTCCCATCCAACAATGCAACTGCAAAGAACGCGTTAATATTGGGTGATCGGCAAGCTAGCAACTGAATGCACACCTTGTGAACGGTTAACCACATCCCTCTGACATGACGCTTTTGTTAGATCCTAACATTTTTTAATCTGCTTTGACATGAACGGCCGAACATATAAATGTCGAGGTTTAAAATTTTCAAATGTGATCTATTTTCTTGTTCACAACTTTGTGCTTAGTCGATTACGATTGCCCATCTTAATGTTCATGCACCGCAGTTAGGATACCCTTATTTACACCCCATCAAGGAAAACAATGTGAGAACTCCAGGTTACAGGTTAAGACACTGGTAATGAAGGTTGATGTTGATATGACCAAACTATTAAGGTAAAGGCAAACGTAAGATTATGGCCATTTTATGCAGTCTACGGCAAAAACATATGTGTTGTGATTTTGATAAGTTTTAAATAAGCTGTTCATCATATTAAAAATTACACTATATGCAAAAATGTCAATTGAAAAATAAACAAAGTGAAATGCCAAACGTTCGCTTTTTGATTAATTCTCATCAGGCCTTTGCAATTATATAGAAACTAGGTAAATAATACATGCGAGTTGGTATAGAAATAGAACGGCTCTCAAGGGAGAGTCGGTGTGAAAATATGATCAACTACTAGTACCCACTAATGCTGGTCAGACATTGATCCCGATTCCTCACCCTTATCTCCCCTTGACAACCGTACTATTTGTTTTATCTACCAGACCACATGGTTGATTACTTAATTTCCATATAAATGTAAAGGCTTGACTAGAATTATCGAAAACAAACGTATGTTCGCCAATTCACTTCTTGAATTACACAACTAATAATTATAAAGCTATACATTAGGGCATGTTTCGTAATTATATTGATGTTGTCTGTAGAATAAAATTTATGCAAGATATCCCGAGAAGCATTATGAAGCTTTTTTATTAAGCCTTAACCCCGTTTCGCAAGATAAGGCTTGGCATTTTATTATTCAGTAGAAGTAAGCACTGGGGTTAGCAACACACTTAGTTCTGTTAAGGGCACAAATTTGAAATGCATTACTGAATTCTTATGTAGCCTATAAACGTATATTTCCAGTGAAATCGGGAGTAGTCTCATATCTAAGGAATTTCCTATGCAATTATGAAAGAGAAAACCAAACTTCACGTTAATGTTGATAATACTATGAAGAAACTCAAAAATAATTAAAACAGGTATAAAAGATATCCCTTCCCAAACTAGCAAAGTTTGTCCAAAGTTTTTTAGATTCAAGTGAAGCCAAGTTAAAGGAATCAAATTTATTTGCAGTAACATTGCAGCTTTGTATTTTTAAAATTATGTTTAGCTATCCTGTGAAGTTTATTAGCAAAAATAGAGTAACTGAAGTGCTTTTTGAAAAGATAAAAGATACAGATATTTTTCTTGCACAAAAAGAAAATTTGCATGCTTACGTGAATTTAAGACAACGAAGGCCTTATTGAATATAAGACGCGTAGAAATATAGTTTACCTTACGTTCCCTTTTTGCGTTTTTTAGGATGTGAACAGACTGAAGAATAATAACTATTTAAAAAATGGCAATGACAATGGAAATTTCTTAAATTCGCATAAGTGTATCAGAAAGTGGAATTAATCCACTATTGCAAAAAATAATCCATTTTTAAACATAAAAGAAAGTTCTTTCACCTCCAGTCAAATTGAATCGTTTGTCTTCAGGAAACTTAAAGAAATGTTCAATATTCATAAATATCATTGTGATATTACGTTCGAAAACATTAATATACATAGAAGTTCGTCAGCTCAATATCTAATCAAAGCAATTCGTAAGAGGTAACCTTAAATGGAAATTTTTCGTTTATCTTAGAAATAGTAGTCTCACAACTCCCCTGCGGACAAGATTTCCTCTCGACAATGCAGTTTGCTGTTTTGAGGCATTTCTCTATATCAAAAACGTTGCCCTATTCATTAAAATTAATATCGGAAAAAACTTTATTTCGGTAAATGTTCTTTATATTTATCTTATTTAAAAACTTTTGCTGTACACTTCGAATTGATGCAGAATTTATAAAATTTATCAATGAGGACAGTGAAAAAAGGAAAATGATGACACATTTTTTGATGACATTCACTGAATACTTACCCAGCTAGAGTAAATTTTACAGAATATCTGGACTAAAGGTAAGTTCTTTCTACATAAAGAAAGTGATTGCTTCGAGATTTTAGTTAAGCACTATATCTTAATTTATCTTTCTTAGTTATAGCTCTTTTTATGTCTTCAGACCCACGGGAGTATTGAGAACATTTTTTCTTTTTTAAGAAGCACTAATTTAATTCTATAGTTCTTTTAAGTACTTAAAATGCCTGATGCAGTTTATTATTATTTTTAAATCTTCCTTTATGCACTCACACTGATATTCGAGTGATGATCAAACTTATAAAAAGTTATGAAAATTGCATGGTCTTTGGCGACTTCTGTAGTTCAAAGCTAGCAAGTTAACCGTCTTAATATACCATTAGCGTGACCACTATTTAGGCTTAGAGTTGTGGTTGTCCTTGACAGTATTAATGACAAAACTGAAGCTGGTCATTCTATCGGCTAACGTAGTCAGTCTATGTTTGCTTGCTACTCGGGAATTTAAGGTATAAATTTGGAGACATTTTGATTAAAAAGGTCCATTACAACATAAAATTGGTTGACCTGCGGCTTAATTCGTAGTGACCATCGTTGATTTTTTAATTTTATATGCACAATGTCATCCCGAGTACTTAAGGTTTTCTCTCACTGAAGTAGCTTTATAGTGCATGCCAGAAAACTTCGTGTGAATTTCATTCTAAGCATAACCTAACCATAATTACAAAATGTGCTTTAACATAGGCTTTTATGCTTTTTTCGTTTTGACCGCAGATACGAAAGTCGACGGTTATCAAAACAGTGTAAATGAGCAATGAATGACGGCAAAATCCATATCTTTGTAATTTGGGCGGTTGACTCACCTTTTCTCTGTACAGTCGTTTTGAAGTGTCAAAAGACTGAATGAGAGCAGCAGCGTGACCCACAAAAAGCGCATAGCAGGTTGCACCGGTCATCATGCTAACAATAGTTATCCAGGCCTCGCTTATGCTCGTTGGCGGGAAGCGACCGTAGCCGATTGATAGCATGTGAGACATTGCTTTGAACAGCGCCCACGTATACTGTTCAAACCAGTCCGCGTCCTGCAATAGGGGCAATTTTCGTAAACGATTGCAAATTTTATCAAAAGTTCTAATTTAAAATAAGTAAAACTTATCAGGAAATTGTTTGTGTAAATTTCACACACGAAGATAAAAAGTATCATTATGCATTCAGGGATATTATTAACGAGCCCATGCTTGGTAGTTTTAACCAGACAGCCAGCCCAATTAAGTGAAAAATAGAAAAAGCTATAAGCGAGGCAATAAGGGTTTGATCCGTCATTTTTCTTCTGTCTTTTTATCCGCGATCTTTCGATAGGTTCAGGTTCATTTTTCCACTTTTGTAGGCTTTGCTAGGAGAGTATTTTGGCGCCGTTCGTTAGGCCAAAACATTTGCAGGTGTAATAAAATCTGTACAATTGAGCAGGCTTTATAAGGGTAATCTGATTAAAATTAATAGTTTATATGTCACCCGCATGGCCAGGTCAGCATGTAGAGGTTCCTGCGTAGGGAAGGGAGGAGGAGGCAATTGGACTAGTTTGCGGGCATTGGTCAGGGGAGTGATAATTGCTGCTATTTGCACGAAGCGAGTGACTGTCACTGGAGAGTGGGGACGAAGTGCAATCGTCATCTGTCGTCGGGGGCGGTCACGGAGGTGCAAAGGCTTGTGTTGGCGTCTTCTGAAAACACAGCACGATTCTACGGGGCGTCAACAATGACCTTGCATTTTACGGTCGATATGTGGATGACGCTTCTGTTTGATAGCCTACAACGCCCTGGTCACGAAGTTTAACAGCGCGCATTCATCTCTCAAATTTTCTGCAGAGATTGAATTAGAAGCTGAAATTGCGTTCTCTGATGTCCTTCTGCGAAGGCAAGCTGATGGATCTGTCCTTTGTAGGATATTCCGAAAGAAAACATAGATGGGACAATAGACTTACTTTCACAGTTTTGTCCCCGTAGATATAAAATGAAATCTAGTCGAGGGATTAGCAGATGATTACGATGGATCTGCTGTCCTGAAACTGTCAAAGCTGAACTCCAACAGCTGCAGCACACACTTATTGAAAATTGATAACCAGAGAGGTCCATCCCCAGGAAATTGGCGAGCACGCCAAAAAGCCTGATCCATCTCTCTCTTCCAATGAACGCCACTTTCATGAACATTCCCTCTTTTACTTGCGCCTGGGGAGCAGAATACACTGGCCGAACAATGAGGCGCCTAGAAAAGAGGGTACGTGAGCACACACCGGCCTGTTTGAGTAAAGGTGAAGTAAAGGTGAGTAAAGGTGATCTCAAGTTATATTTTAGCACATCCTATCGATATAAATCATCACGTCGATACTAACGAAGCCTTTCAGGTTGTCTATCGAACACCGGCTAACTTTTTCAAGGGTTCGCGCTAACGGGCACTGGCAACAGCTGAAGTGGTGACTACATGGCTAGCTAATCTCGTGATGGGTTATCAAAAGACGCTGACAGAAGCCCTTGCACTTCCTTGGCCAACCCGAACCACAGATGGGAATCACAGTACGTCCCCAACCTTATGTGACTGTCTTGCGCTTCGTGCAAATAGTTGCAGTTATCACTTCATATATCTGACCTCTGATCAACGCCCGCAAACTAATCAAATTCTCTCAGCTCCTCCTCCCTCCCCCTGCCCCAACACAAGAACCTAAACACGCTTTTCTCGTCATGCGGACGACGTGTAAACGATTAATTATAATCAGGCTGCAATTAGAAACCTTGCCCAACTGTACAGTTTTCATTAACCCTGCAAAAGTTTTGACCTGAAAACCTATGTTTGATAACTTGACTTCTCAACTTAAGCATTGGTTTATTTGCAAATTTTACTTGAATTTCAAATGATTGCTAATTTTTCATCCCCTATTATATCTGGTAGTCATCAAATGGATTCATTAATGACCGATTAGGGGATTTTGCCTTTGCGCTGTCTGTTTATTGCATGAAACTGTGGGATTTTGTATGCTGCAGTAAGCTGAGACGCTCACGGCTTCCGGTAGGACAGCGTAGCTCAGAGGACTAGACTGTTTGCTGAACTCACACCTGCTCCTTGTTACTTTGGCATCGAATCCCATCGAGACCAAGGGTTTTTTCACAACAACGCTTGAGGACTGCAATCACAAACGCTTTCCCAGCGGCGAACTTACGGGTGCTCTTCGCAAACTCTCCCATCCTATGATTAGGAGGTAAAAACAGACTCCCTTTGAAGGCCACATCAATGTGCATTTACTCTTTCACTTGCTCCTGTGGAGCGGGATACATCGGCCGTACAACGAGGTGTCTCAAAAAGAGGGTACGTGAGTACATACCGACCTGGCTAAGTAAAACTGCAACAAAATCGATCTCGAGTGCTATTCTCGCACATTTAGTCGATACGAACCATCGAGTCGATACTAACGAAGCCTTTCTGGTGATCTACGGGACACCATTTAATTTTTCCAAAGGCCTACGCCAACGGATCCTTGCAATAGCCGAAGCAGTAGCTATAAGGCTAGCAAATCCAGTGCTGTGTGGTCAGAAGACTCTAACACAAGCTATATCACTTCCATGGCCTAAACCGACACCAGGTGGCGATAGGATTTCGCCCCTACAAACAAGCGACAATCCCTCAACCACCATGCTTACATGGCCTACATGCGCAAACTGACTTAGTCCGCGTTGGCCAATCAGTGCCCGTGTTTAATATTTATTGATTTTTATACCTATTCAAACTTTAATTGTTAGGTACAGCGTTACTTTCCCTTGCAAATGTGTGGTCTGATGAAGAGTTGCTGAAAACAATTGTTTGCCATAAACTGACTTCTAATATTAACCATGGGAATATTTGCGAAACTTACATTTAATGTATTACTGTAGGCCTCCAAAACCTACTGCAAATGAAAAAAAATCGAAGGGGTAGTTTGCTGTCACCTTTAGAAGAAACCATAGGCGTAAATTTCTGCATTTGGGCTTTAAACAGAAACTCTGATATAGATGAGCCCATCAGACTACGTTTTTAGTGACCGACAATATGGATTTGTATGGGTCTGGCATTCAAACAATTCATTCTTAGTTTCTGTAAGCCAATACTTAATGAAGTCTGTGGAAGGCATGCATGACAGCTAGGGACCGCTGAGAGAAAATATTTTATACTCAGGGTGAAAGTTGTGCCTACAAAAATCGAAAAACTAAACGACATTTCAAAGAAACTCTCTTCTGATGGAAATGCTTTAACAAGGTCAACCAAAAGTAGCAAGTTTAATGCGGACACTTTTAACTAAAATAAAATAAAACACTGCCAAATAAGTTTAAATATGTTTGATCTACAAGCGAAGTCCATAGTACTCGAAATACGTTATATGGGTCAAGGGAACAGTATGCCAGACATCGACCATTGCTCGTCTAATTGTCTCAAATACTTTCCCGATTGAATTTGCGTTTTTAAAAACAACTAATATTTGTGCTGGTCGAGATGCATACGGTCATTGTTCCTAAGCTACTAGGGTTGCACCTACGGTTCTGGGTTTTAAGAGCACTCATGTTGTACCTTACAAATCACCTATGCTGAAGTAAATTATCCTATGAAACATGATAAAGAATATATTTTTAAGAAAATATTCAGTCATTAATAAGTTCAGCGACGATACCCATGTAAGCATTTAGGAAGTCAAGATAATCAAAAGAACGTGTCAGATTATTTCATCATCAGGCAAACACAGTTATACAAGGGTGGATATAGATAACAGAAGTTAAAGGATCCGATCCTACCTAAGAAAGGCAAGATAGGAAGAGATGTTAAGGGATCTAGAGGATCAGGTTCTAGTCATAATTATGTGCCAGAGGGAGAAAATGGGGAAGGGGTCCTGTTGTCCCATCGTCCTTGTTCACATTTTCTCTGAAGGACGCAAGTTGCATCGCCTTGTGTTAGCGTGGGAGGGAGGCTTGTTGTCAATGTCTCGCCATTGTTAACTCTACCCTCCTTTATAAGTAATCGAAGCTAGTGATGCAATCATTCCAACATATGAGCAATTTTTATCACTGGTATAGTCCATTGTACCATCGTGCGTTTGACTGAAAGAAAGGGCTCCAGCCATCAGGATTATTTCAGATATTTCCAACACTTACATACACCAATTACCTGAAGTCTGACAACCAATTTTTACGGCCTTAAAGATAGTCCAGTATCCAAAAATAATTTAATGCCTATCTTGATATATAATATTCAGGGTTTTTAATTTTCCTCTCCTAAAACGGCACTTTTGTGGTAAACTTTTTTATATTTGGTTCGGTATTTACTTAGAGCGAAAACTGATTTTAAACGCAATTTTCGTTCTTTGAATGAAATCGAATGTAACAGTGTAGTCGCCGTGCCCAATGTTTATGAACTAGTTCGTAAAAAACGAAGAACTTAATGAAAAATAGGGGTCTTGTGACGGCAACTTGAGTGTTTAAAAGGAGACTCTTATGCAGGTCTCCAGACATGTTGCGTATCAAATTATAAAATCCACCACTTTGCCAGGTTAATAATTCATTTCCAGAGTGGAATGGCATTCCCATTTGGTTATTCCGTCGGCCAGGAAAATATATTTCCAGGTTCTAGAACATCAAAGGCGGGTAGAAAAGTAAACGAGCCATGTCTGTTATTCTTGTCTTAACCTCTGATTACGAAACTCATCAGCGTTAAGCGATTTATGTTTCAAACATGTATAACTTAAGAACAGTCGCCATTAAAGCAGGGAAAAGGTTAAAGTGCAAACGTTTGACTTCTTTGAGACCGATAACAAAACTAAATTGCAATGCTCTACGTCCTTCGAAAAACGCATAGATTGTGCTGATAAATTAACAGGTATTTTTATTTTGTGTAAGTTTAGCAGTTTGCGGCAGGCCACAACCAGAAATATAATCAAAATGCACCTATCAAACTTAGTACTTTCTTAAACAGTTTAAAGCAAAACCTCTGCGAAACAATTAGATAACAGTATATGAGATTGGAAGTTTGCCAAGCTTCGGTCTGGTATAAGCAGATTTAAGTAGGACGCTGGTATTGTTAGTTTAGATGCCAGCTGTCGCTACTTTATTTTCGATGACGTATTTTGAGTGTGCTTAGGGCGACGATTTAATTATGCAAGCTCCTAATTCGATGTCCGCTCATAACGGAAATGAGCGTTTGCTCATGGTGAGGCAATTACTCAAAGGCTCATCACCGTATCAGGCTAAGTTTAATGATCGTCACTGCTACTACTGAAACTGATCTTACTCTCATGCAAAAGAGTTTACTAGTTGTCAGTTTACGCTCGCTTATAGGAGATATTTATTGCTTCCACTTCCTTCTTATTACTAAGCTTTAGCTGTGCATTAGGTATCTTCTTCGAAACTTGGCTTACGATTTCCTCTCAAGCAACCCATCATTAGCACCGGCTTGCACTCTGTTATGAAAAACTGTTAATTGACCTTATTATTTTACCGCCGGAACTTATTTCATTTTGTGTGTTAATGGCGAATTGGCTTTTACTATTTCTTGAAGCAGTTAAATCTATAATTGTGTATTTTTTATAAGAGACCATCTTAACATGAAAAATTGTTTTTTTTTAAATTCCCTGCTAAAAACCTGTTGACAGTAAATGAGTCCATCCTTGTCCTTAATCACCTGATCATTTAAACTTTACAATTTGGTTAAAACTACTCAGTAAATTTATCACTTTTGTAATTTGATTTTAATATGCAGACAAAAGCGGGTTTAACTCTCTATCATTTTATTACCGAAGAGGGAAAAATGCTCTTTCCTCGATCCAAAACGATCCTGATTTACTATCTGGTATGCTGATTGCCCTCTTTCTACAATTTCTTATGGGAGACTTTCAACTGAAAAACGTTTGGTCGTATGCAAGTTATGCTGTGTTTCTGCCGGAAAGGTCATGTTTATATTTGCACAGATCACCACGTCAAGCATCGAATTTTTTCATAACAAGTAGACGCATCACGTGGCCTAAATATGAGTGAGATTTATAGAACCAGTAAAAATATAGTGTCGCACGTACCTTATCATCCAAAAAATTGCTTGTTTTAAGCTTTATTTCCAATGTTTTGTTTTTATCCGTTCGTTACGTTAGTTTATGCTGTCATTTGAGATTGCATTCAGTAGGCCTTAACTTATTTAATGTAACCAAAAAAGGTAGTTCTTTTAAGCCACGAAATTTATTTTGGCGTAAGGTTTGCGTTAACCTTTTTTGGAAGATTGAACTGCATTGTTTCTATGCCATTTTAATAGCATGCGCCTATTTGTTATATGGATTGTGCTATTTGACTTGATACGGTAACGGGCATTCAACACAAGGAAAGTTTGAACATGGTTAACAATTAATCATCAGTTTTGCTGTTTAAGCCGGTTCACCATGTGTAACCGCATGTACTACAATAAAGAAGCCGTCAAAGTTTAGATTGGCTTGAGTAAATCTCAGATTTTAATTGATTAAATAATTGACAAGAGGCTAATCATCAAAACAGCCGAAAACAAATAATGCTGGTTTCATTTAGTTTCCTTTTAGTCGAACTCTTAATCCTTCCAATCGTTTGATAAACAATCTGCTGCTCGTTGAATTTAAAGCCATTTTAAGCTTGAAATTTCTTATACTAACAATCGTAAAGAGATTAGATATTGAGTGCATAATTGGCATCTTCAGCCAAAAATGACTATTCGCAAGGCTTTTAAGCATCCCAAATAAAGGTGAATTTAAATAAGTATATACTCAAAGCACCTAACTTGCCTGCATAAATTAAAAAAACACGCCATATTTTGCAATCAATTTAAGCTATTTAAATTAAGGATGCTTAGATGCGAACATTGTTCATTTATTATAATTAGATAGGCATGGTTTTATAAGAATATTGCCGTTGTCCAAAATAAACCACCCTCCTAGCTGACGTCTAGCGATAGAAGGGAAAAATCCAAAACTTTTCTTTGTTTATAAGTGTTTATTTGTGCAACTTCATTCATTTATGTAAAGTTTCCTACTTGGAGCTTACCCATTCAATTGGGGGATGCCTTTTGAGTTATTGCACTTCGTAAATGATAGATTTAAACTGTTATCACCGAGCACCCTCGTAAATGGGCGTGTCTTCTGCAGACATGTCGGAAGTGAATGAGCTAAGGTACTCGTAGTTGTCATTTTCCATCGTGCATTGATCTATTTTTAGCAATTGGTCGGGAGTGGCAGTTCCTAATTTGCGTGTTCCTATTTGCGATGAATTCTAAAAGCAAACTCAAATCTGACATTAAGTACTGCCTTCAACGAAACAAATGTCACCTGAGCTCAACTGTTTCAGGATGCTTACATAGAACCTCTTATATCTAAAAATCCATAGGCAACAAATGTAGATAACGGTGAGTGTGCGATACCGAAGACTCTCTACAAAGTACCCTACTTCCGATCATGTAAACAGAAGCAGAATGGCTATTCTGTCCACTCACAGCAGAAAATAATGTCTCTTACATTGCATTTATTTTAATAAGGGAATGCTTCAGCAACTACAAAAGATACATTTCCTTTTAAATTTACGCATTATTAAGCGGGCATTACGTTACGGCAGAGTCGTGGGCGTATCCATCATCCATGGTATCTGCATATTTATGACAGATTGAAGGTGTTCCAGAAGAGGAGTATACGCAAAAATCACTCGCATATAAAGACGACGCAAAATATTAGTTTCTATAGTGGTATATTGGCATTATTATTTGAAAACCTGTAACAAAGCCGTTTGATTTTGTGTTGTTTTTCACTTTCAAAATATTACTGCACTGTCATTCAAAATATCAAGGCATTACTGCTTTGACCTAGTTCGTCTTTGACAGTAGTTTCCACTCTACCTTTAGCTTTTAAAGCCTTTGCGTCCACCATAATAGCGATATGAGCCTCTGCGCAAGAATAAAAATGAAATATTTTTTCCTTCAGCACTACACTGTTCAGCTTAGCATGCCAAAATGACAAGCATTTATTTATGTTACTAGTTGAACCGGAACCATATTTGCACAAATTATATGCAGCTGTCATTTTTTTCCAAAACTACTAAAGTTTTATTTCTTTTCTATCGTAACACGAAAGAGGGTTGAACTGGCAGTTTCTTTAGAATATCTTTAGAAAACCTAGAACAAAAACATATTTATAGTGACATTTTATGGGAGTTTTAATATAGCATTAGTTTCTGGCTATGGCGCATAAACATCAATTCAGTATAATTAGTTTATATAAATCACATGCTTTATACCTTACAGTTTCGTACATTCATTGGGCGTTAAACATAGCTCAGAATAATACAATCTTCTGAACTGCTTGTAGAAACATAATTTCTGTATTTTTTTGCTTTATCTATAAATTCCCTGGGAGTTTTCAAAAAACACTGAACATTTGGAGTGTTTCTTATTATAAACATCACAAAACACTTATATATATATATATATTATAAAGAACTGCCTAGAAATTTGTAAGTGCAAGGCAAAATTATGGGAGATGTTTAAAATTGTATGCCATAAAGAATGACCTGATGACCAGTCAACGAAAGACTTTGCGTGCCAATATAATTTTCAGTCCCTTAAATGTGTCAAAAATACTTTTTCACAGTGGTTTTCTGTTGCTTCTCACGAAAAATACTTCAGTTACTTTAAAAAAACAATCTACATTTGACAAAAAAAAAAAAGTATTATTTTGCTTCTTTAATGCGTGTATTTTTAAATGAGCTCTCGAAAGGGTTGGCTGCATGTATCAAGATATATTAAATTGTTGATATGTGGTTAGCAGGAAATATATTTATATATTAATTAATTGTGGTATTTTTTGCGTGCTTGGAATCAGCCTGTTATTAGCTCAGGTGTGGAGCGCAATATAATTACAAATATATGGGATTTCTTAAGGCAGCAAACGGGAGAAAAATTATCCAATAAAACTGGGTAAAGAAGTAGATTCCGCGGTCACGATTTAAAATATTCAGTAATAACGTGAGAAAAAGCGTGTGTTAATTTCGCTTGGTAATTTTCAATTTTACTTATAGAGGTGGGGGAATGTGTATCATTAATCGACTTAATAATTCAAACAGGTAGATTGGGGAATGCAATTAAAATTCCGGGCGAAGATAGGGCAGCAAAACTATAAAGCACAAATATGCTTCAAGTCACCACTGGAAAACCACTGATTTTAGCCATTTTATTAGAAGTATGCATCAGAAAGGTGGCTTTTTTATTTCAATCAGTGTACGCACAATATTCAACCGCAAAGAAAAGACGTAACAGACTATGCAGAAATACTCAGAAGATCGAATTTTTCATCGCCGGGATATTTGTGAAATTCTTGTGGTGCACACCACATTTACTCTTGACATTTGTATTATTTAGCATAAACCAATTAGTCTCTGAAAATTGAATAAAGATGTTCAAATGAGCCAAAACTTTTCCGTATGAGTGGTCACTGGAGGGCTAAATTGGACTACATTAATATTATTTGATCATGTGGCCTTGGTTACGACTCAGGTAAACCATTTAACGTGCTTTAGAGCGACGTACTTGTTTGCAATTTTTAACATCTTCCTCAACAATTAACTGCAATTGTGATTGTTTTTTCCCACCAAAGGTCCTACCAATATTTAGTGTCTGGATTGCACATGCGAATTTTGAAGAATACGATGGATATCAGGGCCACTGTTTAATTTTTGGACAAACATATTTTCTCAATAATGTAAAATGTTTTCTTCTGCTCAAGCATTGTTCTACACGCGCTTCCTCAACATTGTGAGAGCCTTCTAACGACAAGTCAGATGAAGGTTCTGTACGTACAGGTTGACCATCGGTGACATTATGCGTAACGTTGATGCCAATGGGGAAAGGCTTTTATGTAATCCCTGGGTTTAGAATTGTGAAAACTAACTATAAAGCCTTATGGCTTTAGCAGGCCTGTTTTTCCTGCATGTGTACATTTCAATGGCTAATAAAACATTGTTACGGCAGCATTTGATGTTATTTATCAGAATACCAGTACAAAGTGTGCTGAAGCAGTGGTAGAAAGCAAAAAACAATCTAGATATTTGAATATCTTTGAGTGTACTAGAAAAAGTAAATGCCAATATTAAAGAAATGATAAAAATAGTAGCATTGCTACTTTTTAACTTTACCTTAAGCTTACATCGTTGTACCCATGAGTCCTCGGGAAACGCCATAAGCAAAGGAATTAGAAACTGCAAACAGGCATTCCAATGTCCGAGCAGCAGCATAAGGAGGACCAGATTGAAGATTCCCATGAATTTACTCGCAATATTCAGGAACTGATCAAAAGATAAGAAGGATATCACTTTTTTCAAAAGATATGGTAGAGTGTAGTTTAGTCAAACAAATGCATTTGCAGGTAATGTACAATCAGCAAACAAGACCACTGAAGCCTTACTAGTTTTTTTAGCTTTCCATCAAATTTAAAAATATAAATATAAATGTAGGGTACATAAGACAATGCCTATAAAGATAGAAAGTCAGAATTTATAATCATGGTGTAATCAGCGGCCGTATTTCTTTGCTTTTTTATCGTATACCATCTTCTTTCTCGGAAGCTTGGAAAAGTGCATCCATGTTCAAAAAGGATGCCTAGAAAAACTTCATTCTTTTCATTTCAAGATAGAACTGCTTTTCCTTCTGTTAAGAATCAACGCTTCACAAGTCTCTTATCATACTGACAGCAATTGTGTAACCTTAGTGGATACTGGCAATAATATGGTCTTGATCGAACAATCAACGGTTAAGTCATAGAGAAGAATTCGCCAATACAAGCGAACATCCGTGTTCCAGGAAGTAATTGAGAAGAAGAAGAAGGCTCGATCGCTGGGACAATGTGTTTATTCGCCTGACGTTTCGATATCCGTCGCAGATTCGTCATCAGAAACATGAGTAGCAGAAGGGTTATGTATGCACAGACGTTTGCAGTATTTATAGGATACAGTCATCACTGCAAGCATACAGTGACAATTAACGTTAATTGCCTTCTTGTGCGTGGACTGCTTGTTGGACGGCACGCGGGCCCTGACCTTTTGAACTTTCGTCACGGGTGGTGAGCTCGGGCATGATGATTGCTCGGCCGTCTGGCTCCCCGGTGTTGGCGTACGATGAGGCGGTGGCCTGCCCATTCCTCAAGTGACGGCTTGCTTTGGCCACATTGAGTATGAGGATTAAATATATGGATTGGGCAAATCGTTGCACTTGTTGATGGATTGGGGGCCCGTAAACCATGACTAAAGTAGTTCTCGGCTCACCCGATTGTCACCTCTTGCGAGAATTTCGGCCTCATCAAATTTGAAGGTGTGGCCGGGTCTCGTTGAATGAGCCGCAACTTGAGAATTGGCATCATTTCGCCGCACTGCAGCCGTGTGTTTGGCAATTCGCGTCCTGAGAAGTCTGCCAGTTTCTCCGACATAGTTGCTTTGACCGCAACTGCACCAGATCCTATAGACGACCTCAGACGTTTCTTGCCGTGGCAGTGGGTCTTTCGGCTTCATTATATGACGCCTTATGGTTGCCTCCGGCCTGTGTGCGACTAAACTCCAAGTGGTGCGAGAAGGCAGCCGACTGCTTCCGCTAAGTTATTGCCATACGGGATCGAACGCCAAATCTTGGGGTCGGTGCGCTTTTGTTGGCCAGCTCGTTTGCGCAAGCACCGGTTGACGAAGTTGCGCGGGTAGCCATTTTCTCTGAACACCCATCGGAGGTATTCTACCTCGGCAACTTTGTCTTCTTCTTCGCTGCAGTGCGTCTCAACACGCCGATAGAGTGTTTTTACGCAACTGCGTTTGTGGCTGATTGGGTGGTTGCTGTTGTAATTCAGTACTTGCATCGTGTTTGTCGCTTTCCTGAATACTTTAGTCTTTAGACCACCACAATCTTTTCGACAAACGAGGACATCAAGGAAAGCCAGCTGGTTGTTCTCTTCTTCCTCCATCGTAAATTGGATGTCCGGGAAGATGCTGTTGAGACGTTCCTTGAACGTGAGCACCTGATCCCGTTCGATGACGACGAAGGTGTCATCCACATACCGAGCCCAGAATTTCGGTTTGTGGTGTTGGAAAACCAGCGACTCCAGCCGCTGCAGGACCGCCTCGGCTATGAGTCCCGAAATCGGTGAACCCATTGGTGTCCCCTTCACCTGCTCGTAGATCGTTCCGTCAAACGTGAAGTACGTCCTGAGACAGAACTTCAGGAGCTGTAGGATTTCCACGTGTCCCAGGCGATTCTCCGTCTCATCGTATTTGTTTCGTAGGAGCAGTTCGACCGTCTCGATTGCCAGATCCTGATGTATAGAAGTAAGAAGAGACATGACATCAAAGGAAACCATGATATCACTTGGCAAGAGACTTACCCCTTTAAGTTTCTCCAAGAACTGTGTTGACGAGCGGACCGTGGTTTCCGAATCAGCAGTCAGAAATTTGAGACGCCGAAACAGCCATTTTGCTAGCCCGTACGTTAGATGCCTTTCAGTGATACGATGGGTCGGAGAGGGGCACCTTCCTTGTGCACTTTTGGAAGGCCATAGAAACGGGCCAAGGCCGTTTCTTGTGCCATCGCCATGCGTCGGTCGGACGGCGTTATTGCACCCGAGTTCTCTAGAGTCAACAAGGTCGAATTTATTCTGCGTGTCAGCTATTTGATGGGATTGGTTTCACAAGGAACATAAAACTGACGATCGTCCAGTAAGTTTTTCGCCTTCTGAAGGTAGTCGGTTCTGTCTAATACGACCGTAGAACGTCCCTTGTCGGCTGGCACGATGACAATGTCCCGGTCGGCCTTGAGTGCTCTTAATGCATCGCTTTCGACCTTGGGGAGTACTTCCCTTGGTTGATGAGCCATCAGGAGGGACGATACCTGGTGTCGGATAAGGTTCTTTGTCTCCTCCGTTGCTTCTGTCTGATTTATGATTGATTCCACAGCTGCAATCATGTAAGCAGGTTTAGCATCAGCCATGTTGAATGAGGCTTCGTGCTGTAGAACCTGTATTTGCTCCTTCGTCAGTTTTTTCGACGACAGGTTGTGTACCAGTACGTCTTTTCTGGATGACGTTGGATTGTGCAGTCTGCGGAATTTTTTCTCCAGTGTCGATTAATGAATTGCTTGTTTGTCGCGGGCTCGTTCAAGCACTCTCTGCTGAAGCAGTTTTGTGCTGTTCTCATCCATGAGCTCACACCATTTCATCTTCTCGTGGTCAATTATCTGGCGATATTTGCGTAGCCTCGCGTGGCAATCTTGAATGAACAGACGGATCATTCTCTTGCCTGTTTGAAACATAACGCGTCTCGCCGCCTTAGTGTTCAGCGCCGGCTTGTATCTCACACTCCTCGGCAACACGTTATTGTCAAGGCATCTGTGCATAAACTGGATCTGTGAATAGGTTGAGGCCTCACGAAGGGTAAATGTTTCCCATCGTCGGGCCGATCTAAGCGCATTGCGCCCAAATAATTTGCCGATACAAGCGAACATCTGTGTCCCAGGAAGTAATTGAGAAGAAGAAGACTCAATCGCTGGCGAATAAACATATTGTCGCAGACGGCCGAGCAATCATCATGCCCGAGCTCAGGGCCCGTGACGAAAGTTCAACAGGTCAGCGCCCGCGTGCCGTCCAACAAGCAGTCCACGCACAAGAAGGCAATTAACGTTAATTGTCACTGTATGCTTGCAGTAATGACTGTATCCTATAAATACTGCAAACGTCTGTGCATACATAACCTTTCTGCTACTCATGTCTCTGATGACGAATCCGCGACGGATATCAAAACGTCAGGCGAATGAACATATTGTCCCAGCAATCGAGTCTTCTTCTTCTTCTTCTCTATAGAGGAGAATTTCTGAGTTCCGGGAAACAGTTCAGAAGAAGAAGAAGCGATCACTGGTTCAAGAGGTTAATTGTGCTGACGTTTTGGATTCCGTTGGGAATCCTTTATCATAGGTTAAAATAAAACAGTCCGAGACATGCGCAGATATGGTGATGCATGCACAGATTGCACGGTTTTTATAGTTCGTTGCAGTCACCCGAATGTTAACTGTAATTATTAGTTCCTTTAGCCACCGCTTGAAGTTTTAGTTGGTGCAGTGATGGCTCATTAATTTGCACATCGTTCGCATCCGCTTCAGATGCGGACTTGATAATTGCTCGACAATTATGGCCTCTGTTGTCAGATCTGTTGTTGCGCCCACGGGACTGATTCTGTTGCTCAGAAAATTTCTCAGTACACCGCATGGGAGCGCCAAATCTGTGCGCTTGTTGATGGACTGGGGGCCTGAGAACAATGACTCAAGGAGTTCGCGGCTCACGCGGTTCTCACCTCTTGCGAGGATTTAAGCCTCGTCAAACGTGAACATATGGCCGGGTCCCGTCGAGTGAGCTGCAACCTGGGAGTTGGCGTCTTTCGTTCCCACCGCCGCTGCATGCTTGGCCATTCGCGTCATGGCAATTGTGGCAATTAGTGAGTCAAGCGCGCAGTGTCAAGCCAGTACCGCATCAATAAAGACCCAAGCTGCATGCTCGACCATTCGCGTCCGGAGTAATCTTTGACGTCGTTTCTTTGTCCACAACTGCACCAGATCCGGTTTAATTATAATTAGAAACAATGTATCGCACGATGCTTTAGATTAAGTAAACGCAACCATAGAAGACGAGATCCAACTCTCTTTCTAGCCACTAACTGTAATTGTCTTAAATTTCTGGATTATCAAGCGTGACTACGACTAGATGATGCGCGTTTTAGGTGCATGAGCAAAAGTAATTCGTTAGTAACTATGGAAAGAGGTACCCAAACGCGATCCAGTAAAGTGGCTATCCAGTTGAATTTAAAAGACAGATAATGGTTTTACTGTGGGAAGAACAGGATTGATTAATTAATTTGAGAAATTAGGAGGCACGGTGGTGCTGCCTTCTTCGAAAGTGCCTATACTGCACTCTAATTTGCCAAGCGTTCATTATCTAAGTATCTATTCGACGAATAAGCCATCTTTGAAAATAAAATTGATGAGTACATCCACCCACACCTTCGCGATTCATTAAAAAACACAATCTTTTCACAAGGAAAGTAAGCAAATTGTTTTATGGTACAACAGAAGATTTAGATCTCATTCACTGTAGCACTTTGAGGAGGTTTTTGTACTCCTCAAAATGCGTTCGAGCAATGTAAAGTGTGCAACATTTATCACTGTTAGACTCTATAACATTTTCTTTCGTGTCCTAGAAAAGGTGATCATAAAAGCTCTCTGTTGTGTTTTTGAGTGTCAGATATATCCTGCTGTGCTCACAGACTGTCTTAAGATATATTCGGTTAAATTTAAAACTTTTGCAATCTACTTCATCGCTTATGAGGTTGTGAGAAGCCAAAAACGGGGAAAATTTTCTTGGTTTATCCAGTCGATCTCGTTCATCAAGTCACGTAATAATCAAATAATGCCTTAACGCAGGCGCTGGATCACCACTACGCTAGACTACCAATAGCTGATATGAGGCTGATAATCTCATTGATAAGGCCCAGTTTCCGTTGAATTTATATGTTCTTTTGCAGGAACAATGTGCGGATAATTTAGTTCTTGAACGCTATAATTATTTTGGTTACTCTCAGGGATTTTTGAGACTGTTATTGTCATACGAAAAATAGCAAAGGGAACAACCTTCTCTGCGGCATCGCTCATCGAAGGCCCCTAGAAACAATTTAATTCGACGTCACAGCATTTCCTCCAACTGATTGGCTGTGAATAAAACACCTTTTGATCAGAATATCTGAGGAAAAGATTTGGTAACTGGATAATGTGAAAGCTTTTTAATTTTAAAAAGAAATGAGCATAGGTGGCCAAGTATTTGCATCGTTTAGTGTTGTATACGGCAAATAATGAGGTAGGAACACTGACATGGATCCCGAATACGTTTGACTAAAAGTATTTCCAAGAATCTCTATCGAATTCTGAAAAACATTTTTGTCAAACTCTTCCAGCAGAAGGATGTGGATTTGTGGTTTGTTAACAAAGCTGACAGAACCAAGTTTCGCATTTGTAAGTCCCTATTCGTGCTTACTTCCTTTCACTGAGTGTCCAATGTTAAGTGTCAGTATGCTTTGTGCACGTCTCCTCCACGTTTCTTTCAATTTATTCAGCCACAGTCTGTACTTTTATGCATGGAGTTGCAGTTTGCGCGTTGGGTTCTTATTTGAAAAATAAACAACCGCTTTTTGCAAGAGGTGACCATTTGCAACAAAATATTTTTCTGTAATTTTAACCTACCCCCAAGCTGTAAAGTTACACTGGACATTTTCTACGTGCAAACAGTTTTTACAACTCTCCACCCAGCAGAAAATAGTTTATAAAAAATACATGGGTTAACGTGGGCGGTTAAGCAGTCAGAAGATGGTATGCACTATGTAGAAACCAATTTCCACAGTGATTGGCAAAATCCTGCATAGTATTTACCTATGCTTTGTAAGGTGTATTGTGTACTGTATACACTGCCCAAATGGAAACCATGATTCAATGCTGAAAAAACTTGCATCCAGCACGACTGAAGCAAACATTCAGTAAATATTATCATCTTTTTCATCTTTTTAATTGATATTTACTACAGTAACTTCAGTTATTTATTTGAGAAAACTAACTAAATCTCTGCATCGCAGATTAAATCATCCTCAGTGAAATAATAACATTCCAATTATCAGAAAAAAACTACCTTTTCACAGAGAAACTGATGTACTCTCTTTTTTTCTAATTATAATGTGATAATCAATCTCTATTAGCCTGTGTCACTTTGAAGGTGTTTTCAGTGAAGTCAAAACTCTCTGAAAGCATTAAATATTCTTCTTGTTTGGGTACGCAAGTAAGGCTCTAATGTCACTTACCTCTTCCCACTGACTGACGTATCGGACTAAGCGGGTCAGGCGGAGGAGACGAAGGATACTTAGCAGTTTCGCAAGGCGAAGAATCCGCAGAGTACGTCCTACCATTTGTAGAGATAAAGGTGCATTTATGACCACATGCTAAATTATTTTATCAAAAGTACAGCATAACCAACAAACAAAGTTATGGTATGCTTATAAAAACTCAAAGTTTTATTTTTAATTGTGTCATTTTTATTTTACGCAAGCCTTGGTGGGGGAGAACTGCTTACTGCTCAATTAGATGCAAAAAATATATCAAAAACAAATATTATTTAAAACCGTGGTTCTTAAACAATTCTTTAGAATCCGCCTTTTGACTACACAGTTGTCTGCTAGTATTATAAGGTAGACTTTAGTCCCCATTCTTGGTAGACACATAAGAAGAATTTGAATTAACGCAATAAGTTTGGTCTTGCTACATCTCTATTCACAACTTCACTGAAATATTATATTTAAAAAAAGTTTTATTCACATTTTTATGCAGTTTAGTACAGAATTTGGTAAAACAGTGAGGCCCACAAATGCGTTTTCAGCATAAGTTAATAATGAAGAAGACGTGCCAAGCACCCGAGTAATTGATCCGGTGCTTTGATTAGATATTTGGCTGACAAACTTCTGCGTATATTAACTTTTTTCAACGTAATATCACAATGATATTTGAGAATTTCAAGAATTTCTTTAAGTTTTCGGAAGATAAACGATTCAATTTGACTGGAGATGAAAGAATTTTCGTTTCTCTTTCCAATGGATTATTTTTTGCATAAGCGTATTGATTCCACTTTCTGATATAATCTTGCGAATTCAAAAAAACGGGCCATATTGATTGCCAATTTGAAATACTTACTATTATTCTGTCTGGTTTGTTTGTAAATAACGCAAAAGGGGAACGTAAGGTAAACTATATTTCTACGCAACTTACATTCAATGAGGCCCTCTTTGTCTTAAATTTGCGTAAGCATTTTCAACATTTCGTATTTATGCAAGGACAAAATGCGTATCATTTGTGCATTTAAAAAACACTGCTGCTACTGCATTTTGTGCAAAATATCTTCACAGAATAGCTTGAGATAATTTTAAAAATAGAAAATCTGCAATGTTACTGCAAATAAATGTGATTCCTTGAACTTGTTCCACTTGAATCTGAACATTTTTTGACAAACTCTGCTAGTTCGGGAAGGGATATATTTTATACCTATTTAACTTATTTTTGAGTTCCTTCATAGTTTTATCAACATTTACACGCAGTTTGGTTCTCTCCTTCGTAATAGCATATGAAATTTCTTCGATATGAGACTGCTCCCAATTGACCCAAAATTAATAGCCCATACTCTTAATAAACCTAAATAAAATGACGATTTAGCCAGCTAAAACGTTTTCATGGAACTCAATAAACTGAATGAATCAAAACAGTGTTACTAAATATACGATAAAGTACCTAGTCAAATTTCATAATGTAGGTTGCATGGTCTTTGGCGGGCACTATAAACTTGTGGCACGGGAGACAATCAAGTATTTGATTTTACAAAAAGGTATGCCATGTACACTAAGGCACTTCAATATGTTGACTTATATGGGTATGGCTACTTTAACAGAAGTCTTAGAAGAAGTATTTAAGGAAGGTTTTATCACTAACGTTATTATTGACCATACTGGGGACACAGGTACGTACTAAATGACCCTAAACGGCAAATCCTTCCTTATATAAGAAACGTTGGAAGGCACTTCAGAAAACACCAATAGGAAATAGCTTTGCATAGGACAACATACGCATCGTCGGAGGCTGCCCGTCCAAAATCGGCCCAGAATTTCTTAAAACCATGCACTCCAATGATTCATGCTTCAATCGGCGTATCGAGTTAGATGGAATGAAAAAAACGTCTCAAAGAAAGATGGAAGAGATTATAGCCGATAACTATCGACCAACATGAACCGCAATTACCGTTCACACCGGATGACGCGGACTGTCTCCGGACTGGCGTAAATTACAGTTACTTATTAGCTATTACGCCATTTCAACTGTAAATTATGTCTACAAGGGCGTGATGCAACTTCCAGCTGCCAATTATTGCTCACACTAAAGGACTACATAACTTTACAAGCACGTTGAAGTGTTAATTGTTCTTTACATACTTTCTCAAATATGATGACGGTCTGGGGAACCAGTGTCAAAGTTTAGCTGAATACAAATTCTTCATTTTCCCAATTAACGGCTTTCTTTGATATAAATATGAATATTTCAGGCAAAGTTTATCATCCACTGCAGAATTACTACGTAATATTCACACACAGCCACCCAGAAGATAGTAGTACCACACATATTTTTAAATATTCATAAAGACAGCACACCAATCACGCATACGAGCGCTTTCAGTCAAAACTAATTGCGTTGGCCACCCTTGTCTGTAACCACCACTAATGTTCCAACGCATCGTATTTTCTTGCCATTTTCCATCCTAAAACATCTAGAAAGGATAGTAGGGCCTATATAGTAAGTACTACTTAGTAGTTTTTTTCCGAAACACCGTCAGTTTAGAGCACATTTCGCACGATTATCTGCCAGTCTCCAAGTAGGCATAAAAGATCGCACACAGTAAAGAATAAGGTTGAACCCTGGCACCATGCCAAAATCATATTATTTTACCAGGGAACTAAATGGTCTGCTGGAAACAGCCGAAAAAATCTATACTTATGATAGTTAACAACGCGTTGAAATTTAAAATGCTTAGCGTTGATTACTTTGTTGCAGTCAGCGAATAATGCATAACTTAAATGCTTTGAGATAAAATATTCTTCTATCCAAGTTACATTCAAATAAAGATTTTCTGTCAAAGTTATGTAATTGTCATTCAACATGAAGAGTTTCAACAGATTGATTTACTTTTTAAACAGTCTTTAGTCTCTGTAACAGCAACATGGTTATGTAACAAAAGGGTTAATTTCAGGCACAAATCGAGCATTTAAAAGGAAGTTCCAACAAACAGCACCGTCTGAGTATCTGTAGAAGGCGAAATACCCTTTAGCGTCCTTCAATTGATGTTATAAAATTTTCCACCCAAATGGTCGAATAAAATCATACCAAGCACATTAAGATTCTTCCGATAGCCAAACACAAATTGCGCATAACTGTTGAGGAAAATACTCAGGTTGATTTTTTTTAACTTTCAGAAAATTAATATGGGTTTGGTTGTCTAGGTTTGGCGTCAGAAGTTCCGTCGTGTTTTTTCAACTTTCTCAACCACAAGTGCATGGTCATTACTATGGGCAAAAGCGGCTTGCATGATTGAGAGGAGCTTCGTTTACTAGAACGTTTTATACTACCAATGCACAATTTTCTCGACGTATGACTTTCTTGGGTTCCAAGATGGTTGAGTGATAACGACAGTTCAAAGATTGCGAATCTTCATTCACATAATGTACCATCCAGCAAATTGGAGGCGGAAATTTGTGTCTTGCAACCGATATTGTTCTTAGTAAAATCAGAGTTGCTAAGAAAGTACCGAACACACTTCCTCACCACGCACCCACACTGGGTGGTTGGAGTCTAAAAGACTGTAGCGGGATTGACCGCACTTTCTACTAAAGCCAAGCAATTTTTCTAATTGTGTCAGCGACACATGGGCCTACTAGATGAGTTAAATTTTTCAAAGGATAAGGAATAATGGATTCATCATACCATGGTATGACAGACATATTACCACCAAAATCTCCCTACTGAAAAGTGGAACGAGTAACACATTATTTGGAAGTTATCCATGACAGGGCATCTATCTTATCAGAATGGCAGAAGTGATATGCATTCTTAGGTTAGATGATGAAAAGGGAAGACTCGTCCGAAAGAAGGGAATTAGTTGTAAATTGTGAAGCCCATATTACTGGATTGTCATCAGACGTAGTGCAAAAGGAGAGGTAAGTTTTTCACTGGTGTTTAAGGAGGCAAACAAATCGATCCTCGTGCTAAGGTTCCAAACAAATGAATAACCAAAACTGTCTCGTGTGGCGGCCTTTAAAAAAAACGCATTTTTCAGCGTTATATTATACTCCTCTTAAATTTACCGACATTAGCATATTATAAATTCACGCCTCTTAATCGGCTGCTCGTAGCTCGGGTTGTAGGAGCGTTGACTTTATGCAAATCTTGCACTTTCTGCCGTGTATGTACGTCCCCAACATGGACAAACGCAGCATGTGATTTTGCAAAATAATTAACAAAGCTAACAGATTAAAGTTATTACTCTTCTTAAAATTATAAATACGGTAAATTAGGATTTTTCGGTATTAAAGCAAAAGCAATTAGAACTCCCGTAATGTGAGCGTTAGCACATTTGGTGAAGTTGACTTACCTGAACAATCAAAAACGTAAGAAAAATGCTCTCCAAAACAGAAAATATTTTTCACAGTACTCATTTAAGAAAAAATGTCTGGATAAGATAAATTTTACCTAAATTCATACAAAGTACTTTGATTTTACCATCAGCTTACTTTCAGTTAAACATATCAATTTCCTCCAATACCCTTCATTTTTCTTAACAAAAACTACCTTTTGCTATTTGCAAAATCTCAGTATTAAACGCCCTCACCTGCCGTGAGAATTTGATTGTAGTTTTCCCTTTTATTGAGCATCCAAAAGATATAGTCCATTGGAATAGAGCTGATTAGATCCAAAAGGAACCAGGATCGAACATAACGACGTGCGATTTCCTTAGGTTCCAGTATTATCTCATCCGCAAAATCGTTTGCAATGACACCTTCAAGCAGAAATAAAAAAGAGATGTTACAATTAAGTAATGATTCATTTTAACACCATGATATTTCGGAATTCTATGTGATGAAATACAGTTAAATATGAAAGAAAAGTAAGTGTTCTAGAGGATGGTAAAGAATAGAAAATAACAACAACTGTCTCAAAAAGAAAATCTGGAAAAGTTATTTCTCTATTCATTATTCAGTTGTGATTAACATATTAAACAACTACTACTTATAGCTTATTTGAAAATCAGAGATAACTGGAAAACCTACTGAATTGACCTGCGTAGATTAAAGCAATGTGCAACTTATCTAAAATCAGGGTCTTATGACTTATTGGACGTAATCCTTTTATAAACTTGGGGGCTTCTATATCCCTTACAAATATGCAATGCATATATTAAATTTTTCTTCATACTATATGCCATATTTTCTACATTTTTTGAGCAGACGCCCAAATGTTTAAAAATGTTGCCAAGCCGGTAAAACATTAATTGATTTAAACTTTATTCGATAGGCATCGTTGGTTCAAACGGTTTTAATCTCATAAGCAGCATGCGGAAACAGAATTATATAAATTACATTTAGTTTTCACCCTGAAACCTGTTTTAAAATTTTTCTGCGTTAAGCAAGGGTTGAAGGCTAGTGGTTTGCAGTATTTTCATCGAGTTTACGAAATTTATGAAAAAAATGCATCTTACCTATTTAGCAAGTATATAATCTGATTTGACTTATCAAAGTGAATACGAAACGAAAGATTTTTTGATCGTTTTACCTTTTTCATCCATTGAAAAACGATATCTTGATCCAGCCATGATTTTAGATTTTCTGATTGTCTATCTATGGGAAATTTTTTTAGTTTTTAACTTGGCAGAATTTCGTGCGGAAATAAAGGCTGAGCATGTAGAAGTTCTTCAATTAAAGGCGTAATATACTTATTTATTAATGTTGTGTTTTGACGCGCATTTACCAAAAAATGTGTGATT
This sequence comes from Ligula intestinalis, assembly GCA_036362985.1. Lineage (NCBI taxonomy): Eukaryota > Metazoa > Platyhelminthes > Cestoda > Diphyllobothriidea > Diphyllobothriidae > Ligula > Ligula intestinalis. Next base: position 90,421,507 of record JAYGXS010000002.1, read on the forward strand.
TACCTGTTCGAAATTTTACAGCAATATCTGCGATAAAAACTGCATCTGACAGTGAATTGAATATTATCCAATGAGCACGGAGGTCATCGTTGAAAAAGGAAATTGCCACAGGTAAAATAATTAAATTTGCAATCAACAGAATGAGCATTATCAGATCCCAGTAGAACCTTTGAAAAAGAGAGAAAAAACATTTGGCAATGTTAGAAGTAATGGATATGTATGTACGTTAAAACAAAAACTTCAAATATAATTATATGTAAGCACAAAAACCTGTGAAAAATGTATTTTATTAAATAACCATAATCTGCCAATTGTTTTGCTCTTTCGGTATGGTTTGTTCATCACTTTCAAAAGCCATAGCTTTTTATGCGAAAATATACAACTGCTTAAAAGTTGCTACATTTTTTATTAATGTTCGTTCAAGAAACGGTAGTAATAAGTCGCCACTTAGTAAGATAGAATTCCAAGGTTATTTATTTTAATCACAATTTTTTTCTAAACAGACTATGATGTTTAATGTTTTTCTGCTAGAATTGATTTCCAAAGCAGAATGCTCGGTTAGCAGAATAATCTTCCTTTCTTTACATCATACAATACCATTATGATAATTGGAGTTCTGCATATCCTTTCCCTTAGAAGAAGACGGCAGACAGTACGGTTTTATTTTACTTCGTTAAAGATGACATCAAACTTAATGTGGCTACTATAGTATCTGGTTTGTTGAAATGCAAATGATAATAAGGTGATGCTCCTCTTGGCATCCACAAGCAATGCAGGTTCGTAAAGTTTTTAAAAATCGTTACAGAGACCGATAAAAAGGGAATGCGGCGGTTAAACAGGTCTCAATTTGATTAAACTTATAATTTTTTTACTTTCTGGCGGTCAGTGTGCATCGAATTTATATCAAATACCGGAAATTATTTAAGGGCGCAGAAATCATGCCAGTTGCTGACTTTATCCATTCGACATGAACGGGAAATTTTTTATTCTCCCAAGGCAGTTTATTAACTGTTTGAAGGTCATCCCTTTGGCCATAGCTCTTCTGCCGATAGCATTTCTGACAAAGGCAAGAGAAAATGGAACAAAAGGTTTATTGTCCTGACGTTTCGGATTCCCTTGGGAATCCTTAACCCTAGGTAATAGAAGGAAATGGAATGTCAATTTCTGGTTTATTAGCCGTCGTGAGCTAGTCTTAACCAACCCAAAGTTATGCAGCACTTAATGTTGGTATCTCATTGCTTTGGACAGAAGTAGAACAGTCTAAAAATTAAGCCAGGGGTTTGCTGAATCCCAGCTTTAATTGGGATTATTTAAATCTGTTGGTGAACGTTCACTGATCGATAACGGAACTCGCTAGTCTCACTTTGCCTTGGGAATTATTTTCGATATTAAGAGTATCCTCGCAGCAGCTAGTAGTTAAGCAGATAACATGAAAAAAATTTCCTCTATCCAGAAAAATAACAATGTAGTTATGCAGGATTATGTACGCTTCGTTACTTCTTAAAATTAATAGCGTTATGTAACAACTGAAATTTGGGCTGCAATTAGACGTCGGCAGTAGGCTGTAAGGCCAAAGTAACACGCTTATCATTCTTAGAATTTGCCAAGCATGTTCACTTATCCAGTTGTGCCTTTTCACAGTGCTTTCAGTGGGTATGGCTTACGAAAACATTAAGCCTCGTCCTATTTAAATGCATAATTATAGGACAATGTCTTGGTAGCTTAACCTGGCATCTCAACTCGGAACTGTGATATAGTTCGGTGGAGTTGAGCCCGCGAAAGATAGTCTTTGCTTTTGATAGGCATGGATTTTAAATCTAGAAATTCCCTGTTTATCTATGCTAAAGTGTTGTAAAAAGAATGGCTGGGTCTCTATCAACGGATAAATAGAATACGTGGGCATGCCGAATATTTCAGTAAAAAAGTGCTAGTCGAGTTAAAATTGTCGGTATTGCGGTATGTAAGTTTAGTGGGTCCAATAATTTCAAAACTTGATATGTCCAGTGCACTCAGAAGTTTCCGGGTTCTTGGCAAAACCTATAATTATGATAGGTTACATTCTCAATAACCATAGCAAGTCTTTCGAGAAAACATAAAAGATTTTTTAATTATATACTCTTCATTTCGATAGTATATTTAGCCACAGCTGTAGTTATAATCACTCGCTTTTTCTGTGATAAGAGACGTTTGAAAGGTTTGAAAGCTGGATTAGATAATTAATGCAGGAATATAAGTCGCGTATTCCTTCCTTAGGCATTTGCGACTTTCATGATATGAATCAGGTGAATCCATTTAAGTCAAAAACTTTTTGAGAACACAATTTCGAAGGACGATAGACCCACGTCAAATGTGCATTCAGTTAATCAAATTTTTTGTCTAAATTTCTTACTCCCGAAACGACGTGAACGAAGTTCTGCTACTTTTCTTCCGTCAAATCCCTTACGCTTACCAGTCTTATAAATTTCTGAAAGCATAAAAATGCCAGAAGGGAGGAAAGAGTAATTTAACGAATCCTTAGAAAGAAAATCAGTCTTGTTTTCCTCTCGACGAACTTGGTCTAATTTGCAAATTTCCAAACGTGCAGAGTTCTGCACAAACATCCTTAAGAAAAACTGAGTATGATCACTTAATGAAATAATATGAAGATTTATTTTGTAACCTCGAACTTTCTCCATGAAGTTTTAATTTCATAATTCATCAATCGTTGGCTTAATTAAATGGGATAGAATGAAGATTTACGTGCCTTTTCCGAAAGTCGACATGTCTGGGCTAGTAGTTACTATCTCTGTTGTCAGCATGCTAACGAATACAACATGACTATGCTCATTTTAATTAATTAAGTAATTGTTTTTCTAAAGAACACTGAACTTAAACATGCAAACCAACATCGAATTTTGTATAAATAATAGGTTTTTAAATTTCTCTATCAAATAATTTTTGCAAAATACCCTGGTTCACAAAGTTAACCTTACCAGTTCACAAAAACGTCAAACTTCCCTCACACAATTTATAGGGTATCTAAAACATAAAGCCGACCAAGCAATTCGATTAAAATTAAAAGATGTGGCTAAATATACTTGGGGCAAACAATAAGATATATACACCTCTGCATAACAGCACTGACGTTGTGAGGCTTGTTATTTGAGTCTATATAGAAGCCGTGGAATAAATAGCAGATTAAAAGTTAGATCCAACCCACCGGAAACTGCTGCATGGATGGATAATCCATTTGCCTTCTTGCTGTTGACGCTTTCTCTCTCTATTTAGAGCGCTCTTGCTCCCGAAAAGTTTCATCGCCAACTTGTTATCAGAGGGCTGAAAGAAGGCAAAGAACTGCTCTTTCAGGAAACTCGAAGTACTTTGTTTGGTGGGATCAGTAATATCTTCAACGTAACCATCGGCAACTGCAGCTGCGTTGATTTGCCGGGACCCCTCTATAGCATTAGTACGGTTTGTGGTCGGAGCCTCAATTTTTGGCTGCCAGGCGTCACCCAGAGACGAGGACTGACGCGGCGCATGTGGAAGGTTACTGTCAGTTTTACACGTAGCTGACTTCTCCCCTTGCATTCGACTGCCATCGCAGCCATGAAACTGCGTTGCAACGTCAAAACGGTACTTTTTGTTGTTATTTATTGACCGTTCTGCACTAGCTGATACAGGAAGAGATGGGGTTTGTGACGTAGGTGCTGGTTTTCCAAATTTCTCCATTGAGGGTGGAGTCGAGCAGGAAGAAAAGCAAGCTCGAGGCAACCGCTTATTTTCCTTTGATTCGGGAGTCAGGTTCGAATAATCTGGAATGAAATCCAAGGGAGCAGGGACTTCATCCTCAGAGGCGACGGGGTAGCATTCTCGATAGCCGGGGTTATTCTTGATATTGCTGATCTTTGATTCAGTCGTCAGACTACGCTGGAGAGAGCGTATTTTAGACAGGCGAGATGTCCGTGTTGGCTTCATGCCCAGTGGATGATATGCATAGGTCGTACTCGAAGTTGGGGTAGGTTGAGCAGCATGACTTTCAGAGGTATTTGTGCAAACCTTAGATTGGGAGGCGCTCATTGGCTCCGTTGTCAATCTAGGGACCATTTCAGGTAGCAAGTCTTCGTCGCCATCGGCATAGGTGGTGGATCGTTGTAAACATACCATTTTGGGATTTTCGGCAAGACTAGTTTTTGGTCTATCTCCCGGTGACCTTGAATAAGGTAATTTTTGTGCGTCATTGTCAATTGTATTCATATTTTCCTCAAAAACATCATTTTTTTGAGAATCTACGTGACAGGCCAGTCTCTGATCCAAAGGCGAAGGTTCCATTACTGTCGTCTCAGGGTGAGAAGAACTACTAGAAAGACCACTATGTAATTCCATTTCTGGTCTTGAAATTGTTTGAGCAGAGTTAAAACCAGACTGAAACGACAGGCTTTTAGCGTTTTCGAGATATTCCATCTGGACAGAGGGGACTCCACGTAGCAAAGGTCGTTCTACGGCATCTGAATTGCAAATAAAACACCAAAGTCAAGCTTTCGAAACTCGGAGTGGGGAATATTATAATTATTTAACATGATTTTTCGAAGATTAAGTTAATTGAAAAGCAGTTGCATTCAGATCTGTCACCCCATGCAAATAAAGAATAAAGGATAAATTCCTTGAGCATGGCTTTCATCCATCTTCTGATCACTCAGTTTTACCAGTTCTAAACTAGCCATGACAGTATTTGGGGCAAATCAAAGTGATTGGTTACTCATGGAAATTAACCCATTGGTGGCGCATTTCATTGGCTAATAAAACAAAAAGATACATCTTATTACTTCTTAAAAACACGCTGATTTTGAGCATTCTGAATTTCTGAACATGAGACGCAATATAACGAATTCCGGGAAGTATGACCAAAAAGCGAGGTAAAACATTACAGTAGGTGGGCTTATTAATTGAATCCAAGCATTTTTACAAATTAATCCCCGATTCACTAAAACAACTAACGTTCAGTCCTCCGGAGTCTTACAGCTATAACGTAATGGTCGTTCTACCATACAAAACATACTGCGGTTGATAAAGTTATATTTATTTGATTAGAAAAGCCAGCTTTTTAGAAAAATTCAAAATTTCGATAAAGAAGAAATTGGGCTAACTAGATAAACTTAAGTTTAAAATTAAGAGAAAGCGTGTTTGTATAAAAACGATTGAATAGTGCAGCACCAGTACAATTTCGTTAGAAAAAAGTCGTTTACTCAAATATTTGCGTACATATGCTTCCACATTATACGCAATGTAACGTAAGGCTGTTAAAAAACTGCCCAAAGTTCAAGTATGTATTTCAACAATGTTTCACGGGAATAACTTGCTATTTCTTCCGTGTATATAGCTGAAGTCACGGTTGACGAAGCAACCAGATTTTTGTTTGATTGCGCAAGAGAAACATAGTTCGTTTTTTCCGACATTTTTGTACTGCATCTGTCTATTTTTGTCATGGATTTATAAACATGCAAGCATTTTGATTCACTGGCGAGATAAATAAACGTCCACAACAAACGTCAGACGTATATATGCCTGACTCCAATTAAAAGGCTTCCTATAACAGATTGCCTCTTTTGTTAGCACTTCGATGAGTTAGTTCAGCGTCAAATGTTTGCGTACTTTACCTTTTCAGAGATAAAGTCAAGATAAATAGGAAAAAGATTGAGCAGTTTTCCTTTTGCTTTCCCTAAGCAAATAAAAGACATCGATTTTACTGCATAGTAGGGCAGGTTTCAGTATGCTTCTGTACTTAAAGGCCCTGTTTTAAGATGGCAAAAGCATAACAGAATGGCCGACTATAAATTACGATTTTGCGACATTTGAGTAGCTTCTGTGCTTTCCGTTTAAGTTTCTCTATCTATTTATACTGAACTGTATACAGAAAACCTCTCGGCATCTTTTGTATGTGGCTTGACAGACTAAAGTGAGGACATGTTCGACTATTCATTTATATGCTTGTTTATGGTCACTATTTGCAGTGTGCTAAAACAAAATTGCAGCCTTCTAGGTTAAGTACTTAATTTCATGGCTAAAAACAAAACAAATTTAAAAATATTATTTTGTAAACTTATTTTACTCCTCATTTCTCAGCAATAGTGTGCTATCTCATGCTTGCACCTACCTCAATTTCATGAGCGCAAAAGAAATTTTATGTTATCTTATCATATGTATGTTTTAAACGTTTCCAGTATTTATTAGTGTTCTTTTATAACACAGCACACACAAATTAGAGGGTTTGGTATGCAGCGTTTATTAGCATAAAAAATTGCTTGGATATTAACAACGTGGAGATGGCCCAATTGGGTCATGTTTTTCCTTACTTCATTCATCTTAACTGAACTCTTTTCATTTAAACAGAATTTTGGGTCTCAAGGCTGTTCAATTAAATACTTAACCTTGGATATGAGTTAAACATCGCATTCAGCTTCCGATCTTCACCCTTCGTGAGAAAGCCAATCAACTGTAGACTGGCCTACGTAAAGAGGTGTTGTGCTATTTTTGTCACTAAAAAGAAATGGGACTGCTTATTTGGACAGCTATATCGATCTTCATGTTCATGCTACGCGGGAAAATTGAGTGGTATATTTAATTTACCATGGTGAGAATTTCTTTGCAAAACGATATAATAGAGGAAGTCATCAATCCCTGTTTTATCCTTAGCAGAAACACTTATATACACTTGTACATTAATAATTTGTCAACATAGCTCGTGAAGCTTGACTTTTTTTGATATTTTAGGCAGTACGAGAAACAGGCAGTCTAGGGGGCATTCAAAACTCAAGCTGTATATCGCGATTGATCTGCTCATTTTTTAAATAGTTCGATATCCCAAGTGGTAAACCAAAGCTCACAATATCAATGGAATGGCCAATGAAAGTGAATATGCGAGTTCCAGATAAGAATGGTTGTTCAATATTGCTTAACACCAGTCATCTGTTTTCCTTTTCAGCGCTGCGTCCATCTCACCTCAAGCGACCGACAGCTAAGCGGTAGTCTGTTGCTGGCGGTGAGGGAGAGAGTGAGGTTGACCCCAGAAAACCGCAGTCGGTCCAGTGTGTCTTGTTGTGTGTAGTGGCTGTTTGCGGGCTGAGAGTCAGATGTGGCGTGTATGGCGGTCCCTATCGGGAGCCTACCTATCGAGACGTGCTGTTCGTACGCATGTTTAGTATTTGTCACGCCAGCCATCTGCGCCCTCTCGCATCTCTGGCCTTCCTGACTCTGTCTTGACAACCGTATCCCGGTGTGGGGGAGGTCAGAGAGTGAGGTAGATTCTCCTTTAGTCTGCCTGGCTGTATATCACCACGTGATTCATCTCGTTGAAGCTGGTAGTGGATATCGTCGAAATCAATGGTCGAAATGTCGTACATCAGTAATTAAGTGGCTGTTCCAGTTTCCCAGTCAGAGTAGCCTTCTTAAGCCACAGATTTAATTAGCGCACTTGAAGGTTACCCAATATTTTATATTCCGGTCAGAGTGGCACCATTTGAAGAAGGCGTGTTTCTGTGTATGCTTACATGGTCCTGTTGCTGACCTGAATTTAGGCTTGATAACTGACAAGGTGGTCAAAGTTTTCGATTTCACTGTTGATCTCTTCACCTATATTTCAGATAAGGTTCATACTTTTTTATGTTATCGGTAATCATGAAAAATTAAGCATCCTGCAGCAGTCTGCTGTGCTTT
>JAYGXS010000002.1:90435231-90617908 GCA_036362985.1 Ligula intestinalis
CGGTAATCATGAAAAATTAAGCATCCTGCAGCAGTCTGCTGTGCTTTGTGGCATGCATCCGTGGGACACCGTGGAGTAATAGACAGCATTTCGCGCTGATCAAAAAAGAATGAAAGGTTCAAGGGGCACGCGTGCAGGTGTTTCCTTAGTGATGAATTTCGTATCCTTTTTACGTAACAATACATTTTTTGGAAAGGATACTTCAAATACATAAACGTTCTGAGAACTTGACTGAACACCAGAATCAGTCACATGGGAAGGACCGGGCGCAGGAACAGTTTCGACAAATGTGGACATACAGTCGATTGCATATCTGATGCAAGGTTAAGAGTTGGAGGATTTAGCGCACACTTGAGGTTGTTTATTTAGTTTATTTGGTTGAATTGGGTCGCAAGATGTTGTTTACTCGAATTAAATTACGTTCAGATCAGAATACTGTGCAAAAATAGAGAAGAACATGGGCAAAATATAGCCTTTGTTGATATCCGAGGAATTTCTCAGCTATTAAACGCTGCAGAAAAGGAGTTGTTGCGTGTAAACGTCGCACTATAAAAGAGCATTCACGAGGAGCAGAAACATTGAAATTATATCTGCTCACAAAACGAAATAAGCTTGAAAATTTATATTTTGCAAATCTGCCAAGTTTCGTGCCATAAAATTGAGTAAAAAACTTTTGATGATGTTCTTTGCATTAGTCTGCATTAAATTTATATTTTATATTTGAGGGGTTACATGCAAGGAATGCGTTTGAGAACTTAATTAGGCTATGACAACCAAATTAATTGCACAATCGATATAAAGCTGGACACATTTAACATAAACATTTGACAGCTTGTCACGGGACATTGTAAAACAGTTTTTTCAAAAATCGCCGTTGATATTACTGCTACTCTACTTTGTAGTTGGTTTTGTAGAAATGAGTTTAGAAGTAACCAAATATGCTTAAAACTTTTCTTTTTTAGATAAAACAAGTAGCTGTTTCATTCATTAGAGAAGAGATATTCGCTGTTGTTTGAGAAATCAATTCACTGGCCAAAATTTCACATTCTGACCTTGACTTTATCATCAAAAAATTTAAATTACGCTGACAACAACCGCAAAATATATGAGTAAAGCTTTTTTCAAGAGCTTTCTTTATGTAAAATTGTTCTAAATCAACCCTGAGTATATTTATTTGCGACTTTTGTAGCAGACGTTCATTTTTATAGGCAATGGGTTAACATGATTGGGTTGTTCTGAAACTATGACACACAAGGATAGGTGCATGAGAAATTTTTTTTAAAGCTAGTTATTTATGTAAAAAGCTTTTAAGATATAGCTTATTTTGAAGGTTTTGGTAAGCACATAGAATATACTCTTTATTAATTGTCAATTGACTAAAGCAAGTGAAAATCCTAAAGTCTTTATATGAATTTAGTAGAAGGTCTGAACCTCTTCGTAATAGAAATATCAAAATTATTACAAAAATATGGCGGAAGGAAATTACTCGAAGTGTGCAAAAAATTGTACGTTTACAATTGTTCCCAACAATTCTATTTAAATTTATAAGTCACTGACCGGCATGTCCGCAAGTGAGCTTAAGCAATATATTAATCCTGTGATTTCCCAATGGGGCATATCAAGCGTAAATGTGGTTGACTTAGTCCAACATAAGTCTAGTGATGCATAAATGAACGAAACAATTTGCAGTTCCCGTGAAAACGTGTTAGAATACATACTCGAAATGTCGGCTGTTTGGTAACAGCCGTACACTATATTGCGCGTAATATGGAAGCATATTCATTCGAAAACTTGACAAAACGATTATTTTCCAGCGTAATTTTTCTTGTGCTGCTTTATTTACTCGGTGGATTTGCATAAACGGGCTTCCTCTACATGTAAAACTTAAGTTTACCTAGTACGTCCGATTTTCAGTTTTTGGAATTTTCCACTTTTTTAAAAAAGCTGGCGTTTCTATATAAATGTTATTTTCCTTCATCCTTCATAATATGCCCTATTGTGAAGAACGATAACAACTTCATTGTTGTAAGACTTTGGAGGCCACAGCTTGGACAGCGTTTGAGTAAGAGGAAGTTTGAGTTGACCCAACGCCCGGGCGTTTGAAGCTTAGTGGTAGAGCATTAGCCTCCGACAAAGGCTTTCTCTTATGCGTGGGTTCAAATCCCGCCAAACGCCTAGAGTTTTTTACACTTGGGTCAACTCAAACTAAGCAAATCTGCCAAAACAACTTATTAAGAGGAAGTTACTTTTAAAATCATAGGATTTCATGAGTTTGGCCACCTACTGTAACTGTCCCGCAATTACCAAGCCCGCATCTGACGCAGCTAAGCAAACTGTGGTAATTATTGGGCCGTCATTGCGCCAATTAAGACCTCAAGCATTGGCTACAGGAACTGATAATCATCGTACGCATGCAGATGACTGCTACAAATTATAAATACCGCGCAGCAGGTGCATGTGTTACCCTTATCTGCGCATATGTCCGACTTTCCTACGCTATCCTATGATAAGGGATTCTCCACATAATCCAAAACCTCAGAAAAATAGAGTCCTCGTTCCTGTGATCGCACCTTCTTCTTGCTTCATAGAGCTCGCATCTTCTCCTCTATTAGTAGTTTTTACTTTGAGGACTCCCACTAGTCCCACACTGAAGTCTTTAATGTGCTAAACTATGGCTTATGTCATATGAGACAGGTGAAGATAAGTAGTTTATTGTTTGTCAGCCGCTGAGTTTTAGCCCATCTCAAAGTATGCTCACACTTTGCTGTCATTAGAAAAAAGAAATCTGAGAATAGAGGACAAGACAATCGCAACGCAGGTTTACTGAAGTATAAAGCCACTCACATGGTGTTATTTGCTGCTCTCTTCAGAGGTATTCGTGAACTCCATTGTTTTCGGTGATCGAAGAGTCCGATTTGCAGTCAGAATATTGTAAGTCACTTGCTGCAGTTTTAATTTACTTGCTACCTTCTATACTAAACAAGGCATATTAAGAACTTAAAAGAACTATAGAAATCACTAAGTGTTCGTAAAGAAACGTTACATTTTTTCGATAATCTCGTGGCTCTTGAGGCGTAAAAAGAGTTCTAAATTAGAAAAATAGATTAATATCTTGTGTAACGTTGAAAACTTGAAGCACTCACCTTCTTTCCAATGAAATAAGTTATCGTTAGTCAAACTATTCTTTAAACTCTGTTCTTACCGGTTAAGTATTCATGGAATGTCATCAAAAAATGGTCATCATTTTCCTTTTTTGCTCTATGTTCATTGACCAATTCATATATTGTGCATCTGTTCAACTTTTACACCAAAACTTTTGAAATAAGCTTTACATAAAGAGTATTTACCGAAAGAAAAAGGTTTTGGATATAAGTTCTTTGAATGATGACAATGTGGCTCATTTGTAGAAATGCCTCAAAATAGCATATTACAGTGCTGCGAGTGAATCATGTCAGCAGGGGAACTCTGAAACTACTATTTCTTCGATTATAAAAAGAAGTTTTATAAAAGGTAACCTCCTAGAAATTGCTTTGATTAGATCTTCGGCTGAAGAACTTCTGCGTATATTAAATTTTTCCAACGTAATGTTTTAGTTAAATTTGAGCATTTTGAGAATTTTTTGATGTTTCTTGAAAAAAAAAGATTCAATTTGACTGGAGATAAAAGAACCTTTTTTTCTCTTTATAATGGATAACCTTCAGCATGAGTAGATTAATTCCACTTTCAGATATATACCGGCAAATTAAAAAACTGGTCGAAAACAATGCCATTTTAAGAAATACTTGTTTTTCTTTCTTTTGTGCCGTATCTAAATTAAGTAAAAAGGGAACGTAAAATATACAGAAAACTATTTTTCTTGACGACCTAAATTCAATTAGCACTTATTTGCCTTTAATACGCGAGAACATATTTGACATTTGGTTTTTATAACAGGACATTTAAAGTACATTGCTGCCTTCAAACAAACACTCTGTTTTTATTTTAATTTTGCAAAGAAATTAACAGAAAAGCTAAGTCCAATTTCTTAAAAGCAACTGTTCAATGTTACCGCAAACAAAGTCGGTTCCTTTAACTTGGCTTCACTTCAATCTGAATAATTTTGTTTAAACTTTTATGGTTCCCGAAGGCATATCTTCTATACCTATGCTGCTTATTTTGGAGGTCATTCTTAGTATTATCAACATCAACGTGTAGTTTGGTTCTCTCTTTCGTGAAAGCATAGGAAATTCCTTCCATCTGAGACTTCTTCCAATTTTGCCAAAAACAAATGGTTATTTCTCTAAATAAACCTAACTTAAATGACGATGTAACTAAGTAAAAGGCTTTCGCAGAATTCAATAAACTGAATGAATCACAATCGTGTTTGCAAGTATATGCTTAAGTGTCCAGCCAAATTTCATGATAAGCGTTGCATAATCTTGGGCGGCTACTGTACATATGTGGCTTTTATTTGCAGCAATACGAACGCATGTTTTATTTTTAGAACGGAAGTACTACTACGAGTTCTCAGGAGCTGAGAGGAAGTGAAGATTATGTAGCCAAAATAACAATTGTATTTACGTGATATTTTGCATTTACTCCGGAACTGAGCATTCGATATTCAATGGGCTCATCAGTGTTGGCTTATTAATAAGATGATATTTCTGGACACAGCCATCAAAAGTACCACATTTTGCAGTTTAAAATGTATGTCACGCTTATTGCGCTGGTTGCTTGCTCACCAGCGTCTGAATCTTTAAGTATGTAATGTCATTCCATGACAATTATTGAGAATTGGTAAAGGACTTACGTAGAAATTAGACTCATTCAAACTTTTAATGGGAACCTGCTCCTTTCCGAATTGGAAATGGTTCCCATAGAAAGTTTAAAGACTGAACGTAGGGGAGGGGCGTCCATAGGATAGTAAATGGCTAGTATGGAAAGATAATTTCTGGTTCAACAATCTAGTTTCTCCTGTCGACAAAATCAATAAGCATATGTTTTTGTTTATTTTCGCTTATTGGTGGACACCTTGAGCTTTTAATGATCAGATGATATGAAACAATTGTCTTTCGAAAAAGTTGCAGTATTTTTCCTGTTACGTAGTTATGGTATGCAAATATTGCGAAATCTATTGGAACTAAAGCATTTAGCAACGGATTTTTTCGCTTCTAACCGTCGCTGTATAACAATTAGAGTGAAAAATATAATACGACTTTGACAAACCTCACCCTATGTGAGTTTCCTACAATAGTTTTTCGAAAAAGCGCATTGATAACTCCGTTTCTTTTGAACCTGAGTAATGTTGTAGCCCAACATGTCATTATCCGAGTGTTTCCTCTAGAATGCCACCTAAACTTTCGTAATAGGATTGGGTGCATAAACAAGATAAGAACAGATGTTTTTGAGCAGGGAATGAAAACCGTCCCAAAACGCACCAAAATTAAAAACCTGCATTGCAGTTGGATTTTGGTATGTTTGCTATCTGTGAGTTCTCGGCTGATTGTGTCCGTTGGCAGGAGTGGGACTATCCTGTACGGTGTGGTTGTGCTAGAATTGTCACTGCGGTGACGTTTCCGTTCAGTGAATTCTGTCTTTAACGATCCAAAAAGCTTAACTTGCGTTAGGTAGTGCTTCGTGGCTTTACCGTCTGTTTCATTATCTTCCCACCTCTGTACGTCTATTATTATTTATTTGCAAAAATAATGTTACTTATATCAAATAAGTACAATTTTTATACCGACAATGTGCAAGAGTGCGCATACAGATGCATACGACGCAACGGCATGTAAATAAAAGTGTTTTTGAAGGCAGTGCCGGTCATTCTGACCAAATAGACTAAATTAATTGGGATATTCCCATCTTAAGTTGCACATATATCTATAAAACTAGAGTTCTCAAAAAACAAAGGTTGTAATTGTAAACTTTTGCAAATAGAAGTGGACGAGAATATCGTTACGAAGGTAAATTCATTAATTATTTCCTGACAGAATAAATCGAAAGCATGCGTCCGATATGCTTTGCATGACCAAGAGTGGGGTTTAGGTATTCAAAGATGATCACCTCACGTATAAGTCATGAAATCAAAAGATGCATAGTTATGTTCTTGTTGTAGCACTTTGATCATCACGATGATACTTGGCCGCTTCACAATTCAAGTAGTTGGGAAACGGCAAAGTATGGTTGTAAACGCGAGGCTGTCAAAACAAGGTATATAAGCAGAAACGAGTTTCTGTTATGGCTTCTGATGATGGACCCGCGACACATTAAAAACGTCTGGTGAAGCAAATTCTTGTCTCAGTTATCACATTTGCTTCCTCGCAAGTAGTATTCACACACAACAGGAAAATTATCCAAATGCTCCTCCAAGACCGTCAACTGAGCTTTCAAAACACCACCAGAGGGCCCACGAAGAACAGAGTTGCAACTAAGATGAAAGGGCAAAGTTAAATAATTTCAATGTTTCTGTTTCACAACTCACATACACAACGTCAGTTTGTACGACTACAGTCTGTCTGTTAGCAGGAAGTGTATGTTTTGCAGTGATTGGCGAGTTTCAGCCCAAAAATACATTTACAATTTTTGTATCAAATCCAACCGTCGGAAATATCCCATCACGTCTGCACCGAAATCGTCCACAGCTCATTACAAGCTTATTGTTCGCGTGTAGTGTGGACGGCTTCGGTGGCAGACGTGATAGGATATTTCTGAAGTTCTCTGCCTATACACTATAAATATACTGGTGTATACCACGAACAGAAATTAATTTCTGAGGAAATTAAGCATAACAGAACTTTCCAAACCGATATATCACCCAGAAGGCCAACAGGGAAAGCTGGGGGACACACTGCTGAGCCGGACCCCTCGCAGCTGTGTCAAGCAGCAGCAGAATGCCGGCGAAACACGTGTCTGGGTCTTTTGGCTAGTACCTAGGCTGTTAGCATGGTAAGTTAAAACAAGTAACATTTTGTTACAATTTGATGTGCCATTTTGGGCACATTATCTGGTGTTGAGTGTCGCCTTTGTATACTGAACAGCTTACCATGAACATTCTACATATTTCTATTGACTGCAATTTTAACCTTTTTTGAATACCTTTAAATTTCCTCGGTGGATCTTTTTGAAACGTTATCTTAAACATTTTATTTGGACTGGGTTTGCGGTACCTACTAGAATTTAAGAATTAAAAACCTTTTAACAGTTCAGGGCCTGAGCTCAATTACTGCATCAAGACGGTATGCATCTCTCGGGACAATCTACACGTCGAGATTTACGTCAGATAAAATTTATCTGATTAGACGAGGAAGAGAAAGGCACGGATACGTTAATGTCATTAAGAGATTCACTAACTGTCGGTAATGAGAATAATGGGATTTGCACGAACTTCATCTGTGTGCATAAAAGCAGCCAGTGTTACGTGACCTTGGCTGCTTCTGCTGTTGCTAGTGGACACTCGTGCAGCAGATTAGGGTGTTTAATGGGAATTTATCAATTGCCGGAAAGCTAGCTTGTGGAGCAGGCGATGCACCTTGTCAAAGTTGGTGAGACTGACACTGCTTGCTTGATGGTATCCATGCATTGTATGTGTAGGCGCGACCCGTGAAAATAGTAAAACATGTTTCATTTGTACAGCAGATGTGGTAGGGAATAATACCGAAAATATTTATGTGAGGATGAGTTGTGTAACAGCTTGGACAAGGCACATTTTCTCGCGTTTACCTGCCGCATTCCCTTGGAAGGTAAATTTGGAAAATTACCCTACCTTTTTAATTCTCATTATGAGTAGTTTCTCGTGTTTATTAATTTTATTCCTTAAAATAACTCGGTAAGAATAGCCATTCTTATTGACTGGGTTCTAAGTCTTCCCATGAGGTACATCAGTGCTATCGGCCGAGCAAATTTTATAGTCCATGTTTCCAAAAAACACACAAGATTGTGTTTTGCTAAAGGTTAACAAAGCCGTTAAAGTCCATATCTTGTAAAAACAAGTTATTTTAAAAAAATGCTCTTCGTAAGTGGCCACTAGACATGTTTATTGTAGAAAGACATTCAGAAACCGTAGCAAGTATTTTGCTTCTGTGTATAATGCTAACTTGCTAATATTTTCAACCATTTCACGAAATCCCTCTTCCTTTTTTTTCACGCTCTGTAAAAAATTCTCCTATTTTATTTTCCGTCCGTCATATGTCATGATGACCATCATTGATTCAAAGGATACAGGGATATTTTCTGCACTAATTGTGCCAATCTGGAAGGCTAAATCACTATAGCTACCTCTTGTATATAAAATTACACAGCATAAGCAAGTACAGACAAGCTGACGTGACTGATTGGAGAAATTTGCATACAGGCATTACGCGTGCATAAATTATGTAAGTTCAAACTAAAATATTCGGTAAATTAATTAATTCCAACAGTCTGGCTCTCAGTCTGAGTAAGGACTCGGACTGTTAACACAACGTCTTGAACAGCAAGTGTGTTTTTATTTTTGTAATAAGGGACATAGGTGCCGAATCCAAGCTCTGTCTTGTTACTCTTCTTTATCTCCTCCCAGTCCATAGATATGTTCGAGCCCAAATCGAGTAGTGCTTATACCGGATGCATTGCCTTAGACGTGAAATAAAGCCTCTGATTGCTCCAGATCTCTACACATGCAAAGATTTTCTCATTTATGCGAATCATCACTAACTTTACCGCCAGGTAGACACGTGACCCATTATGGATGCAGGGCGCTGCTTCCATTCTTCGGCAGTGCTCTCATCTCTAGAACCCAGAAGAGCCAAAAAAACACATAACTTACGCTGCCTGGCGTTCAGGACCCTGGATATCTAGACATATTGCGCTAGTCCGGTGGACATCAAACGTAGACACCAGGACTACTTGGTCTCCATTCAAACACCATAACGTGGTTTTGGTTCAGTTAGCATCTGCGGCCGGTGATTTGGTTGAATAAGCACAGGATTATTACGAGTTTATTGTTTTTGTGACGTGTGCAGGACTTCGGTGGCAGACGTTATGAAATCTTCCCAATAGTTGGATATGTTACTCTTACGCTTGGTCGACATGAAACGATTGCCGCTGGTAAATATAGGGAAGGGAAGATGTGGCTACGCTGGAGCGCAATAGTTGATACCCATTAAACATAACCTTCAAATTCAGGAGGATAATCATGAACGGTAGCTCCCTGTTGCTAATCTCAGGTTTGGTCAACTCCAGCTAACTTTGCCTTTACTTCTGAACACCAATTCCTGACAATAGACCTATGATTGTTGTATAAATTCGTGATGAATAAAATGGGTATTCGCCGCCTGTTTCCCATTAGACAGCCATAGATACTGACAACGTGCGATAAACGTACGTAAAGGGTTACGCATATCAAAGACAGAGTAGGAGCAGATTCTAACAAGCCACTAAAAATAAACCATTTACACTTTGTTAAAGGATAATTTTATGGATGAACGAACAGTAAATTACACCTTTTGCATATAAAATTGTGAAAATGGTTACAAATAGCTCTTTGATGCAGCTTTTAGATAACTAACCGTGTTACAGCTTATGCAGCTATGTCATATCGTGAGAATGAAACGGTATATGGACCGAATTTTCCGAGTTTTTTCCGACATGAAACTCCATAAGCAGCAAAATAACTACAATCATTTTAGATTTTAAAAAAATAAATGTCTTCCTTATATTCTTTCAATTTTGATAGTTTTAGCTAAAAGGATGTTAACTCATCGTTCAAATGACAGATGATTCAAGTTATAAAGGCCCTCTGACCAAAGGACGTGGATGCAAAAGTCATTTGCACAAGCTTTCTCAAAACCATGATAACAGTATCCTTTGGTGTCACCAAAAAAATGTTTTTAGAATTTTTGGGCACAAGGCAGATTGAACTTTATCGCTCTGATGAATATTGAGATATTATTTACAGGCCATTATCGCAGCCATACGCTGACCATAAACTACATAGGTTAACCGTTATCGTGTAAGTACAGTAGCAACGTACCGTAACATAGCAGAGTATTATTCTGTAAGACATTATGTTCAGTCATTCATAAAAGTTAATTGCAACGTATTCCTTAGATCCCTTATCATGAAGCTAGTAGATAATCAGCTCAGTGCTGCGCCAATATAAAAAAGCCCACAATATAAATATTCTATTTAAAAAAATGTAATTTAGTCCCTGTGAAGGAGGTATTTACCATTTATGCAAGAGTTGGGGGAATACAGCAAAGCCTTGCGCTCAGATGTCTATGGAGGGATACTTTCCAACAATTAAAGCCCATTCAGGCAGTCAAGCTAAGTCAACGAACGTTTTCGATCAATTCATCATCAGACATGAAAAATAATATAAAGGGGGTAGAGTTAGCAAATGTTTACGCAACCAATCAATCAAAAACGTGCGTTTGCATATCATGACTTCCTGAATGCTTAAATGGGTATCATCGCTGAAATTAAATCCCACTTTCAAGACGCGACTTTAGATGCGCATGAGAACTTGAGTCCTATCATTGTTGCTATAGCAACAAATAAATAGGAATTAATCTCTCTTGCAATTTTAGTTTACCTATCCAATTCCATGTACTGGTTGGTTGTCGCTGCAATGACCAAAATGGCCGGGATTACAAACAAAGCGTGTCCCCTGTCAGTTAGTTGTTAGCTAGGATTAAACGCGTCTAAATAAGGGCATTTGTCATCCCTGCAGCACGTAAAAAGCTCAGTAGGACGTACAGTAGTAGCCAAAGACCGTGCAAGTTTCATAACTTTGTATAAGTTTGATCATTACTCGAATCCCAATGTGAATGCATTTTAGAAAATTTAGAAATAAAAATGAACTGCATCAGTCACATTTAGTTCTTAAAAGAACTATAGGGATTACCAGTTGCTTGCAAAGAAAAATAAAATTTTCTCCATAATCCCGTTATTCTCAAGATGTAAAAAAGAGCTATAAATTAAAATGATAAATTAAGAGATTTTGGTCAATTTTAAACTTGAAGGAACCACCTTCTATATGTAGAAAGAATTTTTTTCAAAATATTCTGTAAACTGTACTCTTATTGGATAAGTATATATGGAATGTCATCAAAAATAATGTGCCATCATGTTCCTTGTTTTGGCTGTCTTCCTTGGTAAATTTATTAATTCTGCATCTATTCGACGCTTAAACCAAAACCATTTAATTAATATCAATATAATGAACATTTACCGAAAAAAAGTGTTTTCTGATATGAGTTTTATTGAATATGGCAATTGATGGTAACCATTTCCTTTTATTTATCTTCTGAGTTCACAACCATATGACCTCGTTACAATACTCAAAGATGTTGTTCATCCTACCAGAAATCGCAGTTTTAAAAAGGGATGTTTGTCAGGAGACTATTTAACATCAATAAGAAAACTAATGATACGCTTCGAACATCATGCTTTTGCGCACTTATCCCATTATACACGCTTTTCTATTCCAACATGTTTTTTTCTTAGTAATTAAAAATAGTAGCCATCAAACGGAAGAAACACAGAAACTCTGTGAATCAGTTCAATGGTGTCACTGAAATGTACTCCTAAATTGCAGAGCGTAAAGGCGAAAGGTTTTACAGATCTCCGCCAAGTTTCAAGGTTGGGTATAAGAATCATCTGAAGTTCTAATATAAAGGATTTGAAGTCACTTTACATCCCTAAAATATCTGCGTTCGTCACAAGGGACATTTGTGAAACAAACATGGTTTTTCTTAATCTTTTTATAAAATTTTTGTCTTGAAAATAGAGTATTAATTGGAAACAGGCAAACAAAACATTGGAATATGCATGCAGTGTGTGAAAGGAATGCTCGGATTTCGCAGCTGTCTCCCAGTATGCCACAATGTTTCAAATCAGTCCAGTATACTAGTCACTTTTAAAGAGATGTATGACCTTGGTTGTAATGACCGCGATTAAAGTCATGTGAACATATATTTACACTTTGATCTTATACGACTACTTATAAAATGTTCTTAATGTGGCCTGATTCGCTACAAGAAACTAAGAATAAATACATCGTGCTAATCTATTTTTCATATAAAGTACGTTACAGCCGTTTATTGCCATGGAAGAACTTGTATTGATAACAGATATGAATAACAGTTCAGAAAAAGTTTGCAGTTTATACGATCAAATAAGTAAAAGTTGGCTGTTTCCTTTTATTTTTCCTACAATATATTCTAGCAAAAAGTGTTAGGATGTTAGCCAGACCAAAGACTAGCAACCTTGTCGGCTCTCCTTAGGCGTCGAGCCTGACACCACAATGATTCCTTTGTTCAACATCGTTCACTGGACAGGCCACGCGAGATGACCTTAGACCGCATGCATGCACGCACGCACACGAGCGTATGCAAGGCACAAGGCCTGAGGGTCAACTGGTCGCGTGACGTTATCGCAATACGGCCAACCAGTCCACAAGAGAACGCACAGACAATCTCTTATAAACCACTGTGCCCCCCTAACAAAGAGGGGTTGTGACAGCGGACCCGTGGCGATGCCAGTCCACTCTCAATGTTGGGCTCGTCCCGATACGGGGGACAAAGGTTTGCAGCCACACCAGATAGCGAGGATGCTGTAGATCGACCCAGCGAGGCAACAACCACCCGCGAAAAGTCCTCTGGGTGGATTCCAGAACAATGCTCTTCTAATTGTGTTCTTCCTTGGGGATTTCAACAAGGCGTAATTCAACGGTGACACACGTCAGATGTCATCGTTATAACACTAACAACGCTGAACCCATCGTTATAACAAAAAGGACATTTACCTTTTTGCCTTCATAAAAACGTAATGCTAGCAAGCGCTTAACGTTTTTGGGGTAGCTAATGCAGTGCTCAGTGAAACAAAGACTTTTTTGTTTCTGAATGGCGTTGTGTGCAAAAGCAATAATGTTTATTTGCTGGAATCTAATCATATGATTAATTTTGAAAAGGCTCATAATCATTTTCGGCGATAAAAAAGTTAGTTGACCCAATTATGAGAAAAATGGAGGCGTTTGGTGGCAGTCGAACCCACATAGCAGGAACGATCTTTGCGCAAACAATCTATATGACGTTTCAGTACGAATTTGCCTAGAAGTTACCTGGCAGACTTCATAATGCAAGCTTTAAACAACTCTTTATATACCAATATGAAGTTAATTATTACTTTTATTATGCGTGTTTTGTGTCAAATTCCCGTTGCTTAGTGATATAATCAAACCATCTAAAGGGCAAAAATTGATTGATTGTCTTAGCTTCTTTTGTTGTGGATGAAGCAATGTCATGGCAGTTATGCGCAAAAGCATAAACTATTTTCATCTAAACTCGTTTTCACTTACGCTAATGGTGCACAAGCTACATTTAATCATGCTACTATACTTCCAAAATACTTTACTTAATTCGTTCATAAATTGCCCTGTTCTGTCAATCGTAAGCTCTGTTTTTTGATCCATCGAACATTTAAGCACATGTTCCATTTGATAATTAAAATACACTCTGCCAATGTAGAGCACGTTTTTCTACAGAATAGGCATGCATGTTACACCTCTTGGCATTCATAGAAGATATTAGATAGGTATTATGCGTACGCTCGTAACCAGGCCATTTTTTCAGCAAAATGGTTAAATAATAAGTTTTACGAAACAACAAATGTCTTGTGACAGTTGGGCTGTAAAATTCTGGGAACTGACTTCTAAAAACTAGTCCACCTGCGATACAATAATCTCTCATTGAACTCATATAAGAATGAACTTACATCTCACATAGTCTCTTAACTGCTCCTGAGCGGATAGTTAAGTCAAATGTGCAGATTATTTATGTTCCCGACGTTGAAAAATGCAAAACTCAATGTCAGGAAAGCAAGACACTAATCTAGTTGAATATCATCGTATTTTGGGCTTTACAGTACAACCCAGTGTGTAGATCAGGTCAGAAGTAGAAAAGAATAACTTTTCAATTTGCCATGACCTTAAACTCTGTTTCTATGAAAATGCTAGTTCCCACGCGCGATACAACTGCATGTAGTAGTTATCCATTAACAGGAAATTAACTTACGCGAACGTTTATTCTATCTTTTATTCACAAAAACTCCTTGCCACTCAAGCCATGTCGGCTGCCGAGAAAAACCTTCGCATTATATGGAACCGTGCAAGACTTAACTATTGTTCTGGCTTATTGATATCACCTGAACACCAAGGAAAATCTGGACTTTTCTTTTGATCCATCTGTTACTTTGCGTGCGAAGGGATCTGAAATGGTCCACACGCGTGAGATGGTGAAGGAAAATTCCTGCTGTCGCAGATTTGTTATGGGAACACGAAAATTTGCTGAGGAAATAGCTGCATGTGATAAACTTGCCGAGTACTTTGGAGGGCAGTGCTCAATTACTAAAGGTAGTGAGGAAGAATTCTGCAAATGATGGTCATTTCCTAAAATCAATGAATGGACGCAAACAACTCGTGTCATAGATCACGCAGGTTCTAGTAAACGCAGTTGCTATCCATAAATCACGCAGTCATAAAATTTGTTTTCAGGGGGAAGGAGGAATGAAAGATTTCGATGAGCTGGCTTGCAAAGTCAACGTCATACCTACTAAAATAGCAATAAAGAAGCTCAAGTTTTGAGTTTCCATAATTGCTCAAACTAATTTACTCAAACACAAAATTTCGGTGGATGAACTTTTTCGAATGCATAAGTCCGCGGCTTGTGTTATGTTACGACATTTTTCAATGAGTATTTGATTAGGTTTAATTATCCACGACAGAGTAGCGCCAGCATGAATAACAAAATGCCATCTTTTTATTCAAGGAATTACTATTTTTATCATATAGAGAGCATTTAAACAAATAACATCTTACGCAAAGTCATACATTTTAAAATATGATAAGCAAGAACTTGAAATAACTTTTTATATAATATACGGGGAAAAGATCGGTGTAGAATAGTCAGTAAACAACACCTCTAACATTCCCAATGTTACAATATAACACTCATTGATTTGCTACATTCTATATATGTTCGAATTTTGTCTACATCGTCAGATATATCAAAACATTGCATGTTCGAAATTAATAATCTTGTAAATATCCACACAAGATTTTACATTATTAAGGATACGTATCCGATTTTATTCAATTCCATAGTGAGCTGATGAGTGTCCAAAAAAGATTGATAACACAACCAGAGGACTGTTAAGCAGAACTGAGCCAAAATTAACTGTGAGCATCACTTGAGTCAATGCTCCACGCTCATGCTAAATATGCTCAACTACGAGATATTAACTTTCAGCGGAAATAAGCTGTTTTGTGACATATAAGGTAACTTATTGAAATAAAAACTATCCTTACCGTCCGCCCGCTGGAAGTGGTCAAAATAGGGGTCGTCGATTGAGACAGTTCGGGCAAATAATGCTTGCAGCTCCCGTCTACGTGGACGAGACCGACCCGTTTCCCTATCGAAGCTTCTGGAAGCGGAATGTGTGAACCTTCCGCGAACAAACGTCGTATAAATACTTTCACACTCTTCGTCGATGGGACTATCAATCTGAAATGACCGGTTTGAGGTAGGAGTTGAAATGAACGTTGAAGTAGGCAGTATGTTCTGGTCCCTTTGCCTCCTCTGAGCCTCGCGATATTGCAAACGTCGACTACCCATTATACCGAGAGCAACCGAACTAAAAAACACATAAAAGAGAATGAGCATACTTATTGATAACTCAAAATTGAACTTTCTGAGTAAAATAAAAGACTTTTCATTTGGAGAAAGTAAAGTGTGTTACTTTGTTTTAAAAGGAATCCATTTGGGATGTGTAATTAATCAGCGGCGATGATTATGAGTATGGTAAACGGAGGTATTATTGTTTCCTATGACAAGCGGATACTAAAATAATTGCATTGTTTGATATTTCAGCATTTTTATCAAAAAAAGCTTCCTGTGCTGGGTCGTGTAGGAATTCAAAAACTCAAGGGATTGAAATAACTATTTGGATAATTAAAAGTTTATCTTGACGGTTCACTGGATCATTTTGAATTTTTTCGTTTAATCGTATTGATGCAGCAGCCAGCGTGCCTTCTTGAAGGCTAACAGACACTGGAGGGCATTTCTGCGTTGACATGCTTATTTTCATGCGGTTTGAGTGACTACTAACTGGAGCATTTTCACAAACGTTTCCGGCATAGTGAGAGTCAAGCTTATAATATAAATTGGACAGCATGTACAAACAAAGGTCTTAAAAACCATCTACTGATTTATTGTGTAATATTCATATTAAATATCACTGGCCTTATACATAGAAGCACTCGCTAAAATAATGTGAATGCAAAAACACCTTTCTGTGCTCATATGGTACAAAAATACGTAAAGATGTGAAAGTACGTCAACGATGAATCATTGGGGAATTCGAATTTCCCATTTTGAATAGTTTCATATCTGTCAGTTTCGTTTGCAACTTTCGAATGAAAAATATGTTCGCATCGACTGCAACGTTTTATTATTCCTTCATTACTTTCACTTTAAAACATGGAGTAATGTGTGATTTTTTCTCACAGAAAAATATACAGAACGCCATTCTAAAACCTGGAATTTTGAATGTACTGATTGAAAACTAAAAACAACCCTTTTCAGTTACTAACCTAAAAAACATTTCAAAAAATTCAAAATAATTCTACGGAGGGAAAATGGGTAAGTCCGTAAGCTGGAGCTTTATTAGTTAGATCAAAGGAGTGCCGTTGCTTATTCTGACAAGTCCGGGATGTCAGGAATGTACTACCGATGCCGCACGTCACCCAACGTTGTTTCTGTTCTATGAAGTAATTATGCTTATTAATTTGGCATTAAATACATTAAATTTCCGCTTTCCTAAAAGTATTATTTTACAACATTGCAGCATTCCCTAGGACACGAAATTATGAACTGCAAAAAGCTTTAAACAGTAGCCGCCGAAGATTTGCAACGTTTATTATGAAAATTTGGCTGGATACTCTAGCATTTATTTGAAAACACTTTTGTGAATCATTTAGTTAATTGGATTCTGCGAAAGCCTTTTACTAAGTTAAATCGTCATTTAAGTTAGGTTTATTAAGAGAAATAACCATAAGTTTTTTTGAAAAATTGGAAGTAGTCTCATATGGAAGGAATTTCCTATGCTTCCACGAAAGAGAGAACCAAACTACACGTTGATGTTGATAAAAATAAGAATGATCTCCAAAATACACAACATAGGTATAGAAGACATGCCTTTGGGAACCATAAAAGTTTAAACAAAATTATTCAAATTGAAGTGAAGCCAAGTTAAAGGAAACGACTTTGTTTGCGGTAACATTGAGCAGTTGTTTTTAAGAAATTATATTTAGCTTTTCTGTTAATTTCTTTGCAAAAATTGAAATAAAAACAGTGTTTTTTTTAAAGGCAGCAATGAACTTTAAATGCCCTTTTATAAAAACCAAATGTCGAATATTTTCTCGCGTATTAAAGGCAAACAAGTGCTTATTGAATTTAGGTCGTCAAGAAAAATAGTTTTTTTTATATTATACGTTCCCTTTTTACTTTATTTAGAAATGGAACAAACGACAGAATAATAAGTTTTTCGTAAAATGGCATTGTTTATGGCCAGCTTATATGTATATCGCCAGTATATATCTGAAAATGGAATATATTTACTCATGCGGAAGGTAATCCATTATAAAAAGAAAAAGAAAATTCTTTAAATTTAGTCAAATTGAATCGTTTATCTTCAGAAAACATAAAGAAATTCTCATGTCTCAAATTTTATCATTACATTACGTTAAAAAAATTTAAAATACGCAGAAGTTTGTCAGCCGAAGATCGAATCATAGCAATTTCTAAGAGGTTGCCTGTTATGAAACATCTTTTTATTATCTAAGCAATAGTAGTTTCAGAGTTCCACTGCTGACGTGATTCACTCTCAACAATGTGGTTTGCTGTTTTGAGGCATTTCTACAAATGAGAAGCATGGTCATCATTCAAATAATTAATATCCGAAACCACTTTTTTTCGGTAAATACTCTTTCTTTATAACTAATTTCAAAAGTTTTAATGTGAATGTCAAAGAGATGCACAATATATGAATTGGTGAATGAACATAGAGAAAAGAAAGAAATGATGACACTTTTTTCGATGAGATTAATTAATACTTAACTGGTACGAACAAAGTTTAACGAATATTTTGACTAACGTTAAATTCTTTCATTGTAAAGAAAATGGTCACTTCAAGTTTTCAACGTAACACAAATCTAAATTTATTTTTCTAATTTAGAGTCCTTTTTACGCCTCTAGAACCACGAGATTATCGAGAAAATTTAACTGTTCTTTACGAATACTTAGTGATTCCTATAGTTCTTTTAAGTTCTTAATATGCTTATGTTTTTCATGATTATTTCTATGTTTTCTGAAATACATTCATCCTGATACTGGAGTTCGCATCAAATTTAGGAAAATTACATGGTCAATGGCAACCGCTGTAGTTTAGTATCAGTTTATTCGACTGGGTTGTAGCGACAGTCAACAAACGTGAGGCATTGAACGAAAATTGTATATAAATATTTAGGCAACCAATTGAAAGCATGTATATGCATTTATATTTAAAAAGGCTAAAAATAAATCATACCTCACCTGCTCTGACCAATAAATTCTATCATCTTCCAAATTGTGATTTTTAAGATCACATGTCCAATTGTGTTAAAAGTTTTTCTTTATAAATTCATTTTCCAAATTCAACTAGCATTAAGAAGGCCGCATCTTTTGGGATTGTTACCTTTCATTTGTTCCAGATAATAAGACATCAATTTGCATCGCTGAAATTTGGTTTTAGTTAATTATGTTTAAAAGGCATTGAAAACCGAATGAACGTTCCCAATGCAGCATTCTAGACGACGGTTCTATTGTCTGCATTTTTGCAAAATAATTTTAGTTTATTATTAGAAGAAAGACTAACCTTTTTCATATATTTTATTCCCCCTTTATGTTTTGAGAAGCTTATTTTTGCGTGAAATAAATAATAAAACTTTTACTTTGTTCAACTGGAATCTAAGGCTTGATTTTTATATTAACGCGCACGACTCTGTGTTTTTTTACGTCGACACGCTTGTTTAGAGCCACAATGCACACCAGTAGATTAGTTGGAAAAAAATGTGGCGAGGCTTTTTGGAACATATTTGCTAGGATGCCCGTTGCTATGTGCGAATGCGCCAAATGATCAGTTTTAGATAAAGTGTCGTCTTTCTGATGGAACATATAGGTAAACGCTTAAGGTTATTAAGTTAGATAAGACGATGGATATACTGTTGACTTGCTAACAGCAGAAAATGAAGTGAACTTATCATACTTATTCTTCTCTTCACTCAGTTATTTTCAAAGGTAAGATAAAACAACGCCAATGACTTTACACAAACACATGCAGTTGGACTGAACTATATATCGTCAATTTGAAAGTAAAATTAAGGCTTTCGTGCATTTATGCGCCTAATTGTTAACTCTGTCGACTTGGTCGGCAAGCAATATGCCAAGTCCTTGTTCCTAAAGCAGTCATATATACCTGTAAGAAGCAAGCGCATCAATGAGCGTAGATTTAAATCAATTACTAATGGGTACGGTTTCAATGAGCGTTCTCCTGACCAGATAAAATATATGACAGAATACCTTTGAAATCGGTCTACATCTCAGTCCTAATCCATATCCTCCCGAGAGAACTAACATGACAGTGTGAAAATAACTCTGTCAAGAAAGGCTTTTTATCTAGAAACTCAACTCACATGTCCTTCTTTTGGAACACTGTCCACCACAGCTATTTATGTAAAATGCTGCATAATCACCAGCTAGGTGCTCATTAAATTTGAGTTGCCCATTAATGTTACAAATGGTCGTGTCTTTTAATAGAGCGATGTCCTTCCTTTGTATGACCTTGCCTGAAGACTCTTCCAGTGGAGATAAGACATAAATACTAGTGCATATGCGAGTCCCAGGAAGCAGTTCAGAAGACGAAGATGCGATCACTGGAACAAGAGTTTTAATGTCGTGACGTTTCGAATTCCGTCGGGAATCCTTAATCATAGGTAATGGTAAGATAGGCTGAGCAATGCGCAGATAGTGGCGAAGCATGCACAGCTTGCACAGCTTGCACAGTATTTATAGTTCGTAGCGGTCTTTCGCGTTGGACTGTTATTATCCACTCCTGTAGCCACCGCCAGGATTTTGGCCTCCGAGGAGGTGACAACCGCGGGAGCCGTGAGATGCCTGCAACTATTTGGTGTTTCCCTACTGCGTGCTGAGAAATTGCGCGAGCAAAAGCCTCAGTCACGTGGGAAGGACCGGGCCCAGCAACAACTCGGACGACAGCGAGCATAATTGTCGCGCAATTGTCAAGCCCGCATCCAACACGGACAAGGAAATCTTCACAATTAATGAGCCGAACGCGAGGTGTCAAGCCATCAGCGCACCAATTAAGACACCAAACGGTAACTACGGGAGATGGACGGATAAGTATACTACACACGCGGATGACCACTACGAACTAAATATACATTGCAGTCTGTGCTTGTTTCATCCTTATTTGCGCATGTCTTCGAGTATGCTACTATTGCCTATGATTAAGGGTTCCCGATGGAATCCGAAACGTCAGGAAACTAAAATTCTTGCTCCAGTGGTCGGATCTTTATTCTGATATGTACACAACTACTGCCGACTGTTGTCTTGACAAGTACCTTTTTAACCTGTCGCTGGCCTTTGAGTTTTTGATCACAGCCAAACTTTCTGGGTACTAGGCAGTAAGGTGATTCCACTAAATTCGAGGAGTTAGGGATGTAGCATAAGCATTTTTTTGTTAGAAGAATCACTGTTCAATTTTTAAGAATAAAATGGCAGTTAAGTAGCGTGGTAGAGTTATCAATCCACCTCAGAGGGATTTTTTGAGCATATACATAAGATTGGTTTATTTAAGTCTGAGATCATGTTTACCTTAATGACTGACAAATATTTGTAGCTTCGGTAACCAGAGCTACGCATATGTTATTTATTCAGAGACAGTTTATTTGACATTTTTTTAAACATCAGAGCGAAATAAAACTCATCACACCATTATTTTAAAAAGAGATTATGTTAGAGTTCAAGTCTTCAGTCTAAGCTTAAATTTTAGTACAGCAATATATTGCTGAAGTTAGGAAGCTATTCTGCATTACCCATTACCCCCAAACTGCTATGTATTAGCTCAGCCACCAGGCAAATAACGGAAGTGATAGTACTTTTATTATCTTAAGGCCATAAACTTAGCAAGCAGCGTTTTGCTTGTTATTCGGTCTCGAAGAAAGGCCTTGCATTATGAGCATCTTATATTCGCCTTTTGACCTATATGAAATCCATGCAGGTATCGTGCTCCTCTCTCTCTTTCGGTATGCCTTTGATCTTACCTAATCGTAATGGACTGGATGCGGCAGCCAGCACGTTTGACTATCAGTAGTGGGCAATCTAACGAAGTCCAAAACCTGTTCCATTTATTTACGAAAATGAAACAAACAGGTTTTGTAATATACACTCTCAGAGCCTGAACTGATAAAGGTAATTTGTAAGTTCCTCAGCAAAGAAATCTCCACACTGGTCAAGGCAAGTCAAATCAACGTCTTTGAACTCCCTATTGGTACACAGTAGTTCAGAAATGCATCGGCACAGCCGAACATTTCTGAGAAGGTCGGTTGCATGATTCTGGCGACTATTCACTTGTTCCAAATAATATAATCACATATGATCATGCCAGTTTATATGATCTAGCAGATGTTACTGAGCAAAGCGAGCACGCAGTAAAATTAACTCTTGAGACATGCCTCAGAATTCAAAAATAAAGTGTACTTTGTGGCTTTTTTAGGAGAAAAAATTCACTCGTGGGCGAAACCATGCGTAAGGTAGAACCGGTATGCTGCTGTGAATGTTGGCGGTAAGCCAAAGGGCCCATTACTAGTAGTCTTTTAGTTTTCGGCCTTATTGCGCACTCCAAATCGTGAACAGAATAACCAAACTCAATGGATGGAAGAGTGTGCGACTGGAATAATTGCATTTTCATACTTTGTGGGTATAATATATGCTAAGTGCAATAGCAATCTTAAGCCAACTATATCTTAAAGTATGCCCTCCAAAATGACAGAAACAGTTCCCGTTTATGAGTTGTCCGTCAGCATTCCTAAAATATTATCATGATTTGTGTGTAAATGCGACTGAAAATAGACATGACAAGGGAATAAGAATTCCTAGGCGTGAAAGGAGACATTGTGTATAATTTGGGGGAGGTTCGAGTTAGGTAAGGATTCGGGTTTAGGCTCAGTATGGTGTTTAGAGTTAGCACACGGAGGGTGGTACTGTTTTTGGACCACAGCACCTCTTAGGATGTGGGCGAAACCTATGATATTTGAGATTTTTGGCATAAAGGTTGGATATCGGCGCAATAACCGTCTTTATTTTTATCTTTTAGGTCTACTTGAATCAGTTGCTTGTGTAAAACGTGTCGTCTAAGAGGGCCAATAAGTGTCATCGAGGGAATGCTGTGTGAATAAAGCCATAAAATATTATGTCTGGTTCACTTTTAATAATTATAGTTTCCCCGGGAACTCTTTAAATTTAAGAACATATCTCAGAGTGTCGGGATAGTTTTGTAATATTCATTTGGTTAACTGAAGGCAGTGGAGCCTGCTACTTGCAAAAGGTATGGACGAAATCCAACGAAAGTGCGTCGCCGCATTCGCACCCAACTAACCGTACCAACTGAAGGTGACGTGAATTAGACCAACATGACTTGTGTCTAAAAAACGACCATGACATCTCTGGAAGTGCTGAAGGCAGTGATGGATGAAAAGATTTAGTTTTGAAAAGCATATGTGAACAGGTATTGCATTTTGACATATTATCGATCGAGTTCAATAGGAATACTATTTGGTTGATATAAAATTTCCCGAAAAATTTTGACAACCCCGAATACCATTAATCTCTGTAAAGAACGCGAGGGTAGTCTTAAGTCGGTTCTTGCACGTCATCTGGGTTTAAAAGGCATACCAAGCCAAAGACTGAAGCAAAGTATTTGTATATTATCGACTAGCTATGCATATCCTAACAATCGACCAACAGCCTACCATATAAGCGATTCTTCCTTCATGTGGAAAATTACGAAATTTGCTTGAAAACAAAATTAAAACTCCGAGATGTTTTTTGCATCGTTTGTTTCATAGATCCCAGTAGGATGGCAGATGTCGTACTTATTTCAACCGAAACTGCACGTTGGGAGAATCTCGGTAGCCAATTTAAGGAACTCTGTAAATTTCGGAACAACGCTTGCAAACAGATCTTTTATTGCTAACGTTAGTGGAAATCTTAAGCGAAAGTTTGGTCATATGTCCCATATGGTTGTTCGGCATTTTGTTTCAGATAGATAGACAAGAGTCATCATCCATACTATTGTACCATAAAGTTTAATTCTCCGTGAATCAGCGTTATTATAGCCGTCAAGTCAAAACTATAGGCAGCAGTATTTCATGCCTTCCAAATTGTTTAGAAAGGCAGCGACTGCTTATGACGTATTTCATTATCACCCACCCATCGACGCCTCAGTAACCATCACCTAGGACAGCACCGACGAGTCCCGAAAAAGCCGACAACTTAAAACTTACCGCAAAGTTATGTAGGTTTTTGTTGCCGATTTACCCGTATAAAGTTAGAATTTGGAAATCATCTGTCAACAAAACAGTCTATTTATCAGCGCAAAGTCATCTCCCTCATAAAAATTCTTTTGTATCTATTCCCTTCATTTTACACCTGAAAAAGTACATTTACTTGAGGTATAGCTGATTCGAAGGTAAATACAGCATGCGGTATATACCATACTTAAAATTTCAGCTATAAGGTAATTTCTGTTAAAATATTTAGCTTAACTGACCGCCAGAGTGACGGCTCATCGATGAATTTCCCAACATCTCTTAGGTTATTAATACTGTAAAGTTTAAATTTAGTACTTAACATATTATAACTGAGGAGAGTAAACATTTATATTTTAAAATCATCTTGCGTGATAATGTAGAGTAATGTCTCTGTGGCTGGACCGAAAATTTATCGACTAACGTTTATCCACAATTATAATGCCAACATGTAAAAAACACCATTGATTAGAATGAACGATTTTGCAGGCAAGGTTGGTAACGCGGCTCATAGATACCTTCGTTCAAGGCTGTCGGCACAGTTGAATACCACAACCAAGTATATCACCGAACAGTAATATGTACACCTTTTAAGGAAAATTCTTTGATCACAGACGGAAGACACTCGCACTGCTCTGGCTTGATGCTCAAGAGAACCTGTCTTGCCTTTGCCGGCAATACTATCTACCTTGACTAAAAGCCGCTACGGGTTTGCTAATAGGGCTCAGGAAAAAACGCCAGGAGAGAGTAAGACAAGTGAGTTCAGTTTGTGATCGGTTTACTTTCAATAGAGAGTGGCAATACTTCTCAATGTCAACAGGAAAGTCAGCGAACTCGTGACTTGTTAGAGCGTTAAACTTATGATCAAAACAACGCGAGTTCAAGCCTCTGGTGATGAACCACTTGCGGTTGGAAATGACTGTCTGATGAGCCTGAACCGCCCATTCCAGTCACCGTTGTCTTCGCCGGCAATGCAAGCTGTAAGTTCAATAGTATTTCAAACGGACAATGATGAGGTAAGCCGAAGAGTATAACAACATTTCACGTATCCATACAGTAGCCTATCTGTCTTATAAAATGCCCACCAGCACTCTCAAATATATCCTAGATTTGAACGAAATGTTGATCGTCATGCAGTCTTGATCACGCCATTGGAATGGGATCAAAAGGAACTTCCTTTTGATCCTTTACAAAAAAAATATTTTTTTCTAAATCAAACTGTTACGCACTTTTTTATTAATTTTCACTGCACTTGAAAATAAAAATACAATTTAAAGAAAAAATGTACACAAATATTCTACTTGTGCTGGATTGGCAGCAGATTTCAATTTTCACAACTATTATACTTGAAAGGAATAAGGTTTTGTTTTTAAAGCGTTTCTTATTATGAGACATTTTAGGCCCGCCATAAATCCATTAATAAAGCATCGAACCTATGTGTTTATAAATTTTGCTAATAGATTATAAAACTTGTTTCATATGCACTGAAAAATGTTTGAGATATATTTATTTTTCCTTAAATAGAAACTATCTAGCATGAAGTCTGAAAACCCTTAATTTATGTGTAAGGCTCGGTATGGTTCAGAGTTTTAGACATAATAGAGAGGTTTGTGAAACCGGAATATACCCATTCAGTGAGTAAATATTTTAAAAAAACGTAAGTTCCTACCTAACAAATTCAAGAATAATAGTAAGAGCATATGTTCTAAAGTATTGTTAGATTTAGGAGGGACATGAAAGTAAAGGAGAAAATATGCAGTGCTTGAGAAGCCATTTTCACATAACTGAATTTATTCAAGCAATCAGAGTGGACCCTCTTCCAAAGCCAGCATCCTGTGATGAATGAAGTAGATTGAGACTGAGCTGCAATATAAGCAGCATTGCAAAACCACTAAAGTAATTTTCTCAACTCGAAAACGCATATCGAAATGTTGGTTGACGTTACTTGAGCTAGAGGATCTTCAACATCAGAGTTTTGCTACGCAGTGACGCAAACTATGAGTGCACTTTAGATACGGTTATCTGTCCTTTGTCAGCGTTGGTATTTAATATGTCCCTGTATATATCTGCAATCTAAACAGTCACTTGTGTCCCTCATATGGCGTTAACAGTAATATTAACTTGAAAATTTCCTAGCCGACAAATTTTCATGTTTGATGTAACCAGATGATTTATTATTTTAACTGAATATTAGTTCATTGAAGACGCGTTTTAAAAACATCTGAAAGTTCTCTACAGGGAAAAGTATGGGGGCTACATTAACATGTCCAAAGAAATAATAAAGGATTCAATGCAAGTCATCTCATTAAGCAAGTCATTTATGGCCATCTATTATGCAACGTAAGAACGACGCCCTATGCGCTCAAGTCAATTTAGGTTCCTATCTGTGCACAAAATCTGATGCAATAAAGGAAGTCAGGTCAAGTACATGCGCCCACGGCCCTGCTTCATTACAATCAAAAGTAAAACCATATTTTTGGAAGGATTTTGGTTTTTTACACAGCAAAAATCACACTCGCTGAGTGTCATGTACATCCTGTATGCGCTGAGAGTTCGTGCGTATTCCGACAACCGCAATGCTCCGAATTGTACAATATAAAAAGAATATAAATATATGTGCTTTGCCGATCTAGTAAAGCGCAATTAATTTCCGCTTTTCCCAGGAGCCCACAGCATAAGCCCGCCAGACTTTCACATAGTGAGTACGGTGATATGACGGAATGGATCTGACAAAGCAAAGAGGAAACCACAATGGCTATTTCTGACTTATTAGCCGTCATCAGCCAGTCATGCCCAATCTCAGTGGTTGGAACACCCGAGTATTGAACTCAATGACCAAAGGTCCTGGGCACAAATCCCGCGTTATCCACATCTGAGTTTGGTGTGACTGGCTGATAACGGCCAACAAGCCAGAAATGGCCAACCCGGTCTTCCTTTACTTTGTCGCATCCATCGCATAAAATAATGCGTTGAGTTTCCACACATTTTCTGGCCTACCTCATGAAAGTCTAGCAGAAATTGGGAAATGCCTTTTCGATTGGAAATGTTTATTGAATTGGATTTGTATACTTCATATTTTCCTGCATAATCACAAGATATTTGAACGCCGAGAAGATGACGGTTTTCCAATGTGTTCTTCTTCCGACCATTAGTACCAACGAACTCCGCAGTAGAATTACCAATTAAAATGTATGAAACAGATTGACTTTAATTTTAAATAAAGTTTCATATCTTTCTGCAAAAGGTACTTTCAGTCAATGCAAATTTACAAATGGATATTACCAACAATGAACAATGAGCAAAAACTTCAGTTTTCAAAATCATTACTGGATAATTTGCAAAATTAAGGCCAAATTGGACTTCTTTCCAAAAGGGTGCTAGCGTTGTGTGTTAATGCACTTATTGTTGCAGTTTGAATAGCCAATTTGGATTGAAAAATTGGGCGCAATAGTTCAATTGATGAATATACGAGAAATTTGGATGCAGATCTACAGAAAAACACATTGCACTTCAGCTTCAAAAGCCCGAAAAACATATAAGATGACATCTGCTAAAGGTCTTAGATATTTATAATTTTTTATGAATAGAACGTACACATAATGTAGTGCAATTGCAATTCTGGTTTGCATTGATACGTAAAAATGAGAATTTTTTCAAATCGAATTATCTACTGTGGTCAAATAGAATATTTTAATAACCAATTTTTAATCAAACATGTACAGTAAATAGTAATTACGCACGCATTCTATAAAGCGTGTGGCATTGAAAATAAAAGAAGAACCACCAGATTACATATCATTTTTGTTATGTTTAGCATTTCAGACAGTCAGAAAAACATATTACAGTAAAGCCGGCCTCTTTTTGCGAGTAAAACCTCTGGAGACTTTGTCTCCGTATATTAAGTATTTACGACCTTATGTAGATAATCACGTCTACCTAAATATGTTCAAAAATGAGGTCCAGTTTTCATCATATAGGCCATCGACTTACCTGTTTGGCCATATTTCCTCCGCCTTGGGACACTTACGAAAACGGGATAAACCTTCAGAATTTTCAGCAGTTATTTTTAAAAGGTGAGTTTTAATTCAAGATGTGTACTTTGGAAACAAACGCATTGGATTTATGGCAAACTAAATAGCACTAAGCTATCTAGCGCTTAACCAGCATGCTATGACACAATAACTGCTGCGATAAGGCTGAACAAAATTTAAGCATCCTGATATAGGCGCTTATCTGGCGATGGGGGCACAATATGTCCATGCATTATTTTTGAATTTCAAAAGGTCTGAAGTTTTTTTGCATTGTCATTGCTCCAAGTAATTACAGGGCAGAGCCGGCAGTGACCGGCTTTTCTGACACAAAGTCAGTTACGCGCAATAAATTGGTAGTCCCAAGTGAAAACAAATGGCTGTTTTCCGCCAAAAAATGTACTTTATTACATCAGGCGACTCGTACTTGACGGCAGATTTCCGAATCAGGCATAAAATATGTTCGTTACCCTTAAGCGTTTTTACGAAGAAGATATTTGCCGACAAAAACACCGCCCTGTCCGAAAGATGACAGGTAAATTGTTGTTTAACTTTCAACTTAATATCATACGAGACCATTCAAAAACAAATTCGACTAACGAATTTCTGTGAACCCAACGAAACCGGGAAAGTCTCAAATCCAATGTAAATATCACTGTTTGTGAAGACCACTTCAGTAGAGCACTAGCAATTCAATTCCTTAAACGTTGCCTGCACAGACAGCTTTATTTTGATCTAAAATCAGAGAAACCAAGTGCAAATTTATTACGATGGAACCATTTTTGATCAACAAAAAACATGGGATTTAATTGAGTACATAAATAGAAGAGGGGCAATTTAGACCATTTCCTTCAGTAATGTTGCGAGATGACACCATCCGGTCATGCAACAACTTCTGATTTTCTGAATTTTGAGAGACGAAGACGGGAATCGTAGTAAGGCAGTTTCGGCATCAGTGCTACGGAATTCGACCACTCCGACAATGACCGAAAGTGATTCAGTTGTATCATTTAGTAAAGAACTTAGGGAAATTAGCATACATGCCATTAGTACGAAATAGGAAGTGCCAACATACGGATACTTCTACCCAAATCGTGGCGTAAAATTTAGAAGAAAACTCAAGAAGTAGCCTGTTTTAACTACTTAAATCTGCAACCGGAAGTGTATCCTCGAGGAACATATAATGGCGGCTGAACAAAGGAGGAAGAATCTACGAGTTCTGTTGGTCCTCAAAAGAACCACAATCATTAACTCTTCGGGAAAAGCAAGTTGCAGTCATTGCAGTTGTCGACCACTGTACAAGAACAGTAAGAGAACACATGTCAGCATTGTAACGAAAGTTTGAAAGACACGCCGTCTGTAGCTTGAGCCATGCTCGTCAATAACTATGGGGAAGCAAACGATAGTATAAAGATGGCTGCTTAAATGTCCAAAGTTCATGCAGTAGCTAACATTGGCCTCAAGGGAAACAGTTTTAAAATATCCGAGATCTTGACCTTTCGCATAAAGGAGAGACATGCTGAATCTATTACTACCATGACTTAAACCAACAACTGGAATACTGTCATTCAAATGGATGCCGGACTGAGTGTTCGCCATGCCATGTCTTCGAAAATTGTCCTTTTATTCCACTATCATTTGAAATAGTCAACTTATTTTTGAAAATTCCTCCCATAAACTATGCGGCTGTCCTTGGTTAATAAAATGCTGTCAAAAGCGGACGTTTGTTGAAGTGATTGCTTTGTGTTCATTGAGATGTTATGGATATGATGGTGAGTATGCAAAAGATGAACAGAATACATACTCCTACCTACATAATTGCCAAAGTGATAATTCGCATTAAGTTTTTACGCTAAGGTTTGGCTAGCGGACATTGAATTAGCACTCTCCATGGTCTGCATACACGTTTTTTATGCGCATAATACTAGCTTAGACAGATCGATTTTGTTTATTTACCAAGTATTATCTAGATGCTAATTACAGGGAGTATGGCATCTGTAATCTATAGTAAAAAATACACATGATAGATAAATAAGGATAAGAGAAAGCCTTTGCCGGAGGCCAATGCTCTACTGCTAAGCTACAAACACCCACTTCACGCCATGAGTTAAATCACACCTGGAACGATATTACCCACTCAAATTTTTGCTGATATGAAATCCACCAATACGGGAGAAAGTTGACTGCCCAGGCCGGATTTCCTTAGCAATCATCTAGAATCCACCAGAAGGACTACTAGCCTAGAGTTTTTCACACTTGGGTCAACTCAAATTAAGCAAATCTGCCAAACCTCCTAATAATTAAGTCAGCTTGGTAGTCATTCCGGTGGATTCTAGATGATTGCTTAGGAAATCCCGCTTGGGCAGTCAGCTAGGTGTTCCGTATTGGTGGATTCCATATGAACGAAAAATTGAGCGGTTAATATGGATCCAAGTGTGATTAAACGCATAGCGTGAAGCGGGCATTTGTAGCTTAGCGGTAGAGCATTAGCCTCCAGCACAAGCTTCCTCTGATGCGCGGATTCAAATCCCGCCAAACGCCTAGAGTTTTTCACATCTGGGTCAACTTAAATTAAGCAAATATGCCAAACCAACTTAATAAATAAGGATAAGGCCTCATAAAGTCCTCGATCTCGCCTTTATTTACTACTCTGCACAAACGCTGACTCATATAGGCCGCTCCTGACTGTTTTGGTGGCAACTGCAAATTCCTACTGCATGCATTGATGCTGGGCCATTTGGCAGCCACATATGCACGTAATGTTGTGTAATGTTGTGGGAAACTGCAAGTCTTAGATGACTGCATATTTACTGATTCGATACATTCCCCTGACAAGGCAACTGTGCTTAACGTGCTTTTTTTTCTGCAACCAAAAATGTGGCTTTCCCAAGCTATGTAACGTGATCTTGAGAAGAAAAGATGCCTTCACGGGAAAATATTCAAAGTATTTACTCTTAATACTTTGCAAGGGTGAAAAACATTCTGACTTTTAGATACAGCACTTGATAAAATAGCATTTCTACTTTAGTGGAACAAAGTTTGCAACCCCTGCGCATTTGTCTGTTGTATAGCATCAGTAACGTTTTTTAACAGTGCAGTATGAAATCTGTCTTTTTTGACTCTTCTGTTAAATGGATTGGTTAAAAAAACTGAGTCTGATCAATTCCGTTCCCCGGCGTCTGGGACATGGTACATAATTAATCAGACAGAATCTAAATTTGTGAGCAAATAAGTCTAGTAGAGTTTCGCAGAATTCCCATAAAGGTATTGATCAGAGCCTATCCATTCAGAGTTCTTCAAACGTCGTATTGATAGCCATCCCCACTGCCCACTAATTCCACGTTTTATCTAATTTTCAATCGTTTATGCACACGTGAGGGCTATATTTTTCTAATTGAGTTAATTAACTTAATATATACTGATCCGAATAAAAAGTATCATCGGCGTAAGTGTGTTTAAATTTGTTGTCGCTGGTAGCAAAATGGCAAAAAGCATACATTTTCTGTTTAACCGACTGATGAGCCTGTTTGCGTTAAAGAAACAAACAATTATACTAACCACCTGAATACATTATGCGTAATTATCTCAGCGAACAAAACAAGACTTTCTTTGAAAACCTCCTGTAGTTGAAGTTCTGCATAGAATAATAAAGGATATAAGGGTCTACGCACATGGTTGTGAAAACTTATGCAGAGTGTTTCAAAATATGTATACCCATTTTACATAATTTTAAACTTTGTGTAGATGATAAGTGCATGATTTCAAAAATTAAAGAAGACATATTTACAAGTAGCATTATATTGTTTCTTCATTGCATTTTGAATATTGCGACAGTGGCTGAATTGAGAGAAGCCATTGAGGATGAATGCATCCGAGTACCAAAGGAATGGTTTCGTGGTGTGTGCAAAAGCATTTCATTGCGTTGTCAGCAGTCTCATATTCAAAATGGACGTCAGTTTGAGTACATCAAGTGAAATAACAAAAATAACACTTGTAAATATGTTTACCTTTTTAAATGATAAAATTATAATAAACGCCAATTTCACAATTATGTTAAATGTATATGCATTTTTGGGACACCCTGTATATTGAAATATTCATAAGTTCGCCATCTACGGGCTTCAAATGTTAGACAAAATGGGGCCTTTTTACTCTTGTACGACTTTTCTTGAATTTACAAAAATAAGAATAAATCCTGCCGCAAAGAGTAAATGATGCCATTTTACTAAACGATTTTTGTGGTTCCATTTTAACGATCTTACCATCTATTGTACTTGCAATAAATTTCATCTTTTTACCATTGTTCTGCGCTACCTCACACATTTGTGGCAATGTACCCTCGAGAATTAAG
The DNA here is from genome assembly GCA_036362985.1 of Ligula intestinalis. Taxonomy (NCBI): domain Eukaryota; kingdom Metazoa; phylum Platyhelminthes; class Cestoda; order Diphyllobothriidea; family Diphyllobothriidae; genus Ligula; species Ligula intestinalis. The sequence goes on from JAYGXS010000002.1 coordinate 90,467,267, forward strand.
TAAGTTTACCAGTAACCTATGCTTTTTATGATAGTTTGTGTGTTCATATATTTTTACGAAAATGACATACGTACCTTTACTTGCTTTTGCGTGCAAAAGTACAAAAAAGACCTACGCTAGAATGTGTTCTAGCAGCTACCTACTGTAGAACCGTTCTATGCTAACGTGGATGGGTATTTATGGTGGTATGTCTCACTTCACTGGATGTTGGACTAATCAAGTGTAATTCAGTGTAATTGCGCTGGTTTTGCAAGCAAAACCGCGTGTAGTACCCTCAACACTGGTGTTTATACCGCGGCAAAACTTGCGCATCGTGCAGCAGCATCGGATGCACAAATCAAGCCACCCGGTCTGTCAAGGTGTTAAACAAATGCGCAGAAACCGTCCCAAAAATAGAATTCACTTCTCCTCTGCCTAGCTTGTTCGTCAGGCATATGTTTTAAAGTGCTTTACCTATTTTTGTGTTTCAATCGAAAATGCCTCTTAAAGGATGGATACATCTTCATTTGACATCCAGCAACAGCTTGCCGGTACCCCGTCAGATGCAATACCAAAGTAGCTGAATCTCGTACAAATTGTCGTAAATAAAAAAGGAATTCTTTTGACCATTCTGGATCAGCTCCCGCCTGTCTGCCAGTCTGAAGTAAAAGCAATGCCAATTTGACAGCGAAAACGTGTTACAACAGATTTATCTTTAAACTGCAATTTTCTAAGCTGGGGCATTTTGGCACCCAGAAATAAAAGTTGCAGAAAGTTGGACATGCAGTTCTGGCACTTCTCATAGGTAGCACATTATCCATTTAATTGTCGATTTGTTATCGTACTTCATAAGAAAAAGATGCAATCACTGGAACAAAGGCTTTATTTTTCTGACGTTTTGGATATTCTCTGGAATCCTTTATCATAGGTGACGATGACATAGGAATGGTTATGGGTTTCTTTCTGCTTCTTTCTGTTAGTGTACTATCGTAGTTTTAAGAAGGTCACACTACATGCATATTTATCTTTTTATATCCCATTAATAACTTCCATTAAGGATAAAATTCAATTTGCAGGACAGCCGCTTTAATGGATATCACCAAAAGAGCCCAATGTCACCTATTCATAAAAATAAGTAAATGCATAGGGAAAGTTCAACATTCTTAGCTTACAAATCTTTCATCAGATACCATTTAATGTACGCTCAATATCAGTGACCTTTATTTGGAATGACATACTATTTGTCCGTGTGCAGAGATAAAAAACAATCAAATTCACACAAGGTAATATTGTGCGATTTATGTGCATTGTACTTTCCGCTAATTACACAAACGTAGATTCATGTGAATTTAATGGGGTGTTCTAATTATATCAATATTTATAAATAATTGGAGTAAATTCTAATCCATGCAACATATTTTTAATCACTTTTAATTCAGTGTCGCTTACAAAAAAATATTGTTTTTTTCTTTTCGGCCCCAAACCGTTGAAGTACTTTAAGTCAAACGAGGACAGTTCAATAATTTGTAGAAATATCGGCCGTCAGCATGAAATAACACATAGGAAAACGCGTTTTACCAAGTGAGAGGCTAAGTGCGGTATATTTATGGATTAAATATGATATTTTTTCTATAAACAAAAGATTTTTAACTCGTTTCTTAAAATATATATTTCTTCGAGTTTCATGCAATTATATAGATGATTATTTTATGGTGTAGATGCTTTTAGGGTGTTGATACAGTAATTTAAGTAAGAGAGCAGATAAATTAGCATTTTGTCACTTTTTGCGATCAGAAAACTATGATTACAGATTTTTAAACTGCTGAAAGAACGCAGACAAATGCCGTTTCAGGGAATAAAGAGAAACTGATCTATATTTTATTTTTGACTTACATTGCAGAGAGATTAGGAAATAAATCCAAGCCGCATTTGTTTTAATTCACGACCAAAACAAATTCCCGAAGCCAGCCAAGGAAGGTTATACAGATGTGTGAAATACACTCGACGTAAGGACAAAGTGATGTAAAGGGCATTTGCAAACCTAACTGGACAATTCACAAACCAATCAAATTTCTCATATGCTGACGCGCTTTGCTGTAAATTTTCGATGCATAAAAAGATATGTTCTCTCAATCATTCTCTGGTGTTATTACATCATTTCACAGTTAGTACTTGCGCGCGGACTTTCAAGCGCGCTGTCTTGTTAAGGGAATCATATAAGTTTGTCTTACAAAATATTAGCCAGTGCAGCATAACGGCGTAATATTTACAAGCTGACTGCAGGCAATCAGCCGTATACGAATACTGAATGATCAATCACATCGACAACAGAAGTACTTGCAAGAAGACAGGCGCATGTTTCGATAGTTTATTGCAATTTTTCCACGTAGTTAGGAAATTATTTGCTAATTATTAAAAATTCTAGCTTCTGCTGCGTGCTTTTAATGTCAGCATGAGACCTTTTCTAACATTTGCCAAAATGCGCTAATGCTAAATGCATAAGCCTATTACAGCCTCACAATAAAAGATTCCACTGAATAAGATTAAGTTATGTTTGTAAAGGCTTCTATCTGATTTTCTTTATCATTTGATAGATTACCAGAAATATTAGCATAAAATATGAATGCTTTCTGAAGCACTGTAAAATATGCAGATCACTAAAACAAACCCATTCATTATTGTCTTAATGGACTGATATTTTCCTCTCCTCAACCGGCCAGCGTGAATAATGCTTTTCAATCATTAGTGCAGATAATGGACAATACTTTTGGAACGTAATTGGGCCGCACACAAGCTGTGCGTTTGATCAAAAAATGTGTTTAAAACACAAACATTACGACGTGCGGTTCCTAACAGTTTTAAATAACAATAAAAAATGGGCAGGTAGCATGAAGTTAGATCATAACAATGAAGTAACGAATAGAAGATGACTCGATCGCTGGGCCAATAATTTTTATTTGCCTGACGTTTCGCTATCTGTCGTGGACTTAAAGAAAATGACTACGCACGCAACTTCGTCAACCAGTGCATACGCAAACGAGATGGCCAACAAAGTCGCTCCGACCCCACAATTTGGTGAGCGATCCCGTACGTCAAAAACGTATCGGAAGCTATCGGCCGCCTCTTACACCATTTGGAGTTGGAGTTGCAAACAGGCCGGAAGCAACCGTAAGTCGTCAGATCATGAAACCGAAAAACCCACTGCCGTGGCAAGAAACATCTGGATTCGTCTGAAGGACTAAGTGATGTTACGGGCAAAGCAACTGTGTCGGAGAAACTGACAGACTTCTCAAGACGCGAATTGCCGAACACGCGCAGCAGTGCGGCGAAATCAGGCCAATTTAGACGAGACCTAGCCACACATTCAAATTTGGTGAGGCCGAAATTCTCGCAAAAGGTGACAAATAGCTGAGCCGGGAATTACATGAGTCATGGTTCACGGGCCCCCAATCCATCAACAAGTGCAATGATTTTCCCAGTCTATGTTCGGTGCCGAGATCCAATTTGGCTGAAGCAAGAAGCCGCTTGGGGAACGGACAGGCCAGCGCCTCATCCTGTACCAGTACCGGAGGGCCAGATGAACGGGCAATCATTCCGCACGAGTCCACCACGCGTGATGAAAGGTCAGCAGTTCAGAGCCCGCATGCCGTTCAACAGACCACTAACACTCAAGAAGGCACTATCGGTTAATTGTTGTATGTTTGCAGTAATTACTGTATCCTATGAAAACTGCAAACTTCTGTGCATGTGTCGCTACCCTATCTGCTATTTAAAGCTAAAATTTGTATCAGATGATGAATCCGCGACCGACATCGAAACGTCAGGCGAATAAAATTATTGTCTCAACGATCGAGTTGTCTTCTACTTCTCAATTAATTTCTGGGGCTCGCACGTTCGCTTGTATTGGAAGTTTCAAGAGTCATCCACCTAGACATCAACAAAGGTGCTCCAGGTGCTACGCTGTATTATGGCAAGTATAGTTTGTGACAATTTATAACGTATGCCATCGTGTGAAAAAGTAATATTATATTCCTTGTGTATATATGAACACAACAAACAACTGCAAACAGCAACAGGCTGTTTCTTTATAATTTTGTCATAAAGCAATGAAAATGCGACGATAGGAATAACTACCAGTCTCAAATGTTATTACTATCATTCCAGTTCAAACGCAGTCGGTGTTAAAAAATGCTCTATATTTTCAATAAATAGCAAAGCCATCCACGGCAGATTTCATAATTGAATAACATATGTAAAGCGGCAAAATTTTAACTCCATGTGACCTGAAATTGCATTTATAGAATCTAACATCGTGTTTGCTATTGTCTAAAGTGCTCAACTGATGCAAAAATGTACTAATGTGGCAAATGCTATTTTCTTACTTGCATTATATCTAGCATGGGTCACTTCCCGTGTAAAATATTTTACATACGTTTTTATCGAGGGGGTTTTGGCATATATGCTTAATGTAGCTGATCGAATTTTGAAAAACTCACAGCGTTGGCGGGAATCGAATTCGCTTAACAGGGAATGCCTTTACGCGGCCAACGCTCTACCATTTGAGCTACGATGCCAGGCCATGTGCCATGAATTTAGTCACTCTTGGATAGATTTTACCTGCCCAACTATACCGCTCGTATGAAATCCACCAATGTGGAAAAGCAAGCTGACTGCCCAAACAGGATTTTTTGAGGAATCATTTCATAGAAATGGTAAAGTTGGGTGGGTAAAATCAATCCAAGTGTGATTAAATTCATGGCGCACGGCGAAGCATCTTAGGTCATGTGGTAGAGCGGTGACTGCGTAAAGGCTTTCCCTGCTCTGAGGGTTTGAGCCCGGCCGAAACTGCGCGTTTTTCACAATTTGGTCAACTAAATTATCTACTTTTGCTTGTTTTTCTCCCCTTGCAGTTCTACCAGAATTTGCTATGATCGATAATTTGCTTTTCAATGTAAAACTTAAACAAACACAGCTGAAATATACACCGATTATCAACAGCCTTCTAGCCTATGTAATTATGTGGTTTACTGAATAAATCAAGATGCACGGACCAGTATAGCTATCCACAGAGACCTTAAACCAGTTCTTGCACAAACAGTTAGCCAAGGTTAAGTTACAGGTATTTCAAGACTCTATTTAGGATACGTCAGATTGACGCAGACTAAATGCTCTTTGACATTCTTGGCACTTCCGCTTTCGACTTGCATGTCTATAGGATTGCAAGTTTTGATAAGACGACATACTTGTCTATTTTCGCATAGCTTAGGATAGTATGGGAATCGATCATAAAACAATTTTCCTCATGTGTTGCCTGCAAAAAGCTATTTTTGTCTGAAGAGTTAATTAGAAAAATTATTGTTGTTCAGCTCTGGCTTTTTTGCTTTCGTAATATTTTGTTATTAGATGTTGTAACTACCTTCTCTGTTTGTTGCTATTTTATTTGATGGTAGTATTTTAAAAATGTGCCCGTCATTACCACGACAATACTATGCTGCAAAATATTTTTGAATGATTATTCTATTTAGGGCAGTTTTCCTTAAAATCTTCAAAAGTGTTGATGAAGATTAAAAGGTTTTAAACACTTTAGCTATTAATAAAGAAATTTGTTGTTGCCGAAGATATTTTCCAATGGCAAAGTTGTGTTTTATGCTCCTCTCAGATTTACGCATAACTGACGCGAATTGGGCAACAGTTCAGCAGCTAACAATTAACTAACCTACGTAATACGCCAGCAAACCCAAATCTATTGCATATTTTTCTTGGAAGTCCTGGCAAACGTGTGTGCTAAGTAATTTGAGGAGGATATTTTCATGCGCACTGCACATGCCTACCACATTTCAGCTTTTAAAACAATTTTCGGATTAGACTGCATTGCTCATATTAGAACCCGGCATACACTACAATTTTTTCAGCATGAAACCTAATTGAATATGTTGCTTCATAGAATCGACTGAAAGTTCAATCAGCTGAGCCCATTATACCACCGAGAAGTGGCCGCTTTCGGAGGTGCATGCAGTAGGAATGGAAAGAATGGACTACCTGCATAATTTCAATTAACTTTAACCAGTTTTGTGCAGCAGTGGACATGGTGCTGCCAAAGATTGGCCTTTAATCTTTGTAGAAGAACCAATTGTAAGGAATAAATTTTGTTAACAAACCAAAAATTAAAACCAAAGTGATCTTACCGTTAAGCCCTTAAACTTCTTACCAAATTACTATCCATGAGTACCGATAAAAATCCTCAAAATAGGGGTTAGAAAATTACAGCTTCAATCAAATTAGCCATATAAATAAAGTAGGCAGTTAAAATAAAAGTCGATTCGGAAGTGGTCAAAACCTTTAAATATAAAATAGAGGCACAATTCATAACGAAAACTCTGGTCTTGGCATTGAAAGAAAGGAATGCCATATTCTTTGAACTAGATGGGCAAAAACACGGAGAGGTGCTTATACACGACGTCGCATACCACGTCTACTTATAATTGTATGTTTATCGGGTCATTCATCACAAAAATTAGACGATATAAAACGTTACACGAGGATTTATAAACAGGCGGCTTTTCTTCAGCAGACCCCAGCCCTTCAATTGCATTGAGGTCACTTTTTTCTAACAAAGTCATGTTATTCTAAAATAACCCACGATATCTCTTATGGTCAGCTAAAAAAGCTTGATTGCTATTTCTACACAATCTTTTTTATAAATTTTCATAATATATATTTGGAAGTATTTCATTTTGACTTCAATGTCTTGCATTAAAAGCACCGCCCATATATTTTAATCAAACATCCCACTCTAGAAGGTCATTTTCAAACGTTTTCGTAAAGAGCCTAACGACTAACACTTTCTGGCCCAAATCAGCCTGTTTTATAGCTGTGGGGTCAAACAGCCTTCCCGTCATTTGGACCGTCGTCACGGTAGTTAACTTCTTATGTACGTGAACAAACTCTGTCGTGAATAAAAGCTAAAACCCCCTGAAGGCCTTAAAGTTTAAAGTACATGACCCACCCGCCGCGCATAATGTCGACATAAGGTAAACTTTCATGTATGCTACAATTAAGAAGCATATCCTCACATAGGACCAACATTAGAATGCTAGTAATAGCTGTGATTTCTGCGTAAATGATTACAAACAGAAGATATGGCATTTTTTATTTCGGGTAATATGCCAAGTGCCGCTTGAGATTGACTCGTAACAAACAGCAGTATTTATCTTTTTATATAACGTATCATTTTTCATTTGTTGTTTTGGGAAAATAAGCATGTAATCTGTCTGTCAACATGCAATTAAATTACACAGTGCTGTGTTGCAAATCTAGGTCCTATGTAACAAAATCATCATACTTTACAATATCTTGCCTTATTGCTCCTGGAAAGGGCACTCAAATATAATTTTTTAACTTAGTTTAGAAAGGATTAACTTGCATTGGTTTTTAAAAATATAAATGCTAATAGTATGTCACATTACAGGATATGCAGATCTTTGCCGACAGCGAATAAGCAAGGAGATCAGCGCATCTTTCAAATGCACGCAACTATAGCATATCTCAATCAGATTATTACTAAGCCTAAATACAAACATTTCGAAGGCTTAAGCCCATGATGGCACCAGGTTTACAAGGTGTCGAGGGCCTTATCACCACTAAGCAGGAAGATGTGAGAGTTTAACCTTAATAAGGACACCGAAATAGGTTCTTATGATTATTCGCCTCCCAAGACATCCAAATGCAATTTTGCTTTCTTTTAATTTTTTTGTCTCAAATGAGCTAAGAAATGCTAGAAGATCAATATTTGACGCTTTGCATTAAAATATGTCGCAAAAAACATCGAAAAGACAGTTAATAGACATTTATTTTGCGTTTCAAAACTGTGAACTTCAAAGTAACTTTCACCGCACTTAAAAAATAACAGTTAAACTTACAAGACAATATTAAATTCTTTCTTCCACCTCAAGGAAACTTAAAATTTAAGATTATTTTTGCGCTTACCTTTCTCAGTTTATAAGTAGGTAATTTACGTTATTGTGTGAACAAGTTTTGGATTAATTTACCTACCGAACAAAACCTGCTATCTCGTGTTAGCTTTTTTAGAATACTTCTGTAAAATTTTTGTAACTTTACATTCCAAGGCAAGGGAACTTATCTTAAGAAGAATGGCCATAGGTTAAGTCCGTAAGTCTGAATCTGTTAGTTGATATTTTAAGCTGTGATAAAAGCTGAGGCACAAGCCGTTCAGTGTATCGTTCCAGGAAAACGGAACAATGGTCATTTTACTCCCCTGTTTAACTCACCAATAGGAAAGGTTATGCGTTGAATGTTTAGAATTTTCGAGCGCTTTAACAAACCATAATTTTATTTTGGGTACAACAAGACATAAAACTGCGCAGTTAAGTAAATAAGTAAAAATCTTCAAAGTTGCGCGAAGTTTTTGGTGGTAAACAGAAAACGAAACCCTATTCTAGACGTTCTGCTGAACTCGCAAATACGCAATGCAAGAACTCTTTCTCTAGGAGGGCTTTGTCATCTACAGGTGCCGGCAATGCAAAAAATGTCACGCCAAAACATTAAGCAAGCTCATAAGACTTTAATACATGGGCTGGATTCTATTGTTGTTCTTGGATTCTATTGTTTTAAAATCATTGTATACCATCTTGCAAAATGAAAACGTGAAGCTAGAACCAACAGTGCAAAGCGTAGAATTAAAAAAAGAACGTCCTCTCACAGAGAGGTGAATCAGACATCAGCAAATAGGACCTCCTTTGATGAGATTTGAAGGTATGAATGGTACATTGTTCACCTTTAGTACTACATCTTGTATATTTGACAAAGTTTTTGACGGGCAGATTATTTTTCTCGCTCGGCAGAACGTCGAACACCCGTTGGGAACCTCTGACCACCACATGAACTTTGTTTGGTTCGGAAGCCTATTCGATCGGTGTTCGCTCATTTCTGAGTGAATATATATATATATATATATATAGAGTGGATCCGACAAAGACAAGGGAGACCAGAATGGCCATTTCTGGCTTGTTAGCCGTCATCAGCCAGTCATACCCAATCTCAGGGGTGGAAACCCCGGGATTCGAACCCGAGACCTTTGGTCATTGGGTTTACCACCCTACCTTGGCACCACGGCCTCGTTTCTTTGTCGGTTGTGATCGGGGGTATGATGGAACAAAGATGCTCATCCGATCTATCTGGTAAGGGCAAATACTTGTCCCGGAAGTGCCTTGAAGCTCGTACTTGCGCAACATCAGGCTTGTCACTTAGCGACCTCAGAACATGATGGAGTGGACCCGACAAAGACAAGGGAGACCGGAATGGCCATTTTTGGCTTGTTAGCCGTCATCAGCCAGTCACACCCAATCTCAGGGGTAGGGTGGTTAACCCAATAACCAAAGGCCCGGGTTTGAATCTCGGGGGTTCCGACCCCCATTTTCTAGACAGTGCATGGTGATGTGCGAGCGTCCCTCCGTTCTGTCTACGGCTAAAGAATGCTCGTGCATGCGGGTTGTCAGTCGTTTTCCGTCATGCCGCAGTAGTTGGCCCGACAGTCTAGACAGTTGACGCGGTAAACAATACCCGACGTATCTGCCGGTGCTAATTGGCCTTTGGGTTGCATTACTAAGCGACGGATAGTAGCTTCTGGCCGGTGTCCCACGCCCACATTAAGCGGTCTGAGCACGCGCTAAATGGCCTCGGAGACGTTCTTCACGTAGGGTAGGCTACGAAAGGTTGCCAGCCTTTGTTTTTGCTCCTCTTCGTTCTTCATGTGTTTTTGGTACAGGCAGTTGTTTACGAAGCTACGCGGGTATCCGTCAGTGCGAAACAGGTGCCAAAAGGTTTTCCGCTCTTTTAGCTTCTTGCTCTCCGTGCTGCAGTGTATTTGGATGCGGCGAAAGAGCGTACGGACGCAACTGCGTTGATGCGATCTAAGATGATTGCTGTTGTAGTGCACAATCTTTTCCGTGTTTGTCGCTTTAAGAAAGACGCCAGTCCTGAGCGTTCCATCTGCCTGTCTTGATATCTGGACATCAAGAAATGGGAGCTTTGCGGCCTCTTCTTCTTCCATCGGGAACTGAATCTGTGGAAAGATCGAGTTCAGTTCTATTTTAAAGTTATCTGTAGCGTCTCGGTGTAGGGTGACAAAGGTGTCGTCTACGTAGCGCATCGAAAATTTTGGATTGTAGGACTGATATACCCGAGTTTCCAGTTCTTCCAAGACCGCCTCCGCTAGGTGGCCGGAGGTGGGTGATCCCATCAGTGCTCCCTGGATTTGCTCATAAACACAGTCGTTGAAAGTGAACTATGTGCTTAGGCAGTAATCCAGTAGTTCCATTAAGTGTTTCTTTTTGAAGGGCGTTTCCTCTTTGTCGTACCTTCTATCCAGTAACTCGCTGTCTACTCTCATCGCCAGTTCTTTAGGGATGAATGGGAATAGTGAGACAACGTCAAAGGACACCAGTATCTCGTCGGGAGCTATTGTGACGCCTTGGAGGTTTTCCAGGAAATATTTTGACGAAACGGCTGTGTGCTCGGAGCCTGCTGTCAGTTTCTTCAAATTTTTGGAAAGCCATCTCGCCAGCATCTGAAAAAATTATGGGAGAAGATGTTCAAATTTATGGCCGGTTATCGGTTATTTTTTTCTTTTATTAGTTCATCACCCGATTGCCTTCCGACATTTAATCATAAAAACTCGGATTTCCGCTGTAAGAGGATGCATTTGCATTCACATTAAATCCCAATCATTTATTGGCACTAAAATGATACTAGAAGATCACTGAGGAGGAAAAGTGCGGTAAACGAAAGAAACTTGCGCGTAAATCGCTACACCAATTCCTGATTCAGTTGCAGCTATAATTATTTCCATCAGAAAATTCAGAGGAGCAGTTGGCGGGCAAACGTAAGCTTTCGATAAATTCTCCACAGACCAGAACATTTGTATGGGAGGTGAGTCAAAGGTAAAATACGTGGTCAATTATGTTATTTATTTTATCCAAGTGAACTAGGGGAATAAAGGGGGGAGAGTAAGAGTCAATAAGAGCAGGCAGTTTTTGCAACAGTGTGGGTCAGGGTGCCTGTACAGGGTGAAGAAAAAAGAGAGGACGTGAAAGAATTAATATAGTTAACTACTTCGAAGTAGAACATGTGATCGCTGGAAGAATATTTTTTAGGAAAAAGTAGCTTAAGTAGGCCCACTCATATACCATAGTCCCAGCATTTGTCCTGCAAAAACGGTGGTTATAAAGTTTTGGGGCTGGTGAAATAGGATAGGCTGAGAAGGAAATTTTTAGAAGTAATTTTAAAGTGAAAAAGATGAAGTCGAAGTTGCTTCCCGTAGTCACTAGGAGTAATTTGTTCCGCATATTAATTGAAGATGTGTGCAGTGCTTCGCGCCGCGGACTATACTAATGTAACTCCAGAACGGTAAGTTGGACCTCAGGTAAGTTGAAGAAGACGACTTTCTAACCATTAGTTTAATTTTTCGGGAAATTCACGAAACCTGCAATTTTATAATCGTGTTTTTCCGCAATAAGTTAAAAGGTAACACAAACTAGGAAAATCAACAGATCTAAATCAAAAACACTTCTAAATGCAGTCAAATAAAAATGCCTTTAGCATTTATTAAAGTATGTTCCACTGCGCGTCCTAATTCCCGACCCATAAAACCTTATAAGCCCCGTTTTCATAGGAAAACATTCAGGGCGTAGAAATTAATGTGTGGGCCTACATTAGCTACTGTCTCCGAATTTTATCTGCTTGACGTTTCGGATTCAGTCGAGAATCTAAACTCATTGCTTACCATAGAATAATGTAAGCCATACACAAATTGGGATGATCTATGCACAGCTTGCCGGCATTTACAGTTCGTAGTGGACATCCGCATGCAAAATATAATAATGAGCTTCTGTAACTACTGCTTGGGATCGAAATTGGTGCTGTGATGACTTGGCTTGCAAGTGCTTACGGGAACTGACACTTTTAGTGCGCATGCGATCTTTAAATACCGCGCAATGTGTGCATATATCACGACAATGCGTGTATATCTCTCACTTTTCTATGGTTACATATGATTTAGGGTCCATGAAGGAATCTGAAACGTGAGGTGAATAAAATTCTTGCTCCAGCGATCACATACCCTACTTATGAACTGCTTCCTGGAACTCGCATATCCGCTTCTGTCGAACATGAGCTACTGTTGCTCATGCAAGGCGCAAAGCTTGTATGAAATTCTTTTTGGTGCACAATACAGGCTTCATCAACTTGAGGATCACTAAAGTAAATTGAGTCGTAGACTTGATGTAGTTTGTTGGGGTTCACACGATGTTCGAACTCGAAAACATGTGTTCATGTTCTAAACTTAACCTTTTACTCAGGCATATCGGGATGTGTTCCCCTACTCGATTGGATAAGCATCGACTTATGCAACTGTTTGTTACAAACTGAGAGGTTTTGCGCTATGGAATTTTGCAAATTTCTGAAATCAGACCTCCTGACGACGATCTGACGGTAGTGACCAAAAGAGCATTTGTAGAAAGAAAACCTGATTTGGATAATTTACTAACTTTAGCAGTTTTTTACCTATCCAACAGAAATGCAATCCAGTGCGCTGCTCGATGTAAAGCGCTAAAATGTTCTCGACAGAAAGTAATGAAGAAAAGCATAAGAAAACCAAGGACCTATTTCGTGAAAGCAAATATCTTGAGAGATTAATTCTGAAAAAAAATGGTTGAGGGACAAGTAAAACCCTATCACATTGTGGAAAACAAAACGCAATCTCTCAAATTTCACTTCAAAGTGGATGCGGGCAGTGTACTCGTAAGAAAATGCCTTGTCAGAAACTTTCCAAGCAACGAGATTACGGGTATAAGTCTCCAGCAACGTGGTCTTATATGGGGAGGGAGATTTATAGGGTCCCGCCAAACTACCCCAATCCCTAAGTCAGTGTACAGTAGCGATAGCAGAAGCGAAATTTCGCGGGTTAAAGAAGCTGGTCTAGTGCTCATAAAATGACCGTTTGAAAGCTTCGCGTTCGGCATGGCCAAAAGTAGCTAATTGTATGAAACCTGTAGCGTTATCTCTTTAACCCCCCTGAACCGGCCCGAATAAACCCTCACCGCCGTGAAACTTGCCTTCCCTAAACAAAATTGACCCTCTCCCATATTCCCGTGGCTCACTCGGATAATATGACGGACATAGTTGACTGCATACTTTGCTTTTGACTTCCTTTGCATATTAATGCACTGAGTGCATAATAATTTATCGTGAGCTTACGCATGCCCAACAAAAGTTCTTATGACTTCAGGTTTGTTATTTCAAATCAAGATTTCTACAAGTATTGATGCTATCATAGAGCGCAAGAAAATCAGCTTCCTGCCAAATACGGCTCCTCACCTGTGTCCTCGCACTGGCCATTTAAAGGTGCGCCCTTATTGCATGTTTGGAGACTTTTTTCGTCGCTTTTCATCCATTCCTTCCGATATTAGTCAACCTTTAAAAAACAAATCAGAGGTTTCCTCGCCACTTTGTTCAGCGGTGACCGTGAGAGGGTACCCTTCGTTGTCAGATCCCGAAGAGCGAGTAGGGTACGAACGCAAATTATGCGCATAGAATACCGGCCCTTTGGTGAAAGGGAACTTGCATACGACTTGTTTAGGGTGGAGAGGGCAAAACCAACCAAGTTACCCTGCGATATTCTTACGACTTAACTGAGGGAGGTCCAAAAGAAGGTAGCACTCTTAGAAGATTTTCACAGCTGCTCAACAGTACAAAGATTTCAATTCTACGATACTACCCACATAAACGCAGAAGAGATAGAACTGGCCGAACTTTTAGTCTGGTTATTCATCCCCAGACATTTACAGTAATTTAGGCCACTTGGAGCACAACAATAAATCTTAAAACCGGTAATGAACAATATTCATAGGACAGGGGTTCCAGGACATTTAGACATATAGACATAACTATAGTATAGTTCTGTTAGTGGCATAGGAAGGCAAATACCAATTCTGATAGGAAGTTGTTTATGCCTCTTGCTGACGTGGTAAGAGGCGTAAACGGACATTTTCAGTTTTGCTCGTGCTAGGGGGCACTTTAAGGCTTATATAAACGCCTTCTACGAGCAGAAGACAGGGTGGAATAATTAAATGTGTTGTAACGATGCCATTTGCGTGGCATAGCCGTATAATTATGCCCTTCGGAATCCCCAATGAAGAACACAATAAGAAGGGCGTAACTTTGGACGCCACCCGGAGGAGAGTTTATTGTGTACAAAAGCCAGAGTTGCTGTCTCGGGTGGCAATTGTGCCGCTGGCATTGTCTAGGGCTGAATGTCCCGCCGTGGGACGAAGTCCAGGCCTGAGATGGACTGGCTGTGTCCAGTCCCTATTACAACTCACTGTCTGAGCTGTGAAATTGCCTTATAAGTGATTTTCAGGACCGTTCGCTTGTGGCATGATTGGAGCGCTGAAATAATATCATGTGCCATTTGGCGCAACTTAGTGGCCCTTGAGGCACAGCGACTAGTTGGGCACGCGCATAGGCTCGCCTGCGTGTGCTCACGTGTGTTTGCGTCCGGTCCAGTGGTTTAAGGTCAGTGCGTGGGGACACCCACAGTGAAGACACAAGACCTTGAGGCAGTCCGCATTGAGAAAGGAATCATTGTTGCAGTCGGCCGCAGACACGATGCATCAGGAAAACCTGCAATTTGCATACTACAATTCGGTGAGGATAGGTGCTGTTGGAGAACTAGTCCCAATATGAGTTTCGAGCCTCAGTCAGCAATCTAATATAATAATGACCGAAATCAACAAGAGTTCAAATGTATGTAAAATAATGCGAAAATAGTTACTTTCTCATGTACACAGGGCTTAAGTCTCAGCGGTATTGTCGGTGCATTCAAATACTAGGACTGGTCAAGGAAAATGTTAAAGGTCACGAATATTCCAGGAGTTCGCCACGTAGGCTGTTAACAAAATGGCCACTGCCTCTGTAGACAAAAGTATCCACCGGTGCCAGAACTAGGAGTGCTTCGTGAGCACATTTTTGGCTAACGTCTACTCGGTGGCCGATGCCAAATAAGGGAACCGTACTTGCACTAGAGGTTGTTTTTGCTATACCCTGATTTAACCACGATGTCATCGGGTGTAATAAGCGCTGAGGCGTTCGAAAAGGACAAAGTTCCCCGCAGGGATACGTGATGCACAATGAAGTATCCTGAAAAAGTAACCCATCAGCATTCCTTAGGCAAATAAGTGAAAAAAACTCATCGTGTTTTCGTGGCAGAAAGTGTACACACAATAGCAGAGAGTAAGTGAACCAGTAACGTTTTTCTAGCAAATCCCTAGTAAGTGCCACAAGGACAAATAACTCTGTTTTTAGCCGGTGGTACGTCTATTTGAGGTGTAAAAATGCATTAAGAAGTAATTTTCTCGCAGCATTTCGTACAAACATGAGTCCATTTTCAAGCAAATGTGGAGAGGATATTTTCTCTGATCAATAGGATATCCATAAGACTTGTCTTTTTTCAAATTAATAGAAACAAACTGTTGAGACAAACTGTCCAGGGATTAGCAGCTAGAGTACGATGGATCTGTTCTCCTGAAATTGTCGAGGCAGAACTCAAACAGCTGCAGAACCCGCTTTTTGAAAACGAATACACAGCGAGGTTCATCCTTAGGAATATTGGCGAACGTACCAAAAAGCCTGCTACCTCAACCACAGAAAAGAAAGACTTATTCATAAGACTGCCTTTCTTAGGCGATGCAAAAAGCAAATGGGTGAAACGACAGCTACTGATTTTTCTGCGTATTCCAATGTTTATTATTCTGGACAGCTTTCATTTCCCCTGCAAATGTTTGGCCTGATGATGAGTTACTGAAAACATGTTTTCCAGAAACTGAATTTTCAAATTAATCATGGGAATATTTAAGGAACTTATTCAGGCTTGTGTGAAACTCGAGCTTCTCATTCGCTAGAATCTAAACATGCACCCCTTTTCACAAGTACTACGGATGAATTTTCTGGTGAGAGCTATGTCCAAATTCCAGCAAGAGGTCGCGTTCATCATCTCTTGAGCATTCTAGTTGACGACGACAAGCTGCGGTGGCAATTATTGACTTTGCACTCGAAACTTCATCAAATTGAAAATAATGGCCATGGGACCAGTCCCACCACGCGATATATTCAAGTGAAAAATCGAAAAATGTATCCGATATATATTGCGTTGAAGTGACCACATTAAAAAATAACCTGTACAGCTATAACCCATCCCATTTAATACTTATGGAGACTGTTGTTAAAAGAAAGATGAATATTCTAAGCAAACTAAAATAGGGCACGACCTAGAATGGAATCTATCCTACATACAAATTTGCGATTGTATGTATACCCCTATGAGATTTGTTCGCTAAATTTAATTATGGACGAAGAACATTCATTCCACTACTTCATGCGAGTTTCTCAGTACAAACTTGCCTTAAGGATCTGATCATTATAGCGATTCTGATTTGATTAAAATCCACCGGATAAGCCGTTCGGTGGCACTAAATATCGTCACCTTATCACAAATAACAAGGCATATATGCCTACTTAATTTGCAGTGAAATCTTTATTAGCGGGCTCAGATGTTATTTTACGGACCAGAGATTGAATAACTCAGTTAATAGAATGCAGCGAGGACCAGGAAATTATGAACCGTGACGATGTGTCGGTCATACCATCCGACATACCTAGCAAAAGCTGACTCGTTCACAGAAGTGAGATGCGATAAGCCGTTGTCTACTTGTGGATGGTTGACAGAAAATGTACGCATTGCTTAAAAACAACTCATAATCCGCCAAACTTGAAATGCACTTTCTAAAAAATACATTAAAATGTATTCTAGATATTTGTCAGCAGTTCCTAAAAAATAACTAGTGACCCATAAGTGAGTACAAGCAATGAATTTATTATGAATATTATATGAAGGACTTAAAATGTTACGAAAGTATGGCTCGCAAAGACTGCATGGTCGTTTTATTTGCTGGGCATGCCGTCTCATTCCAGCACCTCCAAGATTAGACCCAAATGGGCGCACCTATTTTCGTCAATGTTCAGCCACCTTTAGACAGAGGTCTCGCAAATTTTTTGTAGCCTCTCTTTTCCGAACTTACTGCGGGCCGTTTAGCCTCCTTCCTCGGTCAGGGTAAAAATAAGGCATATGGGCATCGAAGGCGAGTCTATTCGAGGAAAACTCTCTGAATGATCGATCAGCCGGAAAGTTTGAGGTTGAAGAAACCACTTATTTATCTGGAAGAGTTAATGTGGCCTCCGTCTTCTGGAACATCTTCATTCAAAAGATCATTCCTTACCTAAAGTTGTAGAATAGTCCACTGTTACAGCATTTACATGTGATTTTCCCTGCAGCTGTGGTTGTGTTACCTGATTAGTCACGGAAGAAAATAGTCTAGTCGCTCGTGCGTCAATTAAGAAAATCACCAAGCAACCAAATTCCAAGGGAATCGACTGGGCATCCGAATTTCTGCGGGATTTGTATTTCCGAATGGGTTTACTTGATCAAGCGCTGAGTGCCGGATATATATGCATATATATATATGAGTTGACCCCATTGTGAAAAAAAACTTGCGGCGTTTTGCGGAATTTGAACCCGCGCATCAGAGAAGGCCTTTGCCGGAGGCCAATGCTCTAACCGATAAGCTACAAAAGCCCCGCCTCGCGCCACGAATTAAAGCTTAGTGGTTAGAACATTGGCCTCCGACAAAGGCCTTCTCTGATGCCCGGGTTCAAAACCCGCCAAACGCCTCGAGTTTTGCACAATTGGGTCAACTCAAATAAAGCAAATCTGCCAAACCTCCTAAAGATATATATAAATTGTATCAGATATACCTACACCGATCTGTCAGAGGCCACACTTGTTAGTTCATATTTCCATGAGAGCCCTCTCTCTCGAACCTCCACCGCGAGTCGGCTAAGATAAAAACAGAAGGGTATTACCAGCAAGCACATGGGACACTAGGAAGGCCTTTTTTGCCCCATTAAGCGTCATCCGCTAGTGATACCCAACCCTAGCGTGGTCGCAGAAACATATATATTGAAGCGTAATTGTCATATATACACATGGAGGTCAACTTGAGGTGTTAAAAGGACCTAAATCCGCAACGAGTAGAGTTATAGCGCTCTCGAAATCTTATGGTGAATTAAAATTGTTTTTAGTTTAATTTTAAATGTAGTCCTTTGGAGGAACGTTTCCTGGCATTGCGCGAACGGCTGCTCAGGGGTTAGATTTTTTCATCACTAGAGTTAGTAACAGGCCTTCCACTGTGGGTTTAGATATCAACGGATCTAGTTTCCGGAAAGTGTTATGCATAGAGACGATCGTGTTAGGCATTGGAGCATTGTGACTGTCACATTCATTTGCAATGTCGCGCTGGACTGAAGTTGGGGACTTAACAAATTCTTTCTCTGTGGAAGATTTGCAAATTTTCTCTGACGTCAGTTGCCCATATATTGATAAAGATATACCTAAAAAACTGCAAAGTGTAAGCTTCTGGTTGCTGCTGTCTCTCCGTGTGATAGCTGAACTGAACTGTACAGAAGTTTTAAGTAGCTTTCTAGACATTCAGAGAACCACCTCCATCTTATTAAGTAAAAAATCAATTTCTGGTCAGCTTAATTGCTATTTTAGACAGCTATTCACATTTACTAATGATAAAAGGATTTTGGTTTTGAATTTAATAAAATAGCAATTTATAAGTAGGAAGCAAATTGATTGTGAGGCTCCAAGATAGCTATTTAATTACCGATATGTTCCTAAAAATGGTTTCTTCATCTAACTGGATAAATTGGTTTCATTATCAAACAAACGACAATATACAAAAGTTAATGAAGTGCGCCCCATTGTGCGTATTTACGTCTGTCAAGTTTCCCTTTTCTGCAGAAGCCTTTTAATTTGATCAAATCGGGTCACATATCTGCCCCGCTGCGACAAAAAAACTCTGCGCTCGACCATTTTTTGGTTGAACAAGATGCAATTCTTAATTCGAAACACTAAAATGTGGTTAACAGTGAAGGGTACGTTAGGTCCTTAGACTTATGACTGTTTCGCGCCGTGTCAAGAGTAAAGTTGATTCCAACAGTTTCCCACCAACCACTGGGAACCAGCATTACTATGCTCTTATTTCTACTCCTCTAGCTGACACGTCCGTCAAAATTCACAGTTAAAAACTTCTGCCATGATTTCAAGCTCCTATTTGCTCAGGACATTCAGCCTAGTACTGAAGACCGATCTCAGAACTAAAAATAAACTAAAAGTAGTTAGCA
This sequence comes from Ligula intestinalis, assembly GCA_036362985.1. NCBI lineage: Eukaryota > Metazoa > Platyhelminthes > Cestoda > Diphyllobothriidea > Diphyllobothriidae > Ligula > Ligula intestinalis. The sequence goes on from JAYGXS010000002.1 coordinate 90,486,563, forward strand.
ATCAGATATAATCACTCTTACTCTGGCATAGTGGTGTCAATATCCTGCATTTCTTTTATTAATCTCAGGTAACTTATAAGGACAGTTAAAAAAGAGACGCAGGACGTCAGCCCATTTACCTGGATTTAATTCACCTATAATCACGAATAGCGGCAAAGGTTCGCATCCCACGTATGTGCATAGATTGATAAGAAGAAGTTTCGATCACCGGAATCGTAGTTTTACTCGTCTGATCTTTTGAAATCTTGCGGGAGTCCATCATCAGATATAAAACCGTCAAGGAAAGCAAACAACATTAATAGGGGCAGGGGTCAATTAACCGTCATAGGGACGGGAAGGGGGAGGACAGGGGGGAGAGAGGGACGGGATGACCAGTACCATGAGTCTTGAGATACCTGCGCAAAGCAACAGGGTTTTAACTCTGACGATGGACTCCCGCAAGAGTTGGAAAGTTCAGACAAAAAAACTATAAGTCCGGTAATCGAAACTACTTCTTCTAAATCTATTTACCTTTACTCGTCATGGCACAGGTGGGTATTACAATTTCAACTTCATACGCAATCATGCAGTCGCCCAAGATGTTTCATGAATAGCGTAAAGTGCATTAAGTGTTTAAGCAATTTGAATTCCAAAAGGCTTCCCAAACTCACGCTGATCCTCAGTCGATGACTGAAAGTCCTTTATTTTATTCTTCTGCATTCTGTGTGATCCAGCTAGTGGGTATAACATCCTATCCAAAAATGGCGAAGCGATGTATGTTGGTCAAAGAGGTAAAGACCTTGGCACAAGATTGCATGAAAGTCAGCTCGCAATCGGCTGCAAGCATGGGCTGTCTTTGATCGATGGCCACCTACAACAGAAAAGCCAGTGTTTCGCCGTTTTGGGAGATGAGGAATGGGTAAATTTATCTGGATCTCGTATCTCCACTGGTTTCGATATATGCAGAACTACACTACTGGCAAACACGGGAAAGGGTAGAATGGCGATTATCCGCTGCTCGATCGTTCGCCTTACCCAATATTAATGTGAAGACGGGGTGTATCTGATAGTGTCTGGATCAGTGGTGCGTTACGAAACACTGCTAAACACAGTTTTGGCTAGGGAGTATGCCATTTTGTTTAAGAAGAATAAAAGAAATTGAAATAATGTTTTCGAAAATTTTTCCATAGAAATTATTACCGCAGTTAAGGACTATTAGCCCAAATTTTAAATAAAAGCCCATTTAATTTTTTCTGACTCTGAGTACTTCTCCCTATCCATTTAGAGTTAAATAGAATTCAAAAGTGCTGAAAATCACATAAGTATCTATAATCAACTTAGAAAATAACTCCGGTCAGTGAACCATTGGCAAAATTGTAGTCGTCTAGTGCCAGAGTAACAATCTGTTTTGACTATCTGAATATGCATCACTGTGTGCTTGGTTTGGTTTCCTTAATGTTCCTTAATGTTTCCTTAATGTTCTCGGCAGGATTATTCAATAAAATGGACGAATAACTTTGCAATTAAAAGAGCCTATTGAGAAATTTCTATTAGGTATAATAAAATTTGGGAGGCGCCCTTATCTTACTGAAATTCTTGCCAAGAGGAATTCATAAACTGTCACGGGAATACGCTTGGATAGTGAAACCTCTTCCCATTGAATTATTAGCAAATATCGCCATGGTAATTAGGTAAAAAATTATGTGGGTTGGTTTAAAAAATGTTGCGGTTGTCAGGGGAGTTGGGCTGAGGGAGAGGGAGGAATCGGAGTTGAAACTCTGGTCAGCGTTAGAAGGACTGGTAGCCAAGAGAGGTGATAAGCTGTGGGTTGCTGGATTAGCGGTCTTTGGCCACGGTAACTGCAATGCTGTGAGAAAGTTCTTTGGGGCACACAGAACCGGTCGGCGTAGCCGGATGGCGGCCGCTTCTGCCGTAGCCAACAGATGCGGTCCAAGGAATTTTTAATAACTTGAGGGCACCATGTAAATCGCTCTGAAAGCCGCTTTGGCATTCACGTGCTGGTCTGAGTCTACCAAATGCACTAGAATTGAACTGTTCAGATTCTTTTTACCAATTTTCTTATCAACTCGCATAGTTTATATACTTAATAACCACATAAATTTGTCGGAAACACGTGTGTTTGCCAACGTACCATTGAACTTTTTAATAGGAATGTTCGCAAAGATATCTACACCTTCAATCTGCATTATTAGAACCTTTGTTATTTGAAGACGTTAGCTGTCATCACTAATGTGGTGGTCAGCTCCTTTTCTTGGAACTAAAAGCCTTGGTAGTTGAGACTACATATATTGCTGATAAACCGGCTCTTTTAACAGCAGAGGACAAATCTGCCGTTCCGATTATTCACCTATCAAAAGCCACCTGTATCTCCTGACGCACTGTTAGTTTTTGGAATGCACTAGCAGCCGTCTACAGATAAACTCGATATTATACATTCCGAGTGCTGCCTACATCTCACTCAACGCAGCAAAGTCGGTTCGGCTAGATTCTTGGGCACTGGCCCATGAATGGGCCGATATGCGTCCGCCGCGCACTCTCTAGACCTCATCTTCATGAACCTGCTTATATATGCAGTAATTAAAATTTACGGCCTGTTATGCCTTCCATTTTTTTCCAAAATAATAAATTTGACTTCGCCTTACTAATGTGCACAAGAATTGCCTTAATTATTTCCGCATAGGATTGTGTTGATTTCTTGTCAATTGTTGAATGGGGACTCAAACACAGTATGCAATTCTTAAGGCAATTTTGAATGACTATAGGTTTTTTCATTTAAAGTGTTTTATTGGAAAACTTGTATCTGAACATAGTGACACGCTTTCCTCGAACAACCGCTGATGAGCCAATTCTACGATGTAAAAGAAACTCTTGTGAACAGCAAATACGAATAAAAAGGTCATTCACAGGTGCCTCACGCTTCCCCACAAAGAATTCAATTTACAAGCTTTACGGTTAAAATTCTAGACAAAGTAATGAATATAATGTCAAATGTTGAGCATCATCGGAGTAAAGGAGGCTTTTGGACTTGCTTACGGGCCCTTCATGTACAAGTCTTCTTAACTTGTTCCTTTTTTGCTGTTTGTATTCTGACTGCGCCTCCTAATCTAACCTTTCAATCTTGGATGCGTACTCAAAATGTTATTTTTATGTGCCTATCAACGTATGAAAATGTACACTATTCGGCTATGAAGCTGAGTAAATTCGTTTAAGTTCCTGCGCAGTTCTCTATAATATATGCATAGATGCAGCATTTGCGTCCTCCGTAATACGCCAGGTGAGCGAATTGCTTTTCACATGCAAGTGTGTTTTCGAGATTTACAATGCAAAATGGCTGTGGATCTTTTTTTCCGTTTCACTTAACTCCGAGAAAGAGCTATTTAATTCCCAAAAGACCGAAGAGTGTTGAAAATGAAAACATTGCAGACAACGCTTGTTTTATAGAATCCCAAGGTCAAACTTAAAATACTTGAACCTTATGCGCAGGGCAAAGTTCCATTGGCTTGTATTGGTGTGAAAAGCATTATATTGGTTGGCGCTGCTTGTCTGCTTTTTATAGAATGTTGAATAGCAACATGCACAATTAGAATTTTTCGATTTAAATTCAATAGTGCTTTTGTCTCACATAGCTGCCATCGGTTCCTTTTTAAAGTAACCGTATTTGTCGCAACATTCGAAAGATCCAACCAAGGCACAAGTACATGATCAGGGAAACGCGATCACTACAACAATGCTTGATGCAGTGGAGAGCATACGTAGATAGAACTGATATGTCAGTTAATGCAGTCGAGCGTGTCTGCGATCAATTAAATAAAATAGAGGCATCTGACTTTAATTCCTACATTGATAGTCAGTACTATTACGCAGTTATACCATAGTACCTGATGGATGTGCTCCGATCGAAAATATTGATTCCATTTTCTTGCATTACTTTCCTCAGAAGTTAAGCGAGACATTTATGACGTTTTGGAGAGGATTTCGACCTGAAGCTCCATGTCTAACTAAGTCGACTTCGTCAGTAAGTTAATTTATACTTGTTTTGTTCTAAACTTCAGAATATATATTCAAACTTCTAACTTGGCCCTTTTCACGGTTGAGCCCTGTTCACAGTTTCTGTTTACCGTTACTCGGCCACCTGGTTTGGACCTAAAAGTACTGCTTTTAATCATTTCAACCTATTGTTATAATTCTGCAAATATTTCCATTTTACAATTAAGAATTCGTGTTGGCAAACATTTTTTTGACAAGTCATCATCGGGCCTGTACAATGCAAGGACAAAATGGTCAGGTATAGGTAGTGTAGTTATTACACGATTCTCGGGGTAGGGGGAGGGGATGGGGGTAGGGGTGTTCACTCGTCTTACGCATGCAGGTTCTAGCCTGTTAGTGGCGTTGGGTCTGGCAAGCAGGGAAGTGGTGGAGGATGGGGTGTTCTCACTGTCGGCGTGCGTAGTTGCGGAGGAAGTCTGCTCTGGCGGCACGATATTTATTGAGGTGGTCGGCTAGCATACGCAAAATGTGGCTACAAGCGTCTTTTGACAGCAGAGAGTGGACTTTGCTAAGCGGATGGCCTTTGCTTCGGCTGTGGTGAGCACCTGTTTGCGCAGGCCTTTAAAATATTGTGTCAGAGCGTGTCTATGACTTAGGCCTTTCTCGCGTCAACTTGGTGGTTTGTATCGAGCAAGTGTGAGAAAACTGCATTTGAGATCGATCGATTTTCTCGTCTGCCGCCTGTTAGTTGTTTCATATTTCAACGGATTATTATAAAAAGTTTTGAGGAAACTAATATTCTAAATTTTACGTCGTCCACATCGGATGAGGTTTTTTATTGACAACCTTTAAACGTTTTATGATCTACTCATTGAGTTTTGTTGAACGAGTTGCTGTACATTTCACACACTCAGGCGGTCTCAACATTTTAAGTTGAATGTGCACAATAAAAGCTTTTGTAGACAGTGCTAATTTAACCTAGAGCCTGAATGTTAATCGATTGATCCTCCGCTTAAACCAGCTTGTACAACTTAGGCATTGAAAGCAAACGGTTATATGCGTATTCCGATGAAGATAAGTGTGTTCAATCTACACTATATTTAAAGAACAAAGAAGCGAGAGACTTTCTTCAGTAGAGCTCTTACGCTGAAATAAAGCCATGCATACAATTTTATCTTCCGTATGGATCAGCAGTTCGCCCAAAGTTGGACGATTTAATCTCCAACTTAACTGCAATTCATGAGAGCACTCGTATCATTGCTATATACAAATGCGTACTCCACAAATAGTGAGAAATCCTCCTTTTCTAGTCCATCAAAAAACAATCTTATCCGTGTTGTTTCACAAAAAACAATATTAAAGGCATTGCATTATTATCATATATTTTTGCGTAAAAAATGTTATCAACAGAGAGCTGCTTATCTATTTATTGTATGTGCTCGTATAAAATAGAACACACTTGCCAGAGTCGCCATGTATTCGCCGCAGTTGGATCGTGTTGTAACATTTTGGAGGAGTGATCATGGAATTAAGTGACATTTGTCTAAAAAACCAGAAAAACAACAATTTATTTATAGGCAAATTTCGTAAATAACCAATTTATGGACAGGCATATCTATGTAGAAGTTGAGAACTACGCAGAGCTTGGAAAAGTTTTCGCATTTACGATTGCCTCTCAAACGTCCAACCAGGTCATTCTAGCACATATGACACCAATGAAATTCCACCGAAAATTCAGGAAAAACATATGTTTTTAAAAGTACGCTCCTCGGGATCATGATTTGAAAGAGGCAGTGGCAGCAATTTTTAATCAAATATTTGTCTTTTAGAGTGCCCGAGACAAACGGGCTTCGCAATTTTATTTAAATGCTCTTATCTCCGTAAAAGTGCAGTGTAGTTTTATGCCCAGCTCAACCTCGTGTTTAAAAGAGTACGAAAGCCATAAATAATACATAAAAAAGTATGAAAAGCTATTGTTCAAATAAAAAGTTCCATTCATGGTGGAACTTAAAGGCCAGTGTGAAAAGTAACTAAAACTGTGTTTATTTTAAAGCGTAGTTGAAGCCGCTGGGCTACTCTTTTAATTATATGCAAGTTTACTTCAAATTCACTAGTTCTTAAAAATACAAGCAATTTCGTGTTTTCTTGGGTCTAAACGCAGGTGTTTAAACTGTAAGCGTTTCGTGGAGAACGAGTAGCAAAGATTAGGGTCTCTTATGAAAAAGCTTACTTCTCTGCCCATTTTGACTGGAAGGTGTAAAACGGCTACCAACTGTATCGGGCAGGGAGCTATTTACAAATCTGGATAAAATCTCAAGCAATGCTATTCCTTATTGTTTTAAAATTTATGGCATTTGATTAGCCATATTATGTAACTCAAGCATATTCACTTTGGAGAGCATCTGCGCTTTAATGTTTACAGGTCAAATAGTTAATTTTTTACTATATTTTATGTAAAATATATCCAACGTTTAAACTCTTTAACCATTTTGCATGACTTTTAGGAAAGCGTACGAAGCTTCTGTCTGCTCTTCCTAGCACTATGCTATCATGGTGTGCACAAAAGCAAATAGTTAATCTAAAATAGCATCAATAAATCACTGCTCAAAAAACGGTAAAATTTAAAGTTAACTCAGACTTAAACTTTGGTGTGAGCTGGTGACGAAACTGTAATGGTGATTATTCGAAGGGATTTTCTCCTAAATTACAACAAAAACCTACAGACAAAGACTTAGCAAAATTTTACGGAAACTTCAGACAGCTATCGACTACTATTTCGAAGGTTCCATGTGCAAGTTGGAATCACGTTTAAGTAGGTTGCATCATCCGAAAATATATTTATCACTTCATTTCCTTTAGATATGGCATTTGCAGTTATTTAATGGGCAAGCTGCGGGTACCAATCTAGCTCCGTGCAAATATTGCAAGATTTGGGCCAAAGTGGCTAACTGGCGGTCTTTAGTTGTCAGGTTGTCTAAGTTACCTTCCTCTAAATGTTCAAAAAATGCCTATCTGTAAACGCAAACAGTACATACGTTTTTATCAGGTATTTTAATCATCAACTGATTACACATCCAGATAATTACTGACGCTGTCGCCCTTGCAAGTGCTTAGTTAATTCATTTTGGTATTGAGAGTGGTCCAGTCTTCATGCCCGATTTGCCCTATTTTTTGCCACTGCCAGCTTTTCGGCAGCAGGATTGTATCAGTTGTTATCCAGAAAGAAATATTTTACTGTTTTTATATTCCCTCTTAGATTGCCTGCGCCAGCATGTTTTTTCCCATATGGAGCTCACCATCTTTTTTGTTAACATGAAATGGGGGAAAATGACCGTTAGCATTTGGCCTTTCTTAGGTTTGCTTCTCCAGCCGAGGAACCTAATTTCTTCGCATAACTTTAGCTTCGGACTCCAAAAATTCCAATTTTCTGACATACAAAAAGACTTTAGGAGACCGCAGGAAGTTCAGGCTACTATTTCGCGGCGTTTTGTTCCTTTTAACGGGGTAATTGACATCAAACTGTTAGGAAAAAAGGTTATGGATCGCCTGTTTACGTGTGAACAAGGTTTTTTAACGCCAGCACTGTAAAAGCGAAAGCACCTGACACAATCGGCTGATCCCAGGCTGAAAGTGGAACAATTACTTCTTCCGGTAACTGCCAAAATTCAGCCCCTCACCTCCGCCCCCCCTCCTACCCACCCCATAATTCAGGCATTCGGACGAGACCAATGCACACATAGCCAGAGTATCGCGGACTTTTAATGCAATGTAACTTTAGCCTTCTTTTATCCCACTTCAGTGTTGTCCGAATTGAGATGGTCGCTGCTTGTGCTTTCGTGCGTGAGCCTCCAGGGTGTACCAAAAAAATGTATACACATTTTAAATCCTTGAAAGCTAGGTGTTTATGAGAATTTTATTAATTTAAAAATGTAGAACTATTTATAATTATTAACCGATTGTTTTTTTCAGTACATATTACCAAACTGACGTCATTTATAATCCTGGCATTGTTCTAAATACTACTCTAAATACTGTACTCGTCGGTCCAGATCGTCGTCATTAAGAGTATGGACTAGCCTTCGGGTATGAATTTTCCAATGACAACGTTTTATAATGCGAGAACGTAGAGTGAGGGACAATAAAATGATACTTTTCAATATGCTTCAATTTTTCAAATAATAGCAATATAATAAATGCCAAATTTACAGTAAGTTAAAATTTCTATACACTCATTGGGACGCCCTGTATGATGATATCATATTAAATCTGTATGTTGCCCTCATCCCGAAAACCCCCACAGCAATATTGCTTGAATGAAGGCCAAATTCTTTCGAGCTTTCTACGGTCCCTGTATTATGTCTAACACATCAAAACGTACTTAGATATGTTGCTAAGGGGGCAACAGGCAAAACACAGACAGCTGTTCGATGGTGTTTACGAAGCATCGGCATGCCACAGACCTAAAAAAGCAACGTTAGTGCATCATCCACACTGCTGTGGTTAGGGTTTTGCTCCATCCTACTCTGTTCGCTCTCCACCTTGCTACCGGCGATAAAGGAAGTGATGGCATGGGACACATGCTAAAATCAATACGCAGGCACAAGGTTCGTTACAGGGGCAAAATGGCAGGCAAACAGAATGGGATCCAGTAAGATCCGGTAAAAACTGCCGTCTAAACCAATTTGCGCACTCTCTCTCTCTCTCGCCTCGGCTGAACAAGATAACCCGGACTGTTGACTGCCCACTTAGACATAAAACTCCATATCGATCAGCTTCATTGGATTTTATATCTACTGCTGTACTCTGCTCTTGCATAGCTTCTGCCTTTGTTTTTCTGTAGTGGCTAATCTCCCCATAAGCCTTCTTGGTGCTGCTTTCCTTGCTTCTATTTTGCATTTGTCTTGAAAGAAGGCAACTCCGCCTCCGCGATTGGAACATTACATTGTCCAGTATTTACTCATATCTGGCCTTCAAGGATATGTTTTTTCGAGTGTGCAGTACTGGTTGTTAGCTAGCTATCAGATATCCCGGTTTTGCCAGGTCTCTCACCTGCCCAAAATATTATTCATCACATCAAAGTATCCAAACCTCCCGTTTGCACTTAAATACGCCCTCTTGCGCCATTCAAAGGTGATATATGCCCCTTTTATGGCCAGTTGCGTCGCCAGTTATTACAACTCGGACTAGTAGGCAGAAGAAGGCAAAGAGCCTCCTCTGATGACAAGAGCTTAATTCAGGACAAAAGAGAGACAGCAAATTCCTCAGCTTGTCCACTACAGCGTATTTATAAGATTCTGGTCGTTATGGAACAATCCTAGCCTAAAGCGTGCGACGGGGTATCGACAGGTGTAAAGGCTAAGAAGGTTAACCCTAACAGCTACGATTTTCCAGGCCCATGGTTCCTTTACGTGAGGAGAGAAGACTGTGGGAGAGCCAGACTGTTAGGAATAGTGTATTCTGCAGAAGGATAAGAGAAAAGATGGAAAGAGTGTTGACTCTCGGATGACTGCAGTCCGGCTGCCAGGGCGTAAATTCCGGAGGGACAAGAGCATCAGGAATCGCACGATGGCCGGTGCATGCCTTGTTACAGTAGCCAATCAGGCGGATGAAGTCTAGACTAGAGTGGGCGCACGACCTTCAGATGGGCAAAGGCTGGCGTGCACGCATGGGCCTTGCAGGCCAAAGGCGTCATGCGTCAGCGGCTAATCTTGTGTTCCAAGTGGCGGCTCGTGTCCAATACAGGGGTTCTGGTTTACTCGCTGATTCGTAGTTTCTCACGTTGCGACCCAAGGAGACGTTTCTATGATATTTGCACTGCAAGTGTGCTCAAGGCGATGTTGTGTGCGGCTGGTCTGCGCGCATGGCTCAAATGGTGTGCGCTTCTGACCGCAGGCCCTGAGTGCGTCGCTGCTCGCGTCCCTCTAACACCTACCGGCCTTGAAAAGTTGACCCCATACTTTTTTTACTTCTCGCGTCCCCGACTAGTTTTTTGGCGGTTGAGTTTTTATGTCACTCTTTCGAACATTTGCGTTTTACATCTTCCTCACAGCCCTCTTGAATGTGTTAATAAAACGTTCTGCCTCAGCGTTCGATTTGGGATTAAGTGGTAAGGGCGCCTCATGTCGGATTTCCCATTTCTGGCGGAACCGTCGGAACAACGATATCATAACTTGGATGCTGGTGTCCGGCTCGATTTCTATGGGATGCCGTATCTAGAGATAGGTTCGGAAGCGGTCAGCCGTCTCCTCACCCCACTTGGAGTTGGAGTTGTGCACAGGCCAGAAGCAACCATCAGGCGCCGGGTCATGAGGCTAAAAGACCCACTGCCACGGCAGGAAACGGCTGGAGTCTTTTACCAGATCTGGTGTAGTTTTGGATAAAGCAACTACGTCGGAGAAACCGGGAGATTACTCCGAACGTGAATGGCCGAGCATGCAGTGGCGGTGAGGAAGAAAGACCCCAATTCCCAGGTTGCAGCTCACTCGCCGGGACCTGGCCACATTTTCAAGTTTGACGAGGCCTAAATCCTCGCAAGAGGTGACCACCGCGTGAGTCGCGAGCTGCTCGAGTCATGGTTCTCCGGCCCCCAGTCTACCAACAAGTGCAATGATTTGGCGTTCCCATACGGTGTAGTGAGACATTTCCTGAGCAAGAGAATCAGTCACGTGGGAAGGATTGGGCGCAACGAAAACTCTGACGACAGCGGGCATAACTGTCGCACAATTATCAACCCCGCATCTGAAGCGGACAAGAACGCGGTGATAATTAATGAGCCATCACCGCACCAATTAAGACCCCAAGCGGTGACTTAAGGAACTGAAAATTATAGAACGCATGTGGTTGACCGCTACGAACTATAAATACCGTGTTATTTGTGCATGTGTCACCCTTTCTGCGCATGTTTCAGACTATTCTTCGATAACCTATGATTAAGGATTCCTGAGAGATTCCAAAAAACGTCAGGAAAATAAAGTCCTTGTTCCAGTGATCGCATGTTCTTCTTCTGAAGGATGACATTATTATCACATTGCCTTCTGATAAGGAGCGTTTCACTGTACTGAAGAGTCGAAAATACTACAATGAGAAAACTAATACTCGTCTTGACGACAGGTAGACCAGCACCAATCTCATAAGCCACAGCAGTATCCGACCGACTGACTGAACAAGTTAGAGAATACCGGCACACGGAAAATGAGTGGCACAAAATGAAACTACCGATTATCACTCGGGCTCGATTCTATGTTCTGCCAGAATTCGCAAACTTAATGTCCCGCTACGGCAGCCCTACATATGATTTTTCAAAGTGGATGTACAAAAAACTAAAATTCCTCCAAGGTAATTGGACTACCTCTAGTAAGTCAGCCTCTTGATTCCTCGAAGACCTTTGAGGCCGGAGGAAATCATAGTCTACATTGATGTGACTTCGTTATTTACTTCCATTCCACCGAATCTGGCGCACGAGGTCTTACGCGAGAGGTTTGAAGAGGCATATGGTAAGGGCCAAAGCCCACTAAAAATTTAACACAACATGGTGTTATTCGAATCTTGCAGAAAAAAATACTTTAACTTAGCTGGGGACGCTAGCGGCCATGCACTCAGAGCCTCCGGCCTGGAGTCATGCGCACAGGCAAACGGTGAACGTTAACGACCGCCCACGCAGCGTGAGGAATTGTCGATCAGCGTGCACACGCGACGACTGTTCACGCAGCTTGGGGAACTATCGATTAGAGGGCATACTTAACAACCATTCACATAGCGCGGCAAACTATGGATCAGTGGCAGGCCCGAACAGCGGTCTCATGCTATAGGGCGAGGAGTATTATAGAATGCCAGCACTTCATAAATAGGCTGTACTGGAGAAGCTAAGGGTCCCGCTATCTCTGTGTTATCCCGAATAAAGACTCTTACGATCAGACCCAGCTTTGCCTTCTTCTCTGCCTGCTAGTCAGGTGCGAAAAACTGGGCTATAACACTAGAGGAACCAACGAACAGATAAAAGGAACTCCAATGGGATCCCGATCTCCAGTTCAGCGGCAGAACTGGTCAACTAAGAACTAGAAAGTACCGCCTTCATCCGAAATAAACCCGTTGTTTGGTGTCGTTACGTTGATGACGCGTTTGTTATTATAAAGAAGCCATTGCTGCAAAACTTCCATAACTGGGCAATGGAATCTTTCTTCACATAAAATGCACAAGGGAAGAATTAAAAAGAACAGCCGTTGCCTTTCCTTGAAGTCGTCGTCAAGAGAACGCCCAACCAGGAAAGTGTGACGACGGTTTGCAAGAAGGCAATGAAACCAACACAAATTCTCAGTTGTCATAACAAACTTTCGGTTGCTCATAAACGAAGCTGTGTGCAAACGCTCTCCAAGCGGATTCAGACTCACTGCAGTAAACCGGAGGCAAAGCTGTGAGGGGCCCGGAAGACCAAAAACAGAGGACCCACCGAGGATATGGCAGACTCTATCATACATCGAAGTTACTAGCTGATATTACGTGTTGGAATTGCACATCGACCCAAAGATACTGTGCACAGCAGAGTACTGAAAAGCAAAGACCGGCTTAATCCCAATCGAAAATCTGGGTAGCTTATCGCAGCCAATGCCTAGGTTGTCATTGCAATTACACAGGCCAAACTGAACGCATGGTCGAATCGCGCAGAGATAAACATAAGCTGGCTCTACGACGAGGCATGTTGCAGCTCACATCTGCGAAATGGCTCACGAGTTCAAATGCACGGTCGTCAAGGTACTCGCTTATGCCGGAAACAGAAGGAGCCAGTCATTGATTGAAGCCTGGTCAACGAACAGGACCTCAATCAACCAGTGTACCGAATGGACACCGGCGTACGAAACTCTGCGCCATCGCGTCTAGACGGCCATCATTGACCACTAGTTAGCGCACATTCTCTATAGTGAAGAAGATCCGACTTCAATAGTTGCCCTTATTTTCGTTGCTGACGCCCTGACGACCCCTGATGTCACTGAGAGGTAATTTACGTAGATCCCTATAATTGGCCCCCTCTATTTCGTACCCCTGACGACAACCCACAGTTTATTGGCATGCACGCACTGTGATTAGCCCCTTCTCTTCTCCAAAGACAGAATTCTGGAGGAATTTGAAAGCTCAGGACGCTAAAGAAGTTGCTCGACAGTTCTTCTTCCTTTTCTATGCAAATACTTGGAACATTAACACTTTTATTTATTCTTCAGTCAAGGACGTTTTTGCAGGAGTCACTTTCTTGAATTAAGGCCTGGTCTAGGCTTTGGGCCGGATTTCGAGAGCCTGTAATGGCTTTTCAAAACCGGATGTAACTTTCGTTTGTTGACTTTGGGCTTTTCGACTGCCATTTGATCTTCACAGTGTCTCCCACAATTTCCAGCTTCTCACTCATCATGAGCTATATTGTACCAAAGTTAAATGTTTTAATTCCCAGGCCAAAGACGATAGCATCGTAGCATAACTAGCGGACCCCTTGCTTCCCTCCTTCTCTGGTTCCTAATTATGACTAGAATCTGACCCTTTTATCTCCAAACATCACTCCCCCGTGATATCCATTGATTTTTTTCCTTAATTTTTGTTAACTCTATCCTGCTTTATATTATGGCATTTGCCTGATGATGAAAAACCGAATGGATTCATTTGCCTAACTTGACTTCCTGAATGCTTACATGAACATCATATTACTCTTCGATGTAGCCGTTTCTAGTGGACTGATGTATGCCCGTACCCTGATAAGTGTGTTTTAAAATCGCCCCTCTTCTGCGTTCTCCCAACAGTACAGCAACCGCACTGCTGATAATATTTTTACAGGCCTCAGAACTGTTTCACATCTGCCTACCTAATTGGTATGAGGGGAAGGAAACAAAATTTGGCTGAATGCAAGACATTACCTTCAGTCTGCAACTTATTAAGAACGCACAGTGTGGCGAGTGCTGCACGAAACATTCCGCAATTTGAAAAAGACCGGTACTTACACGCAAAGCAATATTGAGTAGAGCTATACGTTTATCATGCAGTTCAATTTCAATTCTTTTCAGTCTCGCTAGGGTACCGACTCTGAGATAGGCTTCTTTCTGACCACCGCAAAAAAGTTGATTCTGTAAAAAATGGCTACTTGAATAGTATGCACTTTTATTGTTGATTTTGACTGTCTTTATAAATTCAAATATATTCTATGGAAAGCATGCACGCAAAAATACTCTATTATACTTTTTTGATAGCAAATTATGCCTTCTTGTAATTTTATTCTTTAAGGAAAGGTTTTCCTGGGTTTAAAAAATGTTTCTAAATTGCTACATGATTTTGAAAGCTACTGGCTGCTAGAACTAAATTCAGGTTTTACAAACGTAATGTTGTGTTCATCCTGTTAAGAGGAAAGTACGTTCTTGTCGATGGTTTAAAAAAGTGGTTGCGTGGCTCTCATATAATTTCGCAATAAACATGGATTATGCTGTATACATCAGGAGCAGCATTAATAAATTGACGGATACGATATGTTATGAATGAACACCGCACAGTCGTAAAAAAACTCAAAATAAGAATGTTTAAAACCGCAGTAAACCCTTCCTTTACGAATAAATTTTAAAGAAATCATAATTTGCTATCAGATGAGTACAAGAGAGAAATTCTTCATGCATGCTTTTCATACAATATATTTGAATTTATAAAGGCAGTCAAAATTAATGATAAAAATGCATACTATTTAATCAGCCATTTTTTTACAACATCAAATTTTTCGCAGCGGGCAGGAAGGGGCTTTTCACGGAGTTGGCATCCTAGCGTGGCCGAAAACAATGGAAACTGGACTACATGATAAACATTCTTGCAACCCTACTCAATGCTGGTTTGCAAGTGATTACCGGTCTTTTTCGAACTGCGGAATGTTACATGCAGCCCTCGCCATAATGCACACCGTCCATTAATTTGCCAAGACGTGTGGAAGAGCACCATCAACTAACTGAATGCTTGCAATATTTATCGAGGCCACAGACCACTTTTAATGACGGTGATTTTTTAAATTCAAGTAAATTTTAGTGTACATCTTCCTCTTCATGCACAAATGCTTCTTGATTTGACTGATTCGTCTAACCGCTGTTTAACGTAAGTGTCCATTTGGCATACGCACCTTTTGTCTTCTATTCAGAATGATATGTCAAAGACTTTTAGTCGACGACTGTGCTTTTAACCGAACAAGTGGTAAACAGGAAAACTCCACGACAGTTATAAATCAAGCGTGATGCAAAATTGTCATGCCTCCATTTATCGTATCCTTTACGTAAGAGGTGACCTGAGACCCCTGAAATACTAGCTGGAACCAGTAAGTTACTCACCAATTTAAAAGTCATCTGGAAAACTTTTGCAAACCTTACTGCCTTTCCATACGGCGGTGTGCTGGTTTCACATATATCTATTTGTTTTTTAAGATGGGCAAATGTTATTTTTTAAATATCATTAGGCTTACTCAGCTATGGAGAAGAATGCATATTTTTCATGAGTTCGTATGCTTGCATAAGTTTAACCGCATTTGATGGACAGAATGCAAGACTATTTCCCAGCAAAACACAAAACTTTTAATTCCCCTTCTATTTGGCGTTTTGCGTCCACTTCTGCGGAAGTGAGTGTTGGGATTAAGACGATGGTAACCGTTAGTAGTAAGGATTAAGCTAGGATTAGATTTAAGGTGAGGATTTGGGTCCAATTTAGGGTCAGGATGAATGTGTGGCGGACAGCCAAAATTGCTGTCCGAGTTCCCAGTTCAATGCCTACTGTCTCAAGGTCTTACAACTGCGTAGGGAGAGCTTCTAGGCTCTTGACTAGCTTCTACTCACGCACACAAGCAGTCGCAGTTGCCTTAGTGTCACTAGAGTATGCTGTCGTCCGACCGACGAGCATAAACCAATAAACCCGACTACCCATCGTGTAATTTAACAGGCCAATTGGACGCCACTTAAAGTTGCTTCACATACTCATAAAAGCAACTGCCACCGCTTTTTCTCTCGCAAGCCAGACTGGACGCGGTAAACACTAGTCTTGGCTTCGCCAGTGATCACTGCTGTCTCGGGCACTAAGTGAGGGTTCTGTGCAGAATGAATTCCTCCCATAGGTGCATTCTATCTTTTCAGACTACTGAGGATTCGGCCTGATGTTTGTAGTGCTCAGAACACACTCACTGCTTTGGCGTTAACTCATGTGAAGTCCAAACCTGCATTTCAGAAGTCTGACACAGTTCATGTGTGACACGCATAGACTCCAACCACGTCCACGTCTTTTGAGAAGAAGAAGATGACTCGATCGCTAGGACAAAACTTTTATTCACCTGACATTTCGAGATCCGTCGCGGATTCGTCATCAGAGACATAGTCAAAGAGCAGTAGCAGATACGGGTAGCGTATGCACAGGCGTTTGCACTATTTATAGGATACAGTCATTGCTGCAAACATACAGAGACAATTAACGGTAATTGCCTTCTTTTGCGTAGATGGTTTGTTGGAGGGCATGCGGGCTCTGACCTGTTGAACTTTCATCACGCGTGGTGGACTGAGGCATGATGACTGCTGGGCCATATGGCCCTCCGGTGTTGGCGTAGGTCAGAGGCCGCATGCCCTCCAAGAAGCCATCCACGCACAAGAAGGCAATTAACGTTAATTGTCACTGTATGTTTGCAGCAATGACTGTGTCCTATAAATACTGCAACCTCCTGTGCATATGCCTAGTGTATCTGCTACTACGCTTTGATCACGCCTCTGATGACGAATCCGCGACGGATCTCGAAACGTCAGGCGAATAAAACTGTTGTCCCAACGATCGAGTCGTCGTCGTCGTCTCAATTTCTTCCCCGGGGTCTCGCTTGTTCGCTTGTATTGGCATTGTCTTTTTGGCGCCAGAGGGGGGTGGGGGGAGTGGCAAGCGCAGTTGCAGGCTCACGCCTCAGCAGCCATGTGTTGCACCTGAGTCGAGCGTAGCGCTTCCGGCCGCCCTGGTTGCCCGCACCATATTCTGCCTTCCACCTTCTTGACTTTGTCATGACTCCGTGCACACGCGGATGAGGACAGAAGGATTGCGGTAGATGCAACGCAAGTCTACCATTACGTAAAAACGAACTTTTGTTTAACAATTGTAGAAACGTATGTTCCAGTGTGGATTTGGTTGTTCTGTAGGCCTGTCAAGTCATTGACTGCGCGTGCTTTAGCTTTCTATTAGCAAACCTTTATCTCAGAAAGTGATAAATGGCGATAAAATTACTTGTTTATACACAGTATGGCGAGGGCTGCGTGCAAAACCGTCAAAGTCGTAGTTAAATCCTTCAAGTTCGCAAATCGTTTACTTCACGGACGCACAATTGATATTACGTAAGAAGGACAGTACAACTTAAAAGGAGAGCATATTTAAATGTTTGAATTACTCAAGTATCATTTATTAAATCAGAACTAATTAGTTTTGCTGTAAACTGTGAAATCGCAAAGAGGGCATTTACGACAGGTCAATTATTCAAGTCCTTTTACAACTGCATTAGTGTAGGAAAAAGAGATAAAAGTACAAACTAAGGAAACTTAATAAATTTTTAACATACCAATATTTTGTGGATTGTCCTTTAGCTTTTAAAACAGCCGTTAGTTGGGAGGGCATGGAAAGAACTAGTTGTCAATTGTTGTTTGGTTTATGCAATTATTAAGTACCAATTCCAATTTCTGCTCCATTTATAGATTTTTAGCTGGCTTCTCTCAGTTCCTCTTGATTAAAGCGGATAGATTCTTGATTGGATTAAGGTCCGGAGATTTAGGAGGAATTAAAATGCTCTGCAGGCCACAGGCAGAAAGGCAGGCTGTCATCTGAAAAAATTCACTTACAGTCTTAAGGTGAATGATTATCATACCTCCTTTGATCTGTGAACAGGGGCGTTATTTTGTAACATAACGGTGTCCATCTGACGTCTTTGAATGTTAATGTGTCCGAGGGCATCTTTTACTATGCCCAAGAAGGTACGGCTTTTTATGGTGCCTTTTGTTGACCGTCAAATCGGTCGCACTCCGAACTTTATAGACATCCAAACCACACGACAACGACAGTTCTTGAAAGTCCGCGTTGATGCTGTATATTTTTGGAAAGTTCTTGCCGCATATTACCGTCTGTGCCGACTTCGACGGCTTGTCTAAAAATAGGCCCTCATTGCAGAAGTAAATGCTCTTGCAATATGAAGGCCTACGACTTATTTATTCCTAAACAAAGAGTAAATGTTCCTTAATTGGCTGTCTGCTGAAGAAGGCCGCATTCATACATTCTTTGTGCAATTATGAACCAAGAGAACATTGACAAATGTTCCCTTTGAATAGCCCTAATGGACATATAATGGTAGCTTTCTACTATTTGACGAATAAAATCGTCATCTTGCTTCGTTGTGGACAGTTTTTGTCCATGAATTTTACGTCCAAGCACTGTTTTATGGTTAATAATTCTCGTGATTGTGGCCTTACTAATACCAAACATACTAGCTAACGACTTAAGCGGCAGCCCTTCGGCTGCCATTTTTCATATGCGCACGAAGTCGGCCTCAGACAGGAAATTTTTGACATCTGAACACTACGACAGGAAACAGAAAAATAAAAGCACAGTGCGAGTTCCGCCTATATATCAAGTTGACACTCATAGATATCGGTACGATTAAACAAATTTACGATCAAAATTTACAAAACTGTCTTTTATACTAGCAAATAATAATTTCTAAAACTCAAATTTTTTCCTTGTTTCTGAAACTAAATGCGATTCCTTAAACTTGGCATCACTTCCATTTGAGCAATTTCCGACAAAGTTTTCCAGTTCTGGAAAGGATTATTATCCCACTTCGACAGCACAATGCATATTACTAACAACTTTGGTTCTGTCGTACCTTATGGCATATAAATATGTTCGATATAAACTTACTCATGATTTAGCCAAAATTAGTGCCTATTTCGCTCCAAAACTTTAACTAAGATGGCAGTTTTCCAAACTAAAGCTTTTAATATCAAATCCAGTCATTTGATCAAAATAACTTGTTCAAATATATGCTAACCTACTAAGTTCAAGTTAGTCCTGAAGTTGCATGCAGGACTTACCATAATGTACACCTGGATAGCTGGTTATCCTTCCTTCAGAAACGGTTTTACCAATCAGTCAAGCAGAGTTGCTGAATAACTTATCATAATGATACCTTACTCCAGTAACTAAAATTACTCGGTAAAAGTAATTCCTCAGTTGAAGAAAACGAAACAACGAACAACGAGGCGCCTACAAAAGAGTGTACGTGAGCATATACCGGCCTGGTTACGCAAAGGTGAAACTAGATCGATCTCGAGTTCTATTCTCGCACATCTTGTCGATATGAATCATCGAGTCGATACTAACGAAGCCTTTCAGGTTGTCTACCGGACACAAGCCAACTTTTCCAAGGGCCAACGCCAACAGGTGCTTGCAACAGCCGAAGCAGTAGCTATACGGCTAGAGAATCCGGTGCTGTTTTGTCAAAAGAAGCTGACAGAAGCCCTTTCACTTCTGTGGCCGACCCCAACATCCGGTGGCGATCGCACTTTGCCCCCACGTCCCAGTGACAGTCGTTTGCTACGCGCAAATAGCAGCAATTATCCCCCCATGCATCTGCCCTCTGATCAACCCCACAACCTAACCCAATTACCCCCCCCCCTACCCCTTCCCAGACGCACGAGCCTCGACACGCCGACCTCGCCATGCGGGCGACGCGTAAAAGATGAATTGTACTTAGACTGCACTATTTAACCCTGTCCATCTGTATAGTTTTAATTACCCTGCAACTGTTCTGGCCTGATGATGCTTTGCTGAAAACATATGTTTGCCATTCTTGACTTCGCAAAACCAGCAAAAATTGACTGAGTTGAGGTCGGAGACTTACGATTTAAACAGACCTCAGTTAATGTCAGTGTTATAAAGATTATGACAGAGTCGAAGTTTAAGGCTTGATCTAGTTGTGTAAAGTAAGTCGCGGACTAATTTTCTGGTATCCTTTCTCCGCGCTGTTTATGTGGTCGCCAACATACAGTCGGCGTAAGTTTTTGCTACTCCAAATTCTTTATCTGGCCGTAAATTCACTGGACTTTATAAGCTACAGTTGTAAAGCAGTGCCTCTCAGTTTTCCAGTTTGCGTCAAATAAAAGACCAATGTGCGTTCAATCAATTAGAAACTACGGTTAGGACATTCGCCCTGACCAGAGAGATCGCAAGTTCAAAAATCGAGTGTGGCAGCAATTTCAGCGGCAACACTAGAGATGAGTATAACTAGCCGATGACGGCAAATAAGCCAGAAAAGCGCTTCCTTGCGTGTCCGTTCGCACCTGCCCATGTTCGTCTCGCCGGTGGTTGCTGCGCCGATACCGGTGTCTTCGATCCTATCGGAATGTCGAACTCCGCCATCAGGGTTTATGTGCAGACCGTTGTCATGTGCGTCTGCGTTCAAGCCCGACAGGAGGTTTTGTTGGTTCACGTTCCCCACGGTATAGGTTACGGCTTCATTGGTGCCTGATATAGGTTCCCGCACGCCTGTATTTTGGCCCGGTGTGGGGTTTCTAGCCATTGCGACCCGTCTACCTTCCTGCCGGCGGTTTCTTTGATTAAGCTGCACGCGTAAGGCCTGGTAAGCCGCCGGGAGAATCGTACAGCGATGAATGGAATTTGGTGCTATGTGCCATACTTCAAATGTTTCTCTGGCTGGTTGTGCACTATCTCGACCTACAATTTCTGCTTCATCAAAAGTGAACATGTGCCCACAAGCCGCAGAATGTTCTGCTACCAATGAGAATTGATCCATCCTTCTCACTGCACTTGCGTGCTCGCTCATACGGGTCTGCAGTCGCTTTACGGTATCCACAATATAATTCGCCCTGCTGGAATCGCACTGGGCGCAATAGACGACGTTTGCTGTTTCTCCGCGGAGCAGAGAAGTCTTTGGTCTCATGACCTTAGGTCTGTGTGCTACGCGGATACCCAGCGGTTTTGACAGACACGCGAATGCTTCAGAAACGTTCTCAATGTATGGCATTTCTCCACATTCTCGGTTGTTCCATTACTGGCCATGTAGCTTGTTTTGGTTGCCTGCCGCGTTCTAGGAAGCCGCGAGGGTAGCCGTTAGAGAGGAACATCCGCCGGAGATATTTAAGTTCTGCCATTTTGCCACCTGCCTCGTTGCAATGTGTTTCTGCCCTTTTGTAGAGCGTTCGCACACAGCTGCATTTGTGGCTCAGCGGATGCTCACTTTGATAGCTGAGTATCTGACGTGTATCGGGTGCCTTTTGGTATACCGTCGTCTTTAGGCTTCCGTTAGTCTTACATTGGACCAGGACGTATAAGAACGCAAATTGATTGTTGACCTCAGCTTCCATTGGGAGGCAAACACAGAATTGAGGATCTTGTGAAATTCAGAAACAATTTCGCGCTTGAGGACTACGAAGGTATGTATGTGTGTGTCAGCAATGCAGTTGCTCCCGTGAGTAGATCAATTAATCAATTGGGCAAGCTTGACAAACATCGATTGCAATCTAGTACACAGCTGTGGCATGGCTGGTTTGGAAAAGTAGTATCTGTTCGATGGATACCTATTTTCAAATTCATACGATTAAAGTAGTATCTTTGTTTGTCATAGGAACCAGGTTATATCACTTTTTGTAGAAGCAAAACTACTTTTCAGAAGTTGTGGCCTATTTGAAAAAAATTGTCGACGATTCATGCATAGACACCAGAACTGACCGCCCTTATCGTTTGTAATGCCCACGGCTGTATTTCAGAGGGCTATGACGTTCACCAACCCAGCGGATAATGGAATGCGAATGAAAGTTTCCATCTGAAGATATGGATTTAAATTTATCAAGACAGGGGTTATATTTTCATACGCCATCAATCCCACGCAAGTTTATAAATAAAAGAAAAATAAAATAACATTAATTGACGGAAAATCGAATGCCTGTTGAATGTAGGGCTGAAAATGTAGCACTGAAGAAATAAATTTATCAGTATTATTTTTCAGCCTAACTCATCAAGCAGAACGCAGAGCAGATCATGGGAATATGAGGGTCTCTTCATTCAGGAATGTACGGCAGTACATTGATGCAAATATGCTAATGAAAGCTACAGATTCATAAGTAAACTGCGGTTAAAGTTATTATTTTACTCAATCAATTCTGACTTTCCCACTCAAAGATAGCAGAGAAATTTTTGGCTCATCAACCAATGCAACTGCGCACGAAAAAGAACCATTAACGGGAAGTTCACAACCACAGCATTAATTATTCCAACTTTTTGAATAACGCCTTGACTAACCCGCAATGGAAGCTGCAGGAATTTGAGCGGGTAATATGAGCATTTGTTAGAGGACTCTAGAAGGCAAAATAAAAGCGGCTGAAGGGCGAACAAGGAGGGGTGAGCAAATCCCCCTATCTTCGAGTGAAACTGCTGCTGCTGCTGCCTTATGAACAAGTGCGATATTTCTGCAAATATTCCCATATTTACTATGAAATGTCGATTTAGCATACATGTTCTCAGCAACTCTCCTCATTAGGCTAGTGCATTTGCAGGGATAATGAAAATTGTGCAGTTGGACAGGATTATTCAGTGCGCTTTGATTAAAATTAATCATTTTCACGCCTGCATGGCAAAATTGGCATATAGGTCCTTATGCTGGGGCAAGGAAGGAAATTGGGTTAGGTTATGGGCATTGAGTAGGGTTCAGGTAAATGGAGTGATTATTTTATAACCCAGTGTGTCATCAACGGTTATGAACAAAAGTTTTATTTGAATGCCGTTTCGGATTCTGCCGGGAATCCGAAACGTCAGGCAAATAAAAATCTCGTTCCGGTGACCGCACCCTCCTCTTTTGAACTGCTTCCTGGAACTCGCATATTCTCTACCATTGGCAACACCGGTTATGTCCCCCAGTTATGCGTTACGAAGAAGAGGCAGAACAGGATAGCAGCTAGTACTTTACTTTCAGTTGTAATAGTGCATCAGCTCTGTTTCTTGTGTACCCAGCAGCTTGTCTTCTGTGATCGCTCTCGTCTCAGGCAACAAAGTCTCGTTCTGCTCACAGCCTCGCTATTTAAGGGGCTGTAGTCATTGCTCCCCATTGGCTCTCCACGTGTGGCCGTGCGCGCGCTATGCCCCTGACCAGGCGTGACCTCAGCATGACAGCGGTCTCGCGTGGTTTCTGCCGTTGAAAATCGCGTGAATTGGCCCTTCAGTATGCGCCGCACTGGCCTGTTCGCGCGCCTTTGTCCGGCGTGACCTCAGAACCTAGTCAGCGGCGGTCTCGCGTGTTCCGTCCTTGTTTTCCTGCCTCGGGGACGGCGCGAGTGTTAGACCCTCCTAACAGATAATTACCGCCATTTGCACATACTGTCAGTAGGGCATGCGATCGCCACGGCCACGGAAGTTAAATGCGATAGTTGCAGAAGTTAAAAATGCGCTAAAATCAGTTAAAATTCCGAATCTACAATATTTCTAGCCAATACACTCGTTTTAACTGTTCTATTAGGAGAATACAGGTTTCATAGCAATCAGATTATTAAACACGTGAAGCTTTTTATTTTTTACGATACGACAGTTTGACGCTTGCATCCGACGATGTCCAAGACGTCTCTCAGGAGGTTAAAATAAAATACAATAGCTTGTACGACTTACGCTGCATCTACCGCACTTCCTTTTCCCTCCCCCTTCCCTGTGTCCAATGTTATGACGGGACTAGGAAGGCTGAGAGTGTTATAACCTTGTGTGAGCCCTTACGTCGGCATTGGGTTTTTTTCCCTTAGGTGCACGCTAGGAAAGGAAGGCAGACAGGATAGCAGAGTATAGTTTACTATAACTGTTTCTGCTTGTACATCATTTCCGTCTTCTGCGTGCCTGGCAGCCTGTCCTCCTGTGCAGCTCGGTCATTTCTGCAGTTCAGTAGTGTCTGTACCTCGGTCTTCTCCGTAGCTCGGTAGTGGCTGCAGCTCGTCCTGTGTCCATCAGCAGCGTGTCTTCTGTCGTCGGTCTCGTCTCCACAGCAACAGGTCTCGGTAACAGACTCTCCTGTCGCGAACAGCAGAATGCCCTTCACCTCGCAGCCTCGCTAGTTAAGGGCCAGTAGTCTTTGTTCCCTATTGACCCTCCACCAGTGGCCCATGCAGGCAGCCATCCTGCGGCGACCTCAGTGTGATAGCCCGGTAGCTGTGTCACGCCTGCGCAGAACTCCTTTGCGTCCTCGCGTGGCGTCGGCCCTTGCCCCTTCTGTATGCGCCCGCTGGCATTTGGGCTTCCTCTGTTCTCTCGTGACCTCAAGACGGCCCGAGCGATGACTCGCGTGCTGGGCATCTTTTCGCGCCTTCTATCGCTTCAAACCCCCCCCCCCATCCCCTGCCCGGACTCAACAAACGCTCATCAACTTGCAACCAGCTGATTTCTATCAACCCTACGCCCCTTCCTTATCCTAATGACTAATGTGCGTTTTGTGATAACATAATTACCAACATGTTACGTCTAACAGCCGATCATTAGACGTCAGATAATGAGACCAAAAGACCCACTGCCAGGGCAAGAAACATCCGGAGCCGTTTGTGGGCTCCGCCGAAGTTGTCGGCAAGCGACTACCTCAAAACTCATAAGTCAGTTGCAGGCTACGCTTGCCCAGAACGCATATCGAAGGCACGCAAGAGGGATTTTGTCCAGTCGGTAAAATGTAATCACATGCTTATTTAGTGACTATCAGTCGACAGAAGTTATGCGTTCAAGAGAAATAAGCAGCGCAGCCATGTGCCGCCTTCTTAGCATTTATATAAACGGACACCTTTAGGAAACTGACAAAAACCAACTGTAAATTGTGGTATTTTGATATGCAGACATTTCAACCCAACTGACCCTTTCTATCCCGGGACTGCGATTAAATGCGTTTTTGAGACCCAACAAAAACTTCAGGTCTGCGACATTATTTGCGAAGTTAGCTGAATGGATAGGGCACGTAAGCGCAAAAGCCAGCGTCATGTTTCACGTATCACTCCGAATAACCAGCCAATTTTCAAGGGATGTTATCAGTGCCAGTCGCAACATTTGTTCCCATTTTATCTCAAGCCATGATGATTAATAACTGGCCCATTTTGACGCAAAACAATACTCTGTCGAAGATGCGATAGAGGACGGCTTACGCAGTTATTTAAATTTATGGAATCGATTACCCATATGCGTCTGTACGCACAAAGAAATGGCCTAGAGAGGCACGTAGTGGTAGCGGAAGAATAGAGACAACCTACAACACAGGAGTGTCAAGAATAAGTCACTTTGTTTTTAAAACACTTTTACTTAAGAGATGACCTCAAAAAATTTGCAATTATATAAATTCAGTATTTATGAAAAATAGGATGTTAACCATAGGGTTATCATCTTTCTGGCCGAGGTTGGGGAAGGAGGAGGCACGAGACATTTTCATCACTGTTTATTGAGGTTTCGAAGTTGAAACATGAGGGAAGGAGTTGTCCCAAGACACTTGGTCAGAAGAAATTGCAAAGGATGAGGGGAGAACCGAGTCAGCAGCTTTTGATGCTTCAGTCGAAGGTAGAGCAGATTGTGAAGGCGATGCTCGAATTGGAGTAACAAGGTGAGCCTGTCAAATAAAAAAAAGAAAACACAATTTGACTTGCAATAGAAAGTTGGCAAAAATGAAATGTACCTTTGTGGTGAGCAGACAAAAGAAATAACTAAAAAGTCAGTAAAAAAGTAGCAATCTTGTATGCATTTGACTATTCGGCCTCGCCAGACCAAGTTCGAGGACGTTCCCAGGGTAACGATGACCACCAAATATTACATTGGAACACGGAGAGGTGGGATTAAAAATATCTCGTTATGAGAAGACACGGGTGTTTGCTATCAGCTCCCCCGCGCCTCATGACAGAAAAGCATAGGGACAGTGTACACATGGGGGGGGGGGTGCGCAAATACGAATGTTCGAGAACTGAGATAACAGTCAGCAAAAGATTTCGGTCTGGTAGTAGTCTGACCAAAAGATATTTGAGTAAACAGCAAAGTATGGATCTACTTATTCTACTGCCAGTTCATAAGGTTATTTTTTGAGTTAGTATTTTCATACACTTTTCATGCCAGCATTTTTGGACCATAGTTGTAAACTCAGTTAAGCATGATACCTAATCACGGATGAAATTTGGCGTCAACAAAAGAGACCTTATATTAATGTGCTTGACGAGGTTAAAACCTTTTTGAGCATGTTTTGTAGCTAAATAGTAGGTTACTAGGGCATAAATAGAATGCCTTAACCCCGAAAGGCACTAATTACTTGTTGCCGCAGATAAAACATTTATCTTCCTCTAAGCACGGAAATCGCTTTCGTTAAGCTTATTCTCGAAAGATTTTTAAAGAACGGCAGTATAATTAATCAAGTATTTCTCAAACAGCTAAGTCTACTCCGTGTACTTTCTAAATTTCATGTTAGCAGAAATGACGCAAACAGCTACTTTTGAAAAATTTGCATACACACGGAAATCAAGTGGACGTCAAAAAATATTCCCCGGACGCCCTACGATTCCTTTTTAAGGAAAAATAAAACACTTATGCGCAAAGTAGTTTCTTAAAAAAGAAAACATTCACATTTTCTGCAAATAACGCGTTTATTAACACTTTGCCTCGCCGATTTTCGTAGACGGAGTAACCACGTTTCAAGATGGCTTTGGTTGTTTGATGAATTTTCCATATACAGTAGTTGCCGGTAAATAGGCCCAACTGCTTATTAAGCCCAATTTGGTCTGGGCCCGAGGTGGGCTTAATAAGCGGCGACCACTGTATATAGGAAGGCTAACAACTAGCGAACAACGCGGGAGACACTGGCATACCATACAAAGAATAACACGTTTCTTTTGTAAATATCTTCCGCTTTTCACTAAAATTCATCGCGACAAAAACATAACTAGGAACACTACGAAAGCGCATTGGATTCATTTGAGCGTAGCCCTTTAATTTATAAAAAACTGCAACGTCGTAATAGAACTACAGTGAAAACAAGTTTAGTTCGTATTTACAGGACAGGAGGTTGTATATATGAAGGCCACTGTTGAGAAAATAGACAGTCGAGTTTCTTCTGGGCATTGCTACTCGAGGAAAATAAAGGATATTTCAGATTTTGTAAATTAAGTACATTCTTCCTCGTGGCCTTCGCAATTTCGATAAGCATAAGATCATCAAGGCTACGGTTATTAATTCTCATAAAGGGCAGCTAGCCTTAATGCTCTTGATAAATGGAAAATAATCTTAAACCAAGGATTAACTGAAAAATATCGTGGGAAATTGACTTAAATGCATTTCTACAGCTTCTGAGACTTAAAAACGTAAAATAAAGAAATTTGTGTTGGTGAGATACCCCATAGCAAACACTTTGTGTTAAAATGCTATAGGTCAGAATTGGGTTTTGCAGAGCACAAAATAATCTCTCCAGCAGCGTAAAGAATTTTGTCTTACAATGCTGATAATTATATTAGGAAATCATATTTTATTTTTGGTTGAGGGATATGATGACCATGATCTTTTGCAGGTCAACAAACTTTTGGCAGCCGTTGCCTTTTATGGTTAGATAGCCCACGAAGGTCAACTGTAACGTGCGGCAACAAACTAAGGCTACCGTAATAAGGCGTATTTCGTCAACAGCAGTAACCCAGTTGGCGGAATTACGTCAAAGATCGTCATATTTTCAGTGTCTATTATCAGTCATGTCAAAAGCTTTTCATCTGTAGCAATGACGTGAAATTTAAAACGAAATTATGAGAGCGGTTTTAATATTAGGTATCGTACAGTATAATCGACTAGATTTAAATCATTTCGAGATTTCAGCCACTGAAAAAAAAACACCACTCCGTGAGTAATAACTAACTAAAAAAACATGTTTTTTTCACATTATCTTTTTATACGTTTATTAATTCCAATATATTTTACAGTAAGACGGCAAAAAATTACTTTATTCTAGAAAATTAGGTCTACTTCAAGAAACGATTTCGTCCGGTCTTAAAACATTCTTTAATTATAAGATATTTGAAGACTGTGAAGTGTTTATTCATGCAGCATCGTGTCTGTCCATTTGATAATACGGTTTATAACTTGCACACGATTCATATCTATTTTAAACTTTTGTGAACACCACGGGACGCATTCCTCGTAGCGTGGAAAATGTGTTAAATTCCGTAGAAGGGATTTACACCACACGTATTCCGAAAAACTTGAATTCCAGTGTACCACCCGTGTAGTTCACTATTTTTAGGCAAGTGCAGGTTTTCAAAATCGAAAGATAGCCCCATTTAAGCATAACATTGAAAGATGAAATAATTGCCTACGTAATAAATATACAAAAGAATATTTTCCGGCCTATTTTCTGTAAAATATATGTAACCTCTAAAGGCATCGGAAATCAATGATGAATAACGAACAGGCGATGAGAATTTTTCGCTAATAGACGACGTACTGCACACTTCAATCAGTCTGAGTTGCTATAATACTTAAAACTGAGGCACCTTGTACACCACCGTTGAAGGAGTTTTATTAACTTTACAATCTTTACAATTTTCTGGGACTAATTACTTCCTTTTATGAAGTTGTCAGTTACTGCAGGATTCGTATCATCGGTTGTCTACATTTTTGAGTTGCACCTATCTCCAAATAATAATTAATACTTCACACCCAAAATTAAAGATTAATTAACAACGGCCGCAGTCAGATTACCCGCTAAACAGACTTCACAGAACTGAGGTAGCAAGAAATATATCAGCCTGAGTTCATCAAATTTGTCGTGGCACATAAATTTCGGTTTTGACCAATTATGCCTTGACAATAGAGAGTCGGCCAAGCGTTCCGAAAGGTCAGCGTATCAATAAATGCGTTTCTGGTAGCCCGTCTTATTTCTCGGAATACAACGATTCTGGTTGGACTTTACCTTCTCCTTGCATACGAAAGAAGTTTATCTGTTAGATACGCCTTTAAGGTCATGAAAAATAGAGTCATGAAAAACGTGCAACTATCGCAGTAATAGCGCGAAATTAACGCATATCTTCGCCAGTTTATACAGAAAGGATTGGAGAATCCTCAGTTCCGATCGGTAAACAAACACGAAACAATTTTTCGTGCAACTAGAAAAGGTAGGGCTTTGAAAAAATAAGTATGCAACATATACAAAAGAGAACCCTAATGGCGTGCTTGGAGAAAACATGGTTAACACCGAACCCAAAAAATCTATTTGTCGCAGTCGGTAAAAAACGCTTGTGGCAAGCCTCAAAAAACAACTTCTCCGTGAATAGTGTTGCCAGGCGTTCAATAAAGTAAGGATTTTTTCCACGAAAATGGTGAAAATCACGCATGCATAGGAAAATGTTGAATGATCGATGATAGACAGTGAAAACATGAGGGGTTGCAGGTAGTAGTCCATATACCAGCCACATCATTTTTCCACGAGGTAAGGCGGACTGAAATAGACTTGACCAACCAAAATTCGACCTGATAGGAAGCAGTGCCGTTAAATGTTCTGATATTCGGAATGCCCACCAAGTCCGCAAACATACAGTACCTAAATAAATAATTTAATTAGCTGCGGGCAGGAGACAAGCGTGCTCAGCTGAAAAATGTGTTCAGCAACAACTCCGCATAAAAGTGCACATTTTACTTTTGAAGGTTGGGTGGGGGGGGGTGGAAGAGGAGAGAAGGAGAGGAACAAAATCCGAGGAGTCCCGATTTACTCTTTCGTAAAGTTCTAAGAGCTCTACCCCTACGTTTATCCGGAAATATTGCTCTTTAAAAGCGCATAGGCAATGTCCCCTACGGAGCACTTCATGAATACAAGATAATAGCCTTGCCTTTTTGCGTCTTTTGCTTTGCTCTAACAAGTGCAAAAAAACAGGGACAACGATCGGAAGCAATAAATTCCATTATAAGGTAAGGGTGGTAGATAAGGGGGAGGGGGGGATACGGGTAGGATAAAGGAATTTACATAAACCTATTTTGGGGAGGCAAAAATGAATAAGCAAACACTTACGCAACTGTCAAGCACGCAGTCTGAGATGCTGGAAATTAAGAGCGGTGAGCGGTCAGAAACGGTGTTCTAATCAGGGACAGAAATTAAAAATTCCACGTGAACTGTTTCAAACCCATGATAATCAATCAAACTGTCATTAAATTCGAATCTGTTGATGACCACTATTGAAGATGAAACCATCCAGACCATAACTAAACGTCTGTCTATAGAGTAACTCGACAACAAACCTTTAACTCTAACCTCTAGGAATATACCCAGAGCTTAACCTTACATCTATAGTACATGACTTCGTTATTTTGATTTGCTGGGTATAGTCAAAATTCACAAAGTCCTTTACTAAAGAAAAATGCATGTTTCATCATGTATATCAGGTAGGATTTGGGCGACATAAATTGGTTGCCCGAGATTCAACAGATTTTCCATATATTTTATAAGGACAAAATCAAACTTAGTAATTTTTTTAAGCCATGCGCTAGGAAAGGTTATTTATATAGCCAAAAATTATTCTGAAAACCACCTTTTAGGCGCAGGAAATTTTATAATAAGCCAATGGAAATCAGGTGAAAGTAAATGTGTGGAATCACTCTGTTTTCCAGAAAAAAGGAAAAAATTCAGCTTTTACATTTATTGCCAATTTCTGGAGTTTTTTCCATAAAACGCAGGAAAAAAATGGTCTGAATCGTATTTTATTTTTAACATACTTATATTCGGGACCAAAAAGTATAGTGCACCGTGGACATTGATGCCGAAAACAACCTATGCTCAGAAGAGTAGGTGGCAAGCATACGTATAGATTCTATAAATTCTCATCGGGCCGATTACATTTATATGGGAGGGCGTAAAACGTACATGGTAAATTGCAGATAATTATGATGATAGTTACCATGACTAATTTGCCTGTAACTGTGATCATAATTACCTGCAATTTACCCAGTGCGTTTTACCCCTTGCTATATAAACGTAATTGGCCCGATGAGAATTTATCGAAAGTATACGTATGCTCGGCCCTTACTCTTCTGAATTCTCTGATGGGAATATTCGCAAATTTAAAAAACGAGGTTCAGTTTGAAATGTGTGACAGCATATATTTTATGATATAGTTTCCGCGAATGCCTAATTGAGAAACGCATAGGCAGAACAGTAGCAGATTTTACTAATACCCAGGTCATTGTTCGCGCTGTCCGGCGTCCATTTGCAATCTTAGATTGCCATCTGAAAGCAAAATGTTATAGGGATAAGCGCTCGATCATAAAGGAAAAAATGAGTCCTTTCATTTTCATTACATACTTTATTTGCAGAAAGAAATAAAGAATAGCCGGTCAAAGTAGCCCATTTTTACGTTAAAATTACCTTATATAAGGTAACTTGTGCAGATTTCGGTCAGTGCTTTTTTAAGAGGTAACGTATTAAAACAAGTTTTGTAATAAGTCCTGGGCATACTCATATCCGAATCTTGCGGTAGACGTTCCTTTTTGCTTCCAAACGCGTTTTTATAGTTGGGTGAATCTAGAACTATGACTCAAACGCTCAGCTTCCTAAAGAATCGTATACGAAAAATCACTTTTCGGTAAATGCCTTT
Source organism: Ligula intestinalis (assembly GCA_036362985.1). Lineage (NCBI taxonomy): Eukaryota > Metazoa > Platyhelminthes > Cestoda > Diphyllobothriidea > Diphyllobothriidae > Ligula > Ligula intestinalis. Next base: position 90,518,176 of record JAYGXS010000002.1, read on the forward strand.
CAGAAATAATTTATTTTGAATATTTTGATAAAAAATATTGCACAGATGGTAAATGTATGAAGAAGGACTTAACAACAAGAAAAATTGGGAAATATTAACCATAATTTCAAGGTGGATATGACATTAGGTGAAATTCAATATTAGAGATAATTACGTGGACAACTGATAGAGGGAAAGTTTCTTTTTAAATAGCGAAGAAGTAGGTCTAAGACCGTCATCAGTCTGAGTATTATGTATGACCATCTGATCGTGTGACTATAATAGGACAGCGCAGCCTACAAACAAGACTTACGAAAATGGCTGCAATATAGAGAATAAATAATTGCATCGTTTGCAGCATCGAAGTAGTAAGCAACTTTTGTGGGGACGAAAATGCAGGTCAGACCTTTCTATTTATTTTTGGATTTATTTTATTGAAAAATATGCGTGAACATCTTTCGGCGAAATGTGCCATCAGGGAATTTTGAAAGAGCACCTTGAAAGCTATTTTCTTCACTGATCAAGGGCAAATTCACCACAGACTGTTGAGTGGGCGTTCTTTCTTTGGTCAACGAAGTTTTACGCTTGGATGCATTTACAAATATAGCGCAAAGGACCATTTGCATAAAAAAATGCCCGGGAACGCACCAGCTCAGTAAACTTTTTAAGGCGTATTTTATTTTGAAGGTTTGTATAGAGGCAAACAAGAGTTTACCTATCATGGTGACCGAAAGAGGACGCTGAAAAAAAACAGTATTCACTAACATTTTAAATACTCCTTATGATCTAGCATAGTCCATCGTCAACAAAAATCACAATAATTTTCCTAAATAGAGATACATACAGAGGATGCATATAAAATTACATGCTGACGAGAACATCAGCTACGTACATTCCAAGTTCTAGTCAATGACCAGACCCTCAACATGGTATAGGAGAAAATATATTCCTGCACTGGCCCGTTGGTAAAATTCAGCAAAAATAGTTTTGTTTTCACCAATCACGCCTTAAGCAACATAAAATCCGAAAAATCACGTCGGATTCCAGGTGAGGGTGGTAGTTTTAAAGCCTATTACCAAAAACATCGACATCTACCGACCCATCACCCGCTTTCCACTTCCCAACAGCACACGGCCCACAAACACACGGGTGCACAAACCATTACTCACCTCACAAGCCACTGGTCTAGCTGTTCTGATAGTTTAACTTGTCTATTGTAATCCTCTAACCCTTCCTTTTATTTTGTTTGATGAAGAGCACGCGTCACGAGCTCGAAAATTCACAAGCACATCTTGATTTTTCTGAAGAACCTCTTCTTTTCTTCATTTTTTTCGCTCGAAATGCATACCCCCTCTGATCTACATATGTAACTATGTCACGGAAAGTTTTTTTTCAAGGCTGTAAGGATACACAGAGCGCCGCTGAAATAGGAGTCTATCTGAACGAGCAACAACGCCGTGGCCAACGCCAAATCCAGGTGACGATCAAAAGTCGCACCCACACCCTATGGTGAAAGTTTATCACTCCGTACAATTGAAATTCATTTTCACTCCACGTACTCTGTCTATGACCATTTCTCACAGTCTACAATATTGCCTCTCCAACCCCAGTTCAATGGCCTCAACATGTCGACTCTGCCCTGCGGACGGTATGAAAATGATGAGTTTTCATGATAAGACATTCAGAAACCCTGTCCAGCTCTCTTATCTTTATTATCGATGGACTGTGCAGATCCCATGATGAAGTTGTGAAAGCGTATGCTTGCCGAATTGACATTCCAATGCCAATTTCGCGTGCAAAAGCAAAAGAGATTATACTACTGCTTTTTCCAATCCCGATCACTCACTGCATCGTCGTTCAACAGCGGACATAAACAAAGACTGCATGACATACTTACAAGTTCAGTGCTCTACTTTATCTATCGATCGTCCATTGCACTAAAACCGGACATTCAGAATCACAAGACAGACGTAAACTGTCCAATGCGTTTAAGTTAAAATATATGCATCTATAAAAAGTGTGAAAGCATTGGAAAATGTTTGCAGACAAGGCGCTTCCGTAGACACTATTTCTCTTTGAATGGTCAGAGTTACCCATAGGAAAGGAAGAGTAACTCCGGAAAGATGTACTCAACAGAGTAGTCTCCCCTATCCACAAATTTCCTTTGGCAACCTTTTATCAGTTTCAGAAGGACAGTTGGCGAGCATACGTATACTTTAGATAAATTCTCTTCGGGCCATTACATTTATATGGAAGGGGAAGGTACAGTGTGACAAGCAATCAATTAATTATCGTTCTAATCAACTTAGTCTTGGGAATGGGGGCTTGGGGTTTGGGTTTACATTTAGTGTCGATATTAAGAGGTTACAACCTCGCATCACTTTCACGACTTGAACTTATGTCTCCATGGACGGGAAAAATTATCCACATAGGTTTATCAGTTATGCGCGCAGTCATACTTCGGTTGCAGAATAGTACTTTATATAAAGGTAGAGCGATGGTTGTACTGAAGACCTTTCTGCTAATCTGTTCGAATCCCACTAAATTTTGACAGCTGAGTCAAATCCAACACTCTTCGCCCACTAATAATAAGTTATGCCTAGTAGTCATTCTAGCGGATTCTAAATGATTCTTTAGAAAATCCTGCGTGGGCAGCCAGCTTACCAGATCCGTTTTGGTGGATTCCATACCGAGGCCACACATTTTTCACAGTTGAATCAATTGAATTATTCAAAGCTGCCCAACCTCCTCTCCGCCCTCACGCATGTATTAAGCTTGCATATTTTAAAAGCCCACATCTAGTTGAAGTTAAAGTCCGGAACAAATAACACGGAACACAGGAGTTCCGTTTTTTTCTCATGCACTCACTGGTAGTCACATGTCCTTACGCAGACCAAAGAGGGGCCGGAGAATTAGACAAACACAACGATGCCATAGTAACGGTTCATATCACAAGCTAGGCACGGCTAACAATTTTAACTTGCTGTTTACTTAAAAAGGCCCTCCAAGTACGGTGGCAGCACTGAAAATCATGCGATATCATCTTCGACTGCATGAGGCCTTCCAAATAATTCGCTTCGCTACCAATGTAAAGTATCGCTATGAAAAAGAATTTCAAATTTATACTTTTGTAGCATCATCTAGGTTTAGAAAATTAAATTACCTTTCCAAAGGAAAAACGGAATATCCAGTGTTGAAATCCTTCAGCCAAAAGGGAAAAGTTTAAATTTATCTCAAGGAAAACTGTGCAGTCTGGTAATTTAAGTACTAACAGAGGGATAAAAATTTGAGGCCCCGCATCTTTATCGAAAAAACATCAATTTTTCGGCCTGCGAGTAAACGTCATATTTTGGTTAATGATTTAAAAATATATTAGTTTTCATATACACGTCGAAAATAATATAGATAGAAAAAAACTTGAAAGCAACGAAAATGAAAAGACGAGTTGGGGGTAATTGTAATCTAATGCCTGGATAAGGAAAACGGCATAATAGCGATTCGACCTGACGATTGTAGTCACATTTTCGGATCCTCAAGCTTCTTCCAAAAGTCGATATTTGTAAACAGACAATTTGTACTTTTTATTATTCCCTTGAGTTACAAATTCGCCCAAGGTTGCTCATTGTTATTGCTACGGTTTTTACATTTTTTAATGTCGGTTTGCGAGTAATTGTCTAGTCTTCGAAAAATTCCAGCATCTTGCATGTGTTTCAGTTCGCACTGTGGGTTGGGGGTGACTAGACAAAGTATTACGCTGAAGTAGCCTCAATTTAAGGATTTTCCAGGTTACTATGAGCAACCTAAATTTAATTAAACTTTTTAAGAAGAAAAATATACAATTTTAGATGCTAAAACAACTTATAAAAAAAATCTGCGCCTATAACTAAAAAAACATTACACTCAGAATGTCCCAAACGAATGGCCTCGGTTTCGGCCACGCATTACGCGTTTTATGTGTGGCGTTTCCTACTGTATTAAAGGGAATAAGTGACACAAAGATTCACTGTAAAAGAGACTTGCTCCTACTGTATGACGACAAAAATGCAATCAGCAAATGGAGAGCATTATTTTTTGTACTCGACTTCTGTTGGCTACGCACAGTTATCGTTTTTAGAGCAGTATAGAAACAGTACCAATCATATAGAATGACAAGACTCTACCCTCCCAAGACGTAACATGGAAAAAACCTCTAGCTGAGTGCGTTATCGTCTGTCATAGAACGCACAACACAGTCATTAGAGGAACGTAAAACAAGTTGAGAAGGACAAATGACAGTCAAATGAGGACAGACATTTTATACACTTCTGTAGGAAATTCACTCGCAGTTACTTGTCTCTTGCTTGCCTACAGGCAATTTGACAAAGTACACATTGTCCCTGATTTATGGGCCGAACGACCGCGACAGCAGCCACAACCAGTACTTCTAAAACCTGAAATTAGCGCAGCCTTAGATTTAAATTAATATAAATAAATGCGGTTGCATCGTCGAGGGATTGTGAGAGCTACCACAACCATCACTTCGGATGTTTTACAATTAGTGCAGAGTAAGCTTTAAAGAAATTCGGTTGATGGCAAAGTAGAAGGCTTTTCGATAACTGGAATCATATTTTTACTTGTCTGAGCTTTCGGGCTCTTTTGACAGGCCATCATCAGAGATAAAAGGCGTAAACGAAAGACAAGCAACAGTTATAGGACGCAGGGGCCAATCGACCGTCATGGAGGGGAGGAGAGAGGGGGAGGAACATTCAACCACCGGTGCCATCAGTCCGGAGATTCCTGCGTAGGGCTATGCATGCCGGCGCTAGATCGATTGACTGATTTCTTATCCGAGGCCCAGGCGGCCTTTTTTGACAGCGTGCGCGATCTGGCGCCGGAAGCAGACCTGCAGCCTCCGTTGAGGCTCTGTGCTCAGCCCGACGCCCTTTAAAATCTACATGCTAGAGCTCCCACTCCCCCAGACACCTGCGCAAATGGTATCGTACGCGGACGATGTTACGTTCTTCTGGCGGCACCATCACATCGATCAGGCTGCACAGCTCTTCACAGAGTTCTGCCTAATGTCGAAAACTTTTTCACCCAGGGCGGAATGACGATTTCGGCAGCCAAGTCGTCCGTAACTATTTTCACGCTGGATCCGAAGGAGTTTAATCATCACTCGGCCATAACCGTCAACGGTGCGTCCTTATTACTCGTCCTCAAGCCCAAGCTCTTTGGCGTGCGTTTCGATCCGCTTTTCACGTTCGCAGACCAAGCGAGGGAGGCCGCAGGCAAAGTGAGCCGCTGTACCAAGGTCCTAAAGGCTCTAGAAGGCACATCCTGGGGCTGCCCAAAAGACACTTTGTCGATTACTCACTTATGCGGCACCAATTTGGTCTCCTACGATGAGCTCTACCAGCCTGCACCGCCAACAGTCAGCACAGAACGCTGCCCTCCGCACGATCACGGGTTGCTATAAAATGTCACCCATAGATCATTTTCACGCGGAGGCTTCTGTTCTACCGGTCGCCCATAACAACGCTCTCCTTAGCCAGCAGTTTTGTGGACTTGTTCGCAACCCGGCCATCCCAACCATCACCATTGCAACGCTCCTGAGCCCAGCCGCAACGTCCGGCCGTCTATTCGAGCACTCTACAAGGAAGCTGTTGTCTCGTCTCTCGCGGATCTACCCGCCGATAGCTCTGCCACCAAGACAGGCTTCCAGCGTCTCCACCAGAGAGTCGTTGTCAAGGAGAAACGAGGTTGCCGTCCCCGGGTCCTTTTGGGTGGCTATCCACCTCCGACTGCGGCCTCAGAGCAACATCTACCTAGGGTCACTCGCTGTACTCTGGCTCAACTGCGCCGCGGCTACTCACTGGTCCTCTCCCAGTATCAAATCGGGTGAAACCGTCCACACCCGACTGCTGCGCTTCTCCGCCTGACTGTCAGCATCTGTTTGCCTGCAGTTCACGGTCAGGCACCCACCTCACTCCCGCAGACATTTGGCTCAAGACGGTCGAGGTCGCGGTTTTCCCCCGTCTCCCGACTACTCCCAGTTGGGATTCCTGATCCAACTATGGGTTACGGCACACACACACACACACACGCATTTGGCGTCGGCATACATCCTGCTGCGCAAGCATCTCCAGACTGATGACACTGATGGTTGACTGTTCCCCCACTCCCACCTCCCCTCCATAACGGTTGATTGGCCCCTGCGTCCTATAACTGCTGCTTGTCTTTCGTTTACGCCTTTTATCTCTGAGGATGGACTCTATGAAGAGCTCAAAAGCTGAGATAGGCAAAATTATGATTCCGGTGATCGCAAAGCCTTCTACTTCTCTACCTACACATATACCTAGGACGCTAACATTTGCCTCAATTCGTGAACGTCAGTTGAGCCGTCAAAGACCTATTTTAAAGCTGACGTGTGAAAGAGAAATTGATTACAGGGTCAAACGGGCAACACGGCGTGGGTTAGAGTAGGAAGAGATTACCGCAGACACGGAAAGCAAAACTTTCAATCACCTGTCTATAGATTGGCAAAATGCCAAGGGGTTGGTGGGGGGGGGGGGTGAAGGCAGATGGACTGAACAGTGTGGTCCTGTGGGAGGATAAACGAGGCTTACCGATTCGCTGCGTGAGTTCTCCTCCTGACCCGAACGAGAAGAAGGCAACAGCGACTGTGAAAACCAGTCAGGATGAAAACCAGCACCAGATTCAGGCGCAGGTACGTCCGAACGATCTGTGAGTATAGCTCCATCTGTGGTGGCCGGTTTGACGTTAGTGGTGAAAAGAATATTGTCTGCTGCAGAGCGACTCATTTCCATGAGGATTTTGCCTTTCAGAAAAAGAAACCGAGATAAAAATAGATATCCAGGACAATTGCAAAATAAATATTTGCACGCTGGCCCAGAAAACTTCCAAAACCCTAATCCCGGAATATAAATAAGAATAAGAGTACAAGCGTCGAAATACTGAGGTCGCGCAAATGCCACCTCCTGCCGCAGCCCATGACAGTCATTATTAATACGGGTTGGAACGTGTGAAGGAAGAGATGTTTAACCGGATTACACAGCAAATTGCAGTTTGTGTACTCAATATCGATATGAAAATTGCATAATTCTCTCGCTAGACAGTACTCATAGCATAAGTTAAAGAAGAAAGCAGCGTCATGCCTCGTCAATGTTGAACATAAAATCGTCGCGCGTGTTTATAAGAGCATTAATAGGACGACACATGAGCGAATATCAGGAGAGTGGCGGAATACCCTACAAAAAAGTACTTATTCCTCAAGAACATCTAGGTAGTTTGTGGTAATGGCTAAAACGCTGGCTTGCATGCATGAAAGTCAAGGACATTTTTTTCGTATTATCGTATGAGTTACACGCTACTATCTTCCAGACGGGTAAAAAGATTATATGACCATACATCAAGACAAAGGAGAACCCGATGACAGAAAATCGAAAAATGCTGGACATTTAAGTTTGGAATCCTGGATAAGGTCCCATATAATTTAAAACAAGGATAACTAGTTTCGCAAAATTTTAATGGATCCATAAAATTTCGTGAGTGCTCGTCAGTTGCATCCACTCAGTGCGTTAAAGGTTCATGAACGAGAAAATTACAGGCCCCCAGATTTGCGCATTCCCCTGCCCCCCTTTATTCTCGCAACCCAATTTCCCTGTTCCCCCCCCCCCACCTCGTTTAACTTTCCTTCTTTACTAATTAGCCTAATTAGCCTTAGTGATTATGACCCATGACATTTCTGTACAAACTCAATTTCGTAATTTTCTCGTTCATGAACCTTTAACGCACTGAGTGGATGCAACTGACGAGCACTCATGAAATTTTATGGATCCATTAAAATTTTGCATTACTATTTTCAAGTTCTCACCGGGAAAACTATGCTTCAAATAACTAGTTTCAGCGTTAACCATTTAATGAAGACCATATACCTACATGGGACGGCCAGTCACATTAATGATAACAGGAAATCTAAAATTAGTTTACTGTTCGAAAGGTTTACGTGGATTCTGACTCTCTTGCAGCATAATTGCAAGATATTGCGGTTACGACAGAATACCGACTTACGAATGAGCTTCTTCTCAATCACCTGGAAAATACAGCACTCAATACAAGATGTTTACTGAAGTAGATTGAATGGTCAAAATGTATGTTCGATGCCTTTATAAATTCAGTTATACTTTATAAAAGCAAAAACTTGTCTTCCTTATGCGTAATATCGCATAAAAAGTTCATACTTAAAAATGAGAAGTTTTGGTAAACACTGAGTTTGTTATGATCAGATTTTTCAAGGCCGGTAAATGTCCATTCACGGAGTATCCTATTTACCCATTAATAAGGTTGTTTATACGGTATAACACATGATCCACATTAATTGCATAAAATTATGCGTACTGTATCAATGCTTCATACAGTAAAAAATGTAGGAGCTTTCTTGCTCAAAGAATATATGGCATGTATATTAGATGGGCTAACTCACGAAATGTGAAGATCGGAATTTGAAGGTGAAGTTTGACACACACTCGAGGTTATTGATCTTGTTCACTGAATTGACTTGAGGCAAAAATGCTGTTTACTGGAAAAGAGTTAAATTCAGATCAGTATACTGAAGGAAAGTATGAGCCAACGTGACCCAGATCCAACTTTGCGCGATACCTGAGTAATTTCCAATGCTTATGTCTCTGATGAAGAATCTGCGACGCATGTGGAAACGTCAGGCGGATAAACGTGTTGTCCCAGCGATCGAATCTTCTCCTTCTGAAATTCTAGTTTACAAATCTGTTACGTTTTCTGTCCTACGTCATAAATCTGTTAGGATACCCGGCTTATCGGAAAAAAAATTCGGCAATTTTCAGCTGTCCTTCAATGCTATCATCTGAGCAGAGCCCCTTCACAGCCTTGTGTCAAACGGCGCACTAAATGACGTTTCGCATTCAGCGGTACGAAACTCCAAAATTGGGTTTATTGTCTAGAGGCTCATAAACTTACAGTTTAGCGCCTAGACCAAATATGCATATTCAATCGACACAGGTAGACACTACACTGGCAATATACTCAAGCGCATCAGGCATGAAGTAGTTCCTTGAAAGCTGAATAACCTCTAAAACGGTGGGTCTAAGAGAGAATCCGAAATACAAAACGACTAAAGTTCATATCACAAAGGTCGGGGCTCCTTCTTAGTGAGCCACGTCGTAGTCTGGGGTAGCAAAAAGTGCAATCAAATCTACCTACGCTTACTGAGGTATCATTCTGTCATTTTAGTTTCAAAAGAAGTGAGGTGTTTAGTGAGTTCACTCAGTTGATGATGTCGGATGCTTTTGGGCATTAAAACAACAGCGATTGCAGAACAGCAGTACAACATAGTGAAAATCGAGACAGGTGATGGACCTTCAGACACACGACCGAAAAGACATGTGCAACTGTTCCTTGACTGTTAGGCATGAGCCGACGATAGGCAAGACGCACGACCGGGCACTTTCTACGCACAATATAGCAGACAGTTAAAAGGCACTCTTGCGATTTCAAGCGTAAAAACGTTGGGGTAAGCAATAGGGACACCCGAGCAGCAGAGACAAGCAACAGTAGAGGGGGATTTCTGGTTTGTCTGCTGTTAGTAAACCGCCACATCGTAACACCCCACCGGATACCATCGAGTACTTGTATTGGCCTTTGTGTGGTGAAGAGCACTTAGAGAAAACATGCTACCCAAAAGCCGTCGTGGTCTGCATTCTCGAAAAATGTAAGCAGTCTGCTGCAAGGCAAAACTTCAGACAATCGAGGCTGTTCTAAGTGATGATGGCGGAAGCCTAGCCCATTTAAACAGGGAACAGATAAGTCAAACGAAGGCAGCAATCCTGCGTCCCTCCCCTTCACTCCTCTGCCCTCTAAATAAGCGACCTATATCTACTTAATTCCGTTCTGGTTCAAGCACTTAATGTCTTCGAGCTGCAGTCATCACACCCCGTACGGCAACTAAACAAAACACACCCCGTCGACTGAGGCAGGTGAACAATTGTGAGCTCAAGAGAAGCGTGTATTCTCAAGACAATCGAAATGCAATTGTCAGTGGTGGGAAATGCTCAAGTAAATCACACGAGTATTAGTGGTGAAGAATATGCTCAAAAACTGCAAGAGCAAATTCATTCCTAATGAAAAGGGATTGGTAATTTAGGCATTGGAGGATAAAATAGCAGTCCCTCTTCAATCAAAAATAGTGAAGCCTTAAAAGGACATGAGCTACGATTCGATCAGAGTAGTCCTTAGATTTAACTGTGATTGTGTATGCGTGGGGTTATTTAAGGCCAAACGCCTGTTGATAGAGTGCCTTTGACATTGCGAAGTTTTAAAAGTGGATAGGTAAAGAGATAATGGCCGGCGTTCCGAATATAAGGTCCTAATTAGAAATGCGCCAAGGTGCGCACTTTATAAAGAGGATTGTTGCATTCATTGTTTTTCTTTGAAGCTGTGAATGCAAAATGTGCAGCAATTGTTCCCAGTAGGTGTGTTCACATTTGCAGACAAAGGTCAGAAAATAATTTTGGGTTGCGGGGATTTTCTGGAGATAAGAGGATCTAAGAATCATAAAATAGTGCGTCTGTTGAAATTTGGTGATGGCCTCATCGCCAGGTACCTGACAGCGAGAAGGATGAAAGTACGAAAAGCAGAAGCTTGCAATCCTACTGAGGCATTCATTGCCCTACAAAGACTGCTATTAAGCAGCCAAAGTTAGATCAATGTAACCTGTCATGACCGCCTTTAAGGAATCTGCTATGAATGTGGAGAAGTATCAAAACGTACGGTAGAGGACCAAATTTATGACTTGCATTACTTATTCTGATGGTGCTTAGATAGCGCTGCTAGATATGCAAATTAATCTTCAGGGAATATCATATAGGCAAAAGGGGTGAATTTTTAATGAACCCTTTTCCGACTACTGTTAAAAATCTGCTAGTAAAAAAGAGATTACTGACTTTTTATGCATTTTTACTATTGATTGACGAAGCCTCTTAAAATTTAATCACATTTTTATGCGGAGGCACTGGATGCAGTGACGTCTTCCTAAAAATTCATGATTGAGAGCAAAGGAATGGGTCTTTATATTTTAAAAAGGGATTCACAGTAGGGGGCGTATTTTGAGATAGCGGACTGATTAGCAGGTAGTAACCTGTCTCAACGTTCGTGAATATTGTCTTCGCCACGTACAAAACGTTTGACCGATTATAAATTTAACAAACAAAAAGGAAACAGACAGAAAGGAAGGAAGCTATGTAATCTGGTTGAAGTTAGATTGGACAGCACAAAATGGAAAATAATAAACTCGAATGCAACAGTAATTTTTGCTCAAAAGCGGGCAGGAACTGGCTTACAATTTCGTCGTTTTGGTCAACAAATCTAAAAATAAAAATCCCCTCAAAATAGAATCAGGAAATAAATATCGGTACACGCTCTGAACAGAATGCGCCTGAATTCAGTCCAACACCCCACATCAGCAAGACTATTTTTCACCACATTGGTAGTTATTTTATCGGGTGCAGTTTTCCCAAGTGGATCAAAGAAAACTCGTTCAAAGGCGGGTATCGTGGCGTCCAGCCTTGTTGCTTGTTAACCAATATTGCAACCTTACTTCTAATGCAGTAAAGGCCTCATTATTAGGTACGCCTATTGTAAGCTACTGAGGTTTGCAGATCAGATGAGCGTTACTTTGCCACTGAGGATGAGGTTACCATCGGAATAACACAATATGGCCAGTCGCCTTGACCTGCGAATGGGCCGGTTAAACCGGCGATGTATCGGAGAGAGTAGCGTGAAATCGCTACGAGTTTAATTTTTCTCCCAGATACTCTGGAGCAATTATCATAGGGAAAAAAGGATTAAGAAGACCACGAAATACGCAGACTTTATGGACGCCATAAAATTTCGCAATTCCCTACTCAACTGCGTACGGCTGTTGTCTATTAATAAGGCATGGTAAACTGTTTGAGTAAACACTGACCTAGAGACATTAACCGTGATAGGTAAATAAAGCCTGATTTATTGGTCTAATAGGTAGTTATCGATGGTGACGGGCAGGGGGGTTGGGGTTATCCACACATATAAGTTTAGATTACAGTTCAAGTTTAACTAGACAGTCAATCGTATTTTCTTAATAGGCAATGACGGTACGCGGTTGGATAGGGGATTGTGAAATGCTATGACGTCAATACATTCGGCCTACTTCAAGACCTACAATTACCACAATATTCACCAAACAATAAATCGACAATATCCAATCAGGTCCTCATCGTGAGAGTAGGTCGGACCGCAATGGCCTTTATACCTACCTCTCATGTATGTTATAACCGATCACGCTTGTGACGAAAACAAGAAAATGTATCTTCAGTTCAGGTCAGCGGCTGCGTTGGCTCGATTCGCAAAGGTTTGGACATATGGCAGAGTGAGGACTTACGAGCTGTCACATAGTTTTCAACTCAGACAAATAACTCTCAGATAACGTAGTTTAGCCTTTTTTTGTACAACAAGTTTGTAGTATGTCCGTGGCTGCATATGTATTTGCATGTGTCCTCTAAAGGGGTTGCCTGATAGGTGCGCTGTACCAACAGGAAGGGTGGATCGAGGTACAACAGGCGTTATTTGGGTTATGCGACGACAAACACTGCCGAACAAACGCTGCCCACATTGTCGGATTCTGTCCTTGCCACGATGAAAGACGCTGGTTGTTTTCATAAAAGCCCTCTCCATCAGATCAATGTGGTCCTGTGGAATTCCAGTAAGATATGGCCTCATAATTCGGACACAAAGACAGGGACCAGCTGCAATACAGGTGTCACTGCGCCAAACGTCAGCTTATGGTTAGATTTAAGGTCGTGTTAGGGTAGGATGAGATAAGTCTAAAGCTACTTGTAGGTTTAATACTCGTTGACGAACGTTCACCCGACCACTAACGGAGCTCATCTGCCCCGTTCTGTCTAGGGTCTCGGCAGAGGCCCTGACAGCCGTAGTAGCTGGTAATGTAAGCAGATAAAATTGCCGGCAAAGACAAGGAGACTGGAATGGCCATTTCTGGTTTGTTAGCCGACGTCAGCCAGTCAAATCCAGATCCAAGTGGAGCCCTACCGGTGCCTCGAACTCGCGACCTCTTTGATCAGAGTCAAGCGCCCTAGGCATTGAGCCATGCGCCCGTTGTCTTGCCAGGCTAGGCCGGGGGATGAACGTTCAATTGAGCGCTACCGGAGCTCATCTGTCGGGTTAATGTTAGCGACAGCTTTCGGGTTTTGAATGTGGTTAGGGTTAAGACTGGGGCTAAGATTTATGATTGTGGTTGGGGTTAAATGCGTTCCCCCAGACGGGCCAGGCGGAAGACGCGCTAGACCAACACGGGGCAAGATCAAGGAACAGCGGACATTATTCGGGTTGGGCGACGATAACCAATGTCGAACATGGGCGGGGGCGTGACACGCGTAGGAGTGGCTTCGGCCGCGCCAGCCATCTGCACCCGATCCCACCTCCGGCTTTCTTGACTCTGTCTTGACACCGAGAAGAGGTGGGTGACGGAAAAGTAAGTGCGGTAGATGCAGCGCAAGTCTACCAACACTTAAAACTAATTCAAATACAAGTCATCGTCCCTGCACCGCCCATTTGTGGAACATACGACGGACATAATCAAAATCGGTCAGGCACAGGAATAAAGAGTCAACCTGGAAGTATGGGCAAAAGTAGGTTACGTAGGCCAACTTATATACCCTTAGTCCTAGCAGTTTGTCACGCAAAAACGGTGGCTATAGAGTTTTTGGGGGTGGGGAAATAGGAAAGGCAGAGAAGGAAATTTTTAGAAGAAAGCATAAAGTGAAAAAATGTAGTCGAAGTTGCTTCCCGCGGCCGCTGGGAGCAAGTTGTTCCGCGTGTAAATCGAAGGTGTGTGTGGCGCTTCGCGCCATGGACTATACTAATATAACTCCAGAACGGTAAGTTGGACCTTCGATAAGTCGAAGTAGACGACCTTCTAGCCACCAGTTCAATTTTTCGGGAAATTCAAGTAACCTGTAATTTGATCATCTGGTTTTTCCGCAATAAGTTAAACGATAAAAAAGATTAGGACTACCTACAGATGTCAATCAACAACACTTTTATATACAGTAAGATAGAAATGCATTTAGCATTTAGTAAATTACATTTCACTGCGTGTCCCAATTCCCCACCCATAAAACCGTTTTCGTAAGAAAACAGCAGGCAGTAGGGATTAATGAGTGGACCTGCATAAGTTACTGTTGCCGAATTATGTGTAGAGCCACCGTTGCGACTTGGGTGGAGTGTTGTTATTCCCCTATTCTGTTTTGGGAACGGAGTGGGTCAGACCATTATGTCCTTTGTTATAATCACCTCTCGTGTATGCCAAAACCGAGCACGCTTGTGGAAAATGCGAAAATGCATCTTCAGTTCAGGTCGGCGGCTGCGTTGGTCCGATTCGCAAAGCTTTGGACATATGGAAAACGGAAGACTTTGGAGCCGTCACAAAGTTTTCAACTCACAAAAATAACTCCCCCGCGCCAGGCACTCTAGACATCCTGGTACGTAGTTTTGCTGTCTTCGTAGAATATTTTGATATTTTGTGCATAGCTGTGAATGCATTTTCATGTGCCCTCTAAACGGGCCGCGTGGTTGATGTGTTGGACCCACCTGGGGACTGGATCGGCGCATGTGGCAGGGGTTGTTCGGGTTGCGCTCCCATAAAAAACGCCTAACATGGCGAGGGGATAGGGTAGTGGCAGGCGTAGGTGTAGGCTCATGCCGCACCAAACACATGCACCTGATTCCGCCACGGTCCTCTAGACTTCTGTTATGACCCGCACCTGGTACTGCTAATTAAATCGAACGCCGAAGCCAAGAGCCCGTAAGAGTGAGACAGAGAGAAGACCGGTTGGCCAGATAGAGGGAGTTTACTGAGACAAGCACGTTACAGAAAGTCAGCGCAAGTCATTCTGACACAAAGGCTGCCTGCACTTAAGTGGGAACGCGAGGCACATAGCTGAGTCAGTGGGCCATTCAGCTAGGAGGAAAAATCGATGGTCACGGCACGCTCTCGTGACAGTGGCATGATCCGCACTGGCGGCCTTTCTGTGAGATGAGAAATCATGGGAATGGGCGCATTCCGAGCAAATTTCTCTTGAACTCGGACGGGTGTGGGAGAAGCGAGAGTAAGGTAGACGCAACGTAAGTCTACTATCGCTTAATACGCAGAAGTCACCGTCTCTGCACCCCTCACGCTTCGGAGCACATACTGGACCTCGTCGAGGCCGGCGATGGAACCTTCGACACGCTGATTCGCTAGTTCGAGCATGTGAGCGTCTGACGCATTATTTGGGGTTTGACGTGCCCCTAAACGGGACCGCGTGGTAGATGTGCGGACCAACACGTGGACTGCATCAGGACATGGCATGGCAGGCGTTATTCGGCTTGCGCTCCCATAACTAGCACCGAAGATGGGGGAGGGGGGGCAGACCCATGCCGCACTAGCCACCTGTGGCAGCTGCGTGCGCGCGAACCCACCTTCAGTCCTATTTTTTAGGACGGAACTTAAGTCAAAACGACGCGAGACCACCGGTTCACCTACGCAGAGTCATGTTAGGACGCGAAAACGGCGGCGGCGTGGTGACGCGGCAGCCCCTGTCCGCCCACACGACTACAGTGCAGTGTCTGACACCTGTGCCATCTCTTGCCAAGTGATCAACCCCCATGACTCACACAGCCAATGAAGTCGTGACTTTCTTGTGACTATGAGCTAATTGGCCCAACCTTGTACACACGCATCCGCTTGCTCCTAAGTATGCTGTACTAAGTTTGCTCTAAGACTTCCGCTTCTGCACACTTCTTGTCGTGTTCTCTCTCTATCTTTGGGGGCTCACATGTGGCATTAGTCAGATGGGAATATCACAGCCTTCTGGCCACCGTAACAACACTTTTTACTTGGTCATTACATTGGGCACGGGTGGTTCAAGTCAAGTTTACTTACGTAAATATAGGCAAACGCATAGACTGGAAAACATGCATCCCGAGAAATTTGAATTTGAAAATGCATCTTCAGTTCAGGCTAGCGGCTGCGCTGACCGGATCGCAATGGTTACCGCACATACTTGATACGCCAATGCATGAAACAACAACAATGCAACAACAGTGGAACCAGATAGTTCCAGTCAAGCGCCCAAAACGAATACATAGCGAATCCTCACTTATATAAGGAATGTGTCTGAGCTCGTTGAAAGAGACTTGCGCAAACACCAAATAAAAGCGACGCACAAACCTAGTACATCCTAAGGATAGGGTTAGCTAACTTCAGAAGAAAAAAATTCATCTAAAAAATCCCATGTAGAGGTTGTGATACTGTATACGGTGGCCAAAGAGGAAGAGCCGTCTCCACACGCATCCACGAGCACCAATTGGTCGTGAAAAGGCGTCACCATTTGCCCGAAGTGGCTATGCATTCCTTGACACAGGACAAAACACGCATCGTTGGAGTGGGTCTCTCGAAAAATGGCTGAGAATTTATTGGGGCCATGCATCATCCGTCACATAGAGTTGGATGGTATTGATAAACACGTGAAAGAACGGTGGAAAAGACGAAGACCGCAGGACACATACTGACTGAGGCCACATCTACCAATCAGGTCTCACCCCATACAACTATTGACCTTTCCGCACGTTTGAAATTTAAGGCGTTAATGTGCACTGTTCCTGTTAGTCCGAAGACGAGCTGGGGTGCCAGACTCGAAAACTCAATGATTACAGTTATATTTACATCCTAAAGAACAACTTCTTTAAAAAGGCAAAGGCCTTTGAGCTCCTTATTGGTGCGCAGTAGTTAGGAAATACATCGGCACAGTCGAACATCTCAGTGAAGGTCATTTAAATAATTGTAAGCGACTACTCACTTGTTCCAAGTACTACAACCACATGTGGTGATGTCAGTTAACATGAACCAGCAAGTGTAACTGAGTAAAAAGAGCAGACGGTTCAGCAGAAGACTCGATCGCTGGGACAATATGTTTATTCGCCTGAAGTTTCAACATCCGTCGCGGATTCATCATCAGAGACATGAACAGTAGCAGAAACGGGTGGGGCATGCACAGAAGTTTGCCCACCACCCGTGATGAAAGTTCAACAGGTCAGAGCCCGCGTGCCGTCCAAAAAACTACGCACGCGCAAGAAGGCAATTAACGTTAATGGTCGCTGTTTGCAGTAATGACTGTATCCTATAAATACTGCAAATCTCTGTGCATGCCTTACCCGCTTCTGCTACTGTTAATGTCTCTGATGATGAATCCGCGACGGATGTCGAAACGTCAGGCGAATAAACATATTGTCCCAGCGATCGAGTGTTCTTCTTCTCAATTGCTTCCTGGGACACGCATGTTCGCTTGAATTGGCAATTTATAAAATCAGACGGTATCAAAACTCCTAAGGGTAATTAAAGAGGGAGTGCGAGCGATGCATCGCAAGTCTGATATGAAGTAAAATTAATTCATGAACAAATTACCGTCCCGGCACCATCAGGCTGTCGTGTGGATCTGAAAATCCGGCTTGAAATCAGGAGATTGATCACAGCGGATAATGTGTGCAAAGCAAATGACTTACAAGCCAGAGAATCTGACAGGGAAATCTCTCCACCGGCTGGCTGAAGCGTTTCCGTTCCTGAACGCCGCGACAACCCGGTTATCACAGCACCCAGCGAGGATGAGTCCTCATTTAGCAGGAGAGAGTAGCTAACGGGCGACGATCCAGAAAAGTGAAAGTCGGGCGGGCCTGCCGGTTGTGTGTTCTCCGGTGTACCCAACACCACAGGGAAGGGAATGGAAGCGTTGCCGGCCGCAGGAGAGGGGTACATGAGGTCCAAGTGGCCGAGACTGTTGAAGTCGTGAGGTTGCTCCTGCTCCCGTTGATTCTGCTCTTGATGAGATGGCTGTTCAGTGCTATGCTGGTCTCCGACCACTTCAGACGAAGATGTGACAGGTGGAACAGTGCGCATTATGGCATTGAGCAGAGACTTCATTGTATCACTCGTGGAAGACTGGTTTGTGTACCCATCCAGTGACAGGAGGGTCCCACAGTCTGGCTGTGGCAGGGAATCAAGTGTGCTCTGGTTGAGTCTCATGGCGTCCATGGCAGTTGTTGTCGAAGGTGTGGTAGACACCGGGGAACTTATTCCAGCCTGATTAGTCTGCTAAAATTCGGACAAAAAAAATTAAGCGAAGAAGTAGAAAGATGGACGAGCTAAGATTACAATTGCAGCTAACAGAAATATCAGGTAAGCTGAAGCTGGCTTTACCTCTCTACACGGTTTATTTTGTAATCGTAACACGTATTCCCAAAGACAGTATAAACAGTTGGTTAACCAGAAGGTATGGGTGTCTAGTTTGCCGTTATAAGCCTACCTGTGATCTGTATGTCCACCCTAAAAGAGACTAGAGTTTTACTATTTCGGTGAAAATTGTTTTTTTCTAAAAAGCAATAGCCTATATTTAATTGGCTAATAACTTCCGGAAGGATGTGATTGTTAGGATATTAGCCAAACCAAACGCTAGCAACGTGTGGAGGCTTTCCTAAAGCGTCGAGCCTAGCTAAATGCCTTCGATGGTTAGTTCTGACCGCGTAACAGGCGATGACTGTCCACGCGAGATGACCTTAGACCGCACGCACGCACATGAGCCTACGCAAGGCGCAACTGTTCGCTGTTTTCCCGAGGGTCAACAAGTCGCGTGACGTTATCCCAATGCGGCCAACCAGGCCACAAGAGAACGCGCAGACACTCTATTATATGACACTGTCCCCCTGACACTAGGAGAGTTGCAGCCACACCGAACAGCGGACGCCAGTCCGCTTCCAATGCCGGGGCTTGCCGTCCGAGGCGGGACAAAGAGTGCGCTGGGTGTCAACCAGCGGCAACAGACACCCGAGACAGCTCCTCCGGGTTTTGTACACAATAAACCTTCCTCTGGGCGGATTCCAGAATTATGCCCTTCTTATTTTGTTCTTCCTTGGGGATTTCGACAGGGTATAATTCAACAGTGACACACGTCGGATGTCACCGTTATAACGTTTAGCGACGCAGAACTCGTCGTGAGATAAGCAGTGTAGTGAGTAGACAAGGAAGAAACTGAAAACTTAGGTTTGGAATTTGGGCAGTTTGATTTTTAAGTCCACTTAAGTGCCTGTTAGGATAGGAGCAAATGCACCAGTGCGTTCGGCAGCTTATGAAATGACGGCTTATCTTACTAATCTGGGAAAGTGGCAGTAAAGGAATCAAGAAGCAGCCTAAAAATACTGGTTTTGCTTTGTCCACACTGTCTTTCATGAGGGACAAACCCAGTAATTAAGAGAATACCGCTACGAGGAGTCAATTATATCCGTCCAAGTTCTGAGGGATGAAGGAAATTGGCTTTGTTCCAATTTTAAAGGAGCTTGAAAGGAGGGGCTACCACTTTTTTCCAACCACAGGACAGAGCAAATGTTCAATTTTGCTCAAGACCTGAGGGGTGGGGGGGGGCGGATTTAGTCCACAAAGAAGCAGTCGTCTTATAACGAAAGCCAATCTGTCGACAAGAATAATTGGCAAACAAAAACTCGAAGGACAGGTCAGCTATTTTAAGCTTAATTACAGGGTTTGCCTAAGAAGGCTCTTATTTTGAGGATGGCACAGTTGCAAACTTAGATCTACACTGAGCTCACGCTCTGTTGACTTAAAATAAATCACAATTCGTCATTTTATTCATTCTGACAACGAGATTTTGTTGGTATGTAAGACGGGTTTGCTCCTATTAAAGAAGCCCATCTGACCTACACTGGTTTGAGGCGACCCTCTGAAAGCATGTGAGACAAAAATGCGTTTCTTGGTAAACATTTCTCTGCTACATGCGCAATTCGAATATGCTTGAACGAGGAGATTAACTATTCAAAGGTGGGAGGGAACACTCGGGTGGTTGGTGCGTTATTCATGTATTAAGGAAAGCCGGTCTAGCGATGGAATCAAAATTCTTAGCTCTGTGGATCACAATGGAATCCAGCGTGGACTGATCAAAGCCTCGAGGTCAGACGAAAATTCAGACAATATGCATAACGATTTGTTGGCCTCTCGCAGTGGCCTACGAAACCGACAAGCGGCTGGAAAAACTGGCTCAAAGCAGTCCTGTCTATGGCCACTGTTTACTTCTGGTGATGGATTGTCGGCTGGAGAATGCAAGACCGCAGAAATAAACCCACGGGATCGCCCCCCCCCCCACGCTCTTCCATTAAAGGAGGCTTTGCGCTCACTTTCACTGGGTTACGACTGAGGTTAGGGTCACAGGTAATTTTGAAGCTAGGATCAGAGGACTTTAGCATAAAATCACCGGTAATATGGAAGGGGCACCTACTTCCGTGTTTACCCATGGCGAACTTCACCAACTTTCGAACAAAAACTTTGTGTACCCAGTTTCGACATTCAATAAAAAGGAGAAGTGCGATTGTCTGTACACTATGCATGAGAAAAAACGAACCACCTGTTCTGCATCTGAAGTCCAAGTGCACCTTACACTAAATGGGGCACGACCGTGTTCCCACCCGCCCTCCCGGAGGCCAAGGTCTCTACACCCATCTCCCTGGGCTACGACACACACACACACTAAGTACAGCGCGATCGACTAATTGGCCCTATTGCGAAGATATGTGCATTCTTCGATTCAGAGCACAACTGCTCGTTCAAAGGCATCCTGCCATGTAGCAGGGAAAGAACCTAAAGCAGGGCAGCCAGATGCTGAAGGCGGGTTAATCAAAGCCTGTGGTAACCAAGCCTTTGGAGGAGCGCATAACAACTACCGCGCAATGACTGGTAGAATATTAAATGACAGAAGGCTGTCCGTAAATTTTGGGTGGCGGAAACAGTGAGAGATCGATAGGCGGACTGGTGAGATACGTGCGCGATGTAAAAGTTTATCAACCTTCTGTGTTTTTAAATTTTAGAGTGGATTTCGAACGCCTGGTATGTGCAGTGAGAAGGGTTTTGAACAGACCCGAAGAAACTAGAAGCTATCAAAGCAAGAAAGTCAGACTAGAGAACTGAGGATGAACAAAAGCCATGAAGGTGTACACTTCACATGGGTTCCCTGACAATAGGTGTAGTGTTTTCTCCAATGGAGCAATTTTAGCTGAACCAGTGAAGATGAATTCGACTGTGGAGCATTTACTGACAACACTACATCCGTAGGTCAATGAAAGAATGATGTGGTGACGAAATGCGCATCCGGAATATGGACGGTGGTAGAGTTCTCGTCCGCATTTGAGCTGTAGTCTAAACTTCAGGACGTAACAATTAAATCAAATCAATTCACTTTTCTTGTTGCTCCGCATTGATAGATTCCATACAAGCGGTTAAGTTAGGCTTAAAATGTGCTTAAATTCACGGCGCACGGCGTGGTGTTGTAGCTCAAGTGGTAGAGCGTTGGCTGCGTAAAGGCCTTTCCTGTCATGCGGGTTCAACTGCCACCGGCGCCGCGAATTTTTTTTCACAATTGGTTCAAATACATGTGATGTAAGGGTTAATGACTGGCGCTACATGGACAGAACTGCAACTGCACCTACCCAAATGTCTTCAATTTGGCCGGGATCGAGTTCCCAAGATTGATTGATTAAGTGATTGAAGATTGATTGATGGTACGCCGTTAAGGATTTCAAACGCTCCCATACCATCATATGCCTCGATAGCAAGCTAGATTTCTTGACCTCAATGCAATAAAGTATGCTTGGGATAACCCCCAAATGGATATTTCCAGGGCAATGAAGATACGCATGAGTGCTCGACTCAGACCCACCCTTGTGACTGTCGGGAGTGTGATACAACAAGAAAAAACCTAATATCACGCCAACAGCATGTAGAGAAGAGCAGGAGCTACAATTATTTACATCGGTAGCTCTAAACAGCATAAACAAATGAGTTAATTTGTTCTCTTAGTCTTCGTTTAACTTGCTTTGAGGATTATGGGTAAAAATAGTGGAGCGGGTATGAGCGTAAGTTAATATTAACTGACTTGGCACGGTTCACTTGGGGATTAGCTTTCGGCCAGCTACGTGTGCCTTTTCTTCTTCAAGATAAATGTGGACAAAACGAGCAGCTGAGAGTGTGCATACTAGCCTGAGGGCACAAATAAAGTATGCGGTAAAAACCAGTTCACACACCTCAATCTTGTAGGGGTCAGTGGTCGTATCCAGAGTATAATTCACATGGACAGAAGGCGCAAGAACGGTGGCGGCAAAGGTACTTAGTACCGGTGCGGCAATCGAAACGGCGGTGGCGGTGGCGAGGGCTGGCGATGCAGTTGTTTGGATGGCAGTCAAAGTGGTGTTGGTGGTGTTGACTGTCTCGCCTCCTGGGCGTGAGGGCAAACTGGCGCGATTATCACCTTCACACGGGGTCGTTGTGGCAACTGGCATTCCGGCGGCTGCGATCTGGGGCGCAGACGAGGGGGCCAGAGGCGGTGGAGGGCGACCACGACGCACAGTCTGGGAGGAAAGATGGCAGCGAGAACGAGCGGTCCGAGAACATCGAGCCTGTGATTGGTTAAAAGCACGCAGTGCGCCGAGAGAGGACTGTGGCGCCGGGGCAATGGCTACCAGGCCGGAAGGAGGAGCGCAAGGCAGTGCAGGTCGTACCTGAGACGGCAGTGGGGTGGCTGCTGATGTGATTATGACTGAAGCCGCTTTCTGGTGTGGCGAGGCGGAGACGACGACGTGCCCACCGCCATCCGCAACACAGGTGGAAGTGTTGCTGATGATGGTGGTCGGATGGACGGCCGTCTGGGACGATCCCGGCTCTGGACCACACACGTTTAACTGACGAGCGACAACAACTTTGGTCTAGGTGCAGAGTACGTTTTACAAAAAGGATACAAATCAGGGGGTTTTGGAAGCTTCAATACTGAGACTACTAGGGGGGGGGGCGGACCTAGTAGTTGTTACGACACCAATACCCACGGCAATTATCATAGGGAAAAAACCAAATTAAAACTGTTGAGGCTCTCGAGTGGGGAACGAAAGGATGGGCATTCGTCAGTATGCGAAATTGAAAGAGAGACAGAAGGCATGCTGAAGCATCTACAGGATATAGCTGTTAAAAGTTCTGATGGGTTATAAAGCGTACGGTTCTCTTGGCGTACACGATGTTTTAAAGATTACTGTTGTAGCAAGGTGCGTGGAAACTGACCTAGGCGGTATCATTACCAAATTAATCATATAGATGATCATGCAGGTTGTGCAACATAGAGGTCATATCCGCTTACAGAAAGTAATCGTTTTGGCCTGCAGCATTACAAACCTAAAATGTGTACGGGCGGGGGCTGTTGATTTTTTTGTTTGGCCGGAATGTATTTCTGCGCGCGGCTGAAATCTAGACAGCACAAACGGCTCTTGCCGACACTGCTGACCTTCGTCGGGCACGAGTAGGGTGTGCGGACCACAGATCCTCAGTAATCCTAAATTCAGCCCAGCCTGCTCTTGTCGGAAAACTGTGTTAATTATGGTAGAAGGTGTTTGCCTACATCTACCCCTCCAGTATGCCCGTCCAAAAATTGTCCCGAAAGGATCAAATGTTGAATGTTTGCGAGTGGCATTCGCCAGACCGTTGCCCAGCCATGTCTGGAGGGATTGGGCCCACAGAGTCAGCGACTGCTTCCTGGTCATGTACGAGGTCTTGCATCGTCTAAATTTAGTCTCCATGAATTGCACCTGCAGGCCGGATAGCAGTAAGGCTACGTTAGGGGGGCTGGTCCCGTTTTCCACGGGTGTTTGGCTGGCTAGTAGCCCTTGTAGGATCAGGAGCCCCGCCGGGTGGGCCTCAATCCCGGCGGCGAGGAGATGTCGGAGCAGCATGGTCGGCAGCGGTTGGAGGGGAGGAAAGATTGATCCACCGTAGGGAGGTTTGGTGTAGCAGACCTTGGCCGCCGTGAGGGCGGGTGGAAACGCGACGAAGACGCGCCTGCTGCGGTCAGTGGTAGCAGTTAACACGCAATGCGTAAATAACCTAGCATTTTCATTTCACGCTTTCATATGTCTTTTATAAAAATTCATCGGGTTTGTCTCCAAAAAGAACTACAGTTCTTGCCTGGCCAATGGATAGACAATAAATAAGGCCAGATAATCTGGGAGAACATGCGCGATTCTTAGCTACTCAACTGTCGTAACCGGGATGCTGTGACAAATAAAGTGCCTCCAATTCCAATTAACCGTACTCTTATAGGAGTTGTAAAAAAACTAATCCATTAATTAGATGAAAAGGCATTTAATTAATTGATTAACTATGCTATAAAAGCTGCTGCGACGAAAGAGAAGATCTTTAGGACAGGCATTTTGCGAAAAGTGGTTTCTTTCTTCCCACCCTTCGAACAGATAAGAGTAAGCCTAGAAAGCATTTATGCTGTCATTTAGTTTGAAATGCATTTACAAACGTGCAGTTGTCTGCGGAAACCTGTGTTGAGTTTAAAAGCAAGTGAGTTAATTGGAAGTGACCTACCGTCTGCCCAACGACGACGGCTTCATGTCCAGACGAAACCAGAGGTGGGTGCAGCTGGTTCTCTGTTTTTTGGGAGGCATAGATGGATGACTGCAGGACTTGTGGCTGTTCTTCCGGCGGTGTTCGCTCCGTCAGTGTGGTACTGTTGAGGGCGAGACGATTCTTTGTGGAGGTTGTAGGGCGTGTCGACGTCTGATGGTGGTTCCGCTTAAGATAAATAAACACCAGACGGCAATAAGTTTGAGATGAGTAGCCGAGGACTTCTGCACATACTACAATGCTAGAACCCACAAAAACGTACACTAGCTGGATTCGCCGATTTCGGTTTCCGCGGACACCGCTGACTTCATTTTCATCCAACTGTGGATTAAAAACCAATTGGTTTTTTACGTAAGAAGTAATGTTATTAACTTTTAAGCAAGACTGTGATTCATTTCTGACCAGTGATTGGGGTGTTTCAATGTTTCGTCTTTACACAGACAGCGATACGACAGGTTTCGGGGTCTAGATTTGTACATCAGTCTTTGTATCCTATGGACAGCCATATCGAGACTCGCATGATCACAACCTCAGGTGGATGCAGCACGACAGTTCGACTGTCCATTACGATTATGTCTATCGTGGACTCCACAACATGGTGGTGCAAAGGCCGTGATTAGTCATAATTGATAGTAGAATTGCGGGCAAAAGTAGCTTATGTAGCCCCACTCATATACCCCTAGTCGCAGCCTTTTGTCCTGCAAAAACGGTCGTTATAGAGTTTTGGGGGTGGGAAAACAGGATAGACAGAGAAGGAAATTTTTAGAAGTGTTAACTGAAAAAAAATGCAGTCGATGTTGCTTCCCGCGGCCGCTGGGAGTAATTTGTTCCGCGTGTAAATTGAAGGTGTGCGCGGCGCTTTGCACGGCGGACTATACTAATCTAACTCCAGAACGGTAGGTTGGACCTCAGGTAAGTTGAAGTTGACGACCTCCTAACCATCATTTCAATTTTTCGGGAAATTCAAGAAACCTGCAATTTTATAATTGGGTTTTTCCGCAATAAGTTAGACGATAATAGAGATTAGGAAATCTAGAGGTATAAATCAACAACACTTCTAAATAGAGTAAAATAAAAATGCATTAAGCATTTAATAAAGTATATTCCACTGCGTGTCCTAGTTCCCCACCCATAAAACCACAGTTTTCGTAGGAAAACATACAGGGAGCAGGGATTAATGAGTGGGCCTACATAAGCTACTGTTTCCAACTTGCGTTGTATCGACCATACTCTCTCCCGTTACACACCAGCCTGTGCCCGCTGTCAAGACAGACCGGGGGGGGATAGGGGGGGGGGAAGCGGTGTCGCCAGGCATGACTCAGATCCCCCGTGGTGGAAGTGTCACTAACGTACGGGTGGTTGGCACTGCAGTCCACACATACGCGTGTTACTAACACCTAATGGAAGCGGTGGCACGAATCCCACCTTATACAGCCTGGGCCTTCGTGGCAAACGACTGTTCGACCGTCGCTCTCGACGAAGTCCACCGCGCGCGCTTCAGAAGGCTGAAGCAACGCGGTGACTCCCGCGAGATTATAGTGAACATAGACTTGTGGAGAATCTACCTGACTCTCTCACCACTGCCAGTGTCAAGACAAAGTCGAGAAGACCGGAGATGGAGAGGGCGCAGGCAGCTGGCGCGACCAACACTCGACACGCGTACCAAGAGCACGCTACCTCGCGAGGTAGGCTCCCCCTGGGAGCGCCATAAAGGTCACATTAAGAAGAAACTATTGAGCCTGACTCTCAGTCTTCAGTAAGCCAGTCCACACAACAAGTCACACGCTGGACCGACTGCGGTATCCAAGTTATCCGTCAGTTGGCAACCTTCCAAGCCACGGCTTTTTAACGCACCAGATTGTTTTTATTGAGGAAAATATGCCAACTACAGGCCACCGCCTAGTAGATCAGTCGCTTCGTTTGAGATAGGCGCAGTGCTAAAGGAGAGGAAAAACACACACATATAGCAGACGCCGTTGATCATACAACCGGAATCGACTCCAGTTGTGATAACGATTACCGTGTAATCTATTCTGAAGTCTTTTCAGTCGGGATAGGATGCCAGCTTTTTAAAGAGCTTCGTTCCGACTCCTAGTAAAACGTGTCGATTGTAAAAACTGGCTACTTAAGTAGTATGCCTTTGTATCATTTATTTTGACTGCCTTTATAAATTCAAATATATTTTACGGAAAACATGGATGAAAAAATATTTCTCGTACATGTTTGATAGCAAATTACGCCTACTTTAAATTTTATACTTGAAAAAAGGGTAGCTTTCGGTTTTAAAAAAGTTGTCCAATTGCCGAATAAGTTCCGAACCTATTGACTGCTATACTCGAATTCAAGGTTTAGAAACTGCGCACTGTTTACATCGTGTTTAATAAAAAGTGCGTTTTCACCTACAGTCTGCAGAAGAGGTCACAGTTGTCATGAAATAATTAAATAGATGTGGAACATATTTTATGCAGTTTAACTAGCGCTAATAAACGGACAGATACGATGTTTTATGAATAAACGCCTCACAGTTGTAGAAAAGCTCATATTTAGCAACTTTTTTAAACCCGAAAGCTACTATTTCTTTGAGTGTTAAATTTAAAGAAGGCGTAATTTGCTATCAAACATGTACGAAAATATGTTTGAATTTATAAAGGCAGTCAAAATCAATGATAAAAAGGCATACTACTTAAGTAGCCTGTTTTTACGATAAACAGGTTTTGCTAGGAGTCGGAATGAAGCTCTTTAAAAAGCTGGCATCTTATCCTGACTGAAATGACTTCAGAATAGACTACACGATAATCAGTATCACAACTGGAGTCAATTCCGATTAGCGAAAGAGTATTAGTCTTTCGCATATGTCGAAATATTGCATGATCGACGGCGTCTGCTGTACACTCTTTTCTACTCCATCTGAGCCCAGCCCACACAAGACGAGGATTTTAACACAAGAAGAGGATGGAGGCGGCAGTTTGGATCTCAGCTCATGCGGCCTGAATGCAGTCCAAAGGCATTTGCACGCCTGGGACACCTGCTTGATCGCCGGCGCCAACCTTAGTACCGCTAGCGCGCAATCTTTTACGCAATTCTCACCGATCGCACAGGCGGGGAGGGTGAGCGAAACATCCAATTCCTAGCTCGAGAAAAACTCCTATGGGCCGCTCTCATATGTCCCTGTTATGCGAGTGTTTTTTCTTCTTGGATATTGTGTGGTTAACTAAAGCGACTGCCACATAGAGGTTAAGAGTTGTGTGCATACTGTCCAGTCCTTGAAGTTGAGATAGTCACTGGCGTTGAGGTGAAGAAGCCGGCGGAGACCATTGCTGATGCCGTCTGTGATTGCATTGCCCTGCTGCGAATTCTTTACGAGGGTTTTACCATTGACCGTTGACAGATGCACGAAGTCGTACTCGAAGCGTATTCGGGCGGGACAGCCCAGAGCCAGGTAGATGACCAACAGCTTTATCGACCTCGCCTCCTTAGAAAACAAAAGGCAAAGCGTGAACATAGAGTGGATCAACACAACCAAACTGAGAGATACAACGCTCGGAGTTTGAACGTGGATCAGGAACCCCAATATCCTGTAGGTTCAATAACAAAGGCAGAAAAACCACCTTTACCTAGTGCAGTCAATGTTGGCACGAGATGCAGATATTTATGTCCGCAGTGTGGGGGAGGAATTCGTCCTTTTTCGATTTAGTCTGCCTGGAACAGATCAGCTGTGTTATGGAGTTCGTCTAGCTAACTGTTTTAAGGCTTAACAAACGAAGTCTGCAAATACCGAGGCAGAAGCTCACCTCCATTTAATGGAACTAACAAAATGTTTGAAAGTGAAGTAAATAGCGATGGTCTAGCATAAAAGTGAAGAATATACTTTAGTAAAAATACGATTTTTCTTGATATGCAATGCAGCTATAAAGACGTCAAAGGCGATCTAAGAAAACGCAAGATACAGATAGGTCAAAAAGTTACAACCACCTTACGCACTCAGCTTCTACACTCTAAGTATGAGGTTGGCTATTTCAACAGAAGGTAAATCAGAGGGAGAAGATGCGATCACTGGAGCAAGAGTTTTATTTGCCTGACGTTTCGGATTCCTTCGGGAATCCTTAATCATAGGTGATGATAGCAGAGGCATGGCCGTGGTCGTTTAAAAAATACCATGTAGTCCATTGTGGCTAAGTTAGGAGAGCTCTATCCACTCGTAAAGATAAACATCAGTGAGTGATGAAGAGATGAGACCAAGTACTCCAGGTTGCTATGCCCACACTGGACACAGAACTCATATCTGCATGGGAAAAAACCCACGTCGGTGGCGCTTTCCTAAATGGGAAAGGCTGCGAGTTTCTGAGGCAATGCACTTAGGCAATGCAAGCATTAACAGTCGTATCTATGCATAAGCCCTTTACAAATTTCTAAAGGTCAAATGAAAATGAACACACCTTCTATCGGTCGCCTCAATGAATGCGGCGGACGCCTAGTGGCTAACCAGAGCACTAGAAGTAGGCAGTGTTGAAAGTTGAGTGTTTACCTTACACCTCCCGCTTGTCTGAAGAGGAAATGGGGCGCCAAACTCGAATATTTGCAAAAAAATGTCTCTTTTTTCCCTTAAAAGCTTTGTCCATGCTAATTAAATTTCTTGGGGTGTGGAAATTTTAATGGCAATAAATATATATATTGGAAAATTGGCATCCCAATAAGTTGATGAAAGAATAATGCTTTGTATCCTTTCCACAATAATTTTTTTCAATCGAAATAAATTTCAATGCGGAAATACAGTACTGACAACAATGAGAAAGACTATAATGCCCATTGGCCATCACGATTTTAGCAGAAACGGGTCTACTACCGTTTTATGCTAATGTCTCTGATGATGAATCCGCGACGGATGTCGAAACGTTAGGCGAATAAAAGTACTGTCCCAGCGATCGAGTTGTCGTCTTTTCATCATCACTTTGTCATATCATACTATAGGTTTGTATACTAGAAGGGTGCTAAGAGTTTTAGAAAAAACGTTCGTTGTGTAAATTTCGGAGTATGGTACCCCATTTCGGCTTCAGAAAAACGGAAAATTTACTAAATGAAGTTAACGGTAGACTGTGCCTAATGCAAGATTCTGTGGTTAGTCAAAATTCAGGCCAAAAGGCGTCCGCTGCATTCATTTATCCGGTCGATAGTGGCTGTGTGCGTTTCCACCTGGCCTTGGGAACTTTGAAGCTGACATCGAAATCGACCATTAACCCTGCATAGTTTAATGTGTCGTTTTTTTAAGTAAAACAAACAACACGCTATTTGAACTGATTCCAGGACCTATGGCCTTACTTTATTTTAACTCCGAGGGACCAAATTGTTTAAATCCGATCATCTATTACGTTGACAGCTTTCCTTTTACTCACCAAATACTGAATATAAAAGGGAATAAGTTATTAAGAGAAAACAACAAGTAAACCACCACTGTCAGGGACCCCTAACAGTCGTCTAAAATGACATCCCCTTTGTGTTGATAGGTAAAACTTTACCCGCAATGATCACTGTAACAGCACTACCCGCGAAAGAACAACGCAAGCTGAATTTGCCGATTTTTTTTGAAAGGGAGAAAAGCCCAGAAACAGAGGTTGGAGTTCGAATAGACACCATGCCAGAAAATCTCCTTTGGTGTCGGCATTTCTTTCATGTGCCAAAACCAGCGCTACTTTTGTAGTTAGGCCGAGGGGAAAAATGGCTAATGAAATGAACAAGTGGCAAAACAGACGGAGAGTTGTGTCGTTGCTATAGCCGCTTGTTGGGGCAGTAGTATTATAAAGGTTATAGTGGAATTAAGCCACTTTTAAAGTTTACAATGCTCCAATTTCATTGTAGCGTAACAAGTTGGGCAGAGAAAGTTGGACTAGTTGTGCGCGACCAGAAATTAATACGGAAAACAACGCAGATGATAGGCCTTGGATGTGACCTGGACTTAACCGTTAGAGTTTTACATTAGAGCAGTAGGTGCCCGGTGCACTGATGAGAAAGAATAAAAAATCGCAATAGCAGCATGCTAGCCTTCGTTAGAGCACGACTACACTAACGGCAGTCTAGGTAAAAATCATTAATATTACAGTTTAATTATTCTAAAAGTTCAATAATATTTACTTAAAAGTGCGCAAAAAGAATCCTTCGTTTTATACCCATTTGCAGACAAGTATCTCCGCCGCCAGATGGAGTTATTCACCTGGGGACATCGGTGTACCAACTCCTGTACATTATTGAGCAATATTGGCGTTTTGATTGCGCATAATGTTGCTAAGTCGTACATGGAGTGCTTTTCTGGGAAAACATCGCACCTCTTCATGTTAGGCTGTTCCTTATAAAATATTTACGTGTGAATCAAAGTGCATACTTCATCAAAACAAGCGAACATGCGAGTCCCAGGAAGTAATTGAGAAGAAGAAAAAAGTGAGCGCTTGATGCAAAGCTTTGATTCGCCCAACATTTCGACAGCCGTCGCGGATTCTTCGTCAGAGATACCAGCAGTAAACAGTAGCAAAACGGGTAATTCACGCAGAGGTAGTTGCAGCATTTATAGGATACGGTCACAAGACCCAGTGTATAACAATTGCAGCGACCTGTTCAATGCATGCCTCTGATGAAGACTCCGCGACGGATTTCGAAACGTCAGGCAAATGAAACCCTTGTACCAGTGGTCAACCGAGAACTTCGGGAACACAAGTCCCTGCAAGATGCATTGCATTGCATTTCTTGCAAGAAAGAGGACTGTTGAAATAGCTCTGACAAAACAAAGGGAGACCGGAATGGCCATTTCTGTCTTACTAGCCATCATCAGCCAGTCATACACAATCTCGAGGGTCGGAACTCCCGGGATTTGAACCCGGGACCTTTGGTCATTGAATTCTATACTCTACCACTAGTTCATGGGCTCCTTGCTTTGTCGGTTGAAATCGGGAGTATGATGAATGTATGTGTTTCGCCGATCTAGTAGAGGAATTAATTAGATTATAATATTTTAAACTAAAAGGCTTATTTTGTAAGTTTGTTTTCAGCCTGTGTGATTGCAAGACTGATAGCTAACAGTTTACTCAACGCTTTCCAGTGTGTGTGATGCAGGGATGTTCCACGCTAATCATTAGCCCTCTATTTTGGGGTTTCAACCTGTCTAGTGGTGTTTAGCCCCTACTGTGCACACTTAGCGTCAACTTTTGGCAGCTTACAACATCTACTGAGGACTGTCGTGGTGCTCCGCGAAGACTTGGCCATCCAACACTTGCTCTTGTCTAGCGTGGGTGGGTGGGCACTCTGTAAACACCGCATTTAGCCTGACTTAGCCACCACCCTTGTGTGTCCTCAGGATGACTGCCTTTTCTGTGATGACACACGTCAGAGGGAAGGCCTGCTAAACAAAAACAGGATTAATCTTACCTTAACTCACGTGGGGCAAAGAAACTGGTAGAAACGAACAGACGAGAAGGTGATCGGCAGAGAATGCGATGACTGGGGCGTGGAATTCACTGTCCGGTCGTTTTGGATGCTCGCTCTAAGCTATTATCAGAGGGATCAGGGGTACATAATTTATATGACGTAGTTGCCATGTAGCCAATAGCCTAACCATACTCCTCGATGGTAGTCGTACAGTGGATTCACTATCTCGTGAAATCGAACGATTGTCATAAGTAACTCCCTCTTACTCAAACATAGCCCAAGCTGCGGCCCCCAAAGTCTTACAGCAATCAAGTAATGGTTGTTCTTCATAAAATGGCATATTGGGATTTATGTAGGAATATAAAGTTTTATAGAAATACCAGCTTTTTTAGCAAAATGCAAAATTCCGAAAAAGTGGAAATCGGGCGTATTAGGTAAAGTTATATTTTGCATGTAAAGGAAGCCTGTTCATGCAAAACCATCGAGTAAATAAAGCAGCACAAGTAAAATTACGTTGAAAAGTAATCCTTTTGTAAAGTTTTAGAATACATATGTTCCCATATTATGTGCAAAGTAATGTATGGCTATGACCGAACAGCCCAAATTTCGAGTTTGTATTCCAACACGTTTTCACGAGAACTGCTAGTTGTTGTTTTTGTTTATGCATTGCTTGAGTTACGTTGGACTAAGGCAACCACGTTTTCCAGTGATATGGCCCATTGTGAGATCACATGAATAATATATTTCATAAGCTCACGTGCGGACATGCCGGTCAGTGACTTATTAATTGAAATGGAATTGTCCGGTACAATTATAAACGTACCATTTTTGTACACTAAGAGTAATTGCCATCCACCAGATTTTTGTAATTATTTTATCTTCTGGTTCTGCGTCTTAACACGCCGATAGAACGTCCTTACACAACTGCGTTTGTGGGTGATTGCTGTTGAAATTCATTACTTGCATCGTGTTCGTCACTTTCCTAAATACTTTAGTACTTAGAACACCACAATCTTTGCGACAGACGAGGACATCAAGGAAGGCCAGCTGGTCGTTCGCTTCCTCCTCCATCGTAAACTGGATGCAAGCGAAGACGCTGTTGAGACGTTCCTTGAACGTGAGCACCTGATCCCGTTCGATGACGACGAAGGTGTCATCCACATACCGCGCCCAGAATTTCGGTCTGTGGTGTTGGAAGACCAGCGACTCCAGCCGTTGTAGGACTGCATCGCCAGTGACTGGAACGTGCATACGGGCTTCATGTCTTTATCAGCCACTTCATCCACATATAGATGAAGACATAGAAAACCCTTCGATTTGTAAGTTTTAGCATACTTGCAGTCTGCACATAGAGGAAAAACAATTCACTTCATTTGTACCCTAGACGCTGTCGCGGAGTGTTAAAAAATAACAAAGTCTTTGAAGGAGCCCATGCAGTTTGATCTGGCTATAACAAATTTTCATTTGCCTACAAGGAAGCGGACTGGGAATCGGCCAGATTTATTTTCAATTATTTTTCTGAAGAAATACCCTAGAGTAACCGGACAAAAAGAGGAGGGCATACCTCAAACGTCACACCAGTCATGAGACGACTGGCATCTGATCGCAGATCAAGATGCACCACAGGGTTGACAGGTGGGAGAGTGTAGTTCGAGCACATTGCTGCAGCGGGCGGGTGAGCAGATGTCTGCGTCGGACGCGCGCCAGACTCTTGCGGCTTGACACCTGCCTGCTCAGAGTTACAATCCTCCATCTCATGGTGAACGGCAGGTGCTTCGGCGTACACTGTCTCCTTGACGTCATCGCCATCTACAGTGCGAGAAGTAGGCACAACTTTGTGATACCTGCAACGAGCAACGCCAAGCCTGAGTGAATTCAGGTGATATGCGTCTTGGTAGGTTTTTCAAAAGGTTATGGTTTTCTAGACAGTATGTTCGGTGAATAGGCAAGATCCCAAAAGTTTGTCAGGCCAAACAGTAAACATTTGGCGACCACAGAAATACCCTTCAAAGCCCATCGATTGTAAACAGACGTGTTACAAGTGGTGACGCAGTGTGTCTTGCCTCTACTGTTGGTTTAGGACGCAAAGCTGAAGGTAGAATGTAAAGACATGTGGAATTTGAGAGGACGACGGCAAGAAAGTAACCTTCAAAAAGAGTTACGGTTAGAAATGCCCAAACACCTCTTCAACTACTCATGAACCACTGGGACAAAACTGGGAAGAGGCTTCAATTTGAAGAAAGGCCCCCTGTTCAACAACCTCCACTATGCGCCTACACTCCGTGGTCATTACATTGTGGGCAAGTAAAACTAGAGAATGGTGGTAAGTGTGGAAGAGGTTAGGAAGATATGGTCCGATAACCTTAGTTTAACCTGGCGTTCACTTATGCTCGGGCAAAAGTAGTTTATGTAGTCCCACACATTAATCCCTTCTTCCAGCATGTTGTCTTACGAAAATGGTACTTATCGGGTTTTGTGGGTGGGGAATTAGGATACGCAGTGAAATATACTTCAATAACTGCTATGTGCATTGTTATTTTATTGTAGTTGGAAGTGTTGTTGATTTATATCTGTAGATTTTCCTAATCTGTACTATCATTTAGTGTATTGCGGAAAAACCCAATCATCGAATTGCAGGTTCCTTGAAATTACTGAAAAATCGAAATGATGGTTAGGAGGTCCAACTTACCGTTCTGGAGTTAGATTAGTATAGCCCGCGGCGCTAAGCGCCGCGCACACCTCCAAATTACATGCGGAACAACTTACTCTCGTAACCCCCTACCACCGAAACTGCTATGCGCATTTTAAATGGCGGCACAACAAAATGTGGGTTTCAAACTGAACCACCAGAAGTTGGGGTCCGTGTAATCGACGATATGTCAACGAATTGCCCAAAGCAGTAAGTTATCGAATTATGGACTGAAAGAAGCGTCTATAATTTTTTTAACGAAGGATAGGAGGATACAGAGCGAGAAGAGCAAGGGGGATTAAAGCTAGTGACGAAGACAATGATGATGAATGGATGAGAAGGTTCGCGATTCAGGTAGTTGCATGAATGAGGAATAAGGCGGGTCGAGCACCGGATCAATTGATTTGTTGCCCTGAGCCTTCGAATTCTTACAGGAGTCCATCTTCAGAGGTAAGAAGGCAACCAAAAAGAGGGTCATTATAGTGGCCATAGGCCAATCAACTGGCAGAAATTGTCAGGTTGTCAATACTGTTTCAAACCCGTTGACAACCTGACGAATTCTGGCAGTTGATTTGCCTATGGCCACTATAATTACCCTCTTTTGGTTGCTTTCTCATCTCTGAAGATGGACACATGTAAGTGTTCGAAAGCTCAGAACAATAAATCAATTGATCTGGTGCTCAACCCGCCTTCTTCTACAATGATGACACTAAATGACCCCCTTACAGTCTGCAAAACGGAAGTTGTCTTTCATAAATTGACAGGACTCGACAGCCATAAGACAACTAGCAAATGTACAAACCAGCAGTGACTTCTGGTGGTCCTGCGCTCAAAGCCGCCACCTTCGGTACAGCCGGGGATGGACGGCTGCCCTCCTCAGACTCCTCTCGTGGACCGACCGCGTTGATAGCTTCCAGACGCCTGGCCTGGTAAGCGGTGAGAGAAATGTCTGCAGAGCGGGTGCGAGAGACTTCCTGCAGACTGATAGCCCCCTCCAGCTTCTGATCGTTTGGAAAACGCAGGAGAAGATGATCCTTGGCGAAATCATCCATTTTCGGACGACCTCTACAGCCGCCGCCGCCACCACCACCACCACCATCATTTGGTTGTTGTTCACAACTCAGTTCCAGCAGGGATCGCTGAAATTGACGAGTAGAGTAGACTGACTGAATGAATGAAGGGAAGAAATGTTATATCGGGCTCTTCAAGATAAAAAAGGCGACACATTATGATGTCGCATAAGGGAAAAGAAGCTGTCCCTTGTAAGGCGAACTGAATATAAAAAGGAAATCCATGCACTGGTCGAGTGACTCAACTATCAAACACTAAATCGAAACGGAGACTTAACCGAAACAAGATCAATGACTTCGAAATGCCTACTTTTCCCCACGGTTGGCTTCAAAATGATGACTATTAACCATAAGATATGTATAAACCCTGTCAACCTCTCATATTTTCAGCATCTATGTAACTGGAATGGATCCAACAAAGCAAACGGAGACGGGAATGGTATTCGGTATGAAATTTATTGAGGTGACTTGGGAATTTTCAGTACGAGCGGGTCCCCAACAGCCACACGGATTGTTTGTTCGAGGTTGTCTCCTCTAGCGCTTTGGCTTAATAGCCTAACCACAAGGCAGCAGTGGCAAGCGAACTTTTTTAATGGCGGTTCACACTCACCATGTCACAGCGCCGTCATCAGGCTTTGCAACACTTTATAGGCTTTTGGCTTGTCAGGCCTCAACCCGCCGCGCTCTGACAGCACTGCCGCTGCTGCGTCCGCGACTGCTTATTCAGCAGACATTAGAGTCCGCTTATTTCATAGCTCACCTTCACTTAAGGCCGTTCTACTATCCGCCACCCGTGGACGCGCCGGATAGCCAGCGGTAAGGCTAACTGGTAACCCGTCTTCCTGGTATTCGGTCTCGGGCGCTGGCGAAGGGAATGGGTCAAACTGTCTAGGTCTGCGGCCACGGATCGTCGGGTCTGCAGAAGCACCATTCGGGACATAATTGAGGCCGGCTAGATCAGTCATTATCGCAGCCATAACAAGTACAAGTAAGTAAGACGGGAATGGCCATTTCTGGCTCGTTTGCCGTCATCAGCCAGTCATACTAAACCTCGGAGGTCGGAATCCCCCAAAATCCGAACCCAGGGCCTTTGTTCATGGAGTTCAATACTCTACCATTGCACCATGGGCTCGTAGCTTTGTCAGTTGAGATCAAGAATATGATAAATATATGTACTACGCTGATGTAATAGAGGAACAATTAACTTCTGCTTTGCCCATAGCTCACAATTACAGCCCGCGTAGGCAGTCACATAGTGACTTTTATGACTAGGATGGAATGTAACTGTACAGATCCGACGTATCAACCGACCTGACATTTCAAATGTACCCAAATAGTCAAATTTGTCGGACAACCTGAGTTCGCGGACAACTGAGCAGAGGTTTTTTGGAATTTCAAATAAAATCATCTCTGACTGACTGAAAAGCAACACTAGAAACGGCTTGCCATTCTCGAGGGAACAGGGCAACCAGGAGCGAATTTCAATTTCCGGAGCACTGGTGTACTACGGATGTACAGGAAATGAAAAAATGCATAAAATCCTGAGTGAAATCTGATTGGTAAACAGGGAATGCATGGAAAGTTGCTACTTTTTCCCATTAGATTCATCTGGAACATCAAAAAGGTTTCGTCCTAGAGTTATTTTATTTTTAAAAAATTAAGAAATGTTGGGCTATCGAGTGCCTCCGGTGGCAGCCTGTATGTTTGCGTTCGTCGTCCTACTAAACTGCCTTTGTAAAAGCGTGGAGTTTTAGTTTCTGCTATTGGAAAAACCGGGGAAATCATGCGAGGCCAGGTTGCAAAAAGAGCACCTTTAAGAAGGAGGCGTTTCGGCTTTAAAGACTGTTTTTTGTAAATTGGTGATATTTTGTTCTTCGGTAAAGCTGCAATTTTTATCCGCCAGCCTTAGGAGTTTTTCACTGTCTGCTCTTCTTCCTCAGCTACACTACTGGCTCGTGTAAACTGAGTGTGAGTGTATTACTTGAAACAAGCGAGTAGTCGTCTGAAATTGTGTCAACGACTTCTTTGGAATGTTCGGCTATGCCGATGCATTCCTGAAATCCTATGTACAAAGAGGGAGTTCAAAGGCGGTTGCCTATATTTCCTTTAATAAATTTGACTCGACTTGACTTAACGTTGAATGAAGGTGGACGTTAGCAGAATAGCAGCTGACGTAGGGACTGGTGACAGGTGCATGAGCCAGCTGTGTCGATCAGGAGAATTCGTGTTTGGCATTGTTGAATCCCTCATGGCAACGAGACCCGGTGGCTGATGCTATGGAAGTTCCGGGGGGAATGCACTGTCCATGTAGGACGGTTGAAGTGGCCATTAAAATTAGTTGGGCAACAACTGTAATAGTTAACCACGGACTCTGTCAACAGCAAGAATACAGTACACGCCAGAATTCGTGCAACATGCCGACATAGGCGAAAGATTGATACCCTTTCGCTAATCGGCATTGACTCAGGTTGTGACACTGATTGCCGTGTAGCCTATCCTGAAGTCATGTCGGTCATGATACGATGTGACCTTTTTAACTAGCTTATTTCTGACCACTAACAAGCGCATGTACTGTAAAAAATAACTACTTAAATAGTATGCTTTTTATCATTAATTTTAACTGCCTTTATAAATTCAGATATATTTTATGGACAACATGCATGAAATTTATTTCTTGCAGTTGTTTGGTAGCAAATTACGCCTTCTTTAAATTGTATACTCAAGGAAGCGTTATCTTTGACTTTACAAAAATGTGTAATCATGAGCTTTTTACGAGTGTGAAGTGTTCAGTCATAATACGTCGTGTCCGTCAATTTATTGATGCTGTGTATGCTGTAAAAAGCAAACTCTACATCTATTGCAACATTTAGTGAGCAATATGTGACTTCTTCCTCAAACTGTAAGCGAAAACGTACTTTTCCCTAAACAGTTTGTAAAACTTGAATTCGAGTGCAGCAATCAGAAGTTTTCAAAATTATTCGGCAATTTAGAAACTTTTTTCAATCTGAAAGGCACCGCTTCTTTAAGTATAAAATTAAAACAAGGCACAATTTTCTGCCAAACGAATGTAAGAAATATATTTTTTCGTTTACGCTTTCCATAAAACATATTTGAATTTATAAGGGTAGTCAAAAGCAATGATAAAAAGCATACTATTTCAGTAGTTATTTTTTACAGTACATATGTTTTGTTAGTGTTCAGAACAAAGCTCGTTAAAAAGCTCGCATCCTGTCATGAATGAAAAAACTTCAGAATGGACTACACTATAATCAGTATCGCGACCAAGGTCGATACCGATTAGCGAAAGGGTATCAATCTTTCGCATATGTCGGCATGTTGCACGAATTCTGACGCGTATTGTAGCATGCAGGACGGCTTCGGTGGCCGACTTTCATCAACGACGAATGGACCTCAAAGGTTTGCTGGATAATGGTCCCGTCGATCACTCAACGATAGGGATAATTATAATAAGTTTAAAAACTAGATTTATATAGTTCCATATTTTATATCTCCGGACTGTAGCAAGCGAGAGCTCTGAACGACGGGCTACTCCCATCCAAAATATTTTAACGCCTGTCAAAAAGCTGACAGCAGGTATGGGACAGCTTTTTCATCCAAAAGAAAGCCGATTTTTTGCGCGACAAATTTAACTAGGGACGATTTGATCCTTTTTGTGGTTAATGGATTTTTATGCAAAAAGATAAACAACCGCCTTCCTATACTTTATGTTGATTCTCACATCCCTCTCTACTTACTTCCTTATGCAATCTCTACCTATTCTTATCTAATTGACCCTCCATAATGCACCCGCTGAAATTCCATCCACCAGTTAAATAACGAGAATATTTTAGCCAAACGAAGGCTCAATGCTGCAAACGTTGAGAGCACGCAGTGTGTCCTACTTCTGCGTCATGGTGATTTTATAGCAACTTTTACGAGTTCCATCACCTGCAGCAAGTGCTCACCGTGCGCAGTCCGGAAACTGGATATCGCAAGTGTATCATCCTTCTATCAATAGCTTTCTGGCACTAAGAGATTGGTAAATGGGAAGAACGCTGTGCTACCGAATGGAGGCAGGCTGTGAGTAGTACTTTCAACAAAACATGCCGGCTACTGCGACACAAACGAAAGCTGTGTGTACCGGGTGAAGGGGGAAGTGAAGAGGCAGAAGTGAATACAGCGCAGTTATTACAGCCCAGTAGGGTCGCCGCACAGCAAAGTAACACTACTAATTTTACCCGATGAGGGAGGGGGATTCCGCTACCGTTTGTGATTTAAAATGCACGTTTATGGCGAACTGACGAATCAGTAGAGTGGTCGTCAAGAGGTGCATGCAAAATTCATGGTCACGATATTTTGGTTCTCTGAGTAGATTAAATCCTTCAAAAAGCCTTTTAGCTAGGAAGAAAGTACTTTTAGTTATGTTTATTCGGCGTAGTGTTGGTGAAATTTGGAGTCGGCTTATATCGAAGGAATTTTCTATGCTATTGAGCACGACAGAACCAAAAATTTTATTAATAGTCAGTATTCTATAGAAAAATTCTGAAATGAGTAAAAAAATTGTAAAACAAATACCCTCCAGAATAATAAAATTTTATCTGAAGTTTGTGGGATACAAATGAGGCCATGTTTACAAAGAAGGAACGATTTGTGTTTGAAAAATTATTTTGAGCTAACCTGCAAAAATTTTTTCACAAAATGCAGTAACAAAGATTTATGACCGCATTTTTTCGATATATGTTACCGTGAAGGTAAAGCATAACAGGCCTTATTTAATGTTACATTTAAAAATATAGTTTTCGGTAAACTATACGTTCAGCTTTTACGTTATATAAGAACGGACCAGACAGAAGAATAATAATTAGTTAAATATCTTACAGTCGCAAGCTTAGAACAGAGTCTTGATGCAATCCAAAATGGCAAAAAACAATCCGATATGAGGAGGAAAGTGAGTTTTTTCATTCCCAGTAAACTTGAATAATTTATCTTTAGGTAGATTTTAAAAATTGTCAAAAAACTCCATTTTCTTGTTGACATTGCCTTGGACGAAGTTAGTATACACAGATATGCGCCAGCTGAATATATATATCTCTCTCTCGCAGGAAGGAAATGACAGCTAGTCAAGGGGGAGTAGCATTTCCGGCTACTTAAGTGTCTGAAATGAGGATTGTAGCCTGCTGTTCATCGCTTGCGGCTAGAGACTGGCGCATTATACAAGCAGGTGGTCAGACACTGTGGATAATTAATACCACTTACAATTTAAGTCAAAATCGGAGAGAAGACAGGAGAACCCCGAGGCGACATGGCGACTGAATATTGGTCACATATCAGAATGAAAGGAGTCAGTGTGCTAAACCGAACCTACCGATGAGGGGGTGGCAGTGGCCCTTGGCAAAGCTGGGCTGTGTGTAGGCGGTGCTAAGTCAGGCCTGAGGGTGCCTTTGTAAAGACAGCTGCCTATATGTACGGTCCGAAATTGACTGTGTGCAGGTGCACTGAAATCATGCGAATCCTCATGTACTTCCGTAAGCGCGTGCGGGACATCTTAGTTGGAACCGCCCAGGTCACGTCAGTCACGGTGTACAGACTCATCACCAGTTAACTGACAGGCTCTGACAACCCGTTAACGTAAATGAAGGAAAGAAGCGGAAGTGGGGCTGTCGTTAGGTCGTCTGCCTGCGTGAGAAATAAGCACATAACTCGGTAGAATAGAGTTGACGCAAGTGAATATAACATGGGTCGATGGGAGCCGGGGCATGCAAGGCTGTCAAATGACAGGATTACTTGTTTCTACTTGAAAGTAAGGATAACTTAGCCTGTATAGTAGTCTGCGTCTACATGAAACCCAGACCGGCAAAAGTAGTTTAGATAGTGCACCTCATATACCACTAGTGCCAGCATTTTGTCCTATAAAAGCTAAGGTTACAAGGGATTTTGGGGCTGAGGAAATAGGACAGGCAGTGAAGAAAATGCATAGAAGTAAGTATAACATGAAAAATGTAGTCGAGTTTGTTTCCCGCGGCCGCTAGGAGTAAGTTGTTCCGCATGTAAATTGAAGGTGTGCACGGCACTTCGCGCAGCAGACTATACTAATCTAACTCTAGAACGGTAAGTTGGACCTCAGATAAGTTGAAGTAAATAACCTCCTTACCACCATTTCTACTTTTCAGGGATTTCTAGAAACCTGCATTTTGAAAATCGGGTTTTCCCGCAATACGTTAAACGATAATACAGATTAGAGAAATCTACAGATATAAACAAATACAATTTCTAAATACATTAAAATAAAATGCATATAGCGGTTACTAAAGTATATTCCACTGCCTATCCTCATATCCTACCCATAAAAACCTATAACCACCGTTTTCGTAGGAATGCATGCAGGCAGTAGGGATGAATGAGGTCACTACATAAATTGCTGTTGCCCCAGACCCCATTAAATGTAGTCTAATGCATGTAGGTCCTGATGTTTGTGCCACAAAGAAGACGGGGGTGGAGTTTTTAGCTGTGTATATTGAGCCCAGATTCACCTCTGATAATCTTGGCTTTTTATCACCATCTGGGCCCGCTGAGTGCGAGAGTAGAGATGAGGTAGAGGCAGCAAAAGTCCACCTCATAGTTAACAAATTCACGTCCAATTAGCCCTGTGAGCTAGCCTTGTGGGTCAATGCTGGGCGTCGTCTTTGGCGACAATCGAACCAGCAGATGTGTCGGCGTTGGATTTATACATCTGCCAAATTTGAAGATGCTCTTTGGGATAAAAAGTAACTTTAATGAATGAATTTTCGAGTTTGGCGCACCAACTCGTCTTCGGGCTAACAGGAAAATTGCAATGAACACTCAAGCGCCCAAAACAAATACATGGTAAGTCCTCCCCTACACAGGGAATGTGTCTGAAATCGTTGAAAGACACTTGCGGAAACATCAAATAAAGGTGATACACAAACCGGCGGCCACTTTACGCACCCAGCTAGTAGAACCTAAGGATAGGGTCAGCTACCTCAATAGGAAAGAAGCCATCTACAAAATTCCATGCAGAGGTTGTGGGCTGTATACGGTGGCCAAACATGAAGATCCGTCTCCACATGCATCCACGAGCACCAATTGGCCGTGAAGAGACGTGACCCTTTTTCCGAAGTGGCTATCAATTGCCTCACCACAGGACACGCTTTTGCATGGGATAAAACACGCATCGCCGGAGTTTGCCCCTCCAAAAATGGCTGAGAATTCCTCGGAGCCATGCATTCCGACGATTCATGCATCAACCGGTAAGTCGAGTTGGATGGTATTTATAAGCACGTCAAAGAACGAGGGAAAAACAGAGGCCGCACAACAGACACTAACTGAGGCCACACCCACCAATCACGTCTCACCCTATACGATTATTAATTTTTCCGGCAGTTTTGACATTTTAGTTGTTCAGTGCACTTTTCCAGTTAGCCTGAAGACGAGTTGGGGCGCCAAACTCGAAAATTCACTCATTAGAGTTGCTTTTTATCCCAAAGAATATTTTCTTCAAATTAAAATTTAATGAGATGCGTGTGTTCCAATCTGCCGAATTTACGTGTATTTACTGCATTGCCCGAATGGGGGAGCGTGTTTCGGTTCGTGACTATGTGGACGCATGCGCGTGGGTGTTTGAGTAAATGCAAGCGATTTTTGCAAAACGATTACTCGTGAGAGAGGCGGGTGTCCTTCAGTTCAGGTCAGGTCAAGTCAAATTTATGAAAGGAAATATAGGCAAACGCCTTTGAACTCTCTCTTGGTACATAGGATTTATGAAATGCATCGGCACAGCCGAACATTCCAAAGAAGTCGTCGACACAATTGTAGACGACAGCTCTCTTGTTTCAGGTTTATAAAGGGAAATGTAGGGCGGCTATGAAATGTAAAGGTTCAACAGAAGATTGCAAAAGAGTGGCGTTGCCAGTAAATGGAACTGGATAGAAAGAGCAGACAGTGAAAAAACTCCGTAGGCATTGCTCATAAATTCTAGAGGTGAATGACATTTGAGGAAGCTTAAGGAGAAAAACTGTCGCCCGTGGGGGGGGGGGGGGGGGTATCTGCACAATCGGATGGTCTGCCGCTGAGAGTGTTTGAAGTATGTCAGGAGGAGCCCATCACTGTTTTTATCAATACCCTAAGGGTCACACGAGGAGAGGAGCTCTGAGGTCACGAGAGCATCACCGAGTGTCAGAGATGCCCTCATCTTATGGCCTTTCTGGGTACCGAGTCTGCCGTCCAGGAGACGAAACAGAAGGCCCCTCAGCAGTCGGTTATGGATGGCCATAAGATTGAAGTTCAAACCACCTTAGTCGTATTACATGATAAATACTGTCGTGCATCTCATATGGTCTAAATCCATTCATGCTGAAATGTTAAGCTGATTCACAAAGCAGGATTTGTTGATGAACGCTCATCGATCCTAACGGAACCCACTCGTCTTGTTCT
The DNA here is from genome assembly GCA_036362985.1 of Ligula intestinalis. Lineage (NCBI taxonomy): Eukaryota > Metazoa > Platyhelminthes > Cestoda > Diphyllobothriidea > Diphyllobothriidae > Ligula > Ligula intestinalis. The sequence continues at coordinate 90,562,343 of JAYGXS010000002.1, forward strand.
CCCTTGAGGCTCACGTTCAAGCCCCGTCAGCAGCTGATCGGCGACTTGCGGTTCAGGTGGATGATCATTCCCAGCAAAGAGAAGGGGGACTGAAATGGCCATTTCTTGTGCATAAGCCGTCATCAGCCAGTCCTACTAAATCCAGTTGGGTAAGCAATCAGTCTAGAATCCAACTACCTTACCCATTTCATCAATACGCTTTTGGCAGATTTGAATGATTTATTTGGTAGGACTTTCTTTAGAGGTCATACTTACTTTTTACTTATATTAATGAACTACTTTAATATTGTCAGTAACCCTATGTTCTCTTTATCGTTAAATTCCAATAATATAAGGTCGAATTTCCATGAAAAGGCATCAGCCACCTGAGCAGCAGGAGTTTATGTTGATGGAGTTGATTATAATTAGCTCATTAAAACAAGTATAGGCGGCTTTAATTTAATATTCTTTGACCACTTTCAACACAATTAAACAGAGAATTAAATGTGCAACCACCAATTTTGTAAGGCAGTTGGGCGGGTGGAATAGATATGTAGGCGGCCCACAATTAAACAGAGAATTAAATGTGCAAACAGCAATTTTGTAAGGCAGTTGGGCGGGGGGAATGGATATGTAGGCGGCCCTACCAGACATTTTGCCATTTATTTTACCCAAGTGTAAGGAACTCGGCGATCTCGGCTGGATTCGAACCCACGACAGCAATGAAAAGCTTAAGTATAGGCAACGCTGTGTATTGCCGCCTGGCCTGCGTGACACCACCGGAAAACGTGAATTGAATAAAGGGCGTGAGAGACTGATAGCTATTTGGTGTCTTCTAGACTGACTGCTTAGGGAATCCTGCTTGGGCAATCAAGTTACTAAAACTGTATTGGCGGATTCCACACAATCAAATAGGCTGGGCAGATGAATTGATCCAAATGCTATTAAGCTCACGATTTCCGTAGGGCCCTCGTAGCTCGGATGGTTACAGCGTCGACTTTACTTAAGCCTAGCTCTTACTTTCATGCTTTGCAATCCCACCCACGGCATCGAAGTTTTCGCAATTTAGGTCAAATAGACGACCGAAGTAATTTTCAGGGTGTTGCTGACCTGAAGGCAGACAATTGCATCAGAGACGACCTCAATGCACCTCATTCAAAATGTGTTCTCACACGGCTAATAAGCCACAAAATAGCCATTCCATTATCCCTCGTGCTTGTCCGTAACGTATTTCTGCCTAAGCTTGCATGCACTGCGTTTCCCCATTATAGATGGATGACTGAACACGCGGGTGCCCAGCGGGACAGGCACACGAGTCTCTTACGTGGTAAGTACCAAACCACACAGGCGGTGAACGAACTGTTTGGACGTCCCCTTTTATCGGACTTGGTGATGCAGTCGTGTTCTTAATATGAGTAGACCGATGTTTGGTGTCCCGGCCAAAGCGAGGGTCGCTTTTCGGAGTGTATTTCAGACGTCAAAGTGTACTTTTCCAGATGGCTGTCACTAGGTACACTGACTGAAAGAACTTAGAAGTTAACACTGACATCCACAAAGCTGTATAACTGCGACGTTTTGGCGGAGACTTAACAAAAAGTGGTCAGTAAGATGAAAACGGGAGAGTAAGTCTCGAAATATTTTGAGAAGACTCGATGTGAAGCCTCTGGGCTTTTAGCATGAACTAAAAAAAGAGAATAGGTACAGAAGGGAGGTCAGAAGGTCAAGAGACTTACAATGCGTTCAACGGGGTACATCCACTTCGCCTCAACCAGGCTGATAACGTCGGAGAGCTGACGGTTGATATCAACGCGCAGGCGTAGACGAGGGTTCTGCTCAGCCTCAAGAACACGCCAAGCCACGATCTGACTGGCAGGAACCAATTCAATCCACACATCCTCCGGAAGCGTGAACTCCTGGGCGGGAGCTATATTTTGGGAGCCAGGTAAAGGCAGGCAACAGCAATGAGACGATAAATGTTGCGTATGCGTCAAGTGAAAAAGGGGTAAATTGAAAAGAGGGATGCCTACCGGAAATTTTATTGATCTGCTTCAGCGCGGGACACACCGGAGTGCGAAGGAGAAAACGACGACCATTGTGTTTTACACATGTCGACCTAAAAAATGCACTTGTTTGTATTCTGATGTATTCAAGCGCATGTAGGAAATACTTTGAGCGTTCACTGACGATTAGAATATTAAGCCCAACAAGTTTACTTGCTGCCAAACTACTGGCAAAAAAGTGCCAAAAAAATAGCAACTCATGTATCCGTTTGTCGATACCTAACTGGACAACCGATTTTCTCGCCTACGTTTTAATGAACACAGTCTCTTGTATTGTCTCAAGGAGAAAACTTAATCCGTTTCTCGGAATACTTCCCAGTCATCTGGAAACTCTCTCATTTGAAGTAAAGTTTGTCATGTTTTTCGTCGTTTTCATGAGACCTTTGGGGCTACGTTATGCACACACGGAGCAGTGCAACCTCTGAGCGGATAACTTACGAAGCGAGTCTGAGCTACAGGATCTTAGTAGCCTGACAGGGCAATCCTGTACTTTGGCGTAAAACAGTCCGCAAGATGAAATTTATCCCAACTTGGGTTTCAAAGATTTGGCACTGTGCCAAACTCTTTTAGTGGTTTTTGGGGTCCCACTTTTAGCCTCATTTTGTAGAAAATCCTTCTGGTCCAACAGCGGCCACTTGTCTTGCATCTGTATTACTTATCATCACTTCGGTAAGCTTAATCGATCAGTTATTAGCCCTAGGTGATAGCTAGGATTACCCTTGTTGTACTAACATAAGCCTTAAATTGGTTTGCGGTAATAGTTGAGTAAAATAAAATCAACTGAAGTTTTTTTCTAGTTAAAGTGCTAGCAGGGACAAAATAATATACACACGTAGGAAATGTTCCCAGTTCTCTGACCGCTTGCTGAACGTAACTGACATGGGTTTGGGCCATTTGTCTGTTAGATTACTAAGGAGCACAGCTTCTTGGTGCAGTAGTCGCCGGTTATTAAGTCCACGGTTAATAGGCCCAGCCACGTATTAAGCCCAAATCAGCTTGGGACGGAATTTTACATAACAAAATCCGCCGGCTAATAAGCCCAGTCGCCGGTTACAAAACCCAGTTTTCCAACAGGAGAGTGAGATTCTTATCTCTCTGCGTGCGCAACTGGTTACATAATTTTGGCCAGTCTTACGCAAAACAAGATGCCGGATGTGATTTGTTTTAATTTTTCAAGTTAAATTTTGCGAAACGCTGTTCGGACAGCAGCAGAGCATTTGCGATTGAAGTTTCCTCCAAAACAACTGACAGTAAACAGCTTTTTTAAACGTGTCGCAAGTCATTTTTTTGGTTTTTGTTATAACGTAAAATACAGACAAAAAACATTCTTTTCTTGTACACAACCAACCTCTACACATAATAATACATAGCTGTATAGTGCCTATAGTGCGTTTGCTAATCATGAAGTAGGACTCTCCGGTTAGTGCGCCTGCCGCTTATTAAGCCCAATTTGGTCTGGGCCCGAGGTGGGCTTAATAACTGGCGACTACTGCAGTTCAAATTGGCCCTTGGGGGGGATAGAGAAGGCTACGGTAGCATGCCTTTCAATACTAATGGTAAACTGAAAATGTACCCACTTCAGTGTCCTGGTTTGTCATTGGCGAATGCGATGAGTACCTCAGTGCTCTACAGTTACGCGTGAGTTTTAAAGGCTCTGCGGCATGGATTACTTAGACGGGGAGAGGCAAAGAAGTCTACGTTAAAGTGGATGACGGCAACTACGGCCGTTGACCTCTGAAAATTTGCATACGGCTCGAAAGTCAAAGCGGACTTCTAAAACATGCTGTCAACTGTATGCTTGAGTTGCAGGTAGCAGCACCGGTTGGTAGGGTGGCTGATAGTCACTTCTACGATTGCGTAGTAAACGCCTAAGATGTCAGTAGGAGAAAATACTTTGATACAAAAAATAACAGAAATGTGAGTAGATGCATTTTATCAAGTCAACAAGTGTCTCCTTCAACCAACCCGTAGTGGACAAGTTCGTTGAGTTTCTCCCCAAGTCGGTTGTCCAGAGCTACAATTACGAGCAAAAAAAGGGAAGATTAGGTAAGATAGTAGTAGCGTCCATAGCCAAACGATGATTGCAATTAAGATGGGCTTACTGCTACATTTTCTGCCTGGATTTTTATCTACCTTCAATCAAACCAGTCGTCTTAATTGGCTGATGGATGCTGTATTTAGCGGTCTGCCTTCAGTGCACGTCATGGTTATCAACCAACCTCATCTCCATAGGAAAGCTAACACCCAATTGTTCCGGCACCCGATTTAATCAAGCTCAAATGTCGCTCGCGGGGCCACAGTGCGTATAAAAAGTGGATATTTCAGTTTAGAGAGAAGTACATACACTGGGAGAAAAACATGTTTTGTCCCTAGGTCAGTTCGCGGGGGCATTCGCGCGGCAAATGGTTTTTTTTTCTTCAGAAAACCAACCTGAGTTTAAAGCTTTCGCATTCCCTGGTCGTCCGTCTATTTTGGGGAGTGTGATAGCCGGAAGCTGGGTGAAAGGCGAACTAAGTATCGATGTGTATCGAATGGTCTCGCGGTTCACCTGCCGATGGCAGGGCAAAGAGGCATGTCGTATAAAAGGATGTATGTTTTATACTGATTAAGTTCTAGGAAAGAGAACCGTTATATGAGGCTTATCGGTGTCTTTGTATATCCTGCTTCAGGCAAGAGGGAGCGAAGGTGTCCATTGTGCTTTATTGCGTTTGGCGAAGGCCAAACGGGTCTTTACAGAGTTAGCCGGAATAATCGAGGCTAACCAAACAACGCACATGCATAACACTGAATGAGCATCAATTTATATCCCGTCGCTATTTATACGTTTGTTACATCAAGAACTTAAAGGTGTGGAGTAAAAATTTGTATTTACGTTAATCAGGGTCTGACGCTACAGAACATCATTATATCGACTGTAGTTTGAACTGCAGACATCAACAACGACGTTTATTTAACTCAAAACCGAAATCCTTGCAAGAGATGACAACTGCGGGAACTGCGAACTGCTCGAATCTTGGTATACAGTCCGGTAGTCCATCAACAAGCGCAATGCCTTACCGTTCTCATATTCCGTACTGAGACTTTGACTGAGCAGGGGAAGTAGTCGCATGGGTGGGACGGCCAGTAACAATTTCGATGACAACTAACCTGATTGTCCCGTAATTGTCCCGCCAACATCCAACACCGATGGTGGAGTCGCGGAAATTAATGTACTTATTTACTTACTTACTTGTACTTGCTACGGCTGTGATCATGCCTGATCTAGTCGGCCTCGATGATGTCACTGACGGTACCTCTCCATGCGTGACGATTGGCGGCAGTGGATCTAGAGAGCTCTACCCAGTCTCTTCTCCAGCGCCGGAGACCGAATACCGAAGGTTCAAGAACCACTTCCGTGTCATGACGGACTGAGTCGAGCCAGATTTTGAGTTGACTACCTCTTCGACGTTTCTTTAAACAACACTTTGAATTTACCGTCCGCTTAAATGATGGGGCTCTTAAGCGATGAACTGTGTAAGGTAGCTGAACCAAACAGGGGATATCTCTGCATTTTAGGGTTTTGAGACTTAAGCCACCTATCACAGGTTTTGCAGCTAACACAGAAATCGGAAAAATAAGTGCGAGAGTGGCAATTGAAGATCCGAGGGATTTCTGACTCAACCGAGTCGCGATTTGGATGCTTATTAACTTGTACATACCTATGTATGCAAACGTCTCATTCTTACCGTAAGACTACGGCAGGAAAAGTAGGCTGATGGACCAAAATCAAGTAAACGGGAAAAATAGTTAGGCCAGATGGACAAAAAACGGAAAGACTCACCTTTCTTTATTCTTGAACGCATAATTGACCAGTTAACTAGAGCATACACCTCCCTGACATGTTGCGGCACACCATCTGGGTACTTGATGTAACGACGAAGTTTGTGCCAGGTCTGTTGGTAAAATAGACGAACCTGATCTCGTGTGCGACCACCGGCCGCGGCGTTCAGATCCTGCAGTGGAAACGCCGGGGCACCAGGCAATGCTGAGGGCAACGATGATGGCTGACCGACAGGAGGGGCCAGTGAGCATCCAGCAGTAGATGGTGGAGCATTGGCCATATTCTGAAGGTTATGCGCACCCGCTATGGGCGTAGACAGTGAATCGACGACACTCGGTTGTGCACAGTTGGACGTCAGCAGGGTGTCACAACCTGAGGTGCCACGATGGCCACGGGAGCGGATGAAGCGCGTCAATTCGGTGAAGTTCCGTCCGTACTGTAGTTAACATGATATAATTACAGACTACTGTAGGCTAATTTAGTAGCACAAATTAATAGATGTAATGAGTCGGGAGACAGTTGGACAAACATGTATAGGCTTGCACGGAATTGAATATTTTTCTTCAGAATATTATCGATAGAATATAACGTTTCAAAAATTTGAGTCGGGAATTAAGACTGGAATTCTTCAAGCCAGTTAACTGAAGGTCAAGTTCATTAATTAATTGAACAGATAATCACATCTTACTATGAGGCTGCAACCACTTCGGAATTAATCAATGGATAAGGAAGAAGACGTGTCGAGCACCGGATCAATTGATTTGTTGCCCTGAGCCTTCGAATTCTTACAGGAGTCCATCTTCAGAGGTGAGAAGTAGCAACCAAAAAGAGGGTATTTAAAGTGGCCATAGGCTAATCAACTGTCAGAAATCATCAGGTTGTCAAGAGGTTAGGAACAGCAATCAAAAGGGGTGGTGGAGGGCAATTAGCTGTCAGTGGAATCGCGGCTACCTCTCATCTTTGAAGATGGACATCTGTAAGCGTTCAAAAACTCGGGAAAATAAATCAATTGATCCGGTGCTCGACACGTCTTCTTCCTTATACATGCAGATACCTGGAACGTGAACCTTTTCATTCATTCGGGAATTAAGCAATCTCTGGTAGACAGTGGCTTGTTTGCGACTCCTAATATCAGACGACTGTGCAAATATACCTGTCTGCACTAATTCCAGTACAGATAGCAGCAAGTCTTGCCGATTACACAGAGAGCACACGATACTGAAACCGTAATTCAGCTGCGCGCGACGCTGCTTTACTACGAATAATACATTTGCTTAGCCTTCTATAGGTTTTAAACGCTATTCCATGTTAAGCTTAAGATTTACGTGCAAAATGAATAATGTATGAGCATAGCAGAGTAAAAGGCAAAATTAATGGAAAGGTAGTGGTTCAATCAAAGCGTACCAGACGGATCCCTTGAAAAAACAGACGACGGTCATCTGCAGTCCAAGAATCTTTCAAGAATTTTGGTCCAGAAGCTAAGAAGGTAGAGGGGAAAAAGCAGGTTTTCGAAGAAATATGATTGAAACTTACGATTTTGAGTAAATAATAACAGGTTGTATTTAAGCCGTTCTTCGGCGATTTACAGAGGTTTAGGTTAGTGACCACGTCATATAATTGTCTCAGTATTTGTAACACTTCACATGGAATCTATGCGGCACGGAGAGATTGCAGGTCTTTTCCTACATTAATGGCTTTGGGTCCGAGAGAGAATACTTGAATGACGATCGGCCTCGTTTGATATCGCCACGTTCGGCTGTCATCGGTACAAACTTTATACAGAGACGAACATCTATCTTCGTCAAAGCAAGTGGAATTGACTACTGACAGAAACGGAATCGTAAAATACGTTTGAATTGTGATCTTTAAGAACGTGGTAAAAGATATTCAATGGATGGGAAGCGAATATACGCCTTGACCACTGAACTTAGAGCTGAATATCATAAATGGCACCTACAGAGCAAACTGACGTTTGGAATCCACGACTTAACAGTCGACCAAGGTTTATCCGTCCCGAAATAAATCCGGTGGCATTTTGTTTTTTAAATTATGCTTATGCGTATAAGCGAAAAATGAAAGCAACTTAATAAATTAGCATACGGAATCTCTTAAATGGCTTGCGGTAGGCAAATGTATATTAGTCTGAATTTAATAAGGGCAACATAATAGCCCAGTCAAGATATCTGCACGTCACACGGCATTTGAAAAGAAAATGCCACTAAAGCTTATATGAGAAACGGACCTGGAGAAGTTGGGTACCCTGCCTATGAAGATTAATAGGGGAACGAAAATTGCACTGACCAGTGCTCAGAGAGCATTATACTGGATTTACAATCATACGAGGAACAACCAGGAAATTACTGGTGGATTGAAGAAAAGTTCAGGGTCATGGGCAGGATGTCTGCGTCAACATTTCGATAAACGAAATGAATGTAGAAGTCTGGAGTATAATTTTGTTTAAAACGAAGGGACCAGATGCGCATAATTCTCGTCTTAACAGCTCTTGCTGACGGGCAATTCAGTTCTAATCGCCTGGCCCGCCTTCCCCGTATGTCACCGTAGCATAATTCTTAACTGATGCTATTGAAGTGGTATCAAATACGAACGAGATTTCGAAGAGTTAAAGGATGCTTAAGCACTGTGCTTTCATGAGTTAGTCATTTAGTGACTGAAAAGGCAAACATTGCTGAAGCTCTTATTTGGACAAAGTAAGTCTGTAGGCTAAAGATTCATTTGCGTAGATAACTACTGATCAGTTTGTAAACGTCTGTTCCACGTTTATAGTATTTTTTAAAGATCGCTGGCGGGATGCCCCACCCGTTCCACCAACTATGCACAAAAGTTTGCAGGAAAAAGTAAGAAACTATATAATTTTGATGGTTGCAACCTCAGTATTTCGACCATAAACGACCTATGGGGTTTCTTCATAATGAACACATCCATGGAAGTTTTTCGAGGTGACGTGGCGAGATAGAAAAAAATACTCTCGCTCTCAACTTGCTTGAGGAAACATGAAGAAATAAGAAGTGGTAGGCGAGAGTGGACTACCACATGAAGGACCATCATTTTCAGCACGAAATGTGACATAGGCCTCTCTTCCCCAAACGTTTGAATAAGTGACAACAGTAGTCGAAAGTAAGAATGTAAACTTAACTCCAACTAATTACTTGGGGGTCCAACATTGCCAACGCCTAATACCGCACTGTCATGCTGGCAGCGTATAAGGGGGTTTTAACCACCAAAACGATACGCTTAAACCATCGGTTATTGCTTCCAGCCAGTTATTCAACACTTAGAAACATTAACACTGCCCTAACACAATCGGCAACAATAACGTGAATTTTCTTTTCAAAAATGGACAAGCGAGGTAGTTCAATTACGAATTAGGTTTGAAGATCATTAATCTAGGTTCTTCGCATTTCGTTGAAAGACCTGTGCATCTGAGAAGCTACTTGTGCTTATGGACTACTAGTCACGAAAGACGATAAGCAATACCATGTACAACGATAATGCTCTGATGTCAATTTCATCACTGCCTACGGCCCGGTAGATGTGTCTACCCCGAACGACAGTACGAAAACGATGCAGACCAAATGCAAAATGGAGGACTGGAATAAAACATACTGACAACATCCACCAAAACCCTCGACTACTAATCCTCCAATATCTGATGCAAAATATTTTTTATTAAATACCGGAAACTCTATCACGAAATCCAGGGAGCATTAGGGACCGGTACGAATATCATCAAGGGCCCATATCGAAAACGCATAAACTCTAGAAGTTGACAAAAGGGAAGATTTGCCATCAGAATAACTGCGTCAAAAAGCAAAATAAGTTGCGTATAAAATTAGTGCAGGGAATCAGTATGCTGAAAACTCTTCAGCTTTCTTCAGTCTTCTAGCAAAAATAATAACGTAATATTGACTAAATACCCCATTAAGCAAATAAAATGCAATGTAAAAACATTCCGAGAGTTTAGATGCAAAACTCTGAATTATGAAAGCTATCGGTGAAGGCTTTACCGTGAAGTAATTTTCATCAATGGAACTATAACCGCGATGATTTCTGGATGGAGAAAATAGCTACTGCCCCGTCTTTTTTAAATCAACCCATCTAGGAGCTAAAATCGCTTGGTGGAGAAACTTTGCTTTGTAAACAGCTTCGACTCCTCCACCAAATTTTTTTGTTTTTTGATAAATAAGTTAGACAGCAGGCTGTGTGCTTGCTTAAGGGCGTCTTTATATGAAGAGAAAAGGTGAATCATACTTTGGCGCCCCTTGGCGGGTGGTTCGTTGCCTTCTGGTTTATCTGTGTTCATGCTGGAGACGGGTACCTGCCCGGGTGTGTTGAGGGTGGGGAGAGCTTTGTTCTCATTTATTTCATTGGCCGGTTGAGCGGGCAATATCTGTGAGTCGGATGAACGGTAGAAGGGTGAGGTGATCCTAGCCATCCGCCGTGCCTTCACGCCGGCAGCGATGTTAGGGGGTTCGATAGCAGCGCTTCGAGTTTTCATTTTGGCCTATAAAAGAAGGGACTTTAAAAAAACTGTTGTAAAAGCAACACACCGAAGTTGTTAAGATACAGGAAACTTTTGCTAATCAGTAGTCCACATTTGCGTACAATATTAGTCATCACATAGACTTGCACAAATGCAAGCCAAGATGAGCTACTGATGCTTTGTTCTTCGATATTATTTTACTTAAATGTGAGGATGCAGGTAGATAAAATAAATACATTGTATGGATGGCTCGGAGTAAGAAAAGCTGTTGTTCGAGAACATATATTTCGGTGTAGCCAGAAATATGAGAGTCAATGACTTTAATGTGATATATAACGAGAACATAGGAATTCAAAATTATCTAGGTAAGTGGATGTGGAACTCTTCGAAATTGCCTTTTTTCGGTATGAAAGCAGTGGAAACTGTGAGGTCTACAATATACACGTAAGCCTTCTTCTTTCGAGCCAAAGGTATACGAATAAAGGCCCGATACAGGCGTACGCACAATGTCCGGGGTTGTTCCCACCCTAACGTTCGGCTACGTCTTTTAATATGTAACAAGCAAAGTCCGGTGTCAGTATGACAGCTCTACGTTCCACCGATGAATTTGGATGATCTTCACATCACTGTCACTAGGTTACCAACAACGATGTTCCTTAAAGAGAGCCTGTGTCATCACTGTCGAAATGAGCCACAGTAGTAAGTTCGAGCTCTCCCTTTAAGTCTATTTTTCGAAGCCGTACTGATCCGACAAGACTGCTTCTAACCTATTGAGCTTTCGGCACATTGTCCTGTTGCCTATGCCGGCAAGTCGATTAGTTTTTTTAAGAAAACATGATAATGTCGAATATTGCTGTCGTGCGCGCATTTTCGTATTGAAAATCGCATGAAAATATCTACAAGAATTAGCCTTATGACTAAATCTCAAAAAACGTGTTTGCTTCCATATTGTTCATATTGTTCATATAAGCTGTTATGTTAGACAGGGCCTAGAAATAATTCTGACTCCTAGAGGAGTGGTGGGATTAAGTGTTCTGATAGACTGGATGGGAAGAAAGTGATAATAGCTTAACTATAGATGGCTACCAAAATATTAATTTCGGCTTGTTTCTGTGCACAGTGATTCGGTGGACATTTCGTGATCCGATTCTACTGCAATAAAGCAGAGCTGCCCTAGATGGACTGATTTCACCCAGGAACACATTCTACACGCAACCGAAATGCCCCCCATAGAGAAAAGTGCCTACGCCAGTGAACAACACTCAGCTGTCGTTGGGAAAGCTTTTTGTGTAACGCATGTTCATCGTAATTAAATTTAGGTCAGTGAAAATAATATTTTTCAAAATGTTTTTGATTTAATAAACGGTTGGGAAGCCTCAACAAATGGACGAAATCAAAGATAAAATGAACGGTTGTGCGATATGCGGTATATCCTCCTTCACATTAATATCAAAAATAAAGTACCCAATCCTGTGTTGCGTCTGAATTTCGACGCAGTGAAACAATCACTTTTAGGGTTGTAAAGTTAACTTCAAACGTATACGAGTATGCATGTGAGTATTTCACGAAAATACTTAGCTTGGGATAATTTATCGTCGTTTAAGTACATTAATATCATAACGAAATACAAGCTTAAACATACAATCAGTAGTGTACGGTGCCTCGTAAAAAGTGGAATAGAAGAAGGTGACTTAGGCGGTGGTGAGGGTTTGTTAGGGCTGTTTCAGGATAAAGAGTTGACGAACATGGTGAGTGTAATGCAAGAACATCATTTATCAAGTGCTGTAGATTGTACCGTTGTCTTATACAATGGTGCTGGCCCGACGAGAATTTATCGAAATATTGTTATGCTCTCTGCTAAGTCCCTGCTATTTGATGTGATGAATTTTATATCCTGGACTTAAGAAACACCTGAATGAAAGTCAAAATCAATTCGAAAGGAGAAAATATGCGAAATTGGCTAGTATCTTTTCTGTTTGCCGGGTAAAATGCCCTACATGAGCTGTATTGATCTGTAAGGAGCATTGAAATAGGGTAATGAATGCCATGAACGGTAGGTCTGAGTAAATATCATCAAGGCACTGTTTATTAGATAAATGTTCAGTGGAACTTTTTCTGGTTTGAACCCAATGTAACCGTGATTGCAGGCCAATACGATTACTAACTCTGGTGGGAAAATAGTTCGGAGAGGATATGTCATCCAGCCTTAAATCAGAAGCTTACTCCTAGCTGTCTGTCTAGTTGTCTAAATAATGACCGTCGATGCTAACGATGTGGACGGTGCCCTAAAGTATGGTGAAGTGAGGACTACGTCTGTTTATTTATTTTTATATATGTTGGTAAGGCTTGTAGGCAGATCGCCGCTGACCCTAAAAGTACACATTTTTAATTATGTACAGTTAGCAGGATATATTGTGGTATGTCGGGGGTTTTTGATACAAGTGGAGTGCAATCGTACCTTTCCTTATGTTGCATTTTCTGGTTCATGTTACTGGTCAAATTTTCTACCGCTTAGTATGTCTGCGAGACAAGCAAACACTGCATAAACTTTTGATCCCCAAATGCAACCTTATCAGCGATGGTTTAGTTATTCAATATCAACCTTTGCAATCTTTTTGACAGCCTCCTTTGCTTAACCTATTAACTTTCATATGTTATCTCCTGCGAGGCGTCAGGGAAGCAGTACATTTTTCCAGTCTGTAAACTAGATACGCGGAGTTAAGTCCAAATTAGCGAAATTAGCGGACACGCAATTGTCAAATATCAAGAGGTTTCCTTTTTGTGTACTTTTGTAGACAAAAATCCATGTAACCATAACCGAATTGTCAGAAGCATTTACCGTCTGTCCATAAGTCACAAATTCAAATAGTGCTGGTCACAGTGGGCTCTTTTTTCACACCAATGGGACGTGGGCATTTGTGTTGTTCGTCTATGTCCATCTATTCTCAGTCTATGTGGATGCATTTAATTTATCAAGATTTTTACATAATTGTCTGATATGAGCATAATATTCAATTGCCTGCCTTTCTTAATCAATAAATTTATTATTTTAGGCCCAGAGGTACCTCCTTGCAAAATTACTGCTGTGGAAAATTGAATACAAATTCGGTAAATGCTACTCTTTGCGAGCAAACACAAAGTACTAATAATTTGTATATTTAAGGTCCAAGGCAGCGGGAGCGTTAAGTATGGAAGGCAGATAAATTTATAGCCACCTATATATCGTCATTTTAAAATACTAGTCACTTTACGCAACTAAATTAAGGGAAGAGGGCTTTCGCCCTTGAGTTCCCATTTCGTAATCAAAAATTGCAAGAGTTAAACCGTAACAATAGTTCATAATACAAATGTAGACTTAACTTCAGCGATAAGTATGAGCCAGTTGTCACGTGCTGCTACTGACACAATATTCATTATATCTGTCACAGTTTCTCAGAAAACGACAAGCATGTTTGCGCTTAAAAATGGCAACACTATCCGTGAGCACCACCTCGTCAGGGAGTCCGTTCCACGCTCTGATGACCCCTGCGAGAAGGCCTTTCGTCGAACGTCCACATGGGCCGGTTTCCTCAGCATTTTAAAGGGATGACCCCGCAGATGATCCGTCTAAGCCAACTCAACGAATTCTTCAAATTCTACGGCATATTCACGGCTTTTAATAATTCGGTAGGTTCACCGTGGAGTTGCCTTTACTTGAGAGGAAATTAATCAAGTTTGGTCAATCTGTCCTCATATGCCAGATGACCAAGAGTCTTGGCCATCTTCATAGCCCTCGCCTGCACTCGTTTTTAGGTGCAGGTAATCCTCCTTGAACCACGGACGCCAGGCCTGGACGGCATACTCCAAGTGGGACCGAACAAACGCTCCGTAGGTTTTCCTGAAGAGCTCCTTGTTGATGTTGATGAATCCCCGTCTAATTGCAAACAGCACTTGTTTCGCGCGTTTAGCTGCCTCTAGACAATGTGAAGATATTTTAAGCGATGAGTTTATTAGGACACCGAGATCCTTTTGTTCTTTCACATTTGAAAGGGGTGCCCATCAAGGAGGTTTTGGAAGGAAACATCCTCCTCATTAACTCTTCTATTATGGAGTCTCAAGACCACGCACCTACTAACGTTGAAGTTTAAGACAGCTGCTAAGTCGATGGAGACTCTTTTGAAGTGCTTTCCTATCGGCGTCAGACCCGATGACTCTAAAGAGTTTCACATCGTCGGCAAACATGACGGCGCTGCAACCCATGTCGTTGACACAGTCGTTGATATATATAAGGAAGGGCAGTGGCCCTAAGACAGTGCCTTGGTGGACGCCACTCAGAACAGATGTAGGGGTTGACTTCGAGTCACCGATGCACACAGTTTGCGATCGCCCTATGAGAAAATCTGTGATCCGTGCTGGCAGGTTTCCTCTTATTCCAATTTTCGATGATTTTTACATTAGACATTTATGTGGGACGCTGTCAAATGCCCTCTTGAAATCCGTGTAGATGATATCAACCTTACCGTATTCATCCAGTGCGTGAGCCCACTGCTAGGTGGAGAATAGTAGGCTGGAATGACAATAGTGGTTTTTTCTGAAGCCGTTTTGGAGCCCTGACTGTAAGTTGTTCTCCTCCAGGAAACTCATTGGCGTCTTCTTGATTATCATCTTCATCACCTTACAACAAATGCAAGTTAGGCTGACGGGCCGGTAATTTTTGACCTTCGTTCGGGCTCCGCCCTTGCATATCGGGTAAATATTTGCCGTTTTCCATTCGGATGGTAGTTTTCATAATTCAAATGAGGAACCAAATATATGTGCTAGGGGCTATGAGAGCTCACAAGTCATTTCTTTCAAGAACTTGGCTGGTATATGGTTCGTGGTTCGGTGGAATAATATGGCTCCACCGTCAAAGGAGGAGCTAGGTTGTGGTGGTGAAACGCTCGGACTTAACGCTTTTGATGGTGTTGGCGGCATTATTAATGAGCTTGTTGCAGAGTTAAAGGCAACGGAATTTATCGATCGTTGGACAGAGAATGTATTTAGACTAGATGTCATCGCAGTAGATGGTGGAGCGGTGGGGCTTGTAAGTCCCGACATTGAGAGGGGTGGGCTTATTGGTGAACTGAGGTTTATGGAATAATGACTAGACATTCGAAAGGCAGGGAAAGAAGGTGTACTGACGGTTACGGGACAATTACTAGACATCCGGGGGCAGAGATAACGGGTGTACTGACGTAAGCGAGTGTATGAACAGGTATCCGGGGTGGAGGATTAGCGTGTGCATTGACCCTATCGGGAAACCGACCAGACTTATGAATAGTAGGCGCGTCCTTCGAAATCGGTTTGACTTTTTCGGACTCCCAGGGATTTAGTCGTTTCGGGATTTCACACTTCTGGACACTCTCGCGGACTCCAGATATTAAGCATTGGATACTATTCAACAATCTCGTCATCGTGGAATTTTTATTGTGTCGAAATTCATCAGAAGACGGAATCAAAGTGGAATTTGTTTCTCAAGTCGTTGAACTGAAGTCGCAGCCTACAAGCAAACAAGCGAAAACAGCCTGAAAAGACCAAGGTGCTAGGATCTCAAGCTTTCTCGAAGATTAGCAGTTATTCAGGACCTCGAAGATCTACAAACGGCTGAGTCGTTCCTGAATATCCTGCATATTGTTTATACATATTTGAAAGTGCTTCTAAGCAAATAGGCGTATTGTTTTCTCAATCCGCGTCAAATATTTGCAATACTCTACACACCGTCGGAAGATTTTCCTTATTTTGAATATCAGTCAACACACTACGTCATAGCACAAAGGCAAATTTAAAATTTTGAATTTAATCGTTTCGTTTACAACTAAAATGGACGTAGAAACTATTGCTCTCGATAATTCTACAAAACTGCCAGCGGGGCTGGGAATCGAACAGCGGATACCTCGGGTGGAAGTCGAATGGCTAACCGATGGAGCTATAGAAGCGTATAGCCGTAAGGATCAAATTCAGTCATCAAATACAAAATATCGGTCACGAAGCTTATTGAAAAGTCCTCCGGCCAAGCGAACTAAAAGTCTTAAATTTTTAAGGGAGGCAACTCATAAAGATGAAGCCTGCCTATAATATTTTACCCTTCTTAACAAATTTACGAAACTTGAGGAAGTGGTTAATAGTCTTAGAGTGGAGCTGGAAGAGCTGAAGAAATTTTCTCGATTTCACCCTCACGAGGAAACACTGGTGATGCATGAACTTAAGGGAGGGGACCTAACGTACGCAGCAGCAGCATCTCTCGCCGAAGCGTCTGCGCACAAAAATGATCAGGCAAGTAACATAAATGGTCAAGTTGTCCTCGAAGAGGAGCGCCGTGATCAAGATTCTACAGAAACATCTCTAACGGTCTGCGGGACTAATACTCTGCGCCCAATCTCAGCACATGAGGAACTTTCCGAATTAAAAACCCCGCTAATTATAGGCTCATTTTCCGGACAGAAAGTGCAAAATGTACCCAGCACACCAACCACTCCTAGTGGGCATGCTAAGGCTGCATACAAATCACAGAAGAAAACCAAAAATGTAGAAGGGGGCAGCAGGAAGCCAGACCTGATCGGTGCCATCCCAGACTCCAAAAGAAGCCTATCTCTGGTGATGGTAGTGGTAACGCAAAGTCAAAAACTATTCCTAACAACATCTCGGGGTCTTCCGATAGCAGTAAGACTGGAAATACATCACGGGTTTCCCTTGACCGACAAAACTGCATAGTTGTTCAAGAGGAGTCAAACGGAACTACAGGTAAGGTATTACAGAAGTCGTCCATAAATCGGAAAAACAACATTATCATACAAGGTGCTCCTGAGTCCACGTTTGACAGTACAACGGAACGAGTTGCACATGACTATGATCGAATACACGAATACGTCAGCGCTGTCCTAAAGAATGGGGAAACCTATACCGTCAATAAAGCCTTTCGTCTGGGTAAAGCAGACCTAGGCCGCGACCTACAAACAAACCCAAGGCCTCTCAAAATTATATTTGATAACGAAGGCTTGGCATCCAAATTGCTAAAAGGAAAAACGGTCTTACGAAATTCGCACAAGCAAGTGTTTTTTCAGCCAGAATACGAGCCGAGGGAGCGGATGAAAATGAGGCAACTAAGGATAGAATTGAGAGAGAGGACCGAAAGCGGGGCAAAGGGCCTGAAAATAAAAGATGGGCAAATAATACAAGTCAAGGAGCCCTTCCTCTGGCCAAAACCTGTCACGATAAGGGTTGGGCCTCACGGAGTAAACTGTCACTAAAGGTCCTAACCGCAAATGTACAAAGCTTGTTTAACAAGCTGGACGAACTAAAAAACTTGGTCGAGGAGGTGAAACCAGACATCATGGCTTTAACTGAAACCTGGCTTTCAAAAGATATCGCTGATTCTGAATTATCACTTAGAGGATATCAGCTTTTCAGGAAAGACAGAAAAACTAGGGGAGGAGGGCTTATAGTCTATGTCACTTGCAAGCTGACAGCCACGGCTGAAGTACCGGTCGCAGCACGAGATGTGGAAATGCTAAATATTACTATATCTGCTAAGTACGCCAGGCCACTGACGCTTTCGGTGACATACCGCCCGCCAAACCATTCTCATGACCAAGACACTATCCTCATAGCAGAATTGTATAGGGTTAGTGAGAAAAAAGACATCCTAATCGTTGGGGACTTTAACGCTCCTGGTGTTGACTGGCAGACATGGACTGCACAGGGTCTTCAAGACAACTTCAATCACAAATTACTACAATGGGCCACAGCCAAACTGCTCTGCCAAACCGTCGCGTTTGGAACGCGGGCTAGGGAAGGACAACAGTCGAACTGTCTCGACCTTATCTTTACACGAGAGGAGGAAACTGTGATTGACCTGCAGGATCGACCACCATTAGGGTCAAGCGACCATATTATGCTGTATTTCGAGTATTCGCTGTTCTCCAAACCCTACTCCTCCGACACATGGGAAAGTAACATTTGGAAGGGCGACTTCCCACTTATGAGAATAGAAATGTCAGAGGTATCATGGGAAACAGATCTCCAAGGTGGGGCAAATGAAAAGTGGATGACCTGTAGCTCGACGTTGAAAAGGATTCTCTGTCTCAACTGTCCCTTCAGAAGAAAGACAAGTACGAATCGCCCGAAGTGGATGAACTCAAACTTGCAGGCCGCTTTCAAAAAAAGAAACCGCTTCTGGAGACGCTACAGACTAACCGGCTCCGGTAAACACTTACGGGAGTATAAGCAACAACGTAACATTTGTAAAAGAGAAGCTACTAAACTGCGCAATAAATACGAGTTGAACATATTACATAAGTCGCTGGAACACCCCAAGATCTTGTACGGTGACATACGAAACACGAAGAGATCTCAGGAACTGATCCCTGCCCTTAGATCAGGGAATCCAAGGAAAAATGTATAAATGGATCAGTAGTTTTTTGTCCCGCAGAGAACAGAGGGTCGTTGTCGGAAACTCCACCTCAGAATGGACAATGGTCGAGAGTGGTGTACCACAAGGCTCAGTTTTGGGTCCGCTGCTATTCCTGATTTACGTAAACGACTATCTCAATGAGCTTGATTGCGCAGCTGTCATGTTTGCGGATGACATAAAAATATGGGCTGAAATAAAGTGTGCCGACGACGCAAAGAAACTACAGTCGAACATCGATAAACTGGTTATCTGGTCGTCCACGTGGCTTCTTAACTTTAATGTATCCAAGTGTCTTGTTCTACACATAAGCCCGGGGCGAAAAGTGCCACCGAAACACAGTTATTTTATCAATGGTACCTCATTAAACGAGGTTGAGACACACAAAGATCTAGGTATATGGACAACCGCGAACTTGATGCAAACAGAGCACTGTAAAACGTCCGTCCAGAAAGCAACTAGTACCCTGCACTGGATCAGACGAGCGTTAAAAATCTTTCCACCTGAACTCTTCGGAAAAATATTTGGCTTCTTTGTGAGACCACATCTTGAATACGGAATGCCAGTTTGGACACCGTGGTTGAAGAAAGATGTGGAGCTTCTTGAACAAGTGCAACGCAGGGCAACAAAGATGGTCGACGGTCTCAGGGACTTACCATATCAGGAGAGATTGATAAAACTTGACCTTTTTCCTTTGTCTTACAGGAACGTTCAGTGCAGCCTGCTCTGGACATTCCGGATAATCCGGGGCCACATTTCCTCCCTAAAATTGGAGGATTTCTTCCAATTAGCCACCACTACTCACCTGCGTGGCGATCCTTACAAGATCACAAACGAACGCACCCGATTAGATCTCCGAAAATATTTCTTCAGTCAACGCGTGGTCCGGCCTTGGAACTTGCTACCAAGCGAGACGGTTTCCGCTGACACAGTTGCGGAATTTAAAAGAAGACTTGATGTGATTTTATTTGACAAAGGCGACTTTTACAACACGATTTCCTACTGCCAGCACTGTGAACAATTTTTCTGGCTTAAGACCGTTTTCATTATTTTCCGTGAAAATTCACTCGAAATTCTGTTATGATATCATATGTGCTCCCCCCGACTGCACATTAACTGTAAGAATAACTTGTTTGCGTTACATTAATAGGGTCCTCAAGGGCATTTCTTGCCTGTTACCCTTAAAATATACATATATCTATATCTAAGTTATTGGTCTGTTTGACTGAAGAGCCGCATTTTTTCGCTCCATTGGTGTAAGATCTCGGCAGAGGAAACTTTTAGTCATTTCCAAATATCGAGAAAAGCGACCTCGTTGAGCGATGATTGAGTCCACCTCGATCGGTGAAAACAATTAAACAAGGATGGGCGGATTCTTGCTACGCGATTGGAGGCGCTTTGCTTCCGCACTTTTGAAGTTGAACCCACCCGAGCATAAAAAGCCTCTCGCAATATCATAAGGGCGACTAAGTGTGGAGGCGTTTTCGAGTATAAAGTTATAATTATGCTTTTGTCTATCAAACGCTTCTGTGGTTATTAGATGGACAAAGGAGTCCACCTTTTTACAGTCTTCGGAATGTACATCAGATATCTGACCTTCAAAGAGGTTCGCTAGTATTGACAAAACAGATCTAAACTTCATTATGAAGTCATGAAAGTTCTGTAATGCAGATAAAGCGAGTTGCTTAGCCTTGACAATTGGCTGCATGTTAATAATAAGGTGTATTTGTAATGGACATCTTTGACGCCGTCAAAAACCCCGGAAGGCAGGAAAAAACCTAACCCAAAGCCCTTCTTTCGCAATGACTATTGCATTTGGTTTGGTCTTTTGCTAGGTCAATAGTGTGCGAAATAAGGAGTTTGTTTTAAGTGAAAAAAACCTGAATTCTAAGGTACAATGCTAGTAAAACATGAAATAAAATAACAATACATTGTACGTGTTATGGTTTTATAGTAAGAATACTTGGGGTCTGGAAAAACTGTCATGTCCTTTAACTGAGGTGGAGTTAGCCGCGGTCAGTTTTAAGGTGAAACATAATCAGCTGAGGGCATCGCATCTTCCGTATATATGGGTCTGCTCGATACGGAGATTACAATCGTTGTCCATTGGCAGGAGTTTGATAATTAAATGGGACGTTGCAGATGTCTGAGGAGGATCGAGGCAGCTGGAAGCTGATTGCGACGCACCATCGTCATTCAAGTGCATTGGCAGAAGACACTTGGCCTTTTGTTTATCGAATATCTAAGAAAGATTGAGATTTATATGATTAACATTTAAACTAATGATACATAATAAGAGGAAACAATATATATTTTAGTATAGTTGTAGAGAAAATTATTTTCTTTCATAATAATTTTTATAAACATTGAGATGTTAGTCGAAGAATATTGAAATCAATAAATTATGCTTATTTTTTGTTTTCTAAGGAGTGGAAAAGAAGGCAAGGCACAATTTTACTTAAGGTTTGATTTGATCAGCTTTCGAAACCGTCGTCTAAAAAGCCTCCAGCAGCGGCCAGTTTTCTCCTAAATGTGCGGGAACTCTCCTGGACCGTTTGATCCCCTTTGGTCCGAATTGGATGTTTGCAGAGTGTCCTATTTTGTTCAAAAATAAATGCATCATGTCATTCGAGAAGAACTGCTTGGTCTTCTAAATTCGGCTAAACTGTGGCTTTTGCGAATATCTTTGGGTAGGGCATTCCATATGATCACATATCTAATGGTTTAGAAATTTGATCGCTGTGTCGTCCTAGCTTTAGCGTTATAAATTGTATGCTGGTTGTGTCTAGTGGGACGGGAACCGTTTTGGTTTGTTAACATATTATTGCTAAGGATGTTATAATTATGTGTCACTTTAAATAGGACAGCTAAACCATTTTGGATTCGCCTTTGCCAGAGGGGTTTAAGACCATATCTATTGTACATTATTGTATAGGAGTCTCGGGCGTCATCGCGTTTACACGGAAATCTGGTAAACCTTCTCTGGATTCTTTTTAGTTTCTGTCTGTCATCTGATGACATGGTACCGAAAAATATTGAGCAGTAATCTAGAATAGGTAAAACGTACATTTTGTAAAGTTTAGTCTTAAGTGTTATTGATGTGAATTTTTACTTATGACGCCACATAGTCGATTGGTTTTTGGTGCGATTTGTTTAACATCTGGGGATAAGTCAAGAGTATTAGAATATCTAAGACCTAAATCTTTTAAAGATGTTAGCTCTTTTATTTCTTGACAACCAAACATTATGGGGGGAAGTTTTAGTGGACCAAAAATCATAAGATGACATTTTGTTGGTGAAAACGGCATTTGCCACTAAACACTCCAGGCTTTGACTTCTAGGTGTGGTCAGGCATCGCTTGCGCCTAGGGGCAGATATCCTACGATGAGCTGCGATTTTCGTTCTCATATTTTGATGGAGGTCTAGAAAAACTCTGCCTGTATGATTTTATCACAGCTGGTTATTAGAAAACACTTAAAATTGTTCAACAAACTGTATGAATTAGTACGTTTAGAAAAAAACCAGTTTATATGATTTTAGGACTATGACTTACGACAAGTAATCAGAGTAAACTTAACAAAAACTGCAGCTATTTAATAATATAAGCTTTAAAATTATTTGTAAAAATGTATTTAATATTGGGAAACGCTTCAGCCTTTGAAGGTCTCGAAAATATTTGGATCTTGATGATTTCTTTTACTAGGCCGCAGTGTCTTGGGTTGAATAGGTTGCGTTGCGGTAGGTTTGGCCGCGATGTGTTGGGTTGAATAGGTTGCGTTTCGGTAGAATTGGTTGGAAAACAAAATCTCCTTAAATTCCGAATTCGAACGATCTTCCACGCGAGAAAAATAATTCCAGAAATGCAGAAAAAATTCTGTACGTTCGGTTTCAGCCACAATGTCCTTGATCGTAATTATTGGGGGATATCGATGTAAAACTGTCCTAGGAGGGCCGTGGAAAATATCGACTGTGATCTCGTAGGGTTCCCGCAACAATGGACGTTGAATCACTTGGTTGTTGTAAATAACCCAGTTTTGTTCCCCTGGGTTATTTACAATAACCAAATGATTCAACGTCCATTGCTCTCACCTTAGACGGGTCCTTTCCGGATAACGACGCAGTCGACCCAGTTGGGGGAGGGTTGAGCTTGAACGTAACAAATACCCGAACAAGCCGAGAAAGGAAACTAAAGTGCATGTACACCAATGCACAAAGCCTGCTCTCTAAATTAGACGAGCTTAAGATTAATTTGTGCCAAGTTGAACCAGATGTGGTCTTTATAACAGAAACATGGTCATCCACAAAGGTCGACGATCGGAAATTCACTCTCCTCGGTTTTTTAGCTGTTCCAAAAAGATAGATCCGGGCGTCAGGGTGGGGGTGTGCTCAATTATGTTAGACATGGTCTGCACGTGTCAAACAAAACTGACCAGCTCGCGTCCGATAGAGAGGCCCTTTGGCTCACCATCAGAACGCCGGGATTTCAAGCCCTTGACATCTTGGTGGTTTATAGACCACCGTCGAACAATCCAGAGTCAGACAATAGCCTGATTGAGGAAGTTAACGCATTGGCCGTGCGATCCAATGTCATGATTATGGGCGACTTCGATGCTCCGCATATCGACTGAAATAAATAAATAAATAAATAAATTTTATATTTTAGGCCCGGAGGGCCTCGTCATTGCTAACTTAGTGCTGTGGAAAAATAAATACACAGTTGATAAATGCTGCTCTCCATGAAACAACCACATAGACAGCGGGAGCGTTTAGTAGTGTTGGTAGATAAATTCAGATTTACCAACATATCGTCATTTTAAAATAGTATTAAACGCATGGTGAACTAAGAAGGAAGCAGTGAAAAAAAACTCCTACCATTTAAGCTGGGGCGGAGTTCAGCGAACCCCTGCTTAAAAAAAAAACAAAACGTAGGAGAAAAAAACTGCTTCAAAAAAGTTAAGGGGTTTGGTTGAGAGGATTGATTGTAGTGCAAATGAGACAGGACTGTTGATGAGAACGAATGAGGGTGGGAAACGCTTCTTGTGATTGGAGAAATCATATAATAGCAGAGGCTGTCTTTCACCATTGTTACACCGCCCGACTGGCTTCATGATCAACCATCAGGGAGATGAGACCGGAGGAGACCATCGCGGACAACAGAGTCAGGAAGATGAGGGAACGGCAGAGGTCACCTGATCATCAACGAAACGTCCGAGCTGTGACCTTGTAGACTGCGGAGTTTAGCGACGAGCTGGCGAAAATAGCAGAACCGCCACGAGCATGACTAAGGAACATGAAGCCTATCGTCAGGGTAGTAAAACGGAGAATAGAGAAAGCGGCAATGATGACTGGACAGAGAAGTGGACGAAACATCGTTGTAAATATCACTGAAAAATGAAGAAATAGACATGTCTGGAAAAAATTTGATATAAACATAACAACCTCAGATACCAGGGGGACCCTTTTCAAAGTCCAAAAGTTGTGTGTTTGGGAAGGAGACGGATAACAAGGACTTTATATCTTCTGAAGTTAAGTGTTTACGTAATTTGACTTTAAAACCTGCTAAGTTAGACGACAGCCTAATTTCGAGGGGAATATTATTCCAGAGGAAGGCATATTTGGAGGCAAAGAAGTGAGAATGGTTCGAAGTGGAGCTTAAGGGGGGTGCAATAATCCTGGAGGAATTACGGGTGGCATAAGGTCTATCTGCGGGAATGAGAGCGTTGATTCGTGGAAGGTTAGGGGTAGAGTTAACGCGAAAGAGGAAACAGAGGCCCGCTTCGAGTCTTCTGACCCAAAGAAATGTCATGTTCGCTAACTGACATCTCTCCGTATAAGAAAGCGTGGATCTAGGAAGAGCGAATATTTTGCGAGTAAATACCCTCTGTACATTTTCAATCTTACTGCGGTCTGAAGCATTCATTAGACCAAAGAGGGGACAGCAGTATTCTAGGATGGGTAGAACATACATGCGATAAAGTTTTAACTTTATTTCCAGCAGGAAGAAATTGTGTGATATAAAACCACATATCTGTGCAGCCTTCGCAGATATTCGATCCGCATGAGGCGACAATGCTAGTTTTTTTGTGTAGCTTAGACCTAAGTCTTTTATAGTGGATCGTTCTAAAATTGGAGTATTTTGAAAGACTAGGGGACGAGGAAGCTTGGCGGGACCAAAACACATGAAACTACACTTGGATTGAGAGAATTCCATCTGCCAGGTAGCACTCCAACGTGAGAGTGTAAGTAGGTCCGCATTTATTTTATCAACGCATATGCTTGCCGTGTCCTTAGAAAACGAGTATATGCATTTTAGGTCGTCTGCATAAATGAGAGTGTGTGAATTTTTTAGAACAGTCGAAATTTCGTTTATGTATAGAATGAAGAGTAATGGACCCAAGACAGTGCCTTGAAAAACGCCACTCGTGATCAGCTGAGAAGTGGAGTAACTATTACCCACTAGGACCTTCTGGCTGCGGTTAGACAAGTAGGAACCGATGAAGTCGAGGAGAGGGGGACGGATGCCAATGGCTTCCAGTTTTACCAGAAGCCGTCTGTGCGGTACCTTGTCGAAGGCTTTGCTTAGGTCAAAGTAGATAACAACCACGGATTGCTGCTTGTTACGGAGGGAAGTGACGTGGTTAAGAAAAGCTAAATGACACGTCTCGCATGATCTTCCAGGTAGAAAACCATGCTGCGAGTCACTTAAAAGCTTATTTTTTAGGCAAAAATCGAGAATTTGATTAAAAATTATCTTCTCCAGAAGTTTAGCTAGGGCCGGGGTTTTATTTACACCGCGTAGTTATTTATTTCTGAACGAGATCCTGATTTAAAGACTGGAAGAATAATGGATGTCTTCCAAGTGTCAGGAAAGTAACCATTTAAGAGGTTTCTGAAAATATATGGCTAAGTAATTTGGGAAAGGTCGACACTCTTTTGATAACTGAATTGGGGATACCATCAGTTCCGGAAGAGTGCGAGTTTTTTAGACAAATTATCTGTTTACGAATTAATTCTATGGAGAAATCAATGTTTCCGAGAGTATTATCCGAGTATGGTTGAAACGACGGGACCGGTTCGGATTCTGTCGTAAAATGCTTCGCAAAGAAAGCATTGAATAAATCAGCCTTATCAGACTCATCTAGTACAAATGTTTTATTTTCATTAAGCAATGGGGGTATTTCAATTCCTCGTTTTGCGGAGGCCTTACGACGAAACAGTTGTGCAACCGATTTTACAGAGTTTGACTCGCTCAGGGCGCAAGATTCCCTGTGCTGGTCACGTGCAAGACGAATCTTTGACGCTAATTCGAAGATCTCTGCGATCCTTAGATGCACAGACAGCGAACTAGTAGATCTATCTTTCAGCTGCCTCCTCAATTTCTTTAGTCTGGGCAAAAGAAAATGAGGGACGGTCGATTCTGGTGTGTAGGCTTTCGCAATTTTAGTGGGCACAAATTCCAGCATTTTAGTATAAACGATCGACATGAGTTCAGAAAGATATGCAGCGTCGTTAATGGAGGAGAGGCTCTGCCAATCTAATGAGTCAAGAAAATTGTTGATTGAGCTAATATCTGCGAGGTCGTACGCATGATAGGTACGACTAGCACTAGCCTTTTCCGTAGAATGAAGCGGAAGGCAACAGTGAATTAATGTGTGATCACTTTGGAAGATGTCCTGCTTAAAATCAACGAAGAGAGGGGCAATACCATTAGTGAAAATCAGATCTAGGATATGATTCTGTCTTGTTGGGGAACTAACCAGTTGAGACCAGTTAGAAAAATTAATGGTATCTAGGAAAGGCTGAAATCTAGGTGGGCAATAGTTTGAAAGCCAGTCGATTTCAGGAAAATTAAAATCTCCAGCGATAATTTTAACTTCAAAAGTGGATTCTGAAATAAGCTTGAACATTTCACACAAATTTGCATCTTCTTCAGATGAAGAGTTAGGAGGATTATATATACATCCGATAATCGCCTTTTGCCGGGGCGACAGGATAATAGAGGCGAAACAGTAATTTCCAGAGAAGGACGTGCTATTTGGATAAAACGGAAAGTGCCTAAATGACGTTCTAATATAGAGAAGACAACCACCACCACGCTTATTAATGCGATCGGGACGATAGAAATCATAATCGTCTATGATAAGGGAGGAGTCAGAAATGATTGGATGGGTCCAAGATTCTGTTATGCATATAACATCAGGCATCATCTCAAAAGCGATAGCTCGAAGTTGAGCCATTTTATTTATAACGGACCTGGCATTAAGCACTATGACATCTAGTGTGTTTCGAGTGACAGGACTATGGCTATAGTTATTCATAAAAAAGAATTTGAGGGTGGGTAGACAAACTGTAGGCCGTTATTATTTGTGGAATAAGTACTGACGGGTATGGAGCTGTTAGCAATTCTGCGACCGGATCAGAATTAAGTTTCGATCGCTGACTCCTAAGTACGGTACAAAAAGCCTTTCTATCACAACACGTCTTATCTCCGACCAGGCAGCGTGAAGGGCAACAGACCAACTGCCTAGATCTTGTACTGTCAAAAGCGCCTGACAGTGTAGACGTCGTCAATTGTTTACCTCCTCTAGGCAAAAGAGACCATGTAGTGCTACATTGGGAGTATTCACTCTTCTCTGTACCTGATCGTAGCGCGACCGTTAGACACAATATATGGCATGGAAACTTTAATCAAATGAGAACCAAAGTGCGCAGGGTAGACTGGAAGGAGGCATTCAACGGGTGTGTCCACGGGATTGGTCGGTGTTTAAGAATGCATTACAGAGATTTATCACCAGTTTCTGCCACATCTCGAAAACGAAAGCCACAAATAGGCCCCAGTGGCTAATAAACAAACTGAAGAGGGAGGTTACTCGTAAAGGAAAGCCGTGGCAAACATATCAAAGAGAGACGACCACCGAGTCGCACAACAAGTACAAAGCGCAGAGAAATAGGGTAAAGGGCCTTGTACTAAAAACCCGCCAAAGCTTCGAGAGTGACCTAATAAACCATGCAGTAGGAAATCCGAAGGTCTTCTACAACTACATTAGACGATCCACCTGAAATAGAGACCCCATCTCGTTGTTAAAAATGGATGCGGACACCGAAATTTGCGAGAACAAAGGAAAGGCTGAGCATATATCCGGGTTCTTGTAGTCAGTTTTTACGAGAGAGGTCGAGCTAACCGTTACCGATTTTAGTACAGAGGAGATTCCTACCATTGACTTAGTTGTGCTTACAGAATTTACTGTCCTGCAAGAACTTCTTAAGCTCCAGGACACGAAATCGCCAGGTCCAGACTGCATACCTGCAAAGCTGTTGAAAGTGCTAGCCGTGCAGTTGGCAGAACCCCTGCAGTTACTCTTCCGGGCCTCCCTAAACACAGGCCATCTGCCATCCGACTGGAAGACAGCATGGATCTCACCCATACACAAAAGTGGGAGTCGGGCGTCCGCAAACAACTACAGGCCAATAAACCTTACTTCAATATGTTGCAATATCATGGAGCGAATGATCAAAATAGAGTTGATGCAATTCTTGGAGTGTCATCGACTTCTTTCTGACAAACAGCATGGATTCCGTAGAGGATGGTCCTGCTTGACAAATCTGCTCTAATGTCTAGAACAATGGACCAGAGCACTCGATCAAGGAAACACGGTGCACACAGTCTTTGTCGATTTCAAGAAGGCATTTGACACTGTGCCTCATCAACGTCTCCTATACAAGCTTGGACGTAAAGAGGTAACAGGCAACCTTTTCCGATGGATCGAAAAAATTCTGACTGGCCGAACTCAAACTGTATGTATTGGCTATTATCGATGGAGGTGGCGGTTGATAGTGGGGTCCCCCAGGGTTCCGTTCTGGGCCCTATCCTCTTCCTTATATATATCGACGACTGAATTAGTGGATTAGACTGCGAAACCGCAATGTTCGGTGACGATTTAAAACTCTGGAAGATCATTCGTAGCAAAGACGACGAAGCAAATCTGCACGCACATTTGCACCGACTCGAGCAGTGGTCAAACGAGTAGCCCCTGACATTTAATGTGGCCAAATGGAACATTATGCGCTTCGGTAGTACTAACGCTTCGTATCAGAAGGTTAACAACCTAAATAACACACCGATGCCAGAAGAAGAGACCCAGAAGGATCTGGGGGTGTGGTTCACTTCCTCAGTTAAGCCATCACTCCACTGCCTGAATGTGGCCAAATCCGAAATGTTGAGCTTGTATCTAATTAAGTGCACCTTTGCTAAATTTGATAAAGTTGTCTTTGGCAAGGTCTTCGGCACGTTTGTGCGACCCCAACTGGAAGTTGCCATCCAAGCCTGGAAACCTTGGGCAGTCAAAGACAAAAAACCTTGAAAGGGTACAATGATGGGCAACTAAGTTAGTGCGAGGCCAAGCGTACCTTCCTTATCAGACACGACTGACCAGTCTTGACATTTCCTCTGGATTACAGACAGCTGCGCGGTGACCTAATACAGGCATTTCGCATGCTGCGGGGTCAGAAATGTTACCTAGCATCCAACGATTTCTTTGAGCTGACCACTACTACTTGATTGCGCGGACACCCTCTCAAACAACGTGTGACTGGGGCAAGATTGAACACATGAAAATTCGTCTTCTCTAATAGGGTAATCCAGGCATGGAATTCTCTACCCACATACATTGTCGTGACCCCATCCGTGGACACATTTAAGATGCAAGGATGCAAGACTCATAACATCACCACCCGTCAGCAAGTAAGATTTACCACCAGACTTCTCTGGCAGTAATTACCTATTTTTAAATATACTGCTCGCAACATGTAGTAATATATTTGTTTAGAATAAAGATTGATCGCGAGTTTCGCATGATGGGCGCATCTCTGACACTCGGTGATGTTCTCTTGACCAACGCAATCTTCTCCTCGTGTGACCATTAGGATATTGAACAACCGTGATGGCCTCCTTCTGACATGATCAAAACACTTTAAACAGCAGGATATCCGATTTATATATTCCCTTCGCCTTCCCCCCACATAAGGTGACAGTTTTTCTCCTTTAAATCCCACAAATGGCATTCAAAACCAGACTTATGAAAGATGTCTAAGGAGTTTTTTTTACTGTCCGCCCCTTACCGCAGTTCCATTACTGGCAACGCCACATGTTCTGCATCATAGCTGTGCACAAAGAGGGAGCTAAAAGGTATTAACCTATATTTCCCTAATAAAACTCAACAGAACTGAACTCTATGCTCTGATTTATAGGCAGTTCCGCGGACATTTGATGCAAACCTTCCGTATCGTGAGGACTTTTTTCAACTTTCCCCTACAACTAATCTCTCGGGACATCTCTTCAAACTGTATGTGTTTCAAGGACGATTGGATCATCATTTTGCATCAGAGGAATCGGGTTCCTGATACGTGTGCTTTTCCTTAAATAGCTGTAAAACAACTTCGGATTTTTGACAGCACGACGAAGTTGTAGTGGCACTGAACTGGCTCTTTGTTTTACATGTTTAAAATGCCTTGCATTAACCTAACACAACCTGAAAATAAAACTTTGAAAAACCGCGTGTTTTTATCTGCAAACCACTTTGTTCTTATTTACAGGTTCGTAACAGTTGAAATACTCTTATCTCAAGTTCTTGGATTGATTCTTCCGTATCCCACAAAGTTAATCACTCTCAATGTTCCGTCGCCCTTTGAAAGCCAACATTTTTATCTTGTTGCGCTGGATTTTGTATTGTTCAAAAGCTTCGTTGTGGCTTGTTTTGCAAAACTTCTTCTGAAGCTTTCCTTTTTATTGATCTCTATTTTTAGATCTCTTTTCAGCCACTGAGGTCAGTTAGATATCTTGGGCAATGAAAGTGGACAATGACTTTTCATTAGATGCAACAACCTCTCCTTAAATTTATTCCAGTACTCAGTGACATCGATGGAGAAAAGAAGATCCCAGTCTATTTATGATGCCTCTTCTCTCATTTGAGAGAAATCGCCTCGCCATATATGCGGCCTTGGTTCCTTTACTGTAGCAGATACCGAATATAGACCAATATCCCACGAAATTACAGCGTGGTCCCTTCGACCAAGTGGAGTTTGAATCCAGGCGATGGTGACCATTTTTTTCCTCTTGCAGGGCTGTATCACACAAGCTTACAATTTCCGTGCCTGAAGTGGCTTTATGTGAAGGCATTTAGATAAGAGTCTGCCCTTGAACCGATGCGGTCGGACGGGTTCACAAAACCGAAAAGGAGACTATAGTATTCTAGGATAGGGAAGAAAAAACATGCGGTACAGCTTAAGTTTCATTTCCGAAAATATAAAAAAATTATGTTGAGAAGTCAAGATTGGCAAACATATGTTTTCAGCCAATCATCTTCAGGCCAGATCATTTGCAGGGTAATTAAAACTATACAGATGGACAGGGTTAAATAGTGTAGTCTTATTACAATTCATCATTTACGCGTCGCCCGCATGGTGAGGTGGGCGTGTAGACGTTTGTGCGTCCGGGGGGGGGAGGAGGGGTAGGGGGGGTACGTGGGTTATGTTGTGAGGTTGATCAGAGGGCAGATGCATGGGGGGATAATTGCTGCTATTTGCGCACAGCAAACGACTGTCACTGGGGTGTGGGGGCAAAGTGCGATCGTCACCTGGCGTCGGGGTCGGCCACGGAAGTGAAAGGGCTTCTGTCAGTTTCTTCTGACAACACATCACCGGATTCTCTAGCCATATAGCTACTGCTTCGGCTGTTGCAAGCACCCGTTGGCGTAGGCCCTTGGAAGAGTTGGCTGGTGTCAAGAAGACAACCTGAAATGCTTTTTTAGTATCGACTCGATGATTGGCATTGACGAGATGTGCGACAATAGAACTCGAAATCTATCTAGTTTCGCCTTTACTTAACCAGGCCGGTATATGCTCACGTAACCTCTTTTCCAGGCGCCTCGTTGTTCAGCCTATGTATCTTGCTCCACAGGAGCAAGTGAAAGAGTAAATACACATGGCTGTGGCCTTCAACGGAAGTCGGTATTTTCCTCCTAATCGTAGGAGGGGAGAGTTCGTGAAGAACACCCGTAAGTTCGCTGCGGGGAAAGCGCTATCGATAGCAGTTCTCAGACACCGTCTGACCAGCTCGCTTGCTGCATCGCCTGAGAAAGGCAGTCTTATGAAAACTTCTTTCTTTTCTGCTGTTAAGGTATCTGGCTTTTTGGCTCGCTCGCCAATATTCCTGAGGATAAACCTCTCCGGTTATCCATTTTCGATAAGTATCTGCTGCAGCTCTTAAAGCTCTGCTTCCACACTTTCGGGAGAACAGATCTTATGTACTCTAGCTGCTAGTCCCTGGACTAGATTTCGTTTTATATTTAGGTGGACAAAACTGTGAAAGTTGGTGTATTCTCCCGTCTAGGTTTTCTTTCGAAAGACTCTACACAGGATCGGTCCATCACGTTGCCTTCGCAGAAGGACATCAAGAAACGAAGTTTCATCGTTTTCCTCTGTCTCTGCAGTAAATTTGAGGGATGGGTGTGCGTTATTAAGCTTCGCGACCAGAGCGACAGTGTCCGCGTTATAGTCGGTCAAGCAGAAGATGTCATCAACATATCGACCGTAAAACGCAGGGTCATTGATAGTGTCCCTTAGATACGTTTTCTCGATCTTGTCCATAAAGATATTTGCGAGAAACGGGCCAAGTGGTGAGCCCCTTGCCACACCATCTATCTGTCTGTAAAATCGACCATTGCAGAGAAATCACACATTTTGTGTGCATCTCGTAAGTAGTTCTTTCAGGGTTTTCACGGGTATACCTATCCGGTAGTTCGTGTCCCTAATCACGTCACAGAGGAAGTCAATGGTTTCAACCACGGGTGCGTTGGTAAAAAGTGACGATGCATCCAATGAGAGCATCTTACTTTCCCCATCGTTCATATCCTTTATAGCCTCAAAAAACCCAAACGTGTCTTTCAAACTTCGAGGGTATATGTCACTGCCAAAATATTTTAACTTTTCTACCAGCCATTTGGCAATGGCGTGATAAGGGGAGTTCCTCATATCCAGGATAGGACGCAAGGGTAACCCCTGTTTGTGGATTTTCGGCAGGCCATACATTGTGGGTACTGTCGTGCCTACAGGTATCAGTCGTTCAAGCTCTTCGTCAGACAAAAGACCTTCCTTGTGAAGGTCTTTGAGAATTGCAGTTAACTGACCCTCGATGGCCTCCGTACGATCCTTATCCTTCTCTGATTTTGTAAACTTCGTACGATCTTCCAGGATGGCTTCTAGTTTCGTAACATAATCATTCTTATTCATCAGTACTATTCCGGACCCTTTGTCTGGTCTTCTCAGCATGATGTCTTCGTTTATTCGGAGTTCTCTTAGGCTATCCAGATGAGCCTTTGTTAAGGGGCCTTTGTTCGTTGGGACCTTTCTCAAATACTTCTGGCAGCAGTTCACCAGCGTTAACTTGAGATAATCAACTTCACTAGACTTGGTAGATTTTAGGTCAGCAGTCTGGCTAAAGAGGCTCTCAAATGCGGTTTCTAACTTTAGTTTCCGCGGCATTTTTCCCGTCATGCATAACTTAGGGCCTAGAGATAGTACCTCTACGAGAGTTTTGTCAAGACGCATTGAAGAATAGTTATGCACATACCGCTCCGGATTGCTTGGGAGGGTTGTCGGCGCTTTAAATGGTTGGACACTTCGAAGGCGTTTGTTCCACCTGGCTTCGATTCCTTTGTTCCTTATTGTTTGCACATATTATTCAAACGCCACTCTCTCGAGAGTTTCAAGACGGTCGTGGACCGCTACCCTCTGAGCCAGGTTCCGCTGGAGTTCCAATATTCCCGCGTTAATCGTCTCAAGGTAACTCTCCGCATGCCTTTTTAGCGATGCCAGCGAAACAGCGATATGATTTCTTCGTAGAGTTTTCCAGTAATGCCTCGGATATTCACCCTGGTCCATACACCCTGATAGGAATTTGGCTATCACGTTTGCCTCAGCAAGCCTGGTGTCAAACTTCAGGAATCCGTTGAGTTCCTTTAACACCGAAGGGTCTTTAAACTGTCTAATTTCTGCAAATATTCCCATTCTTAAGGTGAGAATGTGATATAAAACCACATATCTGTTCGAACTTTGCAGAAATTTGATCTGCACGAGGCGATAGTGCTAGCATATTCGTGGAAGTTACACCTAAATCCCTTATCGTAGATCGTTATAAGAGTTGAGTATTTGAAAAATGATGGGTCCAGGAAGCTTTGCGGGACTAAAACACATAAAACTACATTATGATGAAGAAAGGTCCATTTGCTGGGTATTGCTTCAACGTGAGGGCGTATGCAAGTCTGCGTGGTCTTTTCTACGCAAACTTTGGCAGTGTCCTTAGAAAAGGAGTAACTGCATGTCAGATAATCAGCATAAATGAAATTTTCTGCGTTTTTAAGTATTGTTGAAATTTCTTTGATGTAAAGAATGAAAAGTAGGAGATCTAAAACCGTGCCTTGAAAGGCACTGTTCATTATCGGCTGAGGCGTTGAGTAGCTATTAGTAACCAAGAACTTCCCGCTGCGCTTCGACAGGTAGAAACCAATGAAAGCTAAGAGAGGGGGGCCGGATGCTTGTGTGGCACCTTATCAAAAGCTTTGCTAAGGTCATAGTAGATAACAACCACGGACTTCTGCTCATTACGAAGTGAAGTGATTAGGCTGCGAAAGCTTAGTGACAGGTTTGGCATAATCTTCCAGATAAAAAAAACTATGCCGTAAGAAGCTACGTAGCTTATTTTCAAGGCAAAGGTCATTAATTTGATAACAAAAATTACAGAAGTTTTGCTGAGCCAGGTTTTGTGAACCACTCGATAGTTATTTACATCCAAACGAGATCCTGACATGAATGCAAGAAAAATAATTGAGGTCTACCATGAGTCAGGAAAGAAACCATTTAAAAGAAAATCTGAAAATAGATGGCGAAGAAATTGAGTTTGGAAAACCGTCAGTCCCCGAAGAGTGCGAGAACAGGGTTTCGACATAATGTAGGTCATTTCCTGACGTTATATGGTTGTTGGCGACGATCATCAACCGGAATTAAGCATTGACGGCCACAAACTAAATGTCCCAGGAGTTATCAAGGATTTGGGCATATCCTACTCTAATAGTCTCAATTTGTCAGAGCACTGTGCCCTGATAGTCTCGAGAGCACGCCGAACCACTGGATTTATCCTTATACATTTTAAGACTATAAAGGTTAGAACTAGCCTTTATAATATGTACGTGAGACCTATTCTTGAATGCTGCTCACCCCTATTCAGTCTTCTGCGCACTAGTGAACGGAATAAAATAGAATCGGTGCAGCACTTCTTCACTAGAAGACTTTTCACTGCATAGCACCGTAACTTAGCCTACCAGCAAAGGTGCGAACTTATAAAACTGGATCCCCTGTGGCTTCGTCGATTGCAGAAGGGTCTATTTTTACTGGTTAAACTTTTGAATGGTCCAACCTTTAATCCTCTTAGTACAATAGGGCAGCTTGAGCACTCTCGACGCGCCAGTCATCGAGACTCATTTTTATTTCTTCCTATGGCACGTACAGTTGAGAACCGGCAATTCTTTTCAGTAAATGCCATATAAATCTGGAATGAGCTGCCCAAAATTATTAAAACCCAGCAAAGCCACCCTCTGTTTAAGAGAGCTATAACTGGTTTTTTACATTCAGGACAACTTTCACGAATTTTAAGTGCTGACTAGGTGGAATCTCTCCTTCACTCTTATGGCGTTCGTGGACTTTGAATCCTGCCATGCTTCATGCTGAAGATAATGCTGCTGAAGTAGCAGCTCGCAGTCTGCTTACCCTTCAGCCGATAGCGTGCAACTTTTGCCGACAACCATTGAAGGAAGACTGAGAACACTGTGTTCTTGTGCCAACCATCTTCGTCTGGAACTAATGTCCTTAAACGATATGAAACATTTCTCCTGCTGATGAGTCAACTCAGCTTACAACTGTACATTTATTCCGTTTGCATCATACCTTTGAAGGCAGGTTTTTTTCGCTTGAAACAAACTCCCTATCTCGCCCAGTATTGACAAAACACAAAGCCTGAAACAAAACAAATACTGGCTGCAACATAAATAAACAATACATAAATAAATTTTATATTTTAGGCCCGGAGGGCCTCGTCATTGCAAACTTAGTGCTGTGTAAAATAAATGCAAAGTTGATGAATGCTGCTCTCCATGAAAAACCACATAGACAGCGGGAGCGTTTCGAGGTTTTGGAAGGCGCCCAAGAGGTGCATTACCAACCCTTTACAATTGCCTGCAAACTGGCATAAGAAACATATTATATTAATGTGTGTATATTGTCTAGAGTGTCATTAAAGGCAACAAAGAGGTTCTTGTATCTGCTACCATAAATTAAGCATCCAGTTTAGCCTTTGTCTCGTAAAATGGATCGATATTGCCTAATCGATGTTCCTCAACCAAACCGGGGATCAGTTTCTCGGAGTATCTTTTCTCTGTAATGGATGTGTTCTAATTTTTTTATCAGGCTTGGCTTAGCAGCCCGACACTCATACATTCAGTTATAGAGTATATAGGAGAGTAATTAAGATTTATTTATCAACGGGGATAATTGCGAACTGAAAGAGGACACAGGAAAACTACAATAGTAAACGTAAAAGAAGTTCACATAGAAGGTAGCCGGTATAAAAAGAAGAACTGATCAGGAGTTGATTTGGAAGAATGCGTTCTGCCCTTGGCCACTGAAGTCCGGATAACCGTCATCGTGGCAAAGAAAGTGAAAAAATAAGTCAGTGATTAAAATATATTTATCTCAACTAATCGGCCGTTACACACAGATGTGCAGTTCATGGACTTGGACTTAATTCGATTAGCTACTGTTGTTGGATGAATCGGCTTCACGGATATCACGGATAGGGGTGGCCCATTGACGGCGGTCGTAAGCGAGCCCTTCTTATATGTTAACCCGTTGTTTGTTCCAATGTCGCAAGCCGTAAACGGTAACGAGGCTCATCTGTTCAACGTCCGACTTGACGGTGCTGAGCCATGTCTTCAGTTGACCGCCTTGTCGGTATTTTCAGTTTGCACTACGAGAGGGGTTCACGACCAATCTGCAGAGGTCCGTCAATGGTTTGCGCAGAACATGGCCAAACAATTGTTATTGCTGGATTTACGATGCTAGACTTGGTAGTTTGAAACATCTGTGCTTTAGCTCGACATTGGAGATTCGATCATGCCAGAGGCCTCTTAAGGGTCTTCGAGCGATAGGATGTCTACCTTTCTCACTGGCCATGTTTCGCGGACATATACTAAGACCAGTCTAATTGATGCTTTGTATATCAGCAGAGTAGTATGTTAGCTGATGTCTGAGCTAGGCCAGAGTGTTCAAGCTAGCAGCCTAAATGCATTTCCAGCCTGCGCTATTCAAAGCTGTTCTACAAAACTGTCAGCGGGGCCGGGAATTGAACCGAGGACGCCTCGGGTGGAAGGTGAACGGCTTACCGATGGAGTTATCAAAGCATACAGCAGTGAGGATCGAATTCGGTTATCAACTACAAAAGAGCGGTCACGAAGTTTATTGGAAAGTCCTCCCAGCAAACTGAAAAAAAGCCACAAAAGTTAAAGGGGTACAACTTTTAAAGGTGAGGCTTGCACATCATGTTTTACGCTTCTTAATAAATTTGCAAACCACGAGAAGGAGCTTCATAGGTTAACAATGGAGATGTAGGAATTGAAAAACTGTTTCGCTTTCTTCTTAAAGAGGATAACACAACGATAACTGAATTTGAGAGAAGCAAGCAGAGGAGAGTAATTGGAGAATCCCGCGTCAGAGCATCTACTGAGGAAATTGAACAGGCACCGTTAACCCGGGCCGCGAAAATGGTAGCTTCCACTTCCAATCCCCTTCCTACTGTGCGAAACAACGCACCCACCAAACACCACACTCAAAACCGAGACGACTATTGTACAACTTCACTTTCTAGTAAAGTCTATTTGGGCACAGAGAACCAGCAAAAACAGGGAAATGGGTATGCTAAGGCTGCACACAAATCACTGAAGATAACCACAAATACAGGAGGAGGGTAGCATGAAGCCAGCACTGAACAGTGGCATTACAGCTTCCACAAGAAGCCTTTCTCTGGTGAGGGTAAGTAAAACACAACATCAAACCATTCCTATTGATACATCGGGGTCTTCCAATGACAGTAGGGCTGGAAATATATCAAGGGTTTCCCTTGACCACCAAATCTACGAAGTTGTTAAAGGCCTACCTGAGTCAAACGAAACTACTCCAAAGGAAAGGAGAGATGCGGACGTCGGAAAGTTTCGGGATCTGCTAAAAGAACTTCTCAGATAGCCAGGGACAGTAGGAGTTTGTGCAGCCTTCTGGATAGGCAAACAGGTCACTGAACAGTTGGAAACTGTCCAACCTCAACCTATTTAAGATAGTCTTGGATAACAAAGAACAGGTTAACCTGGTTCTGTCCCGGAAAACAGCCCTCCGCCACTGGCATAAGACTCTGTTTTTTTCAGCCGGACTACTCTCCAGAGGAACGTCTGAAATGCCGAGAATTGGTGGCGGAACTATAAGAGAGAGAGAGAGCTGGAGAGGGCAATCTGGCTATCTTCAGGGACCAAATAATGCAGAAGACCACAATAGTGCTGTAGAAGCAGCCAATACTGATGACGGCTGTGATCCAGTAGTACTGGCAAACTCGCGCCTAAATGAATTGGATACTGCGGAGTCTCGCCGACTAAAATTTTTGCATACCAACGCTAAAAGTCTATTCTCGAAGCTTAACGAGCTTCGAATACAGGTAGCCGATGAGTCCCCTGATGTTATAGCAATAAGAGAAAAACGGCTATCACAGGGCATGAGTGATTCCGAAGTGGCGCTATCTGGATACCAGTTGTTTAGACGAGACCGAGTGGAACGCCGGGGTGAAGGAGTTGGTATGTATGTATGCGTGTCAAGAACAAATTAAGTGTGTGCGGGAGGCCTGAAAGGATAACCCGTGGTATGGAGGCTATTTGGCTGACAATTAAGGCACGGGGGTTGCAGCCCCTGAAAGCCATGACCATCTACCGACCACCACGGACAGACACTGATGCAACTGCGTGTTTAATGGTGTGCATAAAGGAGAAAGGTAGTCGACCCGATGTTGGACTCATGGGTGACTTCAATGCGCATAGCATCAGTTAGAACGATTTGCGGGCGAATTGTTCTAAAAAAGGCCTTTGATCACCATCTTCTAAAAACAAAACTTGAGGCTCTTCTTACAAAACAAGTCCTCGTTCCAACTAGAGCATGCGGAGGGCAACAGGCTAGGGTTTTAGACCTAGTCTTCCCCAAGCATCCTGACAGTTTCGACGAAGTATGCTGCCTACTTCCACTAGTTCTAAGTGATCACGGTGTACTTTCGTGGGATTGTGGTCTATATTCGTTACCCCCTACAGTCGTGGACCCGTGGAATAACCTTCCCGAGGCGATTGTTATGTCCCAATCTGTGGAGATATTCAAACACCGACTTGATATACACATGCTGCTGCACAACGGGAACTATGTGAAAAATTAGCCTCGAAACACGACTGAACCATGTGACGGTCTATATTTTCCTGACTGAAAACTTGTTAACATTGTTTATACCTCTTGAGATTTTGATGTGACAAATA
Source organism: Ligula intestinalis (assembly GCA_036362985.1). NCBI lineage: Eukaryota > Metazoa > Platyhelminthes > Cestoda > Diphyllobothriidea > Diphyllobothriidae > Ligula > Ligula intestinalis. Next base: position 90,601,788 of record JAYGXS010000002.1, read on the forward strand.
GGGAGTTCAAAGGCGCAAGCCTATTTTTCACTCAAATATACTGACTGACTGAGTAATTTTGTTCTTGATTTCTTATATTGGCTAGTATATTCGAGCCCAAATAGTGGCAGTGGCTAACTTCTTCAATTGGTTGACCATGGATAAACGGTGGTATTGCTGTGTCGGGATGTGTAGTCAGGAGCTTCGTCTTGCACACAGTCATTGTCAGGTCAACAGTTGGAGTGAGGCTGGTGATTCGGTCAAGCATTGACTGTAGTGACTCAGGAGTTTTACCGAGTACGACAATGTCATCGGCATATTCCAGGTCAGGTACTCTGAATTCAGGACTGATTTCACATCCACTGTCAAGTAGAATTGACTGATGCATTACCCAGTCGATCAAGAAGTTGAATATAACTGGGAAAAGAGGGTACCCTTGTCAAACTCCACAAGTCAGAGAAAAAGAATTTGACTCTTCACCCAGGGTTCTTACTCGGGCTGATGATGTGCTATAGTACGCTTTGATCAGATTGAGCAACTTTGGTGGCAGACCGTCAGCAAGTAAGATTTGATATTAAGGTTCTCTGTCGATAGAATCAAAGGTGGTCTTAAAGTCAATGAAACAGGTGGTGGTGATCTGTTGGTTCTGATGTCTGTGCTCCAGTATGCGGCATAAAATGAAGATCTGGTCAAAACATCCTCTACCTGGACGAAATTCTTCTTGGTTAGGACGAGTGCGAAGATTGCGCTCAGTCGAAAATCTACGGAGAAGGATGGTCGCAAACACTTTGGCGGCTATATCTATGAGGCTGATACCGCGGTAATTTGAGCATAGTGTAATGTTACCGCGCTTCGGTATCAGTAAAATAGTGAAAAGTGACCAGTCAGTGGAAATGACTTCGTTAGTCCATATAGTCAAGTTCGGTCGGTGAAGTGATTCCATGTAGGCAGAACAAGTAGTTTTGTAGGCTTTTTCTCCATCCACTGCCTTCTAAATTTTTAGTCTCTGAAAAACCAATTCCAGTTCAGTTCTCGTAGGTGGCTCGCAGTCACTACCGTATGGAATTCCAGTTGATAGCTTTAGGTTCGCAGGTAAACGTATAGACGGATCCAGTAGCTCACTAAAGTGCTATAACCATCGATCGATTTTGCCAGCCATATCAGTTATCACTTAAACGTAGTTATCCCGAACGTTAGTGCAAGGCGGTTTATATTTGCCAGCTGCTTCACATAAAATGTAATAGAGTTGGTGAGAGGAACCAGAATTTGCAGCTGATTCCATGGAGCCAACTAACCTGGTCCAACGGTTCTGACGGTCGTATCTTGCTGATGACGTCTTAATGAATGGTAGCTCTCTGAGTTTGACAACAGAGCGATTCAAACTTGTGCTGAGAGATAAAGGGTCGTTGTGGACATTCAGTCCTTCCTCGGTACTACCTGTTGTTGCAAGCTCTAATTTATCGCACTTTGTAGTGAGTGTCTCAAGTGTGGCCACTGAGTATCTGGCGAAGTTTCATTACCGGCATTATCCGGTAGCTTGATGTGAACAGTGGATTGATCTCCGCTCCGTACAGTTAGACTTCCATTGAACGCTACACGGGTTTCCGTGTTTCTATAGTGCAATAACGTTGACACGTTTTGGGGGCAGTTTCTTACTTCAATTCGACAAGCGGCGCTTAAAGCGGGCCCAGACAAGAACATGATCTGACCCAACTTCCGCACCTCGAAACGATCGGCTGTCAATACTGAGGTGGTCCACATTGAGCGTAATAAGATGTAATCTATCTGGTTTGCCGTTCTACCATGATTTGAATACCACGCTAGCAACTGCCGATGGGGGTGTTGAAAACGAGTGTTTGTAACGACGAGATGATTATGATCAACAAACGTTACCATGTTCTCCGTTGTCGCAACATTGGTCCCGTCTGTATTTTCCGATTACGTGTTTCGTGGTCTCATCGCATGGGCCAGTCCTGACATTTCAGTCTCCAGCGACGAAGAGCAAGTCTCTAAGGGGTATCCTGGCCACTGTAGGTTGAAGGCGTTCATAGAACTCCGTCTTGACTGCTTCATCCGCTTGCGATGTTGGGGCATAAAAGGAAACCACATAAATATTTGCTACGATACCTTTGAAGCGGGCTGTGGCAATCCGCTTTGAGATAGGCTTAAATGTTAAGCAAGAGTTATACACTTTCTTTGTCATGGCTTTTCAGTCAGTCAGTATATTTGAGGGAAAAATAGGCTTGCGCCTTTGAACTCCCTATTTGTCACATCAAAATCTCAAGCATTATAAATAATGTTTAGAAGTTTTCTGTCAGGAAAATATAGACCGCCAAATGGTACAGTGGTGTTTGAAGGTTAATTTGTCACATAATCCACGTTGTGTTGCAGCATGTGCATATCAAGTCGGTGTTTAAATGTCTCCACAGATTGGGACATAACAATCGCCTCGGGGAGGTTATTCCATGCGTCCACGACCCGATTACGGAAAAAATACTTCCTCACATCCAATCGTCCTTGGGGCACAAACAGTTTGAAGGGATGCCCCCGGAGATTAGTTGTGGCGGCGAGTAAGAAAAATTCGTCCCACATGAGAGCACAGTCCAAGCCACGCACGATACGGATGGGTTGTATCAAATCTCCGCGTAACTGCCAATAACTCAAAGGATAGAGATTAAGGTTATTAAGGCAGATCTCATATGATAGTGAAACTTGGCCTCTTACTAATTTTGCTGATTGCCGCTGCACCCTCTCAACTAGGTTATAATCCTGCCGCATCCACGATCTCCAGGCTTGAATCGCGTATTCAAGATGTGGCCTTATAAAGGTATGGAAGATTTTCAATGTTGTTTGCTTCATATTATATCGGTGTTTGACGTGCGAAATTTGACCTGCCCGTTCGTTGCCGACAACACTGAGTTCAGGATAGTTCAGTATATTTACGGAAGTAGGCAATGCCTTTGAAGATCCTATTAAAAACAGTATGCATGAAATATCCAACATAAAAAATGTTGCTATGAAAGAGTGAGTAACATATAAACATGCACAAATTTTACCTGCGGGTATGGTCAACGTGTCCGTGAGAGCATTCAGATGGTCTCTTGTGTGCACAATATATTTACACCATAAAATATGTTGCTTTAAAATGTAAAGATTTATCTATAGGTTTGTGCAAGGCGTAGATTACGCCTACTTCAACCACATGAAGTCCTGCGTTCGTTTGTGGTCCACTTTGGGGGAGCACGTAATCATAATCGTCCTGTGGGCCCTTAAATCTCTGGCTCCAGAGTCTGGGAGACGAACCTCTAGCAGACAGGCAACGTTTACATTAATTCCCGTAATGCGCGTGCTAGAAGTGCTAGATGTCGGACATAAAGCAATGTCCGCACATTCCAGCAACCGATTTTCAAGCTGTGTCACGAATATAAGGTACTTGCTTGCATATTTGACATTCCGGGTACCAGACGACCACGGAACCTGTCGCTTTCCATGGACGCATAGCATTTTTCGAATTGAAAGCACTGGCTTGCATATTTGGCACTCCGGCACCAAACGACCATGGAGCGCGATGCTTTCTGGGGCACAGTAGCAGAATTGAATCTCTGATATTCGCATTGTTACGGAAGTTTCTTGGGAAATTTGTTACAGATGACGTCCCCAGTGTTACCTCCCATTACTCTCGGCTTGCCGCGAATTTACCCACGTTTCCCGCAAACCACCGGCGAATAATTTGAGGGTTGGATTTTGGTTCGCGTGCAGTACATGCGCGCCACTTTCTCCTTCATTAATTCAAGAAATGTAGTCGAACATTGTTGTAAGTACATTTTTATTGCGTGTGATGAACGACCACATGTGAAACACGCTGCATCGGTAACATTTAGAGATATACCCTAGGACAAGCTTAAAGTTTTATATTGACAGATACCAGGTGTTGTTGCATAGAGTTCTACTAAAGAGAGGTTTGGCAGCGAACAGGGCTTCGCTTTTCATACGAGCAGGTTGTGCTCAAAAAGGAACAGACCAGTAAACAGCATCTAACTAACATCGGACACTTGGGGATATTTCTCGACACTTTTTGTTTCGGTTTCGTCACAGAACTTATATTTTTCTTATTCTGTCCCTACCGGGATGGATTAAATTGACCTGCTCCTCGTCTAGTTGATTCCGATTGATTGCTTAGGATATTTGAGTTCCGAAACAGAAGAGGTTTATTTAATACGTTACAGAACAGTGGGTTGATAAGTAAGGGTAAACGTCATAGCCTACGGGGACGGCTCGAAAATAAGGTGTCATTTTCACTTAAGCCTTATCCTTGCTATCATGAGTTCAAAACCCACCGAAGGCAATGAGTTTCTCCCAATCGAATTAAAGGCGCTATTTCAAATCAGCCTAAACACCAATTAACGCATAGTTAGTTTCCTGCCGCGGTGTGATTTCCGCCCGTGTAGATAAAAGTCACATGTTAAGCCGTTCAACTTCACTGTTAACTTTGGGCATCACTGCCTTTATTCGAGCCTGCCCATTTACACTTGCGCCCAATGTTCACTTGTTCTGATGTAAAATTTATTAAAGGCTTCTACGAGTAAGGAAAAAATATTCGCAGGTCTTCGCACTATGTATTTAGCGCTTCTTAAGCGCTCTAAGATTTTATACTGAGATCCAAAGAGCAGTAGTGGATTCAGTCGATGAGGTGGCTGTCGTTTAGTGATTTGCCCAAGCGCACTTCCAGTTTGGACGCCAGTTTACCCTGATGGCATCGCCATCGTTCGGAAATCTTTGGTCGCTGTTCTGCGTCAATCAAGCGCTGGGCAGTATTCTCTGCAAGGATTGGGAGAAACTACAAACGGTTGCAAACCTCACCAATCGGTCATGATTGGTCGAACGCCTTATTGGTCTAGTGCACTAAATCCAGCAGGGGATGTTTGGACCTTGCGCCGAGCAAGGACATTGCTTTCAGGCTATACGGAGAACTCAGAACCTAGACAGCTCAGTAGGACAGAGCATAAATTAAATAAGCCAACGACATGGCCAAACGTGAAGGTACCGCAGGTGTTATGGTGGCACAGCCGGATGTCAGTGAAACATTTAAAGCGCTCTCTCCCTCCTAGGCATACCCCGTTCACTGATAAATTCAGGATAAATGCGGATGTTGACGATATTTATTAATGACTTCAGACACTACACTAGCAACAGTAACCAGTGACCATTCGTACCTATTCGAATCTTTATTGAGGAAGGGGCTTTAGAAGGGTTTAGATGAAGTGTCTTGGGACTCGAGCACCGCAGCATGAGTTAGCGAAAGGTCAAGATAAATTGAAAGCCAATTTCGAAAAGGCGATGCTCTTCCTTGGGTCAGTGTAGGATAAGTGCACATCTTATTAACGTGATTAACCGTTTCCAAATTTTGTTTTGTGTCCAAAATATGGCACTACCGCTGCGCCCGAGTGCATCGTATAAGTCACTTGGCCCTTCTAATGTTGCTGTTAAGCTACCTTAGGGGAACCACTTACGGCCTGCTTTTAGGAAACGATAAATTTAAATGGCTCAAGAGGAATGTTAAAAATTTCGCGTGACCCCTGTCAGACTATGTCCTGTTGAAAGATAGAACACTTTGCTAGCCTGTATGTGGCAGTGAACATGTTTGTTCGTTTTTAAACTGCGCTTTCTGTCAAGATGGCCTATTTTGCTTGAGTACATGAATTCACAAATGAGCTGTCTAGATTCTGAATTCTTCATATAATATGGAGCCGTAGTCACTTCACCGGCTGAATCTACTGTCGATCTGGAAAACTCAGCATATTTGAACGCAACTAAATAGCTTAGTCAATTGCGAAGGCATGTAAATAATATTCGCTTAGCCACAGAAGCGTCAAATGCATTTTTCATCAGCATTTTCTTGCACATTGTCCAGTGTTTTGGGCAATGAGGCCTCTTTATACCTCCCTGGTAAACTTGTTGTACTATACGAAAAATGTAATCTTTTTAAGACGTCTTTTTCACTTCCCGAATCATCGAGCATGTACCCACAAGTTGTTCCAGCTGCGCTCTCACACACGAATAGCTACGCTTATGTTGTACTTAGATGCGATTTCCAAAACGGTTCAATTATATACGGGACTCCAGTTGTCTAATTGGAGTTCAAGCTCACTTAGACTGAGTGCGCAGTCTAATGTTGTCAACGGACTGTTTTACGCGACAAATGCTTGCTCTGCATGTCTGGTTATCATTAGTACTCTGCTGAGCAAACGTTTTATGTCTATTTTTAGTTTATTGCACAGACTAATAAACACGTGATTGTCAACGTAGGCTATTCTGCAGAAGCCATGCCTTTTATTTCAGGTTTCTCAAAACTATTTGATAATGAACGCTAGTGGGTTACAATATTAACTTTCTCATTCACGTGTCTCTCAATTAAATGATTCCCTGCCTACATAATTCAGACTGGATTATCGTTGTTTCTTGCTCTCATCTGTTGACTAATATGGTTCTATTTTATGCCGCCCGTAGGTCTACAGTTCATATTTTAAGTCGCCTTACCTTATGAGTATAATACCGTCATTTTTTGAAAAGTATTTTTCACCGAAAGCAATTCGACTTTTCGTAAGCAACTCTTCACTTAAAAAATGATTTTCAAAGGAGAAATTTTGGGATTCACTAATTTACACTACATGAGGCGCCGTTCCGTTCCAACATACCTCATCATCTCATTCATACATGTACCTCTTTTAGATAAATTACCTTACTGAAGTCGTTGTCTGTTTCTACTGTTTCTCAATTGTACTAGTTTATTGACTGTTGTTTTTTATTACAGGGGATTTTGTTCGTCCTTCGCTCGGCAGCGTACACAATATCAGCCAAACTTATACCCTTTCACGGACGCAGCCTATCAACATTGGTTCCCCCCATTTCCAAGATAACAGAAATGACTGTTAGAGAGGGTTCCGCTGAAGTTAAACTCCCTGATGCAGTTTTCTACAACCCTGTTCAAGAGTTTAACAGGGACATAACTATAGCGGTTATTAGAAATTTCTTGAAGATGCACTTGCGTGAATTTATTGACAAGGGAATTAAAATCGCTGCTTCTAAAAATGCGCCACCTGAACCCACCACCTATGTTGGCATATCTATCTTGGAAGCTTTGGCGGCTTCTGGTCTGCGATCTGTCAGATTTGCAAACGAAATCCCATTGGTGTGCAAAATAACAGCCAACGACCTAGATCCAGAAGCCACAAAACTTATTTCGGAAAATGCCCAACGAAACAATGTTTCTGCTTTAGTAAAACCGACCTGTTCCGACGCTGTTTCCCTTATGTTAAACAGTACTTCATATGCTGACCGGTAAGCTCGACGTTCTTCCTTTTGTAGTTATTATTACGTTGGCTTGTTCTGGTGTATGCTCATGTATTATCGTATCCACCGCCTTACTGTATATTTTCAGAGAATGTTTTATGAACACGAGTCCTAGCATCACAATTTATTCAAAAACCAATTTTTATCGAATGAACATGTGCAGCATCTTTCCAGTTTACCTATTTGTCTCTACACCTTGCCTGTAAACTAGTAGCTAATAAATAAATAAAACTTATTAAAACGCTAATTATTTGAAAATGGAAACTAGGTTTTGGTTTTTTACCTTTTGCAATGCCACTCAGGAAGTTTCTGCCCCGACAGAAGTTCTGTTGTCAGCAACAGTAACGCCTCGTTCCTGAACATACATCTGAAAGGCTTCCTGAATTTGGGGTTTAATCTGTGGATTGGACGAATTTTTGTGATCAATGACTCATAGGACGTCTTTCTTTCAATTGTACCTATCAAATTCGTATTGTAATTAGATAAGCAAGTCCCACTGACAGTACTGTGACATGGCAAGCGTGAACCGCCATTAAATAGGTTTGCTTGCCACCGCTGCCTTGTGGTTAGATTATTGAGCCAAAGTGCTAGAGGAGACGACCTCGTCAAAAGAAGCCGCGCAGCTATTGGGGACTCGCCTGTATTAAAAGTCCCCGAGATCCTTCGTGCAACATATTCACTCAAAGGTTAAGCAGGTGAAAAGGAGATTTGCCTGTTTTACTACCCTAATAAAGTAAATAGCTACCTACCTGCTCGCACAGTTTTACAAAATTTCAGCAAGGACTTTTCTTTTCTCGAAGAAAGTAAGTTCTTTAGAGGTATTTCTTTCGCATCAGTGAGTTTCCGTAAGTGCTACGTCACAACTCACGTGCGTTAGTGCCCACGCTTAAAGGGCGACAATTGTTGCAGACATGTTAGCTTCTCCATCCTACCTCAATTTTCTAGTCCCCCTTTTTCGTCCCCTGGAAATAGCTTTGTAGGCTCCTTACGTTTTTAAGGGATTTAATCACAGTATCTTCATATTCAATGCCAGGTTCAACGTAGTTGACATCGATCCCTATGCCACTGCCAGTCCCTTCCTGGACTCCGCTGTCCAATGTCTCTACGACGGTGGCCTTCTCTGCGTCACTTGCACTGACATGGCTGTCCTTTGTGGAGCAACCCCAGGAACGGCCTATGGGAAGTACGGTGGCGTCGCCATCAAGATGACGGCTCAGCATGAGCAGGTAAATTACTGCCAACACGGTTCCAAGGGCCAGGCTGTCATGTTTTACAGAAAACGGGGTCTAATAATCGCGAGGTATTCTGCAAATTTACCTTCAGACTATAGTTGAACGCAGTTTGCATAGGGCAATTAAATGGTATAATAGCTCTTGTCGGGTACAGTACATACAGCGGGTGTTCAAAGTCTGGCTTAGCGTTAATTTAACAGCTTTCACCTGTGATGCGGTGGCCTGCAGCGAAAGCTATCTAGGAACTAGACAGGCTCTTAGGTCTGCCGGAGAAGCAGTCATAAACCATGGCAATAAAGGTGAATTGGAAAATCGGCATCCCAAGAAGCATAATTATGTAGAAAAGGCACCTTGGGAAACGGTGGTTTATTAGGTGAATTTTCGAAGCTGAAGACCTTACTTTGTATTCAGACGTAGAGAAAAGTGAATGCAAGAAAACAACTAACAGTTAACATTTGAAAATCGTTGGAGAATCGATAATGCCGTGGCGTGGCGCTTACGCCATTACCCTGTTGCAGTGTTTTTTATTCCGTTTGGAGTGGTTCGCGCCTCGTCCACTTCTGCTTGAGGCTTTGGTATGACGATGCCAACTCGGTGTGCCTGTTTATGCATTGTGCGTCCGAATGCATAGCTTCGAGAATTTCGCGGCCTTTCTTGTATGGACAAGAGCCAACAATGTGGGTTTCGTCCCATGCAGATTAGTGTCCAGTTTCCAATGTGTGCATGGCGACTTCAGACAAGTGATATCGCCCCTTTACCGCTCGTTGATGTTCACGTAAGCGTGTGGAGGCTGATCTTCCTGTCTGTCCGCAATAAACTGTGTTGCAGCCGCCACAAGGGATCTTGTAGATGACTTCTTTTCTGTCCAAGTATTCAACCCTATCATTGGGGTGCAACACCTGTTTCTGCTACTCATGTCTCTGATGATGAATCCGCGACGGATGTCGAAGCGTCAGGCGAATAAGCATATTGTCCCAGCGATCGAGTCTTCTTCTTTTTCTTCTTCTTCTTCTTAGTAGTCATTTCTGCCAAGTATCTTTTTGTAGGCAATCGAAAACCAATGGATTAAAAGCCGGCACCCTAGCCTGTTTTAAAAATCATTCACGGTGATCGTTTTTACAACCTCACTTAAATAACATTTCGTATTAGATCCTTTCGAACTCGAACCCCCTATCTGCGCATGTCTCAGACCTGTTTACGATTACCTATGACTAAGGATTCCCGACGGAATCCGAAACGTCAGGAAAATAAAGTCCTTGTTCCAGTGATCGCATCTTCTTCTTCGGAAACCCTTCGCTGTCGCCGGTTTTGTATTCGAGTTTATCAAAAACATTCACTTACGATATATCAGTAGCATTATTGTAGTAATTGAGAGGCTGTCTGTTTAGCATTTCAACTAGCACGTTTGTGTTTCTCCTTTCGTATTTTCCTTTATTTTCTATCTACAGGGTCTACGCCTGCTCCTGTACGCCATTCAGCAGGCGGCAAGTCGACACGGAAAGATTATTGAGCCTCTTCTTTCTCTTTCTATCGACTTTTATGCTCGCGTTTTCGTACGTGTATGGAGCAGCCCCGGAAGTGTAAAACACGTTGCTGCAAAAATGGTCCTCGTCTATTCCTGTACTGGATGTCAAGTAAGTGTTCACAGTAGTATGCGGAAGCATTCTCAATGTGCTTAAATATTTACAGTTGTTTATTGAACGTATGAGGTAGCGTTAGACCACCCTTCTCCTTCCTTAAAGGCGGGCAAATAACACATAACTTTTACTTGTGATTGCTTTTCAGCAGCTGCTAGTTTTGAAGACGAATACATTGCATAAGCAAATCTCTTTAGTCGTTATTTTTATACTTCATTAACTTCTTTGTAAAGTCTATTTATGCGGGACTACGCATGCTTTCTTATTGCTATAACTGACCTTCAGACGAAGTGGTAATTTGTGGTTACCAGTGCAGAAAAGGTAAAACACTTTCGGGTTTCAATTTCTGGGCAGTTTTCCTAGACGTTAAGTGGACCAAGAAGATAATAGTTTTTGGAACCGAGAGAAAATAACAAAAACGCAAGTTCGCCAGTCTGTAGGGCCGCTTTTTAAAGCTTTCGTATCCTCTGTTTGCTTATAGACTGCCCATAAGGTTATTTTGCAGTCCGAATTGTTTGCGATTCATTTTTAAGTAAAATGGAAGCAATCGGTCAATCATAAAAATGACAGTTTTCACAGGCACTTCAACTAGGTCTTTTTCTGTACCTGGACCAGTGTGAAAGGAAGGGCCACATTGTATCTGCATTATTTTATTTACCGATACTGATGGCAGACACGGAACATTTGTGTTCCTACAATATTTAATATATTTTACTTTTTATTTTTTCCACATCACTTCAGTTCCGGTATACAACTATGAACTGATTACGAACACAGTTTGACAGTGACATTCCTTTAATCCATCCACGTCAAAACCGTCTGTATCCAGGTGACAGTTACTAGACATGCTGTCTAGATCTTGCCGTATTAACAGCTCGGTAAACTGTTCAAAACATAATCTGGCGGAGTTAGGACACAAAACACGGAGGAGCAATTATTCCGTGGGATTACTTGGAAGAATTCATTGAATGAACCTTATACCATTGTAACTATCAAGTCTGACCACAATTCCATTCAGACAACAAAACCATTTTGCGTCACAGATACTTGAAGTTTATCTAAAAAGCGGATCTTTGTAACTCACGGAATTTTTTTATCGCGTCTTATATAAAGAAAGTGTTCTACCTTTTGCAAAACAATACATTAACAGAGAATTTTTACAAGCTACTTTAGAGGATAACGCAGTTTTAATGTCGTTTCTTCTTTTACTACACACACTGATGGCTTCGTCGGATATTCAGTATGTCGGCCTTTAATGTGTGAACTTTGGTCAATTATAACCACTTTAAAAAACTTCACATCCACTGTCTCTTGGCATGCGACCGTTTATTCACAGAGATTCATGCGTTCTTAAAACTGGACATACCGCGGCTCTTCCGGAAAACACGCAGGGATTCGGGCGAGCGGCTACTTTGTTTTTATTTTCCTACGAGGTAGGTCGTTCTGACGACTCATCTCTCACGACTTCGCTTTCGTCTATCTTCGTTTCCGCTTATTTGTCATACTGTTGCGTTAAATCGGACTGCATTCTGTCTGGGCCATATTCTGGTCGGGGTCTTCCTTCCGGAGTCTCCTGCGGGTGCTGTCAGACATGGCTCTCCCTGACTGTTGCTTTCTGCTTGAATTAAAGTGTTGATGCCTTCCTGAATGCGCACAGTCTCGTCTACTTACTTTCATCCTCCACGGCTACCGTAGAAACAACATAAAATCCATCAAAACATATTTTGTTTGGTCGGAATCGGTTTTGGCCCTTGATCTTGCAGTTGTTCCGATGTAGGCCTTTTTTCCCCCAATTAAGTGACTTCCAGCGAGACTTTTAGGCGAATGATTGTTTTTCGCAAGTCAACATCAAGTACAGACGTTTGCAGACGGTACGCACGTCTTTGAACTGCGTCCGCATCTTACCACCATAACCGTGGGAGAAGGTGCTGTTGAGACTTTGTAGCACTTTGGCATTTGACGGAGTGATCGAGAGGCTTTGCTAGCGTACCTTGTTTCAGTTTTTACCAAGTTTTCTGAATTTTTGGTACTTGTTATGCATTTTAAAGAGGAGTTAGCTGCCCCACTTCGCGAAGATGGGACTACAGAAGGCTGGATTCCATTCAGTTACCGAACCCAAGCATTTGTCTATGAACAGTCATTTAAGCATTAAAATATCTCTTTAAGACAATACCACAGTTTTTATAGTATAGAGTAGCGCAAAGTATTTCCCCGCAAAAGCGTACCATACACGCGAAGTTCTTAGTAATCCATTGGTGGCCGGTCTTCCATTGGTTACCGATGAACTAGTTGTACAAGTTCATAGGCAAAACCTAAACTAATGCTGCGAAAATTCCCATTTTACGATTGAAAAGTCATATTGGTAAACAATTGTTTTTAGTCCTTCATCATCAGGCCGGTACAGTGAGATGGAGAATAAAAGTGGTCAGTTGATTGTTGCATTTATATGATCGTCAGGTTGGGGGGGGGGGGGGGGTGGGTCGGTGGGTGTAATTAAACATCTAGGTTTTCCCTCGTCTCCTGAATGCGGGCGCCAGTGCATTTAGGACGTTGGTTGTGTTACGCAGAGAAGACGGGAAGGGCGATGTCCTCGCGGTCAGCGGGTCCAGGCCTCTATGTCAGCTGCGCAGCGTGCGCTTGCCTGTCCTCTGTGGCTTCGTTTTCTGTGTTTTCGGATGACGCGGCTTCAGGAGGCTCGGCATTCCCGCGTGCAGTCGGCTAAGGGAGGCAGATAGCTTGAACCTGCGCCTTTTGACAGCATAGAGTGGGTTTAGCTAACCGCATTGCCACTGCCTCTGTTGTGGCTAACACCCGTTTGTGCAGGCCTCTGGAGTAGTGTGTCGGCGCATGGTATATGACCCGAAAGACTTCCCTTGCGTCCAATTTTTGGTTTGTATCAATTAGATGGGCGAGGATTGAGCTGGAGATGGATATATTCTCTCCTTTTCTGAGCCAGGGTGGTATGTGCTCGCGTATTCTCTACTCCAGACGTCACCTTGTTCGGCCAATGTATACCGCTCCACAGGAGCAGGTGAAAGAATAGATGTACATGGATGTGGCCTATAACGGTAGTCTGTTTTTACCTCCCATTCGTAGAAGGAGAGAGTTAGAATTATTAAAGTTATTATCTTGTTCTACTTCAGGAACTTGAACAGGTGTACGAACAAAAGTTTCGGGGAGAGAGTGTGAGGAAATACAGTGATCATTCACGGATTGTAGTCACGTAATGTCATTATGACTTGTGACCCTCAACCGGCCGACGGTGTATGCCACCTTCTACATTGCTTACTTGACTTCACAGAAGTAGTGACCCACTATTGCATCCATAAGTAAACGAAGACCCCGGAGTTGTCTTTCATGCCTACAGCGGTTTGCTATAATTCGCATAATGTTGCTGGAAGCCGTGACTGTAATCCGCGTCATTGCATCGCCGTTTCTGAACATGGAAGTTTAGTCACGCTCTCTCCATTAAATGCTACAAGCTGGTCGTCCAGGAATCCAACACTGTGCAATTTTGGTCTTGTGGCCAGCATATTCTCGAAGCCACTCCGTCTTTGAGTTTCTTCCACAAAAAACATATGATTATGCTTTAGTCCGTGTGAGGTTTCTAATGGACAAACATCTGCGTGTATGCAGCTGTTTTTATAATCTAGATGTAAATAAGGACTCAGGTTCGCCAAAACATTTTGCGCATTTGCATAAATAAACTAGTCCAGGCACATATGCCGCGAGATAAATTGAACATTTTTCGTAATGGGTTAAGCTGACAAAAAAACTGCACCAGGTCCAAGTCGGTCGCGTTTTTTCCCTTCGGTCATATCATGCTGCATCATTTTCGAGAATGTTCCGCCAATACGGAAGTCGCTCACATTGCGTCCACCAAACCTTTAGAACCTCAGAACGAAGATTGTTTATGTGAATGAGGCGTAACTGAGCTCGTGACTACTTCTTTTAAATAATCTGCGTCATATACATCTTTATGCCCAACCGAAATGCAGAAATGCAGTATATCACAGGGCATTTATTTCGTAAATCGTTCATTGTCTGCACACTGGCAAATCTTTGAGACACCAAAGTGGTCAGCTTGTTGCTAACACCTTTTTCTCAAGGGCAAGTCAGGGTAAAGAATAAAGATTGACTTGCGTCGTAAGTTTACCGTATACTTGCATCAGTATGCTTTGCGCGAAGATGCTTTCAGTGGGATTGGCATGTAGTCAATGTTTCTACAATTCATTTGACTAAATTGTAAAAAATATGTGGCCTCGGCGGTAGTCGAACCCACACAGAAGGGGAGGCTTTTGCGCAGCCAACACTACCATTAAGCTACGGGCTCGGCGTGAGCCGTGAATTTAATCACACTTGGATCGATTTAACCCCCCCCCCCCCAACTTATTGCTCGTATGAAATCCGTCATTAGGGATACAGGCAGGATTTCCTAAGCAATTATCTATGATCCACCAGAACGACTACTAGGCTGAGTTACTTGTTAGGGGGTTTTTGCTCATTTGGATGATAGACGCGAACGCATTCCTACGAAATTGTGTTGCTTGTGCTGTCAGAAAATTCCCTTCTACTTGAATGCATCCGCCACGATGGCCATACACGCACCTTGTTTTTGATAGATTCTGTTGATGATTGCAAGATTGACCGCCTGCTGGGCTAGCTGGCCGTACAAACCGTCAGCCGTCGACAGTTATAATTCGTGTAGTGTGTTTTCCTGGTAAGTTTTCTCACGTGGGCTGTCTTTGCAATCGTGTGAAAAAATAGGGTCCCGTTAGGAAGTCCATTCTTCTTCAAGATGTAGTCCGGTGATCAGCGTACTTCTTAGCCTTTTGAAAAGATTCTCTACTCAGATTACGAGTTAAATTGCGTCTGCAGGGCCTTTAGCGTATGTGGAACACGTTTTCTTTTTCTTTTTTCGGCTAACAGGAGCCATTGATTAATGGGCATATATTGAGTATCTGGCGGATAAAGCCGCGGTGTCGTTTACGTAGAGACCTTTTAGCCTCCCTGCATGTTTCTGGGCCCAGATCTATAGGCAATACTTAGTAACAGAATACTGTCTATAATTTGGGAAACACCTGCTTAGGACAGAAATTCTACTGTTTTCTTCCTTTTTCTTTAAATTCGCCAACGGATTAAAGACTGTGCACTGTGTGATAGCGTGAGAGGTAGCAGTCGATCGCCGATACTCCTTAGATATTTGTTTATACCTTGTGCTTCTAAGGTCGCTAAATCTTTAATCGGTTAGGGTCTCCAATTCGCCACCCACAACGGGAAATCTTTGCAATTGGCACTTCCGGTTCATGGCTAGGTTCTCCTTATTATTGGCCAAAAATGCTGTTCTCCCCTTTCTAATCCTATTTTGTTACGGGAAGTCAGAAGTGCGTATCGATATCTTCAGCGCACCGCGTGGTAGAGGGAGAAGTAGCATTAGGCTATGAATGCTCCTATAATCCCTTGCACCTCAGTAAAGCAGATTATTGTCAATCCCTCGTATTGCGACGTTTATGAAAATAAATTATCTAGTTGCAAATGACCTAACAGCTGAACCAGTTTTTTAAAACCTTAAGTACTTTTTTTAGTTCATTATCCTGCATAACTAGCACACCGATTTTACAACTCCAAGAGGTGCTTGTTGTAAATTTTTCTTGATTCCGTTGATGTCATCTGTAGGTGGAAAGCGTGTGCATACGTTGATTTGTTTTAGCAGAGAAAATCACCGACGTAAAGGGCGGCATCGATGTTTTACTCAATACGCCCTGCTTCTCTTTAGTAAGGTGGCTTTGAAGCAATTGCTTCCTCAGGAAATTTTTTTTTTTAAGAATTCATCTTCTGCTCACCTGAATAAATTTGTACATTTACTGGCGTTTCGGCAGCTGGGGTGGCTGTCCTTTGTCGAAGCAAATACTGTCTTTATCGA